>CM077237.1:5582192-6182192 GCA_039654775.1 Spinibarbus caldwelli
TTATTAGTATTATATATTTTTTAAATATTATCTTTTGTTTATTTTACTGTTTAAATTTTTATTTATAATAATAATAATAATCATTATTATTATTATTATTATTATTATCATTATTATTATTAATGTTAATATTATTATCACTCATTATTTTATATCCATATTGATTGTATTGATATTCACAATTGATAATCACAAAATTTTGCCCAAATTGTGCAACAATAAACAAGTATTGTGAACCTGATTTTTTAAAATCACATTTTAAATCACAATTTTTATTAGAAATAGAAGTCTCCATTTATTAGAAATTTCTTTAAATTTTTATTTCTATTTGTATTGACTTCCATTGTACGAACAAAAATACATTGGACGTCAATGGAAAACCAACATTCTTCAAAATATCTTCTTTTGTGTTCCATAGAAGAAAGAAATGTATAACAGTCTGGAACAACATGAGGGCAAGTAATTGATGACAGAGTTTTTAATTTTGGGGTGGACTATCACTTTAAGTTCCCTTTCTTTGTTGCATTCTGGTCAAAGCTCTCATTGTGGATTTCCCACTGCTTCCTTATGGATATTCAGGGAGTCATAAATAAATAATAAATAAATAACACAAATTGACAATGCAGCAAGCCTTCTAAATATCCCAGAAGCAGCTAGATTAATGAGAGACACCAACAGAACACGCTTCTATTGTGAGAATGCCAAGCAGTCTATATAAAGGATTGTTATTCTATCGCTGCACATAGGACATGCTGCACTCCTTCATGCATTGCTAATGTAATGCCTGTAGTGCTCCATTTCCAAACATGCCTGATGCCTTATGCTACCTTATGCATACACACACAAGTGCTCATCTCACATACACACACTCATCACAGGTCATCTTTTCTCCAATGCACACATGAACACGCGTTCCACAGTCCTGCATCTTTACTTATAACACAATATCTAAAATGCCAACGCAATAATACATGATTGTAGGGGACGTGCACTGCAGAAGCACTTGTCTTCACAAAGTACCCAATAAAAGCTATTAATGTGTCTTAAGTTGGATCTCAGAGCTATCTCTCTTGGTCTATCACATCTCGTTTTGCCTTTATCTGCTTGAATGCTGGAGTGCCTGCTTGATGAGGCATCACGAACGAATGGAGGATTTAGAAGATGAGAGATTCGGCGTGTGTGTATGTGGGGAGGGGATTAATATCCTGAATTGTGGCAGCAGATGGGATTTTTTTTCACTATTGTCTGCCGTAGACCTCTCAACGTAACACGATCGTGTAAATGAAACCACATCCATTGTTGCATGCGGAAAAGTGAGAAGCTGTGGTGCAATACATACAGTGTTCCACTGCGTTCTGTACTGTGCGTTGCAACTTTTCTGCATGCACACTTCTTTACACTCTTAGGTAAGGTTCAAAAGGTTCAAAAAGCTCCAAAATGCCATAGAAGAACTATTTTGTGTTCACCAAAGACCAAAAATCTAAAGAAAATCTAAAGAAATAATTTTTCTACTATAAAGAACCTTTTGTGCAAATGGAAAGATTAAAAGTTCTTCATGGAACTACACATGGAACCAATAAAAGCTCCAAAAGGGTTTTAGCAGTGATGCCATAGAAGAATATTCTGGGTTCTCCAAAGAACCTTTAAGTGAAAATTTCTTAAAAGAACCATTTTTCTTAGTGTGAAGGACATTTTAAAAATCTAAAGAATCTTTTCCTTCTATAAAGAACCTTTTGTTCCATGGAAGTTAAAGGTTCTTCATGAAACCTCAGATGGCAATAAAGAACCTTTATTTTTGGAGTATGTAGATACCAACCTTATTTTTTAAGAGTGTAGCAGCAGTTTTTACATCACACTTGGACTATTTTGTCAAACTAATGAACAATGAGACGTTAAATCAACTCAAAACTAACAAAAAGCTGTTTTTCTGTTGTCTCAGCAATTTCAACACATCTTAACAGGGTGCATACAGCTGATAATGCAGTAGTTTGGTTATTCTTGCCCATAATAACGTTATAATGATAGAGTGTACAAGCTCTGTGCAGTGGATCAACACCTCTGACTCAGTCAGCTGAGAGTATCGATTTATGTTCTGTGGTAAAGAAACCCTTTAGACGAGGATCATAAACATGCTTGAAGAAGCTCTGCAAGGCCGACTGAGACCAGGAGGGTAATAAGAAGGAATATTCTTGTGGCTGCAAACACGTTACAAGAGGTGTGCATTTTATAGCACGAATAGGCCTGATAGCCTAAAAGCTTACTGGCCCTGCCCATCAAGTAATCAATGAACAAGTCTTAAACAGACAGTTCACCCAAATTCATCTGTATGACTTTCTTGCTTCTGTGGAACACAAAAGAAGATTTTTTGAAGAATGCTAAAGTCTAAACGACATTGGAACCCACTGACTTGCACTGTGTCTCAAAATATCTTCTTTAATTGAGTAAACGGCAACAGCATTTTCATTTTTTTGAGTGGACTGTCCCTTTAAATCTTACTGAAGTAAAATCATACAGTAGACATTCCATTCCTTTTCAGCTTAGTTTGATATAGGCAGTTGTGCAACATATTTACAGCTGTCTAAAGCTGTCTCACACTCAGTCACACACATATTCAAAACTGCATGACTCAGAATGGCCCTCAGCAGGGAGCTGATATTCACAGATGTGGATCATTTTTAGACAGACAGTGAAGAATCCAAACTCATGACACTAGCAAAAATATTGCAAAGCACTGACAAAAAATAAAGATATATCATTCGTTGGTAACACATATAGCTTCCATGCTATGCTGATGCATATATAATAAATGGTAACAACTTTTTCATATGCATAGGTTTTACAGATCAGCTGATACTCTTAAAAGTTCATATTTTCATATATCTACAGGACTATATATTAAAGCAGTGTTGTAACACAGGGAGAGTTGTAACAGTTTAACCAGGTAGAAATGAGCTCTAAAAATGGGTTTCTGCAGTGATGCCTTGGAAGAACAATTCTGGGTTCCCCGAAGAACCTCTCAGTGAACAGTTCTTAAAAGAAGCATTATTTTTCTTTATGTGAAGAACATTTTATTAATCGAAAGAATCATTTTCCAATATAAAGATTTTTTTTTTACTTCAATACAATATACAATTTTGGTGCTGTGTTGAGTTGTCATTCTATGTGAAAGCGAAAACAGTTGAGAACCTATTTTGAATGCACATTTAGAGAAATGTACACTCTTAGAAAATATAGGTTCTTTACTGACACCCAATGTTCCATGAAGAACCTTTAACATCCACAGAACCTTTCCATTCTACAAGAGGTTCTTTATAGTGGAAACAGTTCTTTAGATTATTCTTCAAACTAAGAAAAATGGTTCTTTTAAGAACTGTTAACTGAAAGGTTCACTGGGGAACAAATCCACTGTACAAACTTCAGTTGCTTAAACCACTATTCCTACAGTGCAACAATACTGAGGAAGGTGAACATGTATGTATTTAAAAATATTTAAGTATCTTTAACATACTTATGGCATACACTGTATGGAAATAACAAAAGCAAAGAGAATTTTTTCTTGCACATCTGCATTTTTCTACATTACACAATGATAATGAAAATATTACATATTTTCAAGAATTTACAATTACAATATTTCAACAAACCTTTCAAGAATCCTTTACACCGTTTAGGAATAAGTAGTTTTAAAACTACTTTTACAAACGTGAATGTTTATCAAAGTTTCAAACGCATGAAGCAAAAAGGAATTACAGATGTTGAAACCAGCGTTACCCCTCACATGTTCTCCCCTACGTCAACTTTTGATGTCTTTCATTATATTATGGTTCTAAATGTATTATTTAGTATTTAAAGTCTCACCAAATTAACTTTGGATCAATTTTATTAGGAGCCACGCACACTTACCGCCTGTTCAATGGTGCGTCCTTCTTTTGCTTTTTATTCATCACAGCAGGGACGCAGTTCGTGAGCTCGGTCCAGTCCGCGTGCAAACCGCAACTCCAGCCCGTGGAGAAGCGCGAGAAGAGCCACGACTCCGCTTTACCGGGCCGGTGACACGTGCACTTCTTCTGGCCGGAGCGGCAGTCGCACGGTCGCTCCAGGTGGATGTTGCGCACCAGGTGCCTCCCGAACGTCGTTCCTCCGGTCTTCTGGATGTGGAGGAACACGATCACATCGTTCCCCTTGATGTCGAAATCCACGTGGCGTTCGAGGTCCTCGCGCGTGAAGTTGAATTTGGACGGGAATCTGAACGGAGCGTCCTCGTCCGGATCTGGAGACTCTCTCTTGACGTCCGCTGGATGTTTAGAGAACGGAAAACTCTCTCCATTACCAAACCGACAGGACGTGCTCCCCGCTGGACAGATGTACTGATAGCCGATCATGACAAACAAAACGGTCAAAACAGGAACTAAAAGGAGTTTGTTGGATTTATCATCCATTGCAAAGACAATGAACCGGATGATCACGCCATTGGTGATGCTGAAGCCGCTGAATGAGTCCTCCAGGTGCTTTCCAATGATGATGCTCGCAGCAAAGTCTGATCCAGCAAGAAAAGCGTCTCAACGCAGACGAACGCAGCGAAGCGCCTTCAGTTAGATGATCATAGTTACATAAAGGTCAGTCGGATCGTAGACAGAAAGGAAAAACAAGCCTTGCGTTTCCACATTGTACTGAACTTATAAATGACGCTTTACGAGTAGCTTCATAAACTATCAGATAAAACGGTGCACGTCTCTGAGCATCCATTTGCAGAGCAGATCGTCTCAGTGTATAACGTAAATTTTAGCTGTCCTCGTCCGATAGATTGTAACGTGAGATCCGGACCCATTGTAAAACACATCCAGAGATCCGCTCCGTCGCGCCGAGCTTCAGCTCTGATTGCACCACTTTGTGATGCAGGTTTATGAGATGAGCTTTAAGAAGTTTAGTTCCTGTTGCAACTTGCTCATCGTGTGAGGAGAGAGAGAGAGAGAGAGAGAGAGATGCCTCTAGAAGTCATTGGGTGCGTTGGATGAGAGCTTGTTATTATGATGGGTCTGTCTTGCTGGGGGAAGGGTGGTCCTTAGGACTTCTTATAGGCTATCAAAGAAACTCTGACAGAACCTTCACATGCTCGTCTTTTACAGATGAAAGTAGTTTTCCAGTACAAATATATTAGCCCTGAACTGTAGGGCACAGTGGGGTAAGATGAGCCATTTTTTCTTATGTGGTTCTCAAGATAAGGGAAAATGATGCAGAAGTACAAAGTATCTAAAGTAATTTCAGGATGTTTCCTGTCATTTTAAATTATCAGAATGTATCTATGACAATGTGTTCAAAAAATATGGCTTCTTATAAAAAAAAAAAAAAAAAAAAATGTGTTCCTGTGGCTCAGTTTGCCCCAGGGTAGGGGTAAGTTGACCCAAGTCAGTGCGATGCACCATCTGGGTGTAAACTGACCATCTGACTGAATCTGATTCAAACCTATGTTAAATGTTAGATAATTTACCTCTTTTAAAAACTAATTTAATAATCAAATTTCCTTTTTCAAACAGTCATATTTCTTTTCTTAAAGCTAACTTGAACAACATAAAACCAACCAAATGAAGTTTAAATTTCAATCTTTAATTGTCTGCATTTCTGAAACAATATGCTGAACACCAAAGTTGTAATCTTCCCAAAAACAGACTAAACAGAGAGTTTGTTGAGTAAAATTAAAAAAAAAAAAAAAAACTCAATTAGAATGAAGGAATAAATGTCACTGAAACTAATAAACATTTTAGTCAAAAGATTCTTGGCATGGTAGCTTTTCTGCAATGTCGAACAGCTCATTAGGGACTACAGGTGGAAAGATATGTCTGATTATAATGTGATGAAAAGCATCAAGGGTTTGGTGCACTTGTACACTACAAATAATATGTATATATATATATATATATATATATATATGATAAACTAAATCAGTTGTGTAATATCACATTAAAATACCAGTTTATATTTCAGAGATTTAACTTTAATTTAGTGCCTTATGATAAAATGCTGGCTCAATTTACCCCACAACATTTGGCTCACTTTGCCCCATAGCTGCCATTTTGGAAAAAAACTAGCTTGCTTACTAATTCAAGCTAATATTTAGTTAAATAATTTGCATGGTTTTATACCTTGCTAAATCACCTATATGCATCATAAATATTTTTAGACCTGGATAAATTAACTTTGATGTAACAGCCATTATATCTGTAATGCTAAAATTTTACCTTGACAAGCCAAAAACAGTTTTTAAAGTAAATGGGTGCCTTCCACTCCTCCCATTTGTCTTTCCTTTTCACAGTCTGGCAGAAATGATGGATGTTTCCAAAATATATGGTCACATGACAGTAAAAGTGTACAGTTGGCAAGATACAGGAGGTGGGTCAACTTGCCCACTGGCTCATCTTACCCCACGCTCCCCTATAAATATCCAATACAGAGTGGGTAGTAGAATAGAAAACACTGACAATGAAATTTTGTGCAGTAATATACTGTATTCTGACAATATATTTTGACTTGTGCAAACTATTATCACTTTTAAACACATTTAAAAATGGTAAACATATAGCAAATAGTGAGACAGATTTATCTTGATGGGCATCTAAAATTGGACAAATGTAAATAGTGTATGGGTACTTTGATCCCCATTATATGCATATAATATATATCCAAATCATTACTAAATGTACCCTTTGGAAGTGACGTTTCACTTCTGGGGTCCTAAAATGATGACGTCACATAGAGGGTTCCCAGCAGGCACCAGACGTCTATGTAACGTCAGGTTGACGTTGGATATGATGTCGGACAGACGTTGCATTTCGGTTGAAAATGAAAATCAGGTTGACGTCAATTTGACGTTGACTTAACGTTGGATTTTAGTTGCACAATCTAAAAACAACAAAATCTCAACGTCAGCTGACGTCGGTATTGGACATCAATTTAACATTGACATTAGACGTTGAATTTACTTTGAATTTTGGTCACCCGACGTCGCAACCAAAATTTAACCAAATATCAACGTCTTATGACGTTGTGTGCCTGTTTTGTGCCTGCTGGGGTGTGACAGCATTCAATTCACAACCACCAGCGGGAAAACACTGCTGAGGAAAATTACAAAAATCTGAGGTAAAACCTGTTAATGTACTAATAATGCAAGGTCATTTAATGTTAAAGAACAAGGAAAGGATGATTAAGATATTTTAAATCATAGAAGTGCGAAGGCAAGGGAGTTATAATAGATTATATGGAAATGTTTCATTTTAGTGATATTTTAGGAAGAATTACCTACTTATTTTAAGTTGACATAATAAGTGTATATTTTATCCTTTATGTAAGCCTGTGTTGCCCACTCAAACTAGTCAAGTATGAGCCCCTGTCTTGCTTGTTAAAGAGGCAAAAAGAAAAGTTTTCCACTTTGTGTCCTACTTTACCAGTATTGCCCGAAAAAAAATAAAAAAATAAAAAAATCCAGTGTTTGGTCAGAAGAGGGTTTTTAACATGTTTCTTTCCAGTATTTGGAAGTTCTTAAATTTTGCTTTCCATCAATGTATAATGTCAGGTTATATGGCATTTGAATTTTAATTGGAAGTGCAAGGAAATGTAAAATTTCCATTTTTTTTCTAATTGGTTCTAGTAAAGCCATTACAGTACTCCCTGGTCTCTCTTACCCCAAATAACCTCTCAGTCAGAGCTGTGGTTCAGAGGGTAGTGCACTGCTCCTGACACATGAAGCACTGTTGAGGCTTGCGGGAATCTGATGTGGAGCCGGCCTGGGTCACGTCCCGGTTCTGTTCACCCTCTCTCTGCCTGTGCTCTTATGTTGCTTCTCCACTGACCTACTAAATAAAGCCAAAAGGCTAAACAAAGCAAAACTAACCACTCAAATCAGTACATTCAGGCATAATAGCAACTAATCAAAAAGAGCTAGATATGTAAAAGTGAAGAGACCAAGATATGCACAAATAATAACTTAGAGACTCATAAAACTTGATATTAGTAATGCAAGATCCTTTAAATCCACTGTTGTCATAATAATATATGACTGCATTTTGAATACAATAAGCAAATTTTCTGAAGAGAATAATGTTTTTTCTACTTCAGAATTTCATGTTTAATTAAATGTGTTACTTGCTATTTCTGAGTAATTGTATGTGAAATTTACTAGCCGTTTTTGAGTGAAAATTGTTTTTACACTATTTTTGTTTCAGCTGCTTACTTTGAATAGACAATATGCATTTTTTTGTCGTTTTATGATATAGCAGTGAAGCAAATCTTGTACTTTTGGCCTTGATTTGCTTAATGATGCAATCATCCATTCATCCACAACTTATTTCTTTTAGAAAATAACTAACAATGAAGAGATCTGTATAAAATTTCAATTTTTTTTCTAGGCATCAACCTGGCCGGATTTCAGCACCATGGACAGCTCTAAACAACAGACCTATATTTGCAGATGCCTTCGGCATTAAATCTGTATCAATATATTGTGCTTTTCAAGACAATCTATAATTGAATCGAGTATTAGATAATCATTTGAAAGTTTTACCTGTCAGAGATAAGACAACAAAACAATAATACAACCATTTGGCTTTTTTTGAACTTGCTGTAATTGACTGTCTGTATTTATCTCCAGGGCTCTTGTTGTGTAGAGCCTGTGAGGGTGGAAAAAAACATCTTGTTCCTCAAACCATTTAAATCGAGGCTATATAGGATTTTTCCCACAACAGATCACTAATAACCTAATAACTTCATAGTAACTCCACCTCAAAATCATCCCCACTCCTTTTCATAACAAAATGACCAGTCCTGAGCTAAAATGCAATCTCTTTGATAAGGTTGGTTGAACATTCAGAAGGAATGAGAGTCGAAAAGATTCTAGTTGCGATTCCTTCAGTTCTTTTAGTTTGTGAAGAAGTGGAAGGTATGCAAATAGTTATATTCCGTTATGCTTTTATGCATCTTGTGTAATAGACAAGCACAGATAATTTTTCCTAGGATAATTACAGATGCATCCAGCTTTGACAAGTTTAAGATTATTAGAGAGTGCAAGGCTATGTCTGTGTAGATTCAAGGAAGTGGCTATCTTTGGAACAGTAAACATCTCATGAACACAGAGCTGGCAATTTATCTTTCTGTTGAGTGCATTTACATACATTAGTCACCAACCACCACAGGAGTCTTGACAACAAGATGGGGACAATTATTCTTTTATTTATTTATTTATTTTGAAGACACGACACAGTCTGTTGGCTATTAATGGTTAGCTGCCTCAAGTGTCACTATTGTCTTAATGTTACAAAAAACAACATTTTCAAACGGCAGACGCAAACCTGATTCAGTGTGGATGCTTGAACAGGGTTTCTGCAGCTTTTATGACAGTTAATTTAAGTCTTTTTTAAAGTTCTTTTTTAACATCTAGTAAAGAAATTCTAAGGAATGAATTAACGGGAACCCAATTCATCCATATGTTCTCTAAATGTAAATGTCTAGGGAATACACTATGAATTGTATTAGCAACACTTCATTGTTTCAAAATACAACTTTCAACACATTTCCATAAACACATTTCCAGTTTATTAAAAAAAAAAAAAAAAGCTTAAGCCTTGAATTTCTGCTCACAACCACAGAAATGTTATTTTCATATAATTTTTACTATTATAGTTTTTCTTAATATCTTGAATTAGATTACATTTTTATATTATGTTTTCACTTTAGTTTTAGTTCAATGTTTTGTCATTTTGTTGTGTTTTTTTCTCATTTATTTATTTAAAAGCTATATAGTTTTTATTCATTTTCATGTATTAGTTATAGGCTAGTTTATTCAGTTAAACTAAATGAAAATGAGAAATATATATACAGGTTCATCTCAAAAAATTAGAATATTGGGAAAAATTTATTTTTTTGGAACTTATTTCAAAAAGTGAAACTTTGATCTATTCTAGAATCATTACATGTAAAGTAAATCATTTCAAAGGCTTTTTTTTTTTTTTTTGAATTTTGATGATTAGAGCTTACAGCTCATGAAAGTCAAAAATCCACTATCTCAAAATATTAGAATATTTTCTAAGACAATCAAAAAAAGGATTTGCAAAAGAGAACAGTTCAAGTTCTTTAAAGTATGTTAATTTATGCACTCAATACTTGGTCTGGGCTCCTTTAGCACAAAAATTCCAGCATCAGTGAGGTGTGGCATGGAAGCGATCAGCCTGTGGCATTGCTGAGGCACTATTGAGCCTTCAGCTCATCTGTATTGTTGGATCAACTGATTCTCACCTTTCTCTTGAAAATATCCCATAAATTCCAAATGGGCTTCAGGTCAGCCATGTTGGCTGGCCAATCACACCATGGTCAGCAAACCACTTGGAAGTAGTTTTGGCACTGTGGGCAGGTGCTAAAGTCCTGCTGGAAAAGGAAATCGGCATCTCCATAAAGCTTATCAGCAGATGGAAGCATAAAGTGCTCCAAAATCTCCTGGTAGACGGCTGCATTGACTTTGGACTTGATAAAACAGAATGGACCAACACCAGCAGACGTCATGGCACCCCAAATCATCACAGACTGTGGAAACTTCACACTGGACTTCAAGCAGCTTGGATTCTGTGCCTCTCCAGTCTTCCTCCAGACTCCAGATCTTGATTTCCAAATGAAATGCAAAATTTACTTTTATCTGAAAAGAGGACTTTGGACCACTGAGCATCAGTCCAGTTCTTTTTCTCCGTAGCCCAGGTAAGGTACTTCTGATGTTGTTTCTGTTTCAGAAGTGGCTTGGTATCCCTTTTCCTGAAGACGTCTGAGCGTGGTGAGTCTTGATGCACTGACTCCAGCTTCATTCCACTCCTTGTGAAGCTCTCCCAAGTGTTTGAATCGACTTTGCTTGACATTAGTCTCAAGCTTGTGGTCATCCCTGTTGCTTGTGCACCTTTTCCTACCCAATTTCTTCCTTCCAGTCAAGTTTGCATTTAATATACTTTGATACAGCACTCTGTGAACAGCCACCCCTGTCAGTAATGACCTTCTGTGACTTGCCCTCTTTGTGGAGGGTGTCAATGATTGTCTTCTGGATCATTGCCAAGTCAGCAGTCTTCCCCATTATTGTGGTTTCAAAAAACAAGAGATACCTGGAATTTATACTGTAGGGATGGTCATTTAATGAAACTCAAATATAAATATTCTAATATTTTGAGATATTGGATTTTTGACTTTCATGAGCTGTAAGCAATAATCATCAAAATTAAAACAAAAAAAAAAACTTTTGAAATGTTTTACTTTTCATGTAATGATTGTAGAATATATGAAAGTTTCACTTTTTGATATAAGTTACAAAAAAGAACTTTTTCACAATATTCTAATTTTTTTGAGATGCACCTGTGTATGTATGTATATATATATATATATATATATATATATATATATATATATATATATATATATATATATACTAGTTAACATTTATTTTATTTCAAGTAACATTTGTTTTTATGTTTGTAGTTTTAGTCAAATATAATAACCCTGCCACCAGAATATGGAAAAAATTCTACTGTAGCTTTTGATCAAAAAAGCGTTCTTCTATTTTTGTATTGTTTTCCAGTGCAAATATTCTTAAATCAAAATACATTTACTTAAATCAAAATGACATAACAAAAAGTTGTGTTTTGATATCAGTCAGTGAGTTTTTGAAATTGATATCAGTCAGTGAGTTTATGGTTAAAACAAGAACAAATGGGCCCAGAAAAAATCAACTTAATTCAAATGACAAACTGATTTTCATAATTTACTAACAGATATTTGTTCTTGTTTTAAGCATAAACTCATTTAATTTTGTTAAATCTCTCAGAAAACAAGACTTCATATTCATTGATATTTGCACTGAAAAACAATACAAAAATACTAAGGAAGATATTCATTCTTTGTAGTGTATGCTACATTTAATGCCAAGATTTTGTACATTTAAGACTTTCTGCTCTGATTTAAGACTTTTTAAGGCCTTAATTTGTGGAGGAGCAAATTAAGACTTTTTAAGACCCTTTTAAGACCTGCAGAAACCCGGTTAAAAATGAACCAACTGAACTTATTAGAAAAGCAATGAATATGATAAATTGTACAAGCAAAACTGAATATATTTGTGAGACAAGAATAGATGATTTTTCCTTAGAAATTGGTGGAAATTAAATATTTGCATACAGTATGTTGCTGGTGAATAATACACAGTAGCTGTGAGAATGGATATGCGTGACTCAGAGTACGATTTGGTATCATAATAAAGCAAGAAGCATCAACACTGACAACATAAAAGCTCCTATGCTCACAGTACGCTCTTCGCCGAAGCAGCACCCTGCAAATGTGTAGGCCTGCGGTTTTGAGAGAAATCCATACAGGACTTTGATTAATGCAGCAGCTATGAGCTTTAGTCCTGCATTCCCCCAGCTGAGAGAAGTAATCAGTGTTCTTGTTCTGCCTGCACAGGCACACAAAGAAAGAGAGACTACAGAGGGAAGGGTGCGTTAGCAGAGGCCCAGTATACATAATCGTGATGTTTCCCTTGTTTGTTTGATTATGTGGTTTGATAATGCCGACTATTAGGCTTCCCAGGGGGGCTCAGAGAAAGTGATTGAAAATGGGAAACTGCTCAGAGGGGGGTTTACTGACTTACTGCAACAGTGGAGCACTTAACACTTCAGTGCCTCTGCTGCTTTTGAGGTTCATAACCTCGCTGTTTTTTGGAGAGCACTCCTCTAGATTACTTCTATGACGTTACAGTAGTCGAGAGGGGTGTTGTGTATTCTCAGAAAGCTCAAATTAAATCATTCGTCATAGGTTTAGTCAGACCTCTTTATGCTTTAAAACATTTAAACCAAATAGTTTAGCTCAAAAAATGACAATTCTATGAAATATTTACTCACCCACATGTCATTTCAAACTAGAGATGAAAAAGTGGATTTCCAAAAAATAGAATATTATGTAGATAAATATGTCAGTTTGTGGAAAGCTAGTCAACTAATCAACCATTTCTATTGCAAATGCTGATTTCAATTTTTTTTTTTTTTAATTGACTGTTTATACTGACCATGACAAGCAGTATTGGTATTATTAACTAAAACTAAAATGAAAACTATTAAATGCATTTATGTTAATTGAAATAAATGTAGGAAATTAAATCAAATACAAAAAAATTAAAAATAAAAAACTTTTTATTCAGATTTTCATTTGCCATGGGACCAGTTCTAATTTCGTTTTGTTTTCTAATCTTACTAAAACTAAAAATAAATAAACTGAAGCAATAAAATAATTTCATACAAATATAATTTTTGTTAAAATTTAAAAAAAAATAATCAATAAGTAAATATAAAAATAAAAATAAAAACATTCAAAATAATAATAAATAATGTAACGTTGTATAAATTATGCAAAAATTATTACATTATATAAATGATACGAAAATAATAAAATGCTGCAAAACTTCAAAAGGACAAAAAAAAACATCAAAAATGTATATGACTCTATTGAACATTATTTCATGCAGCTAAATGATGCAACTAAATAATGTCTTCGGCAGCTAAATGATGTTATGAAGACATTATTTCGGAATGTTTTTAAACATTTAAAATGTCCATTTTTAAAATGTATTAAGAATGTTTCTTCTTGGTTATGCAAACATTTGCGGAACATTCCATTCTATCATTTTGAAAATGTTACAAGAATGTTACATTTGAATGTTCTCTCATCATTTAAAACACCCATTTTTTATATTTAAAGAATGTATTTTCTTGGTTATCCGAACATGAGAGGAACATACCATTTTAACATTTTGAAACCATTATGAAAACAATAGTTCTGAATGTTTTTTAAATATTCAAAACATCCAATTTTTCATATTAAAGATGTTCCTTATTGGTTATGAGGAACATTTCATTTTATAGTTTTGAAAACATTATAAGAACGTTCTATTGTTATTACTGAAGAATGTTAATGAACAGTTCTGAGAACGTACAAATAACATCATGAAGACATTCCAAGAACATTCTTGTAAAAACATTTCTTACAAAAAATGTATGGTATATCAAATATTAATGGTATAAGAACATTCCTTAAACATTATTTTAGGAACATTTTGTCCTGACATTTACATAACCTTTAAAAAACATTATGGGAATGTTCCCTGTTAGCTGGGATGACGGTGAGTAAATAAATGACAGTTTTCATTTTTGGGTGAACTGTTCCTTTAAGAGGTACTAGAGATTTTGAGAGAATCCAAAAACGCAACAGATATTCCACTGTATGTGGGTCATTTTTCGAAACTCTGGGCTTCTCTCCCATTCTCTGACAGCTTGAGAAGGATCATACACTGTTGCTGAGGAGGAGTGATGGAGCGCTGCCGCCGGTTCTACTGTCTGTGCATCTCATCATAGGCTGTTTGCCCGCTCTGGTAATGAGCCATGATGCTCTCCGCTCTGCTGTGATTTTTATGGTGCTGTCAGCCAAGTGCAATGAGGAATGGTTCACCAAAGATCACTGAGTCAGCGTCTCTCGCCATTGCAGATACACAGCACTGAGAGGGCGGGATTGAGATTCTGCAAAAAATTCAATGGATCTACAGTGCTGTCTTACAGGGAATGAATATCTGCTAATTCCTTCTGAAAACAATCCTCCACAGCAATCATAATTTAATGTATCATTCATGTCCATAACACATGTAAGCACTTCAAAGCTAAGTATGAGCAATAGTAATGCCTTTTAAGTACACTCTAAAAAAAAAGGTGCTATATAGCACCAAAAGTGGTTCTTTGGCTCGTAATCATAGGGGAACCATTTTTGGTGCTATATAGCACCTTTTTCAAATGGTGCTATTTAGAACCATAAGAGGTGCCATATAGCAGTTTTCCTCAAAAATGGTGTTCAACAGTGGTTCTTTAGATTTTAATCATAGGGACACCTAGTTTGGTACTATATGGCACATATTCTTAAAAATAAGAAGCTTTATAGCACATTTGTCAAATTGTGTTATACCAAACCATTAGAGGTGCCATATATGACTACCATAGACGAGCCAATATGGTTCTAAATGACACTTTTACTTAAAAGATGAATGATAACTAATCATTTCTTACCAAATTGCGGCTTTAAAGATTAAAAATCCTGTACTAAATGCTTACTGAGAAACAAAATACATCACACTTTCAAAACCTTTTAATTTATTTGTTTCAGCAGCAAATAAAATGAGTGCTGACAAGCCAGGGAATATACATATACAACAACGCAATAT
Organism: Spinibarbus caldwelli; assembly: GCA_039654775.1. Taxonomy (NCBI): domain Eukaryota; kingdom Metazoa; phylum Chordata; class Actinopteri; order Cypriniformes; family Cyprinidae; genus Spinibarbus; species Spinibarbus caldwelli. Next base: position 5,597,461 of record CM077237.1, read on the forward strand.
ACTGGGAGTTGTTGTTTTGTACACATACAAAATAATGCAACAAGCTTGAAATATGTACATTTTTGAAGAAGAGAGAGTCCTGGTTTACATAAATATACTGTAGCCCTGTAATCAGGTAACTTTTTTGCGCCTATGGTCTTAGGCCTACATTAGTTCTTTACTTTATTTGGAAAATCTATTCTTTTTAACATTAAAGGGATACTCCACCCCAAAATGAAAATTTTGTCATTAATCACTTACCCCCATGTCGTTCCAAACCCGTAAAAGCTTAGTTTGTCCTCGGAACACAATTTAATATATTTTAGATGAAAACCGGGAGGCTTGTGACTGTCCCATTGACTGCCAAGTAAATTACACTGTCAAGGCACAGAAAAGTATAAAAAACATCGTCAAAATAATCCATCTGGCATCAGTGTTCAATCTGAATTTTATGAAGTGACGAGAATATTTTTTGTACGCAAAGAAAATAAAAATAACGACTTTATTCAATAATTCGTCTCCTCTCTGTGTCAGCGTAGCGCCATTTTGGAGAATACAGCTGGATGCAAACTACATACACTATTCTGTGTCTACCGCACATCAAGGATGCGCTGTTTTGGTGCAAATCAAAGCATAAATGCACGTAGAAAACATATCGCGGCTGACACAGAATAGTGTACGTAGTTTGCGTTAGTGTAAATCTGTGAAGGAATGTTCCGTGTAGGGACACTGTGTAGGGACCATGTCAGTCAGTGCACAGTTCATTCATGGAGCTCTTTTCTAACGAGCTCTCTTCTGTGATTACCTGTCCATCCAACGTGAGGACAATGTGGTCATACTGCATGAGATGACCCTCCCTACAGCCTTTAAGCTTCATCTTAGGTGTTGGGATGAGCTGGTCTGAGAATGGCCCTGGAGGAGAGGGGATAATAGCAATTATTTGCAAGGCAAACCTTATGAGTTAAATTACTTTTAACTACTGTCATACAACTGCTCAAATACTTTTGGCCATGAACTGAAAATGAACAAAATTTCTCTTCAGTTTGATAGCATAGATTGTGTAGACCAACAAACAAAAAACTAATGTTTGCATTGAAATCATCTGAATAACAAAATGTGCAATAAGTGTAGTGCTTTGATTAGATTGTGTTTCACACACTGTAGTCAACTGTTCATGGCTCACCTCAACTTCAAACAGCAACCCCGGGTCCTCCTTGAACAGAGCAGGCAAGAGCAGAATAGCTGCTTCCAAGCCTTTAAACAAAATAACCTCATTAGATTAACATAACATGGTGGATGCTTTTACCCATTTTTTTGTTTGTTTGTTTGTTTTTTTACATCCATTACTGTGTGTAAGACAGATATGTAAGACAGGTATGATCTCAGGCAGAGAGGCAGGGTGTCAGTCAGTGGCACAATGAAAAACTAAGCTGTAATGATTTAATTACCTTTTTTCAGTCTGCCATCTTCACAGTCATCAGTCATGCACCTGAACTTCTCCTTCAGGGGACGCCGCGAAACTTGAAGGACTCGGGGTGTCATTACAGAGAGCTGTGTGAGAATTTGTTGGTCCACATCAACATTGGCGTAGTCTCACAGATCCGAAAGGAGCTTATGTTAAGAGGAAGGCAAAGGAGGAAAGACGTATTAAAATATAGTCATAACTCATACAATTAAATAAAGAGGCAATTAACACACTACCGCACTGAGCATTTTGGCCAGTCTGAAACACAGGAACTCAGAGAGAGTCTCTTCTGTGCTATATTTGGACACACGATTTGTCCGATGGCATTTTATCAGCACCATCCTTTCTTTGAAGAGCTCTACGTTTGGTCTAAGCTTCTCTGTTTCCTCCTTCATTACATGCAGATGTTCCCTGATGCTTTGTTAATTTTCTCCAGCATCAACCTATTGGGGTAGTTAAATTGTTAAAAATGGGGGCTGTCAATAAAATGTAAAAAAAAAAAAAAAAAACAGTCTTTAGAAAATCTTTAGTGGAGGGCAGCCCTACTAGAAAGAGTCCAGACTTCTAATTATTATTAGGCAAATAACAAATAGTAATGATCAAAAAGCTATGCATGACAATCAATAATCTTAAATATGGAAATGTGGCTTACCCATGTCTGTTATTTGTCCTAAAAATGTTAACAAGAGCTCTTTTCATCCAACTTGACAATGTACTGATGATTTTATACTCAAACAAATTTCCTTTTGATTTTTCAGTTATTCCAGCATGAACCATCTGTAACAACATTAGAGGAATAATTTACTCAAAATGTTCAAACCCACATAACTCACTTTTGATGAACACAAAACACATTCTTAAAACAAGCACCCACAAAAACTTAAAATTTAAAAGCAGCTTATGTAAGTCGTGTCATATCTTATGAGGTGACAAAATCACTTTTTAATTTTTTTTTAACTCACTCAATATAGAAAGTTTGAGTATACTGTAAAGAGTTATTTCAAATTAATATTTGAAAATAGCACTCAAATCCAGTGAATCGACATCAAAATAACTACCTAACAAAAAGCAATCTGGCTTCTTTATGTACAGCAGTGGTGCTCTATAGCACCTTAACCACCCCAAAGAACCGCTGAAGAACCGCTGAAGAAACGCTGAAGAACCATACAGGTGCTTAACAGGTTCTTTATATGGTAGCGGTGCTATATAGCACCTCAACCTCCCCAAAGAACCGCTGAAGAACCGCTGAAGAACCATTTTTTTAGAGTGTATTTTTTCACATGGATAGTTAAAGTTTTTGATAGATGTTCACCAAGGCTGCATTTTTAAAATTAAACACACAGTAAAAACTGTAATATTGTAAAATATTATTACAATTTAAAATAACTGTTTTCTATTTGAATGTATTTTAAAATGTAATTTATTAAGCTGAATTTTCACCATCATTACTCCAGTCTTTAGTGTCACATGATCCTTCAGAAATCATTCTAATAAGCTGATTTGCTGCTCAAGAAACATTTCTTATTGTTATTAGTGTTGAAAACAGTTGTGCTGCTTAATATTTATTTGAAATAGAATTTTTAAATAACAAGACACTGTCACTTTTAATCCATTTAATGCATACTTAATGTGACCCCAAACTTTTTAAAGGTATTGTATTTCCTAATATTCACCTTTTCCATGCTGACTGTATTCTTCTTATTCGAAGCTTTAAAATAATATACAGGTAAGATTATAAAACTCTAATCAATATTTCATGCCTCCATCATCTTAAAATGTCTCACTCAATGTCTCAACAAATATATTTCAACAGTTGTTGCATTAAACAAAGAGCTGCAATAACCTTCTGCACCAATGATGAAACCATTTCACATGATTTCTATAGAAAAAGCAAGATTTCTATACAAAACCATTTCACAAGATTTCTATAGAAAACTTCCCACATTATTAAAAGTCCTTGGCATTGGAACTCTTTTGTTTTATTTTACTTTATTCACATGTTTGGATGAATATTTGGTACAATCGTGCATTTTAGGTTATGCTGAAGTGGGGAAAAAGATCAAAAATACAATAAATGTACGCTGCACACAATTTGAACAACATGGTTGACTGAAACTGGACCACGGTCTCCTGCAGAAGAATTTTGCTGTGACAGAGACAGCTTTAATATGATGACTGATAGCTCTGTGTGAGCTTGACAAAGAGCAGTGCTGACTTCAGGTCTGTGCTGCAGATCCAATAAACTAACCTGTGTTGTATAAGGCAGCTTTTATATTTATTTATTTTTCTTTAATTTAGAATGCTCTAAAGTGTTGACTAGACTTTTAAGTTCTTTTAAAATAGTTTTCAGTTAAAATATTTGAGAAAATAACAACAGATCCAAAAATGACCCCAAAAAATACAGTAAAAATATATGGAAGATGTTTCCACCACAGAATAAAAAAGGTAATTGTGACTTTTATCCCACAATTTGGACTTTGTTTCTCACAATTTTGAGAAAAAAAGTCAGAATTGCAAGATATAACCAGAATTATGAGATATAAACTGGCAATTCTGAGAAAAAAAATGCTTTTTTTTTTTTCTCACAGTTGAGAGTTTGCTTTTTTTTCAGCCATGGAATGAACAATTAAAACAAATAATTGTGACTTTTTTCACAATTCCAACTTTTTTTTTCACAGTTTCTCAAAAGTTTATATCTTACAATTCAGATATTTTTTTTCTCAAAATTGAGAGTTATAAACATTTTAAACAAGTAAACAAAAAAAAAACCTGACGACTCTTGTAAATAGAGAAGAATTCACACTCTACATATATTCACGTCTGAACATTTGGTTGAATTAAATCCTAAGCACTACAGGCTAATTCTGAGAAGGAACTTGGCACGAGGCCCCTGTCGCATGGGTTTGTCCCTGGCTTTGCTCTGTCCTCTCTCAGCCTTCTGTGCCACCCTCCAGTCTCGCAGAACTTAGCTTTCCGCCACCGCTGGCCTGGTTGCGTGCCAGCTCCGTCCACTCTAGAGGGCTTGGCATGGCATTAAAGCTCCCTCACCCAGCATGCCGAACTGCGGTGGCACTGAGCCGGATCTCAGTCGGGCGAGAGTTCAGTGTCCGCCCTACTGGGCGGCCTGGCCTGAACATAATCAACAGTGGCGTTACTAGGATGCTGTCCTGCAGTGGGCATTTGGATATGAGACAACAAAAGATAGCATGACAACAAAACTTCAGTTTTACTGAATTTTGCTCCAATCCAGCAATGTGCAGTAGTTCTATATCTAGTCTATCCATCATCATTATGATCTTCAGTATGACACATATTTTTATAAGGTATCTGCACTTTTGCAACCACATCTTGCTTTAAGCTTGGCTGCACACTGCATCATTATTAGGGCTTTGGACTGAACAGGAAGCCACACACCATGAGCACCAAGCCAGAGAGGATCAAGTCTTTAACAAATGACATGCCTTGCACATGCTTGCGCTATATTTGATGCAGTAAGATTGCCAGAGTGCAGAGCATAAGTGTCCTAAGTGCGCTCTCTATCCTCTTGAATCTTAATAACACTGATGGCATTTTTGCCCTCCCCTTTGGATCTAAAGCAGACGGGTTGTTATGGGATTGCCTGTGAAAGATTTTTAGGCTTGTGGGAAGCTTATTAGCATGAGTTTCTGAAGAAATTATAAATTGCCACACGACATCATGAGAATGTCATAGTGCTTGAGAGATTATGCATGTCCTCTGTCTGTTTGTCAGTGCAAAAAAAGTTTGTGAAAAATTCGGAATATTGTGTAATTCATAGTTATAGTCATAATAATATTCAGTAATTCATCCAGGTTATCATCACATATAAACACATTACATTTGCTAAAGGAATACAGTCTGTAATGTGTTTAGAAGGAGCTTTGGAATTAATTTCCTTTTCACTTGAAATATATATTTCTGTCTACTGTCATATTTCCTCAGAGAATCACTACAAATTCCTTCAGAAATTCACTTTAGGTCCACAAATGCCAATTTGATCCCTCCTAAATTTATTGATGCCTTTCAGAGTGATTTCGCTCCAGCTGAATAATCCTGTAAGTATTTGTTATGTATAAAAAATTCTGTCAACCCATTTATGTCACAGAAACTCCTTTTGCATCACCACTAAAGTATCATTAAAAAACTCAGTCTAACAGCATCTTTCGGATGAGACGTTAAACCGAGGTCCTGACTCCCTGTGGTCATTAAAAATCCCATGGCACTTCTCGTAAAAGAGTAGGGGTGTAACCCCGGTGTCCTGGCCTGATCCCCTCCACTGGCCCTTGTCAATCATGGCCTCCTAATAATCCCCATCCACTGAATTGGCTCTGTCGCTCTCTCTCTCCTCTCCACATGTAGCTGGTGTGCGGTGAGCGCACTGGCGCCATTGTCCTGTGGCTGCCGTCGCATCATCCAGGTGGATGCTGCACACTGGTGGTGGTTGAGGAGAGAACCCCCCACCCCCACATGATTGTAAAGTGCTTTGGGTGTACGACAATACACAATAAAGCGCTATATAAATGCATCATTCATTCATTCATTCATTCATTCATGTCAAGGCTGTATCATCACGCCTAAATTTGTGCGCCGTTGAATAAAAAGTAGACTGTCAAAACTCTGCTATGAGTCATTATTTTGTCTCATGAATGTTTATGTGGGGAGTTTTGAGTTTACAAGAGTTTTAGAAGATTACAAAGGCCACAGCAGACAAGGTGAGCTGCCAGAAGGTTGAGAATGAATCCCTATAAATCATTATCAGTGAGAAACACATTGGGGTTTTCCTTTCCTGAGGGAATTCTTCAAAGAGAAACCTTTTCACTGGGCACAGGCACACATTCACGAGGCAGAGCGTTCTGGAGTGTATCTTTGAGAATGAAAAAGCTTGTTATGTCAGCCTTGCCTCGCTAACTTCAGCAGACAACCGTACATCAAAGACTGCAAATGCTCAATTACTGAGGAAACACTGAGAGTTACAACTTACAACCACTAAATGATTAAATTTCCCTGAAGGTTCTTTATGTGAACCATAAATATCTCTACAGCACATAGGTGTAGATATAGAATAATATGCAACCAGAGGGTAGTATTGTGTAATACTCCAATAGACTGTGCATAATTCTCCTATTTGAGTTTGTGGGCTGAGATTGATTCAAGATTGATTATCGCAATCTGATCTCTAGCAGTGAATCTTTGCTCTCCAATCCAACTGGAAGTGAAATATTTATTATGTCCTACTGTGTGACAGTTTCTTTGCTCTGAAAACTGCTCTGTCAATAAAATATTCCCTTTGCACATACTTCAGAGTGCCCATGTGTTCCTGTTTGAGACAAAAACAGTTGTTTGCATTCACACATATCAAACCCAGCGCTAGCATTAGGGAGGTACTACATGAGCCGTGGTTTCCTCCAGAATCTAATACAAATACTAACAATTATCGATTTTAAACTGCATTCCAGCAAGAATTTATATTAGTACTTTTCCACCTTCAGGCCAAACAGTTACCTTTGTTGACTCTGCTGTGAAACGATTCTGGCTCGCTGACACAGAAAAGCCAAAAGTTACTTCTGGTCATCGAATTTGACTTGAATGTTGTCTCAGGAGTGCTGATATACAGTCTACACTCTTAAAAATAAAAGTGCTTTACGATGCCATAGAAGAACCTTTTTGTCTAAATGGTTCCATAAAGAACCTTTAACATCTGAAGAACCTTTCTGTTTCACAAAAGGTTCTTTGTGGTGAAAGAAGGTTCTTCAGATTATAAAAAGTTAAGAAAGAGATGGTTCTTTAAAGAACCTTTGACTGAATGGTTCTTTGTGGAACCAAAAATGGTTCTTCTATGGCATCGCTTGAAGAACATTTTGAAGCACCTTTATTTTTAAGAGTGTAGATGCACTGAAACTTGCTCCGATTGACCCTTCGCAGGGAGTATGATTGACAGGCAATCTGACCAATCATAACGCCGAATCTGCCATTTTTGTCCGACAAACAAACCAGACAGGAGAGAAAATTAACGTCGGTGGACTTGAACTTGAAAAATGGTGGGTATTGACATCTTTCCACAGTTGAAACAAAATACCTTCTGATGTTCATTCATGTTTATTCCATGCTATAATTAGTAAAGAGGAAGAGATGATCGGTTCACGTGCCACTTGAACTGAGGCGCTACAGCAATCTGTCACGACACATTAAAGAGCCACAAAACGGTATTTATTGTTTGAATTTCTTAAAAAATGACAAAATTTGAAAGCTGAGACTTTGTTTCATACCAGAAGTAACCTGTTCTGACTTTTCTGACCGTGTGTTTTTAGCAGTGTTGGGGAGTAACTAGTTACATGTAACGGAATTACGTAATTTAATTACAAAATAAAAGTAATTGTAATCAGTTACAGTTACTGAGAAAAAATGTGTAATTAAATTACAGTTACTTATGAAAATGTTAAGGATTACAAAGGGGGTTACATCTGATTTTTTTCACACACACTCCCACATACAGATTTAATTGATTTATTTCATAAATTGCAGTGACTGCTCTAAAATATGAAACACCAATGTTTCAGAAGTTTATAACATGCTTCTCCGATAACTCTTATATTTCCTATATGGGTTTATGCATGTGCTTTATTTTTTAAGATTAACTCTTTTTTTTTCCTAAGGAATTGTTAGATCCAGTGTTTCCTGTCAGGCAAAGATTTGATTTCAAAAACAGTATCATAGCTTCAATACTACAACTGAGGTGAGACCCTTGAGCAAAGCACCAAACCCCCAACTGCTCCCCGGGCGCCGCAGCAATATGGCTGCCCACTATGTTATAAACATACACCCAGAGCAGTGGGCAGCCATATTGCTGCGGCGCCCGGGGAGCAGTTGGGGGTTTGGTGCTTTGCTCAAGGGTCTCACCTCAGTCGTAGCATTGAAGGTGGAAGAGAGCGATGGTTATTCTCTCCAAAATCAAAATGGCTTGATAATTGAGACTGTTTAGGTTTTTGGGGATTAAAAAAAGGAGTGAATTTCTATCATTGTAGGGTAGTTGTGTCCACAAACTGCTAAGACACATTTATATGCAAATGAAGATATTTTTTATCCAATGTCTCCTTTAAAATTAAAATATTATAATCTTAATTCTAGTGATGAAATATTTCGAAAGTCTGACAGTAATCAGTGTTGAGTACTACTGTAAGATTAACCCTGCCTGGTTAACGTTTGAAAATTATTAACAGTTCAAAACATTAGAAATTTAGAAAAGTATTCAAAAAGTAATCAAATGTAATCAGTTACATTACTTTAATAAAGAAATTGAAAAGTTACACTACTTATTACATTTTAAGTAGGGTAACTTGTAATCTGTAACCTATTACATTTCCAAAGTAACCTTCCCAACACTGGTTTTTAGTTTCCTCTTTGCTCCATGGTGATGTGTGGTGTGAGAGTGGCATGGCTTGTCAGACGTAGCAACAGTAACAAAGGGGGGCAGGTCTTTGCAAAGGGTTAGTTGCCTGTGTTTGCATGTTCCAAGAATGCTGACAGTCTGTAAATGGTGATTTACTATTTCTGTAGGTTCAGTACACCAGTAGGTGGCGACAAATGGTCTTTATGAGTCATTAAATCATTTGCTGAGTCCGAAATTGCCCATATAACCTTAAATAGGGCACTATTTGAAAGGACAGCCATTTGTAGTGGTATCTGAAACCAAATTGGACATTATCAAGTGCACTCATTCAACTATAATGCACCGCAATAATAAGTGTACAACTAATGTACACTCAATAGCTAGAGTATACCCATAATGCACTGTGAGGGTTGAGATGAATGAATTCTGTTTCTCGCCAGAAGATGGGACTTGCAGCTGAATCATTCATCTATCCATTTTCCAAACCACTTGTCCAATGTAGGTACAGAATAATATCATACAGTTTTAAATTTCTTTATAATTAATTCTTAAATAGTTTAATTAAGGTCTATCCATGCTAGTTTCCAAGACAGATTTCAAGATAAATCTTTTCATTACTACTGGAGCCGCCAGTTTGCTAAGTTTTCTAATGATTATTAAACACCAAGCACAAACTATCCAAAAATGGCAATCCTGGAGCACTTAGTATCTGAATTCGCTCATTAGTTTTAATTTACTCTTTCAACTGATCTATATTAGTGGACTAATGTAGGGAATAGTAAATGAGGATATAGGTAGCGATTTCAAACACAGCTACTGACAAATTCAAGAACAAAAGAAGTGAGCATCTTTATGAGTGAGTCATTTGAATCATTCACTCAACAGATTCATTCAGAACATTGACTATAAGTGACTGGGCCTTTCTGAATACCTTGCTGTCTTTGTACTTGACCACTTGTCTACATACTACTTTACTGCATATTAAGGACACTGAGCTTTGGCCTTTTTCTGATTTGGCATAATTTGATTTGTGCACTTACTTAATTTCCTGTCACATGCACATGCTCTCAAGTGGCCAAGATTGCAAGTGTGTGTATAAGTCGTTGAATAATTCGCCCAACCAACTGGCTCAAAAACATTGATTGATTCATTCATGAATGTTTTTTTTTCAGAGATGTGCATGGGAAATTCTGCTGTCTGGAGCTATTTTCATTGGTTGAACAAAAATAGTCAATACTGTGACTACTTGCTCATCATCTCAGAGCAAGCAGAGATAGTAAGTACTCAAGTAAGTACCAGAGGCCATTTGAACCTGAGTTGCTTTTATCTTAATTCATAAGAGGAAAATCCAGCTGAACAGATAAGGCAGATGAACAGATAGTTGTCTTGGATGATCAGACTTGGCGAAACAAGGGAATAACTGACTTCATTTATTATGCAAATCAAACTCCATCTAAAGACACCACTCAGGACCACTGATGGACTTATTATGTTTGTTGTGGTATTAATTACCCATTTTAGACATCATGTTGATGGCGTTAGAATCCACATGCAATTTTTTTTATTTATATTTCATTTTTTGCTCTTCATGTCAAACTGATGTGTCATGATCCCTCCAGCAGAAAAAGATAAAAATAAGCCTAATTCTTTAGAGATTTAGGAACACAAGTAAAAATATTGTTTCTCTCTTAAGTGAAGATCAATGCAATAAAACTGTTCATCTCCCCTCAGTTTGCACTTACAAGAGTGATGTCTTAAAAAATGTTATTGTGCCTTTTCTCTACTTGAAGGTAAGTCTCACATGGAGAATGGACATGACATATGGACTGAGAAGGACAGACAGACCATTTCTCATTTCTGACAGCAGCAGAAACTCCACATCGCTGCAGCTTCTCTTCTCAGCTTCCTCAGGTCACTCACCACACACACAGACAGAGAAAAGCTGTTCAAAAAGAGCCTCAAAGTCACAGAAATCTCAAAGTCATCATTTGTGTCCTGTGTGTGAGGACGTGTAAGTGAGTATCAGCACCGATATGATCTTGACTGATCTGGATAATATTTCTCTCATCAGTGCTGTGAGGCATAGCAGGTCATTCAGTGTCCGTCTGCACATCTTGTTTTAATTCATATACGCCAACGTGTCGTGGGAAATTTCTGGACTGTTGCTTACATTCATCTTAATGAAATATCGACTGCTGTTGTCACATTGATATTAAAAACTTCATCCACATCATGACTCACTCTGAGATATGAAGGATGAAAGTTTCCCATTTCTACAGTGACACATTTAAGAACAGTTTAAGTGCTGAAGAAAATGAAAAGGTTTCTGTTAAACCGGCGGTTAGATCTGTCTTCTTCTTTTCTTGCTTGACGAGACCAAAGTCACCCTTAATAAGACACGTGTGTGTGTGTGTGTGTGTGTGTGTGTGTAGCTGTCAGAGCACACAGGTGAACTGTGATGCGGTTACTGAAGCATTTCTTTCCTCCAAATGAAGCTCCTTCACTACAAACTGCTCTTTTGCAAAGAAACTGTTTCATATATATGTGTGTAACTGTTTGTGTTTATGTTTCTGCATGTCTTCTGGAATGAGAATAAGGTTTGTCTTGATCCCTGAGATGATCCATGAAAGAATGAACACAGTAAGATCAGACTTTATCTGTGGCTAATTATGGTTTCTTCACTGACTCCACCATCCTGATTCCCTCATTGAGTTTGTTTCATCCTAGCATCACAATGAACATAATGGACAATGTTTCTTTTCTACAAAATTTGCTTCAGAAAGAAAGTTTTCCGAGCCTTTAAAGAGGAAATGGCCCTAAATGTGGCCGAGGAGCAGCATGTGCTGTGAGTAAATGGTGCGTAAATGTCAGTGTAACGGGGGCTGGAGTGCTGGGGAGGAATATGGGCAGCTTCACATTGAGATTGATCATTTTAAAGCTGTATTTTATTAAATAAGGGCCAGATAATTGAGTATTCCAGGAAGGGAAAACGGGAAGAGCCGTTTGAGAAATGATGGTTGGCCGCTGATGTCTGTTTGGTTTTAATGGGAACACTTTAGCTGGCTGGAGCAGGTCCAACAGCAGTGCTTCTGAACTTCTGCCAGGGTGAAATGTAAAATACAGGATTTCCACAATAGGAGATTCAGAACAAATGAAGAAAATGCTCACCTCCTCACATTTCATGCGCTGACATCATGACCTCACCTTGATCTGCAAGAGGAGGTCAACAGGTCTGTAGGTCATTGCATGTTTTGATGCACTTTTGTATTCCAAATGAAGTGTTATTATTGTAGAAAATTATAATGTGTGCCATCAAACTCGCAATAATTGTCATCTCTGACTGTGTCAGAGAACATTTGCCTCATGTTTTGGGCAGTCTTTAATGTGATATCCAGGTATCCCACAGTGAAAGCTGTTGTAGTGTAGGGGCAGTCCAGTAAGCTTTCTTGTGTAACTTATGAACAGAGATTCATGTCAGAATTGATATGTGAGCCATTTAAAATTCTGCCAGTATCTTAATCATCATTACTTACTTGACAGGGTAGTAATAAAAGCTGGACTGATACATGACTGCTTTTAGTTTGACCTCCTCTGATGTGTGTGTGTGTGTGTGTGTGTGTGTGTGTGTGTGTGTGTGTGTGTGTGTGTGTTGTGTGTGTGTGTGCTTATAACATGCAGTAATGCTTTTTCTATTAAAATGAATGCTGGTATGAACAGAGACATTGAAACATTCCTGTGAGGAGAAGCTTCTCTCCTTTGTCATTATGTAATTTCCATAAAGCAACAGAGAAATGAATGGGGAACAGCTGTAAGAGTAGACTAAAGTAAAAATTTTACTTTTGCTATTTTTTTATGAAAATTCTTCACATTAAAAATAATAATTGGTTAGATAAATCACAGTCACATCTCAAGACGCAAATTCACTTAACTTCATGTAAAATGAATCACGTTATTTAAATTAAAGTACATTGCATGAAAGTTTTACAACATTTAAAGGTGTGCACAGAAGTAGGAGACAACATACATCACAACAATGGTGAGAATCACATTTGAAAACAGAAGCAGAAATGTATAATGAGTGTAATAAGTGGTCGCTAACTCAATTTTAAAGCGATAAATCAGTGTTAATTGAGTGTTGAAATACATAATCGTGTATTTACAGCTCAAATAAACTTAATTCGTTTGAGCATTGAAACTAGCTGGGTAATGAAGTTCAGTGAGACACAAATTTGAAATTTTGACATAAGTTATGATTCTTTTGTCATAATGATCCATTTTTTATCCTAATTTTGAGTTTTGATGTCATAATTATGACCGTTTATCTCATAATTTTGCAGGATTTTTTTCATAATTTTGTTAGTATGTTAGTTAAACTTAGTATTTTGACTTTTTGAGTCATAATTATGATTAACCAAAGCATGATATTTTATGTGGCAGAAATGGGCCTCCATATAATTTTGACTTATTATCTGACATTTGACATAGTATCTCATAAATCCACTTTTGTGTCTTGACTTTTTATCTTATGTTTTCCTTAATTGACTATCTCACAATTGTTACTTTTAAGTCATAATTATGACTTTTTATCTGATAATTTTGACTTTGTATGTCATAATTTCAGATTTTTATTACATAATCATGACTTAGAATGTCATAATTTCAACAACAAAAATTAATTAAAAAAATGTATCTTTTAAGCAGAGTTTGAGAGAAAAAAGTATCAACTGAAGACGTCAGACTCACATTGATTCTGATCAAATGCCTTATATCTTCTTTATGCATTCACTGCACAATAATTTTAACTTTACCTGAAAACAGATTACAATTTGAAAACACAGTGCATCTGAATAAATGGCGCAGTATATGGCTTGTAAGATGCTTTTTTTTTTTTTCAGCCAGATGCTATAGTTACATCATTTACCAGTAGAAGCTAACTAACTAGGCCAAGAAAACCAGCCAAACCTCAAACCCTTGATTCCAAAAACAGAGCAATGCTGAAAGGACTGCAGAGCCGAAGTGTTTACACTCCTCAGGCGTTGCTTATCTAAAGAAGATCTAGACTAGACTAAGTCGACTCATCCTTTATTTGTATTTGACTCTTTCTTTATTTATCTTGATTTTTCTCATTTTATGCTGGTAGCACTGAAATAGCCGAATCTTGTTTATACATAAACAGTGCACACTTTTCATGTCACATGAAACTTTGTATGTTAGATCAGTATCTTAATTACGATGGACTCACAGTATTCCCAGGACACTTCATACCTAGTAGCCAGCTGATGTTCTGTCAGAGATTACATTTCAAAAACAAGACAACCTGTACAAACAAGATCATGACAAGTACAATGAGTAATATATGCTTCAACAGAAACTGAGTCAAGAGGTCGTTATTTAGTACACATTTTGTAAACAGAGACAGAAAGGCATCAATCCGTGTTCTTATTGTTAAAATATTAAAATATTTTCATTATTTGCAGAAATAATGAAAGCTGAAATAAAAATATAGTATAAACTTTACATTTTTAAACAAAAATAACTGAAATAGAGTTTGATTAAATTACTCAAACTAAAATTGAAATAATAATGAAAATGTAACATAAATAAAAATAATAATAAAATGACAAAAACTGACTAAATAAAATGATTAAACAAAACTAAAATTAAAACTGAAAATCTTTCTTTATAATATATTTTTGCAATATAATATTATAATTCAAAATATTAATGAATAATATATTACAAATAATACTAAAATAACACTTGCATTACATCAAAACACAGTGTTTGTATAACATACTTACATACCTTCATCTGGTCAGTTTTTATAGGTAGCGCAAATAAAACATGCATTTGAAATAAGTAATGAATTGTCACTTTTTTCATTTCATTTTCAAATATTTTCCATTTAATTTCATTTTGACTGAGAAACAAGCTGTGTTTTCATTATATATTGGCTTTAATTTGTTCCTTAATTTCACTTTAATTTGTTCTAGATCATTAGATGTAATGCTATAGTGCACTAGAAGTTTTTCAAAATCATTTTCCTAGAAAGACTTGGAATCTGGGATAGCATGGGAATGAAAAACTGCTGATGAGGTCAAACCATGTAGTTTTACCAGTTTTGAGATGTAGTTTTACCAGTTTTACCACTGTGTAAGGAAGGTTCCAAAAACAGGAGGAGACAAACATCACAGTTTAATCTCATTTCATTATTGACTTGAAGCTTCTCAGCAGTACATGCACCGCTCTCACCATAGTTTTTTTTCACACACACTTTTTCTTTCTCTGCTCATTAAGCTGGCAGCATGAGGCAGCGAACGGTGGTGATGTACGTGGAGATCGGTTGTTTTGTGTCCTGTCTGTGTGGCTGGGTTTTAAATTGTTCCACTCTGGCCACTGAGTACTGGGTCGTCTCAGAAAGTGCATCTGTGGTTCTCAGTGCTGGTGATTACTATTCCAACCTCTGGATGGACTGTGTCGCAGACACCACAGGAGTATCTGACTGTAAATACTTCCCTTCCATGTTGGACCTGCCTGGTGAGGAAAAAAATCTGGCATTATTTCGTAATTTGATGGTACTGCAGGATCATTAATAGTATCTCTTTCTCTGGTTGTTAGTTTTCCTCCATGTATGCAGGGCCCTGGCTGTCGTCTCTGTGATCTTTGGCTTCTGGGGGGCTGTTCTTGCTCTCATTGGGATGAAATGTACCAAAATCGGAGGTTCTGAGCTCGCCAACTCCAGAGTTACATTCGCAGCAGCACTGACGTACATGGCATCAGGTACAAAACTTTCTTCATGAGCAATTTTGCATAAAGCATAAATTGAGTAAGGTAAACTGATGTGCTGCTGTCTGTTTTGCAGGGTTTAGTGGTATGATAGTGTACTCCTGGTGGGGAGAAAAGACACGCTCGGAATTTGTGGATCCATATTTCTTAGAATTAAAGTACGTAATTATGTTGGTCATACTGTATGTCTAATTTTGAAAATTATAAGTGCTTATCTTTGAGAGTTGTGTAATATATATATATATATATTTTTATGTGTAATAACCTCATGATTTACCAAAAGGCTGAACTGTAACCTTCAGAACTCAGACCTTTCTGCCCAGCCCAAAAAAATACAATACTAACTAAATCAATCAATCATTAAAGCAATCTCATTGCCTGAGATGCAAAAAGACATAATGTGAGACATAATGCAACAAACAAAGACATAAATCTGCATGCCTTCATAGATCAAAAAGGGGGAAAAACTACAACAACAAAAACATATGTAAAGTTGCTTTAAAATGAATGACTTTTGTTTTTCAGGTTTGAGCTTGGTGCAGCTCTGTTCATCGGTTGGGGAGGCTCATGTCTGCTTTTATGTGGAAGTGCAGTCATGTGCTATTTCTCTTGGAGAGAGTCATTCCCCAAAAGGTCTGGCCCATTGCACTGTATACATCTACATGCAAATAAGCAAAATAATAATAATAAAAACCTTTAAAATGTAATGAATATGTAAATACATTGATAACTTTTTTTGTCTTCCACTCAGGTTTAATAAACAACCCAGAAAACCCCCAACCTACATGACAGCACGAACCAGACGGACGCACATGCTGCAGGGCTCATCCAGACCCACAACGGTCATCATCCCTCCTTCACACCAATCATACACTGAGAGCAGAGGAAGTAAAACAAGTGGAGGGAGGAGAGGAACACAAGAAAGTCAGTCTTCAAGGTCTGTCAGACCCAGCCTCCCCCCTATAGACTCAGCTGTGTAACCCAATGTTCAAAGAAAGGGTATTGATCTATACTATTGATCACTGTTAAATTGTGTTCTTTCCTAATATATTAACTGATGTTCATTTATATATCTTCAAATTTTAAAATAGTATATGTAGAAATTAACATTACCTAGATTAATAAATGCTGTAAATGTATTATTCATTGTTATTACATGTAACTGCAGAAATATTAATGTACAGAATGTTTCTCTAAAGTTTTACCAAAGAAATAATTTTGAAACATCTGTGGGAAAAGGCACTTGTTGAGTGTCTCTAATGCTAATATTTTTTCTCAAATTCACCATTTGTGGAAGATAGCAAACTTGTGAAATAGGAATCTTGTGAATTTAATAAACAAATATTTTACACATTACAAAAATATTGCCCTTTGATCCTTTGAGGCTCTATATATTTCTTTTTTTTTTTATTTCAGTGAGACATTTACTATTATTATCTACTATATTACTATCTAGTAACCAATAATGAGGCAATGATTCGTTGAGATTTGGTACAAAGAGCATCCTCAAGAGATATCTAAATCATCACACACACACACACACACACACACACACGTTGGTGTTGGTGGTTTACGGGTTCTCTCCATTGGCGTAATTGTTTTTATACTGTACAAACTGTATTTTCTATTGCCCTACACCCACACCTTACAGAAAACTTTGTGCATTTTTTGATTTTCAAAAAAGACAAAAAAAAAAAAAAACACCATTTAGTATGTATTTAAGCCTTTTGAATATGAGGACATAGGCAGTGTCCTTATAAACCGCCTTCACATTGTAATACCTCTGTCATACCCATGTCATTATACAAATTTGTGTACAAATTCCCCATAAACCAACCAAACCAGAGCACACACACACACACACACACGTATCATATACATCATTACCAAACGCCATCTAAATGCTATGTATTTGAAAATGCATTATACTTCCATGCACAATATCAAGCAATAGTCTCATTATTTCATGATTCAGGTCTATTAAGACTAAAAGCTTTTGGAGCTGCATTGAAAATGTAGATGTTATTTGCACCCTGCTGAAAACAGCAGCATGCGCTCTTTGCATTAATCAATTTAGTATTCTATTCTACTTGCACTCTGGTGTAAATTTGCAATATCTCTGCATTCCACTGTTAATACTACAATCATATATAACAGCCTTCACCAAACTAATGGGAAGCACTAGGAGATTGTAAAGGAACGTCGAAGGAAGCGCAATCAAATGACAAATAACACAACTGAGATCATTTGTGTACTTGGAAATGTTTTTCAAACATGCGCGAAAAGCACTGTCTAATAAATACCACAGGATGGCGTCATTCACTAAGAAACACTCACTTCATACTGGTGATGTTGATTGAACGTTTTAATATATGGTCTCCTGACTATGTGAACAGATTTAGTGTTAAACTGTAGGTAGCATGATG
The DNA here is from genome assembly GCA_039654775.1 of Spinibarbus caldwelli. Lineage (NCBI taxonomy): Eukaryota > Metazoa > Chordata > Actinopteri > Cypriniformes > Cyprinidae > Spinibarbus > Spinibarbus caldwelli. The sequence continues at coordinate 5,615,522 of CM077237.1, forward strand.
GGTTACTTTTACATTTTACATTATACTCTTATGTTAATCGTGGAGCAATATCATATATAGTCAAAATGCATAAAGCAAATAAGTAACATCATTACAAGCACATCAATACGTGAATATAGTACGCTCATTCCTGTTATATTGTGTATTAACACATACACACACATACATATATAATATTAATAATCGTATGTATAATAATAAACTCTTGTTAATCGTGGAGCAATATCATATATAGTCAAAATGCATAAAGCAAATAAGTAACATCATTACAAGCACATCAATACGTGAATATAGTACGCTCATTCCTGTTATATTGTGTATTAACACATACACACACATACATATATAATATTAATAATCGTATGTATAATAATAATCTTATTATAATGGATGATGATGACAATGGTGACATTTTATATTCTGTGATTTGGTATTGAAGTAGCTATAGTTGCTTTATCTCACTTTAAACATTCCATTCTGTTTGATAAAACTACAGAAAACCTGCACATATTACCAATTTTTCAAATGATTTCAAAATTCAAAAGAATTAACTTGACACTCTTCTGTAAGCTTAGGCTACTCACTGAGCAAAAGCAAAGCTCTTTATTTCAACCCTGTCAGGTTCCATCCTGTCATGAATTCTGTTTTATTTCCATCCGGTTTGTAATCCTTTTAAGTTCCTTTTAGGCATCATTTTAGTTTTCATATTATTTTGTAAATAGACAGGTATTAATAAAGTAGAAGTGCCTGAGAATATTTCTAAATATCTGGTATTATATCATAAAACAGAAAAGCCCAGTTGTCGGTAAAAGTAATGATTTCGGAGTGCAGTAGGTTTGTAGCAGGGCCTGTGGATGCTCCTGCGGGACTCTTGGCCCGCCCTTCCCCCTCCTCGGGCCCCAGAGACGAGAAGAGGCTCTCGCCAGGAATGCGCTGTGACGTCACACTTTTTGGGGGAATCGTTTTGTCGGGCTTGTTTCTGCCTGTGTTAAAGTTCACCACAACCGTGTAGCGTTTGTTTGAGTCGCAGCGCAGGGCTGAAGCGGATTTCGGACGTACTTCTGCATGGACTGTTTGCAAAAACTTCTTATCTGAGAGGTAAGAGCCATTGCATCTGTCCTTCCCGTTACTCAGCGGCCGATGGGTGAGTCGCCAAAACTCTTTAGTTTGCTATGAAAATGGCCGAAAACGAGCTTTAGGTTATATTTATCCCTCACTTCGTTGTATTGAATTGAAATTGAGACTTTTTCTTTTGGTTTAACCATTCTTTCTCTACCGTTCTCATGCACGAGTCCCCCTTTTGTTCGTAACTGAGCTTGTCCCAACTTGAGATGTTTTGAAGGGGCCGTAATCTGAGAAGAGGACTGTTCTAGTGCTCTAGACCAGACAGAGACGTTCGAGTTCAGTCTGTGTAAAAGAAAATGGTCAAATCTCATGAAAGTCAATCTGTCAAGAACATCCAGGCCACATTTCACTATAACATCAAACGAAAAATTTAAATAATTTACATTTAGTCATTTATCCAAAGCGATTTACAAATGAGGATAATAGAAGCAATCTAAATACATAAATATATTTTATATAACCTATTTAAAATCATTAAGATATTAATATTTACCTCAAATATATTAAGATTTTTGTTGTTGTTGTTGTATTGTCACGTTAAACCTACCAAATTTTAATCACCTTAAAAATCATTTTATTATTGTGAAGTAAAAAAAAAAAGTGATATATTATTTAAAACTAACGTGGTAGGCTATTTGTTTCACTGCATTTTATTGTATGCCGATGTACATAAAAATTCTAATTAACGTAGTAATAGTTCACAATGCATGAATACGTTTCATTTTCTTTAAAGTATTTATATAGCTGAATAAAAATGATGAATTTAAGCAAACATTAAAATGTATTAAGGCAAACATATGCACATTTAGCTAGTATATTCGCGTTCCAGTCGTTTAAAATAGTCTTCAAACGTAGTCATGAACTAGAAATATGCACCTTATACAGTGTATTGTATTATATTTTTTGTGTTTGCCTTTCTGCAAAGCTTTTATGTAAAGCGCCTTGAGAAAGTAACTTTTAAAGGCGCTATATAAAATAAATGCATTATTGTTATTATTATATGTGAAATAATTATTTTGGAATAATGGATTTTTTTATATAAACTGCAATCAGATTATTAGTAATTATATCCTTTATAAGAAGAAAATTGTTCAAGATCAAATTAAAAAAAACTGTAAATATTATGAAATAATACATGATAAAAAACGATCTATCTTGAGTGACAAATAACTGGTAAAACATAAAAGACCTTTAACGTGCACGTGCTCTTCCTCTCCTCTGTTCTCGTGCAGTGTGCTGTGCAAACTGGGACACGCGCTCTTGTTTCCATAGAAACGCACAAGACGCCTTGATACTGCTGTGTCGCTCGCCGCTCCGGTCATTCAAGACTTCACAAAAACCGCAAGATGGTAAGGAGACAAGCGACACCACGAATCGGCAAAACAAGGTGGAATTTATCATATATCGACGATTTAATCGCTTTATCCTCGCATTTAACCTGTTTAATGAACGCTCGTAGTCATGTGGACCTGCTGTGTTGTTGCTGTTAGCTGGTAACGATTAGCTTGCAGTGGTGGAATCAATCAGGAATGTTTTTTTCGTGTGACCTTGAGAAATGGCCTGGTTTATTGGTGGAATACACATCTCTTTTTTTGAAGAATTCACCTAGCTCTTTGTTTCCCCCTGCAGCCATTTTATGACAACGTTTACTACCCATACCCATCAGATCCCCCGGGAACCCATTCCTCAGCAGGGATCCCGTCTCTGTTGAGCTCTCCTCAGAGTCAGCCCTCATCTGGCAGCCTGAGCAGACCGGCCGCATCCACTATGTCCGGACCGCTTTCGTCCTCCGGAGCTGCTGCTATCCCCCCGCCCTTCAAGTTCAAAGGCCGGCGTGAGAATGTAGACTGGCGTCGGATCAACGCTGTCGATGTGGAACGGGTGGCTTCCGAAATGGACTTCCACACTTTACAGGAGCACATCACAGAGGTAACGTTCTGCAATGTGGAGGGTGAGCGCTGCCACCGCTGTCAGAGCCCTGTGGACTCGGCTCTGATTAAGCTCTTCCGGCTGGCCCAGCTAACCATTGAGTACCTGCTACACTCCCAGGACTGCCTCAGCATCAGCCTGCAGGCGGCCGAGGAGAGGCTTCAGGTGGAGGCACAGGAGAGAGAACAGCTCTGTGTTCAGCTGCAGAAGAAAACCCAGGAAGCCAAGACATTAAAGGAGGAACTGAAGCAGAGGAAGAAGATCATAGCCTCTCAGCAAGCCATGTTCAACGCTGGGATCGGTGCCAATTACCATAAGGTCTGTACAGCCCAGTGGTGAAGTGTGAATGTGTGTATTAGCATTTTCATTGTCGCTGTCACCTCCCCTCTCAAGGCCAGGCTCCATTCCACCCCAGTCTCACAGTTCATTGACCCTGGTGAATGTAACGTGTGCTTTTCTCGCATTTGAAGGTGTGAAGGAGCAACATTAAGACTGAATCCCAATTTGCGTACTATGCTCTGATGAGTGTTAGTCAGAGTTGGGTATAACGTGTTACACAGTAACAGTTACTTTTCCTGATAACGCAGTAATGTAATGTGTTACATTTTAAATTTATGTAATTTGATTACAGTTACTAATGTCAATCAGATTACGTTACTTAAGTTTAAATGCAATGTTAAGAAAAAATCTAAAGTAAAATGCATTTTAAAATCAGTTTTTTTGCACGTCAGTATGCCCTTTAATAAATTACTGGAGAATGCAAACTAAAATGCGTACAAAATTTAGATGCAATGAAAGGTTGCCTATCATATTTCAAAATGTTGCATTCAATTTCACATATTTTAGTCTGGCATTATAGTTTGGGAAAAGTCCAACTAGTAAATGCGTGCAAGTTTATGTCACCATAACACTAATATCAGTAAGAATAAATGACTTATCGGAATGATCTCCTCCACTGGATCAAGCCGTACATGTGTCAAGAATTCACAGAGTTTTCGTTAATTTTTGTGTCGCATTTCAAGTTCAAGGTGATCGAGACAACAGAAAAAGCACCCTGTTTGGTTTCTTTATTTTACAAAAGCACAGCGTTTTGCTGATATTGTGAGTGTATACAAATAAAAGTAGTTTCAAATTTACAGTTTCAAATAATGTATTACTCTTATCTATATGATCAAAAATGACAGAACATTTTAAGTTCTTTTGGCTGTTATCAGGAAAAACTGCAGGTGATCGTTCAAGTTGCTGTTTTGATAGCCTACTTATGTAATTTTTCAGCCAATATTAAATTACTGAAAGAACTTTGAGTTTCACTTTGTAGTATATTTTTTCAAAGTTGAAAATAACTTGTAAGTAATTAGTAATTGATTACTTTTTTAAATGCAGTAATCAGTAATGTAATCAAATTACAATTTTAAAGAAGTCATTAGTAATTTGTAGTGGATTACTTTTTTGAGTAACTTACCCACCACTAATGTTAGTTATTGTTAAAATCATTATTTATTGAAAATCATTTTCATTAATTGCGATAAAGCTGAAATAAAATATTAATATTAGATGAGAAACATAAACTTAAAAAACTGAAATAGAAATTAGAAATGACCTTGCAACTAAAAGAAATAAAATCCTTAAAAATTATTTTTTTTCTGTTAGTTGGAAGGGCATTTCTAATTAAGTCACTGTAAGAACTAAAATTACTAAAAATTTAATTAAATCTAAATAAAGATATTTTTTAAAAACTTATACTAATTATAAAGCACATAACAAAATTACTAAAACTTAAGCTATATTAAAATAAAAAATTCAAAATATTAATAAATGCAATAGTAGTATATAAATAATACAAAAAATTGTAGATTTTTAATGTGAATATCTGTTAAAAAGTCTCTTTTTTCAACTTTTAAGGGTATTTTTGCGTATAGATGGCATTAAAGATATCAGACATGGACTAAAAGCAAGAAAACTACCAATTTTGATTTCATGGCATCTTTAAAAGTATGTACTTTACCATCACTAGTGCAATATGTGCTTTTCTTATCTAGTAGATGTATGTGATGTAGTATTCATTCTAAATGAAGTGATGCCAACACTTTTAAGTCCATAATCAGGCCTGGAGGCTGGGACAGGATTAGCTAATCACCAGACGCTGTGTTTTTTGGACACAGCATTCAGGATTTGGCGAATGGAGCAGATGGTGTCAGCTGGTGACGATGACTTGTACTCCTCTCATAAAAGAGCCTTAAGTGGAGGAAACAAATCAAAGTGCCCATCCCCCATCATCCACTCCCACTCATCTCATCAGTGAAATAAAACCGCATGCTGCATTGCTTTTAGAAACATTTTGGTCTTTGCACCATGGCTATATCTGCTGTTTGCTCATTTGCAATCGTGGAACTGTTGTTCCTGATTGCGGCCAGCTGTTGCCAAGGCAAAACCTGGTGTTTCATGTGGTTGCTAGGAAAAGCACAGGCGCCTAACAGCAGAATCAAAATGAAAGTGCTGCTCATGGTTTACTGTTTAATTCAGGATCAAGTGCTTTTAACTGTGAGCAATAAAGTGGTTACCTAAATGTAGCTGGATCTGATGAATTTTCCCCTAAAATCTAAAAAAAATAACAAGTTGTATTTTGCATAAATACATTGAGGCCTATTTTTTAGTAACAATAAGATTGTTTTGCATTGTGATATTATACATTATATATGTATGATATTTCTGCCTATAATTTTCATTTTTGTAATGATTCTCATTTGTTTACTGATATATAATTATTTTTAATTAAATGGGCATAAATTAAAGGCAGTACAACAAACACTACAAAATGTAAAAAACATTACAATTTAAATTTTATATATATTGGGAAATTGGGAAAAATATTATTTAAGCAAAATAAAATTTCAATATAAAATCCTCTTTAGTTTTTTTATTATTATAATTTTTTTTATTCAAATAAAATTAGCATAAATACAAACTAGTACAATGAATAGTACCATAATATAAACTTACAATTATGAGAATTTTTTTCCCACAAAAATATAATAGTATGTGACTGCAGGAGAGTGTTTTAAACATGTATAAAAAAAATCTTGATCTTAAAATAACCATAATTTTAAAAAATATTTTTTTTCTTTGACTTTGAAGTGAAATTGGACCCAGATATTTCTCTAGTTTTCTAGAGGTTCCTCCAGTTCTGTAATACACTGTCTTGGTCTTTGTTCAACACCTGCTGAGGCTGCAGATTGACACCAATGGATCCTAAACACATAATTGCATTTCACAGTTGATTTGGGAGGTTATGTTAGTGCAGCAATGCAATTATGTCACACAGTGGGTGTTTTACAGAGACAGTCTTCCCTGTCTTGTTGCAGAAAAAAAGACAAACGCAGAGCATGTGTTTGTGATGGGTATCAGTGGCAGTGTGGTTAAATTTGCATGAGAGTACCAGACAGGCGTTTTGGCTGCTAAATGTGGTGGATGATGTGGAGCTTTGTGGATTTTCCAGATATCCGTGAATTGGAGCGAGAGGTAGAGCGGGGAAAAGATGTAACATCAACCCTGCACCACCCGGTGTTGCCATGGCAACATGCCCACACTGTCTCTTGGTATTATTGGTGAGTGGAGTGTGAGTGACAGCTGTGTTGAGCTGCACCGACACCTGCTCATCACCTGAGTGGGGCTCGTGTTCACTCTGACCTTCAGCAAGGATTCCCCAGGGCACATTTGCTTTTTAGATCACCCAAAAAGAAAGATTCTGTCATCATTTACTCACCCTTAGTGGCTATTCCCAAGCTATATGACTTTGTTTTTCCAATGGAATACAAAAGAAGCAAGTCACTTAAGAATAAGTCATCTGTGTTTATCTTCACAGATTTGGTGTCACGTAAATTAATCAAGCCCCTGATTTTGTTTGTGTTTCAGTGCCAATATTGTGAGAAAGCCTTCATGAATGCCTCTTTCCTGCAAAGTCACATGCAGCGCAGACATCCGACGGAGTTTGACATCAGTGAGTTCAAACTGTGTGCTGAATCACTTCACACTGTGTTTGTGTTGTATTTTGCTTGCCCTTGTGAAAAAGAAGTATGCTTTAGCATGCTTTCAAAGAGTACTTATGGAAAACTTAAATGCAATAAATGTAAATGTAATGTTTTAACTGCAAATGTATTATAGTTTATTATAATATATATATATATATATATATATATATATATATATATATATATATATATATATATATATATATATATATATAATAAAAATGATCATTTATAATAAATCAAAAGAAAATGTACTGTAGTTATTATAAAACATATATTTATTAAAATGTATAATTTATAATAAATTAAATGAAAGTATATTATAGTTTTCTTATACTTACTTAAGTAGGACTATAAGTATATCTTTAGATGTAATTTTATAATTGCTTCTATTGCCTGAAATATGCCTGAAATATGGTTAAAGTGTACAGCCAAATGTAATGACAAGCATTTATAAATAAAAATATACTTTAATGTCTGTTGGAACTTGTATATCATGTATTTAAATATATTTGTAATTACACATTTGTAGTGATAAAGTTGCCATTTAGTACATTTAAAATATATTAACTTAAAATTTTAAAATGGAATAACACAATACAGTTAAAATTCGAATCTACTACTTTGCATGTGCTTTAGTATGACAGTCAACACATCAAAATAAGTATGACAAAATATTATTACAATGTGATTTAACAACTATTTAAAATGTAATTTAAAGTAAAACTTTTTAATTTTTATCTTTTTTATGTCATTACAAAGTACACTTTTATTAAGTGTACTTAAGTGTGTTACGATACTACACTTAAGTTGCCTTTTATTTAATTAATATTGTATTATCTGCAAGTACAGAAAAAATTACTTGTAAGATTTGAAGTACACTTCAAGTGTACAGTTAACCACACTTCTTTTTAACAAGGGTGATTCAAGCATCTCATATTTTCCAGAACTGATGACTGATAATCAGAAAAAAATTCAGACCATGAAGTTACAAGAGGAGATCAATAAACTACAAGAGCAGCTGACCCTGGTCACATCCCAGATGGAGACACAGCAGAAAGACTACACTGCTAAACAGGTTAGAGGAGACAAAAGACATACCATGTTTTAACAGAATGATTTGTTGTTTGAAATAAGTATTTCATACTCTGTTTTCTCCAGGAGAAAGAACTCATTCAAAGGCAGGAAGAGTTTAAGAGACAACTGGAAATATGGAAAGAAGAAGAGAAAATGCGGATGAACAGCAAAATAGATGAAGTCAAGCAAGCCTGTCAGCGGGACATGGATTCAATGCATCAGAAAAACAGAAACCTAGAAAATGTAGATTTTTATTTTAGACAAAGCTTTTTGGTCATCATGTACTCAAACTTATCTTGCTCTGAATTAATAATGTCAAATAAAATAATAACATTTATAATATTATATACTGTAATATTATATAATATGCTGGATTTAAATTAACATGGTTATAAAGGATAAAATACATTGACCAAACAAGGCAAAAATTGATAGAAGTATTGATATTATGTAATCTGATTATACTGAAATGGCATTATTATTATACTTTTCTCTCCTCAGGAGCTGCTAAAATTGCAGCAGAAAAATATGCATGAAAGTAAGCAGCCGGTACAGACACAGCCCAATCCATCAGCCAGCAATGAACACTGGCAGGAAGTTGTTAAACTTCAACAAAAACTCCACAAACAAGTAAGAGATACAACATTCAGATGATTTGCGACAGTCCAGTACACCACACATTTGAATGGAAATTGCTGTAGTTTTAAAGCTGATGTTTTTCTTTACTCAGGAGGTGAAGTGGGCGGGGAAAATGCAAAAAATGAAGGAGGAACATGACAGTGAAAAAAGTCTGGTAGGTCTCACAGGCATCACGTAGCTGTTTAAATACAGGAATAGCTCATATATCCACATATCCAATATATCTGTTCCATCAGCTTCAGGAGGAGCTGTTCAAACTGCACTCGGCCGTGTCAGAAGGGAGAGAGGAATCACGACGACAGGTGCAGGAGCTGAGCCACAGGCTGCAGGAGCAGCAGCAGATTATTGCCTCCCAAAACAAGCAGGTCAGTACTGTATTCCAGCACAGGAAGAGGCTCGATTGTTCAGGATTTCCTGTATTAGCGCAGCGGCCCACAGCATAATCTTTAGATTCGGGCTGAAGGAGTGTACGGTGGGAACATATGCAGACGTTTGAGTAATTATCATCACACTGATTGTGTTGTCAGCTTGTCATTATGCAGGTTTTCCTTTCAGTGAAACATTTAAATGAAGTGGCGGCTCAGATAATGTGTTGCTGACTGGGTTTTTTTGTTTTAAGAAATAACATGCGGTTTTGTTTATATGACAGATGAAACAGATCTCATCAAAGCCGCCAACAATAACAGTACAGCGTGAAGGTATGTAGACATTATATTTTTAGACAAACTTAAAAGAACTTTTTAAATATATGATGGCTGAATTGTCTTCAGAATTTAAAAAAAAACACAATATTGTTTTATATTTTTGTTTCAGTGGTTGCTGCCCCGGCTCCAGACACTAAAGCTAAAGTGGTGCTCAGTGGTAAGTCCCTGCATAATATGGTGTTGTTAGATAATGTCAAAATAATATTGATCCCTAAACATCATGTGAATAAAATTTCTTCCAAGATTCTGATGAAACTATCAAAGGTTTTGCACATTGTAATGTCAGGTTTATGCAGCAGAGGATCTACATGCTGCTTTATTACCAAAAAGCAATATCAGAACAATGCCAAAATGTGAAAATTGTGTTTTTTTCTTCACTGTACTATGCTGCGAAGCAAAATCTCATTAGTCCCAAATCATGCTGTAATTTAAACATTAAATATATTCTGATTTGCTGTGAATTTGTTGCTTTGTTCAGCAATTCACTGTCAGTGAGGACAGAAATATTACTTGACAAGCTTGATGTGTAACAACTATTTAGGACAATGTGTCAGACCTGCTGCACTACTGTTCAAAAGTTTGAGGACAGCAAAGTTTTTAGTGTTTTCGACAGAAGTCTCCTCATATAGGCTGCATTTATTTGATTAAAAATACAGTAAAAATAGTAATATTGTGAAATACTGTTACAATTTAAAATAACTGTTTTCTATTTGAATATATTTTAAAATGTCATTTATTCCTGATGCCAAAGCTCTCATTTCTACAGTTTTCAGTGTCACATGATCCTTCAGAAATTATTATAATATGCTGATTTGGTGTTCAAGAATCGTTTCTGCTGCTTGATATTTTTGTGGAAACCAAGATATTTTTCAGGATTCTTTGATGAATAGAAAGTGCAGCATTACTTGAATTTGAAATCTTTTGTAACATTATAAGTGTCTTTACTGTCACATTTGATCAGTGTAATTCTTCATTGCTGAACAAAAGTATTCTTTTTTTTTTTTTTTACTTTCTGACCCCAAACTTTTGAACCATAGTGTATGTCTGCTGAAGGTTAACACTGGTGTATACTAGCATATAGATGGCTTCAAAACTAATGCACATGTACTAACAGCCACAAAATATGACGTATTGGGGTCTTTTTTAATCAGCATGTGGTCAGTATGGGTAATATCAGTGCAAAATGAGAGGGTTAGATTTGAATATGTCCATCCATAACCCCTGCACTCTTCTCTGACCTCTTTGCACTGTCCTATTAGAGCAGTCCAGTTCAGTCCATAAACTGGATCCTATAGTGGAGCTGTCTGAGGAGGATAAAGGTAAAGCAGTAGAGTGATTGAGTGTAGTTGTCTGTGGCATGCTCGCATCCGTCTGCATGGATCTGTGGCTCAGGTCTGCGTGTTCAGTCTGAGCATGTGCTAAAGTGAAGTGCGGAGCATGCCAAACTATAGGCATGAGCTGGAAGATCTGTCTCCTCAGTAAACACAGATGTTATAGCATGCATGTAATCATTGGACAGCTCAGAGCAAGAGAAAGGAAATTTCATTGTGAAGATACAGTAAATAAGCATATATTTTAAGTGTTTGGCATTCTCTGTTTATGGGTTTAAAAAAATATAAAAGTTATTGTACAATTGCAGTGGCATTTCTGGTTATTTTTATTTTTTATTCTTCAGTTTTATTGTTCATTATATTTATATTTTTCTTCTTTCTCATTTTTGCAAGGCCAGACTAATATATATATATATATATATATATATATATATATATATATATATTTTTTTTTTTTTTTTTTTTTTAAATTATAGTTATTTTAAAGAATTGCAAGCCTTGTTTACACCTGATATTAAGATCTGAAATGGTCAGGTGACAATTGTTTATTATTTAAATAATTGAATTATACATTTATATACACCACCATTCAAAGATTTGAGTTTAGTACTTTTTTTTTTTTTAAGAAAATCATATTTTTATTCAGCAAGGTCACATTAAATTTATCAATAGTGTAGATTTTAAGACAGTAATATAAGACATTTATAAAGATTTTTGTTTCAAATAAATGCTGTTCTTTTGTAAATGTATTACAGTTTCCACAAACATATTAAGCAGCATAACTGTTTTTAACATTGATTATAATCAAAAATGTTTTTGAGCATCAAATCAGCATTTTAGAATGATTTCTGAAGGATCATGTGACACTGAAGACTGGAGTAATGATGCTGAAAATTAAGCTTTGATTACTGGAATAAATTACATTTTAAAATATATTCATATAGAAAAAAGTTATTTTAAATTTCAGTTTTATTACATAGAGCAGTGATACGCATCTTTTTTATGAGTTTAAAAAAAAATACTATTTCAAGTTAGAAATTTTTTTTTTTTAATGAGTGCCAGCATCTGCTAATGCAGTTGTAGAATGACAGAAAATATATTCCAGAGCATTTGTCATCCAACATGGTGTGTGCCACTTACCATGATCATTCGTCTTATATTTTCAGATTCCTCTAGCATCTCTGAAAGTCACACAGAGAGCCGGTCATGGCAGCAGGAAGTGCAGGAGCTGCTGAAGAACCCTGGTTTGAGGAGAGACATGCGTCTGGCAGCTCAGCAGAACCTTGAAGATCGACTGCACAGCTTAGGCATCAAGGTAGTGAGTGTCAACCTGCATTAAAAATAACTTATGATGTAAAAATATATAGATTATACAGTTGCGCTGCAGTTGAGAAGCCGTGGCACTATATAACCTCAACATCTCCCGTTTTGTTCAGGGAGTCAGTGGTCTCTCTAAAGGGGTGTACAAGAGCACTATGACCCAGATTAACAATGATCGTCAGACAAAACAGGAAGAGGATCCAGCATATCGGAGGGCTCTGAAAGAGATCAGCCATGAACTGGAGCAGAGAGTGAAGGAGAGGAACACGGAGCAGCCAGCAAAACCCAAACAACATGAACAAGGTCAGGATAAGGCTTCACAGTTTCAAGGCTTTAAATATATTTGTTTTATGTCTATTCCCAACAGGTTTATTATCATTAACTAATACTAAAACCATTAAAAACATTTTTTCTTTTTACAATTGTTGCTTAGTTTAACTTGAAGTACTAAAATAACTAGCACTAAAACTGAAATAAAAATTAATAAAAGCTATATAGACATTAAAATTAAATTCTGTAAATAAAAACTAATTTAAAATATTAATAAAAACTATAATAATATGTAAACAATATCAAAATAACACTGAATCCCAACGGAATGTGACATACTGTTTAATATATTAAAGCAAATAGCTAACATTTAGTTGTATTATTTAAAAAGTGCAGTATTTCATCAGTTTTTGTGAGTGCTTTGAATATTTTGGATGTTTTGTTCTTTGCATGGATCACGTTTCTGTTGCATGCATGAGTTTCTTTTCAGTCAGGATGCTGCATTAGAAGGCTTATGTAGACAGTAGAGCTCATTTTTGCCTTATTCTCTTGCAGTGGTTCAGTCCAGACCCAGATCCAGCAGTTTTCCATCTACCGTAACTCGAGTGGTGTCAGGCCCTGCTCCTAAACAGCAGCACGCCCCACAACCAACTCCACGCAGCAGAACCAGCAACCTGCCCAAGACCTCCGTACCACAGCATCACAGGTACAGCAACATTTACTGTGGCCTTCATGAAAGTATTATTTTTTGTTTGTTGTTCATCACTTTGGCTTAAATGATCACTTAATTTATTATGTTATCACTTTGTCAATTTTTGATTTTTGGTGTAATTCGTTTTTCTTGCTTGTATAAACATGTGCATATTGCATCTCGCCTGCAGAACTCCTCCATTCAGCTCTGATGAATGGTCATCTGAGGAAGAGGAATCATCTGAAGAAGAAACCCCTCAAACACAGAAGAAATCCGCCCTGGTCAACAGCACCACAGTCAAGGCCCAGACTGCTAAAACACAGCAGCGCTCGACCCCTCATGCTCCTGCTGCGCGCTCCGCTGCTCCCGTGATCAGTGCGGACAGAACGGACGTGACGGCTCTGAGCGAGAGCGACAGCGAGTGGGCCGACGGCAGCGAGATGGAGGAGATCAACCTCTCACAGCTGCACAAACACACTGACCAGAATGGAAATGTGGAGAAGATTACTCACAGTAAGACTCGCTTCTAATATCATGAGGGTGTGGAGTTGTTGTATTGAATTTGGAAACCAAAGTTGTATTGCATTTGGAGTTGTTGTATTGCATTTGGAAACCAAATTTTTACACATTTGTTGTATATCTGTATTGTGTGGGTTTTTCTGTAGGTAGTGTCAAAGCACTTGGCAAAAGCCTTGAAAAACAGCTGGAAGCACGAGGCCCAAAGAAACCAGCAGGGGGCGTTAATACATTGCTTGAGAAGCCAACAGCTGTCAAAAATATAAAGCAAAATGCAAAGAAAGAGTTGAAGGTGAGACCTGGTCTTTTAAACAGATACAGACGTTTACATTATGCAAAGGTAAATAAATGTGACATTGTAATCTACCACAACAGAGAATGGGTTAAGAACGTAATTTTATTTAAGCATTTATTGAATTACTTTTTGTTTAATTAAATCCTTATTGAGATGCTATGTGTTAAGGGGTGTTAAATAAAAAACATTTATTATTAATAAAAATTACAGTAAACACTTATTCACTCAAGTAATGTAGCTCATCAGCATAACTGTGGTAGATATTGTAGATAAACACTACTGTTGAAAAGATTTTTTCAAGAAATTCATGTTTTTATTCAGCAAGGATGCATTAAACTGATCAAAAGTGACAGTAAAGAGATGTATAATGTTACAAATGATTTTTTTTTACAAATGATTCCTCAAAAATATGAGGTTTTCAAATGATTTCTGAAAGATCATATGACACTGATAACTGGAGTAATGCAGGGTTATTATAGTTATTTTAAAACTAAAAACCATTTTTGTTACTTGAAATAAATTAGCTGAAACTAAATAGTATAATAATGCTAAATGTTAGCAGTGCAAAAGGTCCTGGGTTCAATTCCCAGGGAACACACATACTGATAAAAAAAATGTATAGCCTGAACACACTGTAAGTCGCTTTGGATAAAAGCGTCTGCTAAATGCATAAATGTAAATGTAAACTTGATGTACACTGAAGCTGAAATAAAAATTAATAAAAACTGTATATACATATTGAAAAGAAAACAAAACATAAATGACAAAATTACTCCAAGTTTAAATAAAACGAATTCAAAACATTAATAAAAACTATAGTATAATACTAAAATAACACTAAATTAATGGATGCTGAAAATTCAGCTTTTCCATCACAGGATTATATTACATTTTAAAATATATTAAAATAGAAAACATGTATTTTAAATTGCAATAATATTTCACAATATTCATGTTTTTATTGTATTTTTAATCAAAAACGTGTACTGACCCCAAACCTGTGAATGGTAGTGTTTAGTCTTGAACTAAACTGGTTTGTGATCGCAGGTGTACCTGCTTGTTTATAGCTTTAAATGAAGCTCATCTGGAACTAGCTGTTTATTAGTAAACCAATTCCTAGTAAATGATTCTTTACATAAAAAAAACATACAAATAGGTCAACAGATTGGATGAGCAGACTATAATTCCCTAAAGATTTTTTTATTATTATTTTTGCATTTCTTACTGCCGAATTTAGTTAGTTTTATCTGTATACTAGATTTATATTGGTTTGTTGTTCTGCCCTGTTGCTTTCAGTACACAGATGAAGATGATGACGATGATGACTGGGATATCTCCTCTCTGGAGGATGTGCCCGCTGTAACCAAACCCAGCCAGTGTCCCGTACCCATCAGGAAGAGCCTGGACAAGAGTCTGGACACCAGCACGAGTGTGTGGGGCTCATCGACGGGCAAAGGACAGAAGCCAGGTACATAGAATTCATTATTAACTCAAAATATTTTATTAATGAGAAATCATGGCCATGAATGATTTACATCTTAGAAACTCTTGAAGATTGCTTGAAGAAAAGTTACTATGCTTTTTTCATTTAATCTGAAAAGTACATATTGTCCAAACCATTGTCATACGAATTTACATTTTTTTAATAATTTAATTAATACATTAATATTACTTGTTATATTTTAGTATAAAGACTGGCTGTGATTCTGTTTTCTTTCTTTGTGTTTCTCAGGCCTCACAGACGCAGGAACCGGCAGCACTCTCAAAAGCAGTTTAGTGACCGACAGCGACTGGGATGATTCAGATGAGATATAATAAAATACAGCAGAGCAATACCAAAACATCCTCAAGTTAATACACCTTATAATTGTAATATCCAGTATCTGTTGTAGCTCAGGCTTAGTGATCATTCAGGGACAGCAGTGCAAAAACATTTTGATATTTACAGTGTTATAGGTACTTTATATGAAATATAAAGATACAAGTACACCTAATACTAAGGAACAGCCAAGGGATGTTGCACTTTAAAATGATTGCCTCATATTTTTTGATAGTTTATGTAATGTGTAAAATATAGATTTATTAAATTCACTTTTTCAAACACTACAAAGATTCTTTGTTTTGGACATACAAGCATTTACATTTACATTTAATCATTTAGCGGACGCTTTTATCCAAAGCGACCTACAAATAGGGTTAGGTATTGTTTGAATTTTGTCCGATTCTGCTTATCGATTCCGATTCTTAGCAATTCCCAGTTTCAGTTCCAATGTGGTTAAAAAAAGTCAAACATTTATATATCAAACATACAGGTGCATCTCAATAAATTAGAATGTCGTGGAAAAGTTCACTTATTGCAGTAATTCAACTCAAATTGTGAAACTCGTGTATTAAATAAATTCAGTGCACATAGACTGAAGTAGTTTAAGTCTTTGGTTCTTTTAATTGTGATGATTTTGGCTCACATTTAACAAAAACCCACCAATTCACTATCTCAACAAATTAGAATATGGTGACATGCCAATCAGCTAATCAACTCAAAACACCTGCAAAGTTTTCCTGAGCCTTCAAAATGGTCTCTCAGTTTGGTTCACTAGGCTACACAATCATGGGGAAGACTGCTGATCTGACAGTTGTCCAGAAGACAATCATTGACACCCTTCACAAGGAGGGTAAGGCACAAACATTCATTGCCAAAAAGCTGGCTGTTCACAGAGTGCTGTATCCAAGCATGTTAACAGAAAGTTGAGTGGAAGGAAAAAGTGTGGAAGAAAAAGATGTACAACCAACCGAGAGAACCGCAGCCTTATGAGGATTGTCAAGCAAAATCGATTCAAGAATTTGGGTGAACTTCACAAGGAATGGACTCAAGGCATCCAGAGCCACCACACACAGACGTGTCAAGGAATTTGGCTACAGTTGTCGTATTCCTCTTGTTAAGCTACTCCTGAACCACAGACAACGTCAGAGGCGTCTTACCTGAGGCTAAGGAGAAGAAGAACTGGACTGTTGCCCAGTGGTCCAAAGTCCTCTTTTCAGATGAGAGCAAGTTTTGTATTTCATTTGGAAACCAAGGTCCTAGAGTCTGGAGGAAGGGTGGAGAAGCTCATAGCCCAAGTTGCTTGAAGTCCAGTGTTAAGTTTCCACAGTCTGTGATGATTTTGGGGTGCAATGTCATCTGCTGGTGTTGGTCCATTGTGTTTTTTGAAAACCAAAGTCACTGCACCCGTTTACCAAGAAATTTTGGAGCACTTCATGCTTCCTTCTGCTGACCAGCAGCTTTTTAAAGATGCTGATTTCATTTTCCAGCAGGATTTGGCACCTGCCCACACTGCCAAAAGCACCAAAAGTTGGTTAAATGACCATGGTATTGGTGTGCTTGACTGGCCAGCAAACTCACCAGACCTGAACCCCATAGAGAATCTATGGGGTATTGTCAAGAGGAAAATGAGAAACAAGAGACCAAAAAAATGCAGATGAGCTGAAGGCCACTCTCAAAGAAACCTGGGCTTCCATACCACCTCAGCAGTGCCACAAACTGATCACCTTCATGCCACGCCGAATTGAGGCAGTAATTAAAGCAAAAGGAGCCCCTACCAAGTATTGAGTACAAATACAGTAAATGAACATACTTTCCAGAAGGCCAACAATTCACTAAAAATGTTTTTTTTTTATTTTATTGGTCTTATGAAGTATTCTAATTTGTTGAGATAGTGAATTGGTGGGTTTTTGTTAATTGTGAGCCAAAATCATAACAATTAAAAGAACCAAAGACTTACTTCAGTCTGTGTGCATTGAATTGATTTAATACACGAGTTTCACAATTTGAGTTGAATTACTGAAATAAATGAACTTTTCCACGACATTCTAATTTATTGAGATGCACCTGTATTTATTCTTCATCTCTTTTTGCAAAACATTTAATTGCTCCTGAATACCATGAACAAAAAAATCACCCGGCTACCTAAAAACTGGACTCGATTAAGAGCTGTTTGTGTGCAAAATAGAGCTGCACGATTCTGGATAAATTGAGACTTTTTTTTAATGGAGGGTGTAGTTCTCTCACTATTCTGAAGAAAAAATATTAGACAACTAAACAAAATCTCATTGAATTTATGAATGGAATGATTCAGTGACTAACTCAAGATTTACTTGTTTCATTACTGGATGAATCAGTGTTTTTGAATGAATCTCTTGAATGAATGATTCAAAGACAAATACATTTTTAACAGCCCTTTTTCAACACCTAAAAAAAAAAACAATGCGCACACAGGAATTGATAGGTGGAATTGAAATTTATTTTTACAACAAGTATCCGATTCTGGAATTGGAATTAATCTTCGATTCCCAACCCTACCTACAAATGAGGACAACAGAAGCAATCAAACCA
Source organism: Spinibarbus caldwelli (assembly GCA_039654775.1). NCBI lineage: Eukaryota > Metazoa > Chordata > Actinopteri > Cypriniformes > Cyprinidae > Spinibarbus > Spinibarbus caldwelli. The sequence goes on from CM077237.1 coordinate 5,633,837, forward strand.
ACAAAACAGCAACAATTATGTAAGTGCTGTGACAAGCATCCTGCTATATCGCAATGGACAGAGACAACAAGCATTGAAATGGTTTCTAAATTATGTCTAAACATTGGGTTACACAGCTGAGTCTATAAGGGCCCTGACAGTTCTTGGAAACTGGGTTTCTTGTGTTCCTCTCCTCCCTCTATTCTCTCTGTTCTCTCTATTAACTCTGTATGATTGGTGTGAAGGAGGGATGATGACCGTTGTGGGTCTGGACGAGCCCTGCAGCATGTACGTCCGTCTGGTGCGTGCTGTCATGTGGGTTGGGGGTCTTCTGAGTTTCTTGGTAAACCTGAGGAAATGCAAAAAATATTGAAAACACAGAACACTACTATTCAGCATTCAGCAAGGGGTGCACTACACTGATAAATGTCTATGACATTTATGATTTTATGAAAGGTTTTCATGTCAAATAAATGCTGTTTTTTATATATTCATCAAAGAATACTTTAAAAATGTGTCACAGTTTCCACAAAAAATAGTAAGCAGCTGTTCAATATCGATAATAATACAGTGCAATGGGCCAGACCTTCGTGGGAATGACTTTCTCGCAGAAAAATAGCACATGACTGCACTCCCACATATAACCAGGCACGAACCTCCCCAGCCGATGAAGAGAGCTGCACCGAGCTCAAACCTGAGAAAAGTAAAAACCTTAAAGGTGAGGTTTCGAAGATTTTGATGTCAAAATAAATTTTCTTAACCTAGTTAATTATTCTTTGACTACTTTAAGTATGCCATTAAGGCGGATTTATCTCCCCCTAAAATAGTAGTCTCCCAGGCACTATCAATACATTTATAGCGGTCTACTCTGATACGTCAATCTCTTCCAGCTCAACCAATAGCGAGAGTTTGGGGCGTGGCTGCTGTGGCTGGTTGATCGGGTTGCCAAGTCCGCAGGTTTCACACGGAATGGGGCTAATTGTTGCTCAACGCGCTGCAACTTCAGAAAACATGCAAATAGAAAAAGCACCAGCAACTCAAGAAAACATCTTCATCAGTTTGACAGCAGGTGGTGCGATTGCTCACAAGGTAAACAAATAAAGAAACGCGCTGCAAATGCTCACAACACAACCAAATAAAGAATTTTATTTGCAGCATGTTTCTTTATTTGGTTGTGTTGCGAGCGTTTGTAGCGCATGTGTTGTCAAATTGATGAAGTTGTTTTCTTAATTTGCAGGTGTTTTTTTTCTATTGGCAGTGCGTTTCTTTATTTGGTTGTGTTGTGAGCGTTTGCAGCGCATGTGTTGTCAAATTGATAAAGTTGTTTTCTTAATTTGCAGATGTTTTTTTTTTCTATTTGCTGCGCGTTGAGCTCTCTCGGCCACTGTATATTTGACTGAAATGCTTGTACTGAAATATTTTGTATTCTACCATTGATAAAACTGCAGTAGATGTTAAAGGGGTCATATGACGTTGCTAAAAAGAACATTATTTTGTGTATTTGGTGTAATGCAATGTGTTTATGCGGTTTAAGGTTCAAAAAACACATTATTTTCCACATACTGTATATTATTGTTGCTCCTCTATGCCCCGCCTTTCTGAAACGCGCCAATTTTTACAAAGCTCATTGTTCTGAGAAGCGAGGCGTGCTCTGATTGGCCAGCTATCCAGTGTGTTATGATTGGCCGAATACCTCAAGCGAGACGGAAATGTTAAGCCCCTTACCGTATTGTGATGCCGTGTCCCGGCGCGACGACACAAAAACAATAAAACCCATTACAAACAAGGCATTTGTTGCATCCAGTGGGGACATAATTACTGATTATAATGACTTATACTGTCTTTTTACGCATCGCGTTGCATCGCGCCGTGTAAACATTAACATGTCTGCATTTGTGATTGTAGAAACGACAAACAACAAGCACTACTCTACACAGCTCAGAACTCGCGTTTGAATAGTCAGCAGCAAATTCTTTAAATATGAAAACATACTTACAGGCTGTGAGTCAGAAGCGCCAGACTGTCCTTGCAAAGTTGGAATTGCCCCACTTTATAGAAACAGTCTTTGAGCAGCTGACAGGCTACTCCCAGGATCAGGAAATAGTCCTCCGTAAAATGTGTTGCACACACTCATAGCCATGGAAACATATTTTATCTGGGGGGTGCAGGGGTGGGGCTTGATGTTGCGGGGCGGGCCACAGTTGGGGATTTTAGACAAAATCCTAATATTAAACAGCCCAAACTCTTATAGATGAACATACAAATTAATGAAGACAGAGTTATATGCGAACCAATATATATTTGTGTTTTTGTGATTTCAAGAATTTTTTTTTTTTAATATTTCTATTATTTAAGGGGATTTTACTAAATATTAACATCGCTGATATGGCAAAGTTTTGGTCAATGCACTTTGGCGAATTCTCTCATCAGAAAAACAAAGTGCAGATACATGCGATGTAAATAAGAGTTTCATTCATCATACACTGCAGACAGCTTCATTTATTACAACTGGAGTTTTTTTTAGAGTGCTTACACTCACGCTAGACTGAATTCAGTGATATTCTTTGATAGTGTAAATGTTCTTTGCTTTTTGCATAATTTGTTCCTTGTTTGAATAATCATGGACATGCGGACATGTTATAATTAAACTTAAAATGTCTTTTTACTAAACGTGTTTAGGTTAAATACAAATTCAGTCTTATTAAAATATTTTATAACGTAATATGGTACTTGCCTAAAACGTTATGAGGTGTGTAGTTAATAGATTACATTAAGCTAGTGGTTTGAGAGTATGTTTGACTAGAGACTAGAGCGCAATTAAAGAGCTGTGCTTATGTGATTGTCGGTGCCGTCTTGAGAAGTGAGAAAGCTTCGGAAAACGGCTCATAAAAAGGATGAGGACGTGAATGGTTTTTATAAGTCGAAATCTAAAATTACGCTAATATTGCGTGGACATTTCACATGAAATTCTGTCAGTGAGGAAGAGCTGTAGGGACGCGTGCCACGAGGCGTGCAAGAGAAATACAACTGCACTATATTTCTGGTCAGTTTAATATATAATTAATCACAAAACTAACACAAAAATTAAGTATCTTGGGGATGATCGAGGTGCACAAGGAAAATCTTAGACCCGGCCCTGCGGCGGGGGGTGCTGCAGCACCCTCAGCACCCCTAGTTCCCACAGCCATGCACACACTCGAATATTTGGGGTGAACTGTTCTGGAACAGTGTTGTAACCACTGATTTCTAGTTGTGTCCTCTTTTGGAAACCCAAACAAAGTAGTTTCTCTTTCACAACGAAACACAGCATTTTCAGGACATGGCGCCGGCGGCAGCAACAACACTACAGCGAGAAGGAAAGTCCTGCCCCCTTTCTTTGCGTATACATTTGGGCGGTGTTTTGCAAATCTCCCCACACCCCCTGCGTTCCATTCGGAAGGGTTCATCCCTATGCCCTAATCCCTTCAAAGGGGTTTACCCTCCGGAGTGAGAGCTTCGAAGGGTTGAAGGATGTAGGGGACCAAACAACTATTTCTTGAAGTGCCCTTCTGCATCATCATACGGAAGCGCCGTCATCATGTAAAGAATCTGTGCAAAGGATCATGGGAGCCCGAAGTGTCCATCAGTTGTACCCTTCGAAATCCTTCATTCCGAAGGGCCCTTTGAAGTGGCTAGTTTTGAGCACTTCGGTTTGGAACGACCCTTCAATATGGCGGCCATGATTGTTTTCACTCCGAAGTGCCCTTCGGAGGGTGATAAAGCCCGTTTGGAACGCACCGACCGTGTCGTGTTTGAATGAGCAGTTTTAGGAGGGTGTGGTCGAGTCTTAACTTTCATAAAGAATATCTCTTTGGTTTTGAGACTTTAGTCTTTGCAACTTCAGGGATCTCATCTATGCACAAACAGCTTGTTACACTCCAAAGAGAAAGGAAAACTTGAAATCGCATCATATGACCCCTTTAAGTTAGTTTTGTGTAGGAAGTGCACTGGTAAGGAGCCTGTGTTTATAATCACAAGATATAATGGTTTCCGATATGCATAACACTGACTGTAAAATACGCTGTAAAATATGTACTTTATGGTAGGGGAATTGCGTTTTGATGCTTGGAATATGGTCACTGGGCTACTTTTGGGCTCTTTTTATTGGCCATTGGGCTAGTTTTGTTACGCAGACCTGGCAGCCCTGCTGGCTGTGCCAGTGTGGGACTACAGCTAACGTTATGGAAAAAGAAACTCAGAAGTGCAAACCAAAATTGCATTTACCAAAATAAGCAGAGAGACAAAGAGGGAAAACAAGGGTAAACACTGGCAACGCTTTTACAAGATGGAGGAATTAAAAAATAAAAAATCAAATGAGACAATGAACTCGTGGAGTTTCTTCATGACAGGTAACCTAAACTTGCTAAGTTACTGGCTGTTAGCTGTTTACTGTCAAGCCCCAGATAAAATAGTAAGATAATATAATCTTATATAAGAATAATCTTAAGGGGCGTTTGCAAATGTTGTTTGTTTGTTTTTTATTTTTTATTATTATTATTATTTTTTGTAATTTCTCTAGGTGACACTAGTAGCACAGAAACTGCATAGCCTATATTGCCTTTAAGCACTTTAATATATTATTATTACTGAAATAATTATAAATGTGTGACTATTTTAAAATACATCACAGTTACATACTTCTGTTCCAAGTAATATGGATCCACAAAGTCTGAACGCACTTTATTTCCCCACCAGGAGTACACTATCATACCACAGAAACCTACAGACAGAGACAGACACATCAGTTTATGATACTCCATTTATGCTTTATGCAAAAATATTAATGAAGAAAGGTTTGTACCGCATGCCATGTATGTCAGTGCTGCTGCAAATGTCACTCTGGCGTTGGCAAGCTCAGAACCTCCGATTTTGGTACATTTCATCCCAATGAGAGCAAGAACAGCCCCCCAGAAGCCAAAGATCACAGAGACGACAGCCAGGGCCCTGCATACATGGAGGAAAACTAACAAACCAGAGAGAGAGACATGAAAAGTATCTCCTATGGAAGCTCATTTCCACCAAAGAAATAAAATTTATATAAAAAAAAAAAATTTAAAAAGTGAATTGTGACTTAATCGCACAATTCAGATGACTGTTTTCTTGCAATTTTGACTTTTTTCATAAAAGATTTCAAAATCAAAATCGCAAGATATAAACTTGCAATTCTGAGAAAAAGTCAAAAATTGTGAGGAGAAAAAAAGCCAGAATTCTGAGTTTATATCTCATAATTCTGACTTTTTCTTCTCGCAATTGTGGCATTTTTCTTGCACTTTTGAAGAATTTTACTATTCTGAAGAATTTTGAGAAAAAAAGTCTGAATGTGAGATAAAAAGTCACAATTTACTTCAATTTTTTTAATCTTGTGGCAGAAGCAAACTTCCATAATCTCCTGATTGAGAAACTTAATTATATAAGTAATAATATAAATACATGCATCACCTAGGCTGCATTTGTTTGATCAAAAATACAGTAAAACAGTGACAGTGTGAAATATTATTACAATTTAAAATAATGTTTCTTTTTTAATATGTAATTTATTCCTTTAATGGCAAAGATGAACTTTCAGGATTTGAAACAATCAATATTTTTGTGGAAACTGTGATACTTTTTTCACAATTCTATGATGAATAGAAAGTTCAGTAGAACAGCATTTATGTGAAATAGAAATCTTTTGTAAAAATATAACTTTACTGTCACTTTTGATCAACTTAATGCAGCCTTGCTGAATAAAAGTGTGTATTTAGTTTATTTCTTTCAAAATAAATGAATAAATCTTATTGTCCCTGTATTTTTGAACAGTATTGCGTATATCTATAGTGAAGTTTTAAAGTTTGAATTAAATTTGTACTTAAAATGTATTTTTCCTTACAACACTAAATATATTTATCAAATAATGTATTCTCTTTCCCCTAAGAACCATGAGCCTGTCATTAAATTTGTATTATTCATTTATTTCTTTATTTATTTATTTCACCAAATCATGACACAACGCCTCATGACAGTTTGAACAGTGATTCCTTACCAGACAGGTCCATCATAGAGGGGTAGTATTTACAGTTAGATACTCCTGTGGTGTCTGAGGCACAGTCCATCCAGAGGTTGGAATAGTAATTACCGGTGGTCAGAACCACAGAGCTGACCTCCGAGAAGGTCCAGTACTCAGTGGCCAGAGTGGAACAGATCAAAATCCAACCACTTAAACATGACAGAAAGCAACCGATCTCCACATACATCACCACCGTTTGCTGCCTCATGCTGCCAGCTTCATACGACTGATGAACAGAAGAGAAGCTGAAAGATCTATGGAAAGAGAGTTCCTGAACTGCTGTGAAGTTTCAAGCCAACATGGAATAAAATTACATGGTGGTGTGTGTCCTTAGAGGACAGCTTCCTCCTGTCTTGGTATCTGCATCCACAGTGCTTTCTTTGACATATTGCAGCTTCAAACTGGTAAAACTACATGGTTTTACCTCATAAGCAGTTTCACATTCCATGAGAGTTGTCCGATCTCTGAATCTGACAACCAGGGTCACCAGGTCAAGTCTCTGAAAAGACCCTTTCCCAGGACATCAGTGACCAGCTAAAAGTGCATTCAATAAGTTATGGATCAAAATAAAACAATATGTGAAAAACGATGGGAAGTTAATACCTATTATATCAGCTTTCAGGTGGAAATCTTAAGTCTGATAGTTCAGAAAAGTAAAAGATTTAAGGTTTCATTCATGGCCAGAAAAATATACAGAACTAATAGTGCAGGACTTGTGTTGTCTTTAAAAGAACATCGACTGGCTATTAGATAATATTGTCATATGGTGAAGCATGTTCTTATTAAATCTGATATTTATCTTCTATGCAGGCTCATATGTCATAAGGTGTAAGTTATACATGATGATTGCAGTAGAGCGGCACGAACAGTGAAACTCAATCTGTTTATGTGTAAACAATATTCAGCAACGTTTGAAATACGTGCAGAAATGGAGGTAAAGCAAGTGAAACTGCACTATTCAAGTGTTAATTTAGTATAATTTATATACATTTATAGTTTTGATATTTTGAAATTGAATTTTTTGTTTATTTATATACTTTCAGTTATAATTTTGTAATGAGCTATTGTTATTTATTTTTTCAGTTTTATTTTAGTTTATTTCCAGTTAGTAATTTTAGTACTTATTTCAGTTATAGTTGCCAAGGAAGCATTTCTATTTATTGTTTACGTTTTCATCTAATAAGTATATTTCATTTTATTTCAGCTTTACTCCAATTAAAAAAAAATGTTTTAATAGTTTTAATTTTAGTTTATTTAACAATAAAAACCCTGTTATTCAAATTAAAAATGGACAGAAGTTGCCAAGAACTTTGTCACTATGGCTTTAATGGTTAGACGCCTATACTTGCATTGCACAGACAAATATAAAATATAAGAAATATATATATATAAATATAGTCAACATTTGAAGTGGATCAAAAAAGTTCACCAAAGTTTTCCTGAGACAAGAACGCATTTTGGTTTTAGGTTTTAGGACAACTTTGATGAAAGGTTTTGATCCACTTCAAATGTTTGACTACTATATATATATATATATATATATATATATATATATATTCACAATTCTGTATGTATAACGTATACAAGAAATTATTACTTAATTTAATTTAACATAATTTATAATTAAATATTCTGTTAGGTCCCAAAAAAGTTAGAAAATAGAGAAAGTTAGAAAAGTTTGTAATGATTTTTTTTTTCATATAAGCATATATTTCAACAACATTTTTAAATAACATTTCAGAAACCACAAAAGTTTAGCTATAATTAATGTTATTATCAGATTCATATAGACTCACAATCCACACAAAAATGTAGTGTTATATTTAAAATGTCTTTGACATCTTAAAAATTTTTATTGTCATCTTGCATTGTTTTATTATATCAATTTCACTGAACATAAAATTAAATCATGAAGAAAAACAGATCTGACAAAGCACAGACTGTTGTTCTACATTTCACATTTCAGTAATCCATAGGCAGTAATGCTCTCTATAATTAATATGCAATCTATATTTCTCAAAGAATGAATCCATCAATAAATGATTCAATCTCATTAAACAATTTTCAGTTCATGTTACAAAAATCTCTGCATTTAAATCCATGATCTGGAGAGTTACTTGGGATTTATAGTCACACTGTTCAATTGTCCATAGGGTTGTTTTGTTATGAACTAACGAAAGAGTGATTTATAGACAACTACACTGAACATCATAGTTTTGTGTAACTGTGGTTAGAGATCATTTCCAGATCATAACCAGATTCAGTAATCCAAGCTCAGTGTTTCAGAGGTAGGAGTTCTTGATGAAGTGATGTGTAGTGCCTCCAGATGGAGAGGATGCTTTCTTGCTGTTTAAATGTGATTTGCTGATCCTTGAGGACCGTGAGGAGCTCACTGATCGTGACACGTCTGATTTGATAGAGCTTCTTGATTTATCAGAGCGTCTGGTTCTTGAGGGACGTCTAGTGCTCTTTGATAGCACATTTGACAGAGCTGTTATTTCAGACTTTGAGGAGAGCTCAGATACGGCTGATACGTTGGATTTTGTGGAGAGTTCAGATATGATGGAAACATTTGTGTGAGAGGAATGCAAGGCATTGCTCTCCACAACAGGAACGCTGAGAACTGGTGCACTGAGGAAAAACATTTTATGAAGTATATATTAAATGAATAGTTCATACCAAACGTTTAATTTAGTGTCATCTTCCCATACAACAAAAATCCCCAAATGGAACACATACGTCTGCAAGATGTCTGTTAAAGATTGCTTCATCTGGAAGATATCTGCTGTGTACAAACATCTGATAAACATCTTTAAGATGTAGGTTTTACATACATTCTAAATCATAATTATCTTAAAGACATTTTCCAAATGTCTATTTGACATCTGACAGGAAATGTCCTAGATACATGTTTTAGAGCAAACACTTTAAAAATACATCTTCCAGATGTAAAAACACACTTCAAATAGACGTATCTGAGATGCATGTGTGCTATCAGGGAATGAATACAGTAGTCCATGGTACTAAATGTGTGTATGCATAAATTTTTGCGCAAAATCAATGTACAAAAATTTTCACAAATAAATCATGATTCAGCAAATTTAGTACTACATTTTTGGGGGTGTTTACATTTTCAAATAAAAAAAGAAAACTTTTTAATGCATTTTGGCCGTTCATTTACATCAACTTTTGAAAATGGGTTCCAAAGTGCAAGATTAAGATTTCATGGATATTTAAAATATAATGCACAAGTCGTATGGACTTTTATGATACTTCTAAGGTGTTGTTCTGTACTTTTCGAATCTCGGGCTTGTTGTTGAGTGGGATAGAGCTGTGTAAATTTTCTTCAAAATTCTTCTGCACTGAAAAAAATGACTCATTGAATTTACAAAATTTTTTAAGGTCATTGGTTGCAATCAATTTATTTTAGCTACATTTAAATAAACAAATTTAGTTGAGTAACTTTCAATTAAATTTGTTTATTTAAATGTAGCTAAAATAAATTGATTGCAACCACTTACCTTAAAAAAATTGAGTAAATTCAATGAGTAATTTTTTTCAGTGTGTTGGGTTCCATGAAAAAATGCAGTGCCACTGTATTTAGCTAAGTAAACTATAAATTGCTGTACCAGGTGGTTTCCATGACCCTGACGTTGCACTCTTACCTGCTGTATGTCTGAGACCAGATCTTGCTGACTGAAACTAGGAAGAAAATCCCTCCAGTGATCTGAAAAGCACATCCGGCCCATCCAAGGAACAAAGGAGTTCCCAAGTCAAATCTGAAACATTGATGTATTTTCGAATGTTGGTCAATAAATAATTAAATATGAAATGTATTACAAATACAGTATTTGAATTTTTTGAGAACATTGTTTTATTTGCACAGTTAATTTTATGGGTTCTTTCTATGATCTACACAGGATCTACATTGTACAATAAAAGTACGGAAAACTGTTTCCAACACCAAAGAAAAGGTAATTGCGGCTTATCTCACAATTTTGGATTCTTTTCTTGAATTTCTGAGGAAAAAAAAGTCTGAATTGTGAGATATAAATTCTTTTTTCTCAGAATTCTAAGATTACATCTTACTATTCTGACTTTTTTTCAGTTCTAAGTTTGTCTTGCTATTCTGACTTTTTTTCAGTTCTAAGTTTATGTCTTGCTATTCTGACTTTTTTTCTCAGTATTGCAAGTCATATGCTACCTTTTTAATTTTTTATTCCATGAAACACCCTTCCATAAAAAAATTCTTCATATACTTACTCCAGTCCATCAAATCTGGGGTTAAAATACTCTGCAGAAACATGCTGAGCATAAAGTGCATAACCAGAGGCAGCCAGCAAACCTTAGAGAACAGACACAGTAAAACACACGTGCAAGCCTAATTTACAATGGTTCTGCTGTATATTATGAAGAAATGTACCACTTGTTATGTGACAGATGCCTCCTGTGAACACGGATCGGTTCTTCTCTTTGTCTTTTCCTCCGATGTAAGTGCATTCCATTCCCACGAGGCTCAGGATAAAAGCCAGCACTCCAACAGCCATCCCAGACATGAGCAGAGCCCTCACGATCTGAAGATAACCTAAACATCCAAGATTCAAATGTATTATATCTCTGTCTTTCTGTCTGTCCATAGAAAAAAATAAATAAAACATTTTTGTTTCCCCAAAGAATCTTGCAGTGAACAGTACTTAAAAGAACTATTTTTTCTTACTATGAAGAACATTTTAATAATCTAAATAACTTTTTTTAACTATAAAGAACCCTTTGTGCAATGCATCCTTAACCCTTCGGTCCCATTTGACCTCATTTTTATTTATTTTTTATTTTATTTATTTTATTTTAGGCTATTATTTTTTTGTTTGTTTTTCGTCAGAATGGAACGAAACTTGGTAAAGGTTTTGCCACTTGGTATGAGAACACACACACACAAAATCAGGCATTTGAAAAGATTAAATGGTCCTGAAAACAAAAAAGTCACACTTGTACTGCTCGCAGTCAAAAATGGCCAAACTGGAAATGAATGGGAAGCAAATTTCCTTTAGTGGAAATGCTTGGTACTGCGCCCAACCAAAAACATTCTGAAAACTTTTTTTTTTTTAATGTCAACCTCAAATTTGAAACACAATTAGTTTAGATTTATGGCTTTTAATTTAGTAAAACATGTTTTGGAAAATATGTATTTTATATAAAACATTTTTACTTTATAAAATATAAAATTTATTAAAAACAATAAAATTGTTTTTAGTGTCAATTCAACTTTTTTTCACTTCAGCAATAACCTGCAAATTCTTCTTTAAAAAGAGACCAAACATAAGTGTGTGCTACAAAGCATTCAAAATTTATAACAGTTTAAGTTGTACATTTCATCTCCAGGTCTATGCTGGTAAGAGGTAATAAGTGGATCATAACTATTCCACTATTCAATTTGAGTTGAATCACTGAAATAAATGAACTTTTCCACGATATTCTAATTTATGGAGATGCACCTGTATATATATATATATCTATATATACCCCAAAAATCCCTTAAAAATACTAAATATTAAATAAAAACAGAATCCAACTAAAATATAGATTTTATAGATAAAATATACATTCATTTCATTGAAATGTAAATATATATATATATATATATATATATATATATATATATATATATATATATATATATATATATATATATATATATATATATATAAGGCCATTTTTGACCGCCATCTGAGCAGCACCAGAGGGTTAAAAGTTAAGGTTCTTTAGTGGCATTGATGGTTCCAAGATCCACTTTTAACATCTTTGGAACCTTCCATTGACCAATGTTTCTTTGTAGTGGAAAAAGTCCTTTAGATAATTAAAATGTTCTTCACAGTAAGAAGAAATTTTTTTGGTTCTTTTAAGAACTTTACTGAAAGGATCTCTGAGGAACCCAAAATAGTTCTTCTGTGGCATCACTGCAAAATATAAATAAATAAAATATAAAGGTTCTTAGTGGAGCCATAGATGCCAATAAAGAACGTTTATTTTTAATCTGCTTGAGAGTTTTGGGGTGTAAACTGTTTAACAGATGAGTTTATTTTGTCTCTTTCTTTAATTATAGCAAGTAAAAAATTGTACATGTACATTCAAAGACTTTAATAATGTCCATACCTTCCACAGACCACAGCACGGGGAAGTCGTAGCAGTTGGATGTAGAAGAGGAGTCCGTGAAGCAGGCCCTCCACAGACTGGACCAGTACCAGCCCACCTTTATGACGGAGCTCCCACCTTGCCCTCCGATAGAGGATATCTTCCAGCCCTCCATGGCCATGGAGCAGGCGACAAAGATCCAGCCCAGTACCGCTAACAGGAAGCCCCAGATCTGCATTACACGAATCTTCATCTTTGCTCTGCTTCACACTGTTTTCCCCACTTATCTAAACCACCTACCTCACACTTTATTATGATTTTGTAGTCTTTCTTTTTTATTAAAACTTTGTCATTTCCAGTATCTCTTTCTCTGTCTTCTGCAATATCAATATGTCAGTTCATGATCCGTTAAACTGTTTCTTCCTAAGAATCTCTTATCTGTTCTGCCCGAGACTGGCCACTAAACTCCCTTCTTTATTGTGCTGATGTGAATCTATGACTCTCCATGTTCCCAGGGCCTTGTTTTTAAGTTTCTGGAGGACAGAGAGAATGCTTACCTTGGTTCTCAGCTCATATTTCATATATATAAACATCCCAGTGAGGACATGCTACACACAGGCCAGCTGTCCAGTTTTAAACTCCTTATTCATCATTATCTGCATTTATTTTTAACATAACACAGCACAACACAGGGCTTTGGGGAAAAAGTACACTTTAGCACACTTAAAAAGTGTACTTATGGAAACAATATACTTTAAAAATTTATACTTAAGTGTGAAATGAATCTAATGTTTTCCAACACTTAATTGCATGTTAATTTTCAATTAAATCAAAATCTATTATAGTTTAAATATATATTAAATGCCATTTAGAGTGCTTTTTGCCGCATTTTAAGTAGCTCATTATGTGTAATTTCAGAATTATTTATATTGTGTTTGAAATATGGTTACTGCCAAAATTAATGACAGCATTTATGGTAAACTAATATACTTTGACATTGAAAACTAAAAAAAAAAAAAAAAAAAAAAAAGGAAGTTGAAAAACTTCTATTTCTACTGAAAACTATATGTCTTGTATTTAAATATGTTTGTAATTACACATTTGTGAAGCTGCAATTTAGTACATTTAAAATATATTAACTTTAAATGTAATATTGAATAACGCTACAATTAAAATATATTAAAGTAGGTTACTTTACATGTGCTTTAGTATGTTAGTCAACAATATCAAAATAAGTGTACTTCTTCAAAGCATGACAAAATATTAATAAAACAGAATGATTTAAAAAATTGTAAAGTAAAACTTTTAATTTGACATTATTAAAAAATGCATTTTTTAAAGTGTATTTAAATGTGTTACAATTATATTCTCTGAAAGTACACTTAATGGCCTTTATGTGGCATTAATATTATATTATCTGCAAAAACAAGTTTATAAAACAAATATACTTCTAAAAATTGAAGTACACTATAAGTGCACATTCAGTACAGTTAAGCACACTTCTTTTTCACTGGAGGGTGCATAGGTTAGATGATGTATTTATAGTAACCGTTCAGGGCCGTTTTCAAAAGGGCCTTTATTATTTTCCAGAAAATAGCCTCAGGGTTCATAACATTATTAATTTCATAAAAGTGTGTGTGTGTGTGTGTGTGTTTGGGTATGTGCATGTGTGTTCGATGGACTTAATTAAGGTGTGTGTGTGTGTGTGTGTGTGTGTGTGTGTTTGGGTATGTGCATGTGTGTTCGATGGACTTAATTAAGGTGTGTGTGTGTGTGTGTGTGTTTGGGTATGTGCATGTGTGTTCGATGGACTTAATTAAGGTGTGTGTGTGTGTGTGTGTGTGTTTGTTTGAGTATGTGCATGTGTGTTTGATGGACTTAATTAAGGTGTGTGTGTGTGTGTGTGTGTGTGTGTGTGTGTGTGTGTGTGTGTGTGTGTGTGTGTGTGTGTGTGTGATAACACACTATGTCCCAGAGCTGGCGTTTGATGTAGCGTTATGAACTTTGGTCAAGTTTAGAAGGACTTTTTTGTTCCATCTTAGTGTCCTCCTGAGAATATAAAGATCAATGCTTTCTTGATGGTTTTACCTGATGAAGCCAGGATGGGGGTGTTGAATTATATCTCTGGAAGAGTCTAAGCCATTATCTGAATGTCTCTTTAGAAATAGCGCTTCACCTTTAACTAAGTCACATTATGTTCAGTGGCAGGGATATTCAGAGATGTCTAAAACAAGACCATGATGCCCTCTGCTGGCCAATTTTGCATTCAATCACTCCTGATAGAGGTCACTGGTCTGTACAGGTTGCTTATTGGTGGTACTTGCTAAATTTGACATTTGAAAAAATCTGTAAGCCTAAGTATTCAGATTTGGTGCATAAATTGTTCTTAACAATTTGTGGTAAAGACATGATTGATACCTAAAATTGAGTTATTGTTAAGTGTGGATTGAGGAGTGCCATTACTTCTCCATGAAATCAAACAAGAAAATAGATTAAAAATCCCGTAGACTTGAATTGAAGAAGTGACTCAGCCATGTCTAGAGATCAGAATATAACAGAAACGTAGTAAACAACCATCCAGTAACGCCCTAGAAACCACACAGTAAATTGCTAACAGCCGCATGGCAAGGTCCTCATATTGCAACCATCCAGAACAGCATTGTTGCGACAAGATTTTCACAAAACTGGAAGAACATGTACATTTAACACGCAAATCAAAAGAATAAAAAGAACATCATATAAATTATATGGAGCATTAAGGAAATAAGGCCTATTCAGAGGAACGTTACCATCTACTGGTTAGTTGTAACATGAACTTGTAGGGTAGGTAGATCAGAAGGCTAAATTGTTACACAAGGACTCAATCCGTCAAGCAAGTAAACATCCTTGTGATTTAGTACTTATGTCAACTGACATTAAAAAAAAAAGTCTGTAGGAAATTTCTAAAAACTGAATATTAATAGTGAGCACATAAAATTATTTGCTTAAATTAAAAGCATTACAACACATTACCATAATGTACAGATACTACTTTTTTCTGTTTATTTTTATTTATTTATTTTATTTATTTATTTTTTCATTACATTAATGCAAATTTTCGGGAATGTGTGCTTAATTGTCATGAAAACACTTTATGGATATAAATTAATTTTTTTTTTTTTTTTTTTAATTCTAAAAGATTTTTTTTTGAGAGAGAAGTCTCTTATGCTCACCAAGGCTGATTTATTTGATTAAAAATACAGCAAAATAAGTATAATATTGTGAAATATTATTACAATTTAAAATATCTGTTTCCTATTTTTATGTATTTTAAAATGTAATTTATTCCTGTAATGCAAAGCTATATTTTTAACAGTCATTACTCCAGTCTTCAGTGTCACATGATCCTTCAGAAATCAACGCTGATTTGGTGCTCAAAAACATTAATATCATTATTATGTTGACAACAGTTGTGTTGCTTAGAATTTTTGTGGAAATTGTGATACATTTTTCTCAGGCTTCTTTGATGAATAGAAAACATTTATTTGAAATAGAAACGTTTGGAACATTATAAATGTCTACACTTTTGATCAATTTAATGCATTTTTGCTGAATAGAAATATTCATTTCTTTCAAAAAAGCAGTGTATATATTAAAAAATACTTAAAACAATAATTGCAGTATTTATGTAAATGTTTATTTGTCTGCGGTCTCTGGAGTAATACAAATCCCCCAAATTTTGAAGCATGGTCCAAGACAATAATGCCCTTTATGTCATAAAATACTTTAAAACCTTCTTACAAAAAGCACAGAGACACTGAACACTTGTCTAAGGAAGAATCTGACAGAATAAGAAGCCTCTGCCAGCCTGCGGCGGCCCACGGAAGCTCTAAAAACCGGGGTCAGAGTCTAGAGTTTCCACTGATCAGGAGGTGAGGAGAGACTCCAGGACCAGAATAATATGTGAGTTCCGACTCAATTTCCTAATCGAGACAGCATGTTCCTGTGGTCAGTGGAGCACAGCTGTCCTCTCTGTCATCAGTTCACCTGACTTCATTCAAAGTCCCAAGTGAAAAATCTGGCAACTCTATCACATTGTGAGACCTGGAAAGTTTGCTTGAGGTTTCTTAGGCAACATGTATTTTCCTGACAAAAATGTCTATGTGGCAATATATTGTTCATAGGCATATCTCATCAAAATAACCTCTGAAAAAGAAAAATTTCCCAGATAGGATATATATTTATAATACATAACATTTACCTCTGTGCTGTCTTCTCAATGCCTCAAATGATGAAAGCAACCTTATGCAATGTGATCTCTCGTTCTCCATCCAAGGATTTGTTTGATAGTTGAATTTACACAGTGTATACTTGTTGGCCTTCACTTGTGATTATTTCAGCTTTACTGAGGAACCTGAAGTCAAACATATGCATTCCTGCCAAACCGCCTGCCAGAGAAGCTCTGGTCTGGAGGGTCTTTCTGAGGAGTCTCAGGGTTTCTGCCCATCTTTGTGATCTTGGTTTGTGTTGATATGAAGGACGTGGTGCCGTTGTAGGAGTACTCCCTGTCAGAGAGACAGAGTCACAGAATGATTTCAACTAATTACTGTCAGTGTTGGTATTAAGTAAAACCATTAAAATAAGGCTAAAATAAAATAGAAATATTAGATGAAAAACTTTTGAAAATTGAAAATGTTGCCTGGGCAACTAACTGAAAAAAATAAGTTGAAGCAGTACTAAAATGACTAAAACTAACACTGAAATAAAAACAAATCAAAAGTTACAAAGAAATAAATTTTAAAGACTTTAAAAATGACAAATCACTTGAGTTACTGAAACAAGAGCTAAATAAAATTATTAAATTAAATTAATACTGTATATTTATAAAATATATCTTCTTTGTATTCCACAGAATAAATAAAGTCCAACAGTTTTGGAGTTTCAGCAAAATGTCATTTTTTGGTGAAATTTACTTTTAAACAGTCTTACTGTTGTGCCTTTAAGAAACCGGTTTTTACTCCAGTGACTCTAGTTAGTTCTTCTGTAAGTTATTTATCTTATATTTTTACCCTTATATATCAGTTTCAGAATCATTTTGATGGTATAATGACGTTTTTATAACACAAAATACTTCTTTCTTTCCCACGCTCCTGCCAAACGTCTGTTCTAGGAGTTTGTATGTTTGGTGAGCGGGTACGAAATTCAGCGAAAACGGCGGATTGCTTTACGGCAGCAGCAAATTCATATAAATATCCGCTGTAGTTACGACAGTGATATATTTTCCAGAGTAAATTCCACTCACTTAACTGTAGGTGGCTCCAAAGTCGCAAAAATAACTACATACAGTTGCATTAACAATACGTTAAAGTACTTAAATTAAAATCCTAATAAAACAAAATTAAATTACATGGATGAGCCAAATAGGCTTTGTTGACATGTAAACAATTGATTTGTTATTATTTTAGGTTCAAATTATATGACCTCTTTAAAACAAGTGACATTGTATGTAAGTGGAAAATCGTCTCGGTTACGTATGTAACCCTCGTTCCCTGAAGGAGGGAACGGAGACGTCACGTTGGTAATGACCGACTATGGGATCTCACTTAGAGAGACCAATCTACTTCGAGTGTATCAAAACGAGCCAGTGAATATTGGCATGCGCTGATTGCATTCAGCTGCCACTGATCACAGCGTGAGTATAAATAGGCAGCTGGTGCAGCGCATATTCAGCTTTTCGCTGAGGAGGCGAGCCGGTGACTCGGCCGCTCAGCGGTGGTACAGGAGCCGTGGCGATGGGACGTGACGTCTCCGTTCCCTCCTTCAGGGAACGAGGGTTACATACGTAATCGAGACGTTCCCTCTCAGTCGGTCACTCTCGACGTTACGTCGGTAATGACCGACTATGGGATCCCTACCAAATCGCCACGGTTGCTGCCCCTTCCAGTGTCCTGTGCGAGCCTTCTTCGCCCCCTTGGTGTAGGCCGGGGCTCGCAACAGAAGGCCAGTCACTGTCGTCGTAGCACTACCCACTCAGTGAACTTGGATAACACTGGGAAACGTACCCGTTCTACTTGGAACAGGAACGTGCGGAAGCCCCATCCTTCCTGAAGGAGGTTTCGGAAGCACTTACACATATGAATCAACCGTTTAGGTGCATATGGAAGATTAGAGGTGATTGTAATCCTCTTAAGAACACAGACTGACTGCCGGGGAAACACGGGCTCTGTGGCTATACCGTGGACTTTACACATATGGGATCCAATTAGGTCTCTACATATGGAACCCAGCCCTCTACCGGTTCTCACGGATTCATCGAGTGAGAGCCTGGCACCGGACGCTTCGCCACGTCTGGCTGCCGAGGGGATGGAGAAGCTCGACAGGGTCTACTGTACGGACTCTCTGGAGCAGATATAGCAAGCCGACCCGAAGCCGGGGCCACTCAGTGCTTCTACCCATTTGAGGTGAGAACACAGGAGGATACTGGCTCCACACGAAGGCTATAGAATCTAGCGAACGTATTAGGGGTCGCCAAGCTCGCAGCTCTACAAATATCTGTCAGCGAGGCGCCACGAGCCAGCGCCCAGGAGGATGTGACACTTCTAGTAGAGTGAGCTCTCAACGTGAGCGGGCAGGGCACACCCTGTGCCTGATAAGCCAGGGTGATGGTGTCCACTATCCAGTGGGCCATCCTCTGCTTGGAGACGGCATTCCCCTTCTGCCGGCCTCCATGACAGACAAAGAGCTGGTCTGAGGTCCTGAAGCTTTGTGTCTAGTCTACGTAGCATCTTAAGGCTCAGACTGGACAGAGCAAAGCCAGGGCTGGGTCTACCTCCTCCGGGGGCAGCGCTTGCAGGCTCACCACCTGGTCCCTGAAGGGAGTAGTGGGAACCTTGGGCACATAGCCGGGCCGGGGCCTCAGGATTACCTGGGAGTCAGCCGGCCCAAACTCTAGGCACGATTCGTCGACCGAAAATGCATGCAGGTCCCCTACCCTCTTGATGGAGGCCAATGCAAGCAGGAGCAGAGCCTTCATTGATAGAAACTTCAGTTAGACTGCCTGCAAAGGCTAAAATGGGGCCTACTGTAGAGCTAAGCACTAGAGTCAGGTCCCAAGAGGGTACAGAGGGGGGCCATGGAGGATTTAACCTTTTCACCCCCCTAAGGAATCTGATGATCAGGTCATGCTTCCCCACTGACCTGCATTCTACGGGGTCGTGATTAGCAGCGATTGCAGCCACGTAGACTTTAAGGGTGGAGGGCGACAGCCTTCGCTTCAACCCTTGCTGCAAGAAGGACAACACGACTCTGATCGGGCATCTTCGGGGGTCCTCTCGTTGAGAGGAACACCACTCGACAAACAGGTTCCACTGCAAAGCGTAAGCATGTCTTGTAGACTGCGCTCTTGCTGAAGTGATGGTGTCAACTACCCCTTGGGGTAGGTCACCTAGAACCTCCGCGTCCCATCCAGGGACCAGACGTGAAGTTTCCAGAGGTCTGGACGCAGGTGCCGCAGGGTGCCCCGTCTCTGAGTCAGTAGATCCTTCCTCAGAGGAATCGGCCAAGGAGGGGCTGTCACGAGGAGCATCAGTTCCGGGAACCAGGTCCGGGTGGGCCAATAGGACGCCACTAACAGGACTCGCTCCTCGTCCTCCCTGACCTTGCACAGTGTCTGTGCTAGAAGGCTCACTGGGGGGGAACGCATACTTGCGCAGGCCCCGCGGCCAGCTGTGTGCCAGTGCATCCGTGCCAAGTGTTCCCTCGGTCAGGGAGTAAAACAGCTGCCAATGACAGGTTTCCGGAGAGGCAAACAGGTCTACCTGAGCGGCTCCGAAATGACTCCAGATCAGCTGGACCGTCTGGGGATGGAGTCTCCATTCTCCGAGAAGCGCAGCTCGTGACAGTTCGTCGGCTGCCCAGTTGTGCAAGCCCGGAATGTGAATGGTACGAAGCGACCTCAGATCCTTCTGACTCCAAAGGAGGAGGTGGCAGGCGAGTTGCAACATGTGACGGGAGCGTATACCACCTTGTCGGTTGATATACGCAATGGTCGCAGTGTTGCCAGTGCAGTTGGGGGCCCGTCCAAACCCCCGACACTGCAAGCCCGTTGAATGTGGCCCCCCAGCCGGTGGTGGAGGCATCCGTGTAAACCACAGCATGCCTGGAGACCTGTTTCAGGGGCACTCCTGCCCGGAGAAAGGAGAGGTCTGACCACGGGGTGAAGGTTTGGCGGCAGGCCGGTGTGACTCGGTCCAGGTGAGTGCCACATTGTCACGCCCACCTTGGGACTCGGCCATGGAGCCAGTGTTGAAGCGGTCTCATATGAAGCAGCCCCAGCGGCGTGACTGCCGCTGCAGCTGCCATATGCCCCAGGAGCCTCTGAAATTATTTCAGTGGTACCGCCGACCTGCTCTTGAACGTATTCAAGCAGTTCAACACTGACTGAGCACGTTCCTGCGTTAGGTGTGCTGTCTGATCGACCGAATCCAACTCCATACCGAGAAAAGAGATCCTCTGCGTCGGGGAGAGTTTGCTCTTTTCCCAGCTGACCCGAAGGCCCAACTGGCTGAGGTGCCGGAGCATCAGGTCCCTGTGTTCGCACAACTGGTCCTGAGACTGAGCCAATATGAGCCAGTCATCGAGGTAGTTGAGAATGCAAATGCCCTGTTCTCTCAGGGGAACAAGGGCTGCCTCCGTAACTTTCGTGAAGACACGGGGCGACAGGGACAGCCCGAAGGGCGGGACCTTGTACTGATATGCTCGTCCTTCAAACGCGAACCGCAGCAATGGTTTGTGGTGCGGAAGGATCTAAACATGAAAGTACACGTCCCTTCAGGTCGAGCGCTGCAAACCAATCTCGGGGACAGATGCACCCGGAGATGCACTTCTGCGTCAACATCTTGAACGGTAACTGCTTCAGAGGACCCGGTTCAAGACACGCAGGTCAAAGATCGGTCGTAACCCACCGCTTTTTCTTGGGTACAATGAAGTAGGGGCTGTAAAACCCCATCCCCATATCGGCTGGAGGGACCGCCTCTATCGCATCCTTCGCCAGTAGGACTGCGAACTCCGTACGCAAGACAGGAGCATCGGCCGCATTCACTGGTGTGAAGCGGATGCCGCTGAGCTTGGGGGGGGGGACGCCGGGCGAACTGAATCGCAAGCCGAGTCTGATGGTCCGCAGGAGCCAGCGAGACGGTTGGGCCTCACAAGCTGGACCAGCGGGACCACCGACATACCCGCGGTGGGGCAGCGAGGTGGAACGCAGGGACCCGGTCCGTGGGCGGACCGAAGAGAGGTCTGAGTGTGCGGTGCACGCTTACCTGGTTCCACGGTTGGCAGAGGGTGCGTGAGTAGGGCCTTTGATGAAGCTCTCAAACCGCCCGCTGCTGCCTGCTGGCGAGAGAGGAGGATGAGTGTGGTCCGGTGTTGGTCCGTCCGCGACTCTCCATGCCCTCTCGGGATCCAGAGACAGAGAACCCTGCTCTCCTGTCGAGATTTTTTTTTTTTTTTTTTGGAAACCAGATTCTCCACCCAGGGAGGGAGAAGTGCATTCACACCCCCAAAGAGCAGTTCCCTCTTTCTCTGGGTCGCCCGTCTTTGGGCCTCTTGCTCTTCTGCTCACCGCCAGGTTGACGGGGGCCTGGACGGGCGGGGCGGCCTGCCTACGCCCAGCTCCATGGCGCCGCTTGCTTGAGGCTGCTGCGGATGCGGCACAGGAGCGGGTGTGGATGCAGGGGGCCGCCCTCGGCGACGAACAGGCTGGGGCGCTGCGGCTGGCGGACGGGTGGAGGCAGCAGCTGCCTGCCGGGGCAGGACGTGCACCTCAGTCTGCTCCTGTGCAGCTGAGAACTGCTGGGTCCAGTTCTCGACTGCGTCGCCGAAGAGGCCGGTCTGGGACACAGGGACCTTGAGGAACCAACTTGTTGGCGTCCCTCATGTCAACCAGACACAGCCAGAAATGGCGCTCCTGGACCACAAGTGTGGACATCGCAGGACCCAGAGAACTTGCAATGGCCTTCGTCGCTCGGAGCGCGAGGTCAGTGTAGTTCGGAGCTCCTTTTAGAACTTCCGGGTCATGACCACCCTTGTGCAGGTCCCCCAGTGCTTTAGCCTGAAGAACCTGCAGTAACGCCGTAGCGTAAGGCAGAGGCAGCTTCTCCACAGGCCACATAGGCATCGCCGGACAGACCAGACGAGTACCTACAGACCCGGGGGAGGAGGCATGGTTCACCCTGCCGGGCGGAGACGGTATTAGGACACAATTGCATCGCAACCGACCGCTCCACCGGGGGGACCCCTGTATAGGCCCTAGCTGCACCACCGTCGAGAGTGGTGAGGGAGGAGGAGTTAGCAGGTCGGTTTCCGGCAGAAAAAGGTGCCATCCACGACCTGGTAAGCCCCTCATGCACCTCCGGGAAGAATGGCATTGGGGCAGGGCACTGAGAACCAGCACGGACCACCCCAAAGAACCAATCGTCCAACCTTGAGGGCTCGGGACACGGTGGAGGTCTCCACTCGAGCCCTACCCTCACGGCGGTCCGGGAAAGCATAGCCGTCATTTCCATATCCGATTCAGGCATTGCTACAGTCCCGGTGGACAGCAGCGCAGCCAAATCTTCCTCTCCAGAAAACTCCGGCTCACCCTCCGATGCAGCAATCGACATCCGGTCGTCGGGAGGAGCGCCGAAGGATACCACTGGTACGCTCTTTGAGAGGGCCCAGTGCGTTCCCTCGGCCGCTCAACGGGTTGCGGAGCGCAAGAGGAGCGATGGTCCCTCGAGGGTTGGTTCCTTGGAGGGTTTGCCACCACTATAACCCTCAGACCACCCGTACTACCGCCTGAAGTAATCCTCGCCTGTCTGCAGCCAGGATGAGAGCCAGATCAAGGCAGGCAACGGAGCTCCGCCCCTTTTTGAGGTAACGGAGCCAGGTCTGCAGCTCCGAGATGATTACCTTCCCGCAAGGAGAAGATAACTCATCCACGAACGCCACCTCATTGTGCTTTTATGCCCAGACACGTGAGGCAGTGATCGTGACCATCACGCAGCGCCAGGTAACGACCGCATCCAGAAACGCACGGGTGGTACGTTGTCTATAGCAAGACCCAATTCGTCTTTATAAAGACGTAACGTCGAGTTTGCCAGACGGAACGTCGTCTTTAAAAAGAGAAGCACCCGTGAATGCTCTTTTAGGAAAAAAACTCTTTTAGCGTGCTGAAGCGCACAGGGGAGATGGCTACCTGCAACACAAACAGGGGGAAGTGCAGCCTGCTGTGTGCAACCCACTCGACACGGGAAAACCACCACCGCTAAAGCGCCGTACCACCAACACCAAGAGCTCCACAGAGCGCGCTGAATTCGTTCAGTCTTCTTCTCTCAGTAGAGTAGTCAGGAGCAAAACGATGTGATCGCTCGGCTCCTCAGCGAAAAGCTGAATATGCGCTGCACCAGCTGCCCTTTTATACTCACGCTGTGATCAGCGGCAGCTGAATGCAATCAGCGCATGCCAATATTCATTGGCTCGTTTTGATACACTCGAAGTAGATTGGTCTCTCTAAGCGAGATCCCATAGTCGGTCATTACCGACGTGACGTCGAGAGTGACCGACTGAGAGGGAACTAACAATCTGACCTGATGCTGAATCCTTCTGTCATGGAAAAGCAAAAGATAAATCCTCCAAGAATGCTGAGAACAGATCCTGCCCAGCCAATGAACAGGGCCGCCCCGAGTTCAAATCTAAAAGCAGACAGGTAGAAGACTAGTGTCCGTAATAAATGGGATCGGGATGCATACTAGCAATTGCAGGGATGTTCAATGCTTACTTCTGTTTCACAAATAAGGGGTCAAAGAACTCTGATGTTATCCGGTGTGCGTAGAGAGAGCAGGCAGTCAAAGAGCAGATTCCTGCAGAGAGGATGGGTATATCATTACAGGACACTGTCATTCACAGAAGTAGGAATTACAAATCCTTTAAAAAAAAAAAAAACAACAAGCCATGACCTAGGTCAGACAACATTTACCACTCAGAATGAAGTGTAGTCCACATAGACAGGTGATCCTGGCTTTGGTGGTCTCTGATCCCCCTATTTTAGTACACTTCATGCCCACTAGTGCCAGAATAGCTCCAAAAAATCCCAAACACACAGCTGAGATCATCAGTCCACGACACACCTGGATATAAGCTGCAACAACAGGAAAGCAGAAGCCATATACAGTGCCCTCCATAAGTATTGGAACAGTAAAGACAAAACTGCTTTCTCTGCTGTGGAGTCAAGACATTTGCAAATATGATTAAAAGATGAATATGAGACAAAACTACAGAATGTCACATTTTATTATTAGGTCTTTTGACATACATGTTTTACCAAATAAAAAGGACAGCACTTTTAGAGTTCATCCCACTATTTGATGTGAGCATAAGTATTGGAACAGTTGAGTTTAAGGCAGATGTAAAAGATTAAAAGCTAATATTTTGTTGCAGATCCCTTGCATGCAATCACAGCAGTGAGTCTGCAACCCATAGACATCACCAGGCTCTTGGTCTTATGCTTTGAAAT
Source organism: Spinibarbus caldwelli (assembly GCA_039654775.1). Taxonomy (NCBI): domain Eukaryota; kingdom Metazoa; phylum Chordata; class Actinopteri; order Cypriniformes; family Cyprinidae; genus Spinibarbus; species Spinibarbus caldwelli. Next base: position 5,658,565 of record CM077237.1, read on the forward strand.
GCTTTTTCCCAGCCTTTAATGCAGCCAATTCCAACTGTTGCTTGTTTTGGGGAGTTTCTGTCGTTGGTCTCCTCTTCAGGTGATGAAATTCATGTTCAATCGGATTTAAATCTGGAGATTGATTTGGGCAATCTAAGACTTTACATTTCTTTGCCCTGATAAACTCCTTGACTGAACTGGCAGGGTGTTTTGGGTCATTGTCCTGATCCAATATGAAGTGCTTTCTAATGAGTTTGGTGGCATTTTCTTGAATATTGGTAGGCAAGATGGTTTTGTGCCCTTTCAAATTCATTCTGCTACTGTCATCATACATTAAGTCATCAGTAAAGTTGAGAGGGCCTGTTCCAGAGACAGCCATACATGCCCATGCCATGACACCACCTCCACCATGCTTTACAGATGAGGCTGTATGCTTGGGATCATCTTGCAGTTCCCTTTTTTCTCCACACTTTTGCTTTCCCATCGCTTAGATAAAGGTTCATCTTTGTCTCATTGGTCCATAAACTCAGTTCCAAAACTCTACTGGCTCACCTTTGTGCTTTTTTGCAAACTCTAATCTTGCCTTTCTATTTTTGGTGCTGGTCAGAGGTTTGCATCTTGCTGTGTAGCTTCTGTAATTCTGTGTCAAAGTCTCCTGAGGACAGTAGATTGTCAGAGCATCACCCCAGCTTTCTGGAGGTTGTCGGTGATTTTACAGACACGTCTTTTAGGGTTCATTTTCACAGGTTTTATGATTTGTCTGTCATCAACTACTGTTGTTTTTCTCAGCCGATTAGGTCGTCGTTAGTTGCTGATGTCACCGGTGGTTTCCAAACTCTTGATTTCTCCATGCCCTTTGTTTTTCCTATAGTTCTAATTAACTTCCTCTTTTCTTTTAGCATCCAAATTGCTTACTTTTCTTTCAGAGTCAGCTTCCTCGTCTTCATTCTAGTTTGTGTGTGTCATTATCGAATGCAAGACTTAGAATGCAGAAGCAATGGATATAACTGATAAGACACATTCCTTGCTTTTAATATCTGAAGAATTAATGCAACAGGACACAGCTGATCACTTAGAAAGACCTGTGAGGCAACTGTTCCAATACTTATGCTCACATCAAATAGTGGGATGAACTCTAAAAGTGCTGTCCTTTTTATTTGGTAAAATATGTATGTCGAAAGACCTAATAATAAAATGTGACATTCTGTAGTTTTGTCTCATATTCATCTTTTAATCATATTTGCAAATGTCTTAACTCCACAACAGAGAAAGCAATTTTGTCTTTACTGTTCCAATACTTATGGAGGGCACTGTATATAATCAAAAATTATAATAAATAATTTATAATAAAATATAAAAATATATTACATGATCACTAGGATGAATGAATTTTTTAAATTGATTTTAAATTTTAATTTTGTTGTTAATATTTTACTTCTTATGCGTATGTTAGTTATTTTGATCATAATTTATATATAAATGAACATTTGATAAAATTATAATTATAAATAATTATAAGTTATTACTCAAAACCTGTTATTATAAATTTGCAATAATTAATAATGTATAATTATATATTTTTTTCACATAATCAAATAATTTTTATAATTATAATGTTTATAATGTTATGATTTATTATTATAATAATTTTTATGTAAGGCACTTTGAATTGGCACAAATGTGCTATATAAATAAAATATAAATAATTTTGCTTTGTCTATATATATATATACACACACACACACACACACACACACACACACAGTGCCCTCCTGAGCAAAGGTGGCTGTGAAAATAAATCTGCATTGTTTATCCTTTTGATCTTTCTTTAAAAAAAATCACAAATTTCTAACCTATCATTGAAGTAAAACAATTGAAAGTGGGGAGAAAATCTCATGATAAAATAAATGTTTTTCTCCAATGCATGTTGGCCACAATTATTGGCACCCCTGGAAATTCTTATGAGTAAAATATCTCTGAAGTATATTCCCATTCATATTTAATTTTTTTAGCATACCAGGGAGACTAGGAGCATGAAATTGTCCAGCTATGACTTCCTGTTCCAAAGAATTATAAATATAAAGAAAACAAAGGCCAAATTCCCTTAATCATCCATCACAAGGAGTAAAACCAAACAATAAAGTTCTGATGTGCAGAACAAGATTGTTGAGCTTCACAAAATAGAAAGTTGCTGTAAGACAAAACCTAAAGCATTGAAAATCCACATTTCCACCATCAGGGCAATAATTAAGAGGTTCCAATCAACTAAAGATGTTACAAATCTGCCTGGAAGAGGACGTGTGTCTATATCGTCCTAATCCATGGTGAGGAGGAGAGTTTGAGTGGCGAAAGACTCTCCAAGGATCACAGCTGGAGAACTGCAGAGATTAGTCGAGTCTTGGGGTCAGAAAGCCTTAAAAAAAAAAAAATTAAACAGCCCCTACATCATCGCATATTGTTCAGGAGGGTTTCAAGAAAAATTCTCCTCGCTCATCCAAAAACAATATCCAGCATATTCAGTTGTCAGACACGACTGGAACTCCAAATGACACTGGCTTCTATGGTCAGATGAAACTAATAAAAAGAGTTTTTTGGTAGCAAACCCACCAGATGGGTTTAGTACAAACAGGGATTAAAAGTACCCCATGCTCACAGTTAAATATACTACTGGATCTTTAATGTTGTTGGCCTGTTTTTCTGCCGGAGGTCCTGGACATCTTGTTCAGATGCATGGCATCATGGATTCTCTCAAATACCAACAGATAAAAAATCTAAAGCTGACTGCCTCTGTTAGAGATCTTATAATGGGTTGTGGTTGGTTCTTCCATCAGGACAATAATCCAAAACACATCAAAATCAACACAAAAATGGGTCACTGAGCACAAAATGAAGCATTTGCCATGCCTGTCCCAGTCCTCTGAAATGAACCCTATAAAAAATGAGTGAGGTGAACTAAAGAGGAGAAGCACCAACATGTAGCTGGGAATCTGAAGAATCTGGAGAGATTCTGCATGAAGGAATGGTCTCTGATCTCTTATCAGGTGGTCTCCAAACTCTTCAGGCATTACAGGAGAAAACTCAGGACTGCTATCTTGGGAAAAGGACGTTGCAATAATTGGTTGCCAATAATTGTCGCCAATATGAACTAGAGAAAGCATTTATTTCACAATGAGGTTTTCCCCCCACTTTCAATTGTTTTACTTCAATGATAGGTTAAAATTTTGTGATTTTTTTGAATGAAAGATCAAAAGGATAAACAATGCAGGTTTATTTTCACAGCCACCTTTGCTTATATTTACCAAGTGTGCCAATATTAGTGGAGGGCACAGTACATTTACATTTATACATTATCCAAAGCGACTTACAGTGCATTCAGGCTATACATTTTTTTTTATCAGTATGTGTGTTCCCTGGGAGTTGAACCCACGGCACGCTACTAACGCAATACTCTACCACTAAATATATTTATATAATATATTTTATGTATTTTTTAAAATCATCAAATATATATATAGAAGCTGGAAGTTATACAGTTACTATAATTATACAGGTAACTTTAAAACAGTCAAAATATATGATAAATATTTGCTGGAAAAGTGGCATACATGCCAAAATATTATGAACTAGTGTATCATTTTCAGTCCATTACTACTGAGATTAACACGTCATTTTTATAATTTCAATAACATCTCATCTATGTTATGATGTTACTTTTAAATGATCAAACTTATAATTTTCATCTTGCAGAAGATGCATTGCATTGTGATAGATTCACATAGATTCACATTCATACACCTGAATGACACAGAATACATACAGAATACATTTTCACTGGGATGCAGCAAAAATTTACTTATTTCGGGATTCTGCTTGAAGCTGCTAGTGGTGCATAAATCACAAACTTCACCTTTAAATGAATGTAGCATCTTTCACTGAACTCTCTAGTTAACTGTCAAGAAGGTCACATCACAAATATGCATAGCCTCAAACATGACAATTATGCATTAAAATCATTTAAATGCATCAACTGTTTAACTAGTACTACCTGCTTTTGCACGGCACCCTGAGGGAACAAGATTCCTGTGTCTCTTAAGCTTCCTTCTGTTTGTGGGTGAGCCATTCAAACATAATTAAGCCAATGGATGTTATTAAACCCTATTTTCCTACTTGCGTTGAGATGCACATTCCTGCAGGTTGTAACTGGGGTAATAAGTCAGGGAAATTTGAGACAAGCTAAATCATTTTGCATCTCTTTTAGCACTAAAATAGAGACTTGGTTTTTCATTGCATTCTTAAACTGGTGTCAGCATGCATTAAGTGCCATTTTAGCACAATAAACTCCCTGTTTAAATGGTCAAGTGATCGGTTTGGCTTCGGTTTGTTTGTGTTGTGGAAGCTTCTGCCAAAACAGCATTAGGGCAATCCAACACCATGCTACTCTTTTTCCAAACAATTAGACATCTGCACTCTCTGGAGGAAGGAAAAGGGACCGACAAACGATCAGCAATTCTCATAAACACACACAAACACACACACACATCCATTCAGATCATTTACTCAGAAAAGAAATAAAAAGTCAACAAATGTTTGAAGAAAGCAATAAAATACCATCCAGTGCAAGCATAGAAGGAAAGTCCTTGCAATTGGAGACTCCAGTTGAATCCGTAACGCATGTCTTCCAGAGATTGGACCAAAAGGTTGCTGTGGTAATGACTGTCCCGTCTACTGACGACACTTTCCAGTAGTCAGTCGGGAGTGTGGAGGAGATCAGAATCCATCCGGATATGGTGAGAAGGAAGGCAACGATCTCTGTTGCCATATTTCCCATTTTCTAACGTTATGTCAAGGCAGGTATCAGTAATTTGGTAAGGGGTGCTCAGACTGAATTGTCTGTTGATGGGTCGCCCCTCAAAGTTGCTTTATATTCAGCAGGGAGGGCTCTGGCTACTAACCTTTTCAACAGCTGACCAATAGCCTTTTGTTTTCACATTAACTACCCACAACACCACACACACTCACATACACACCCCCACCCAAACATCACTCCGCAAGAATCATTTTGAGTGAGTCGGCAAAGATGCTGGAGGTCAGGAGGTGAATGCATTAAAGATGGCTGTTATTGGAAGGGCCTGAAAAGCCAACGCCTCCAGCGGATATTGGCGAAAAGTGTTCAGATAAGAGTCTGATGTGAGAGACGTCATTCTGCATATAGGATTCATTTGGACCGGTGATATTTTTTGTATCATTGGAATGCTATTATAGTTTTCATTAATATTTTGAATTAGTTTTTATTTTATATTTCATTTTCATTTTAATTTTAGTTAAAGTTTAAGTCACATTTTGTTTGTGTTTCTTGTCAGTTTTATTTTTTTATTATTTATTTATTTATTTATTTTTAATTTCTTTTCATGTGAGATTCATTTGGGCCAGTGTTAGATTTTAGTATCATTGGGATATAGTTTATATCAATATTTGTGTGTGTGTGTGTGTGTGTGTGTGTGTGTGTGTGTGTGTGTGTGTGTTTCAGTTTTAGTAGTTTGAGGGTTTGTTATTTATTTATGTATTTATTTAATTGTTTTTATTATTATTATGACTATGACTTTTTTAATCAATATTTTGAATAACTTTTATTTTTATATTTTATATTTAGGTGATTTTTGTTTGTCATTTAGCATATAGGATTAACTCTGTGTTATTTCTAGTATCATTGGGATGCTATTGTAGCTTTTATTATTATTTTGAATTAGTTTTTATTTTTATATTTTATGTTTTCATTTTAATTTTAGTTAAAGATTTTGTAATTGTCATAATTTAGTAATTTATGTTTATTAGTTTTACTTTTTTCAAAAACTTGTCTACATTTATTATAATCTATTATATTTATATATTATTAATTTATATTCAGGTTTCAGTTTTAGTTATTTTCATATATCAAGTTAAACTAAATGAAAAAAAATCTGAAATTATAGCTTGGCATAAATATATTAAAAAATGTTATATTTTAATTTATTTCAGTCAACATTATTATTATTATTATTATTATTATATTTGTTTGTTTGTTTGTTTGTTTTTAGTTTTAGTTAACTATAATAACCCTGAATTGTTTTGTTGCCATCTAGAGGTAAGAATTTGGGTAGACTGTGGCTTCTTTTCAATATGACAGTTCTTTAACCATCAAAAAAGTATGTAATTATATGCAAGCATCAAGTTTTGACTTACACTCCTATTCATGTTTGTGCATTTGTCCTATCAAAATTATGTTTTGTAATATAGTTTGCACATTGTGTAAGAGTAAGAGTAAGAGGGCCTCAAGAAGAACTGGAGAAGTGAGAGTGCATGTAAAACATCCACACTGTCTAAAATTTCAGACAGGCTTCCTGTGTGCTCATTTCACCTAGAGCTTAAAATCTGATCTTCACTTTAGTAAAATGTCACCAGAGTTTTACTGCTGCTTGATAAAAAAAGACATATTTGTCAAGAATATTAAAAGGCTAAATGTTTTTGAATGAGTTTGAGCACATGTTTGTGTAACCAGGAGGCACCAGTAAGCGGAGGTCAGATGGGTCTTCCTGCCCGTTCTCAGTCTCAGATCCTGTTAATGGTTTCCCTCCGTCCCCCCAGAGGGAGTTATAAAACATAACCTGACCTGACCAAAACATGAGGCTTCTTCAGTCAACAGCTGCTCGCCTCAGCCAAGAACACATAAATTACAATTATGTAATGTTTCAGGTAGTATCAGTTACATTGATAATTTAATTTTATAACTTATTAGGTCAATATAACAACAATGTCATATCAGGACCATAATGAAACCTACTGTATAGAAAATGAATAGGCTACAAAAATAACCAAACTAGATTATTTACATGTTCCAAAGAAACTGTGAATGGAGCAAAGGTTGGTAACATGGTGTTAAGGTGTTTTGGGGATATTTCTATGTAGATTTGGGATTAAAAAAAATAGTGCATAAAAGTACATAAAAAGTAAGTGTGCACTCACTCAAGTAATGGAACCACCTCTTTGTGAAGTTTCGAAACCTTTGCAAACCTTTTTTTAAACTATTTTTCTTTAATCAAAATGCTTTTTTTTAACTTTTACTGCTAAAGTCATGATTTCAGTAAACAAGGCTTTATTGGGCCAGATTTACTAACAGCGTTAGCGCAAACCGTCTTTTAGCGTTAAAATAGTACCGTCAGGATTTACTAAAGACGCGCAGTGAAGAATTAGCACTGAAAAGGCGTGGACACAGTTATTTTTGTGCCTGACCTTATTGAATATGCATTTGTAGGAGTTTCCCTTTCAGACGCAAAATTTTTATAGGAGGAGAGTTTTAAAATAAATCAGGCAACATGACTTACTAACGTTTGCGCTTGTCAAATTACTGTTAATTGTGCCATTATTTAAAGCCCCCCCCCAAAAAACATGTCTTAAAGCAGGCGCTAATTTGTGCTGCTCTTGGTAGATTGCGCTGGTCATTATGGAAATGATCTGGCTGTGTCTGTGTTCTTTAATGTGCGCATTGTCAGTAAATCACACGCAGAATTTTCCCCTCCCATCGGATCTCATGAAAAAACATAATTATTTTACGAGCTGGCGATTTTGTATGAATTCGTATAACATGATTCGTACAGGATTGTACGATTTTTAGAAAAAATTAAACCTAATCATCAGTGGGGAATAAGCAAATCATACAAAAACATACAAATGAGATTGTACAAATTAATTTGAAATTAGCCACCAATTCACCAAAATGTAAAATACGCATTGCCATGAGAGTGATTTGCCCCTACAAACCATCAGGTTCATCCGCGCAGAAAATAGTGCCAAACTGAAGCACAAAATACGTAAAACAACTTCACAACAACTTTTATTTATTTATTTATTTTTCATTAATATGTGGTTGCTATTTGTGGTAGTGGCTTATTCGTGAAAAATAAAAAGTCAAAAGGCTCTTCAATGTAAATCTATGACACCGATCTACTGTATAACGCAAAATAACTAATAACTTCTGTTCCACTAAACATGTTACAGAGACATTCCCTCTTACACCTGTGGGGATGGATGACTCAAAACAGCCTGCAATTGTTTTGGAGGTGAGCTGTTGCTGAGTGATACAAGGTCAGTGAGAACGTCAAACAAAATATCTGCCACAGCACCTACATAGATTCCCTTGAGGAGATCCCTGTGCTGAGGCAAATTAAACACGTGTATCACCTCCAACGTGCAATCATGTTGTTGCAAATTACATTTGTGAAATTAATCTTGCCTTATGAAAGGGAGAATGTGGCAGTTTTATGATTGCAGAATAATTCAGATGGGGCAGATTGAAGCAAGCTGACTGAGGTATGCAGTTATTCATCTTCAGGAAGCATAAAGGTCACAAACCTCACATCACCATGACGTAAGACTTTGACTTCTTAGATAAAAATGAAAGACTTACATGAGTCACACAAAGCTAGTTTATATTTGCATGCCAGATAGAGCAGATTACTAAGGTTAAAATATTTACCTGTTTATGACAGAAAGCTTGATCAGAATAACTCCATGATGACATTCCCGGGAAATTTGATTGAAAAAAATTAACATGACTGTACATGCTTGTGTGCAACGCAGCACACAAATTTGAGTTATATAACCTTGAAGTATATCACTAATGGACATTCAGACAGAGCTAAGGTAAAAGGAATAGTTCACTCAAAAATTAAAATTTGCTAAAAATGTACTCACCGTCAGGCCATCCAACATGTAGATGAGCTTGTTTCTTTATCAGAACAGATTTAGAGAAGCATTACATCACTTGCTCACCAATGGATCCTCTGCAGTGAATGGGTGCCGTCAGAATGAGAATCCAAACAGCTGATAAAAACATCACAATAATCCACACCACTCCAGTATATCAATTAATGTCTTGTGAAGTAAAAAGCTGTGTTTGTAAGAAAAAAATCCATAAAGGGGGTTTAAACTGTTGTTTCTGACCAACATATGACTGTTTTGTACAGTTTTCACTTGTAAACGGTACTTGATCTGTGCATATTTCTCTCCTGATTCAGACAAGATGATTTTTCACTGGATAAAGGACTCACTATTACAGAGGACTCACATTTTAGCAAAGCTAAAAACATCTTAATGGTGGATTTGTTTCTTACAAACACGTAGCTTTTCGCTTCACAAGATGTTAACATGATGGACTGGAGTGGTGTGGATTACTTGTGGATTATTGTGACGTTTTTATCAGCTGTTTGGACTCTCGTTCTGACGGCACCCATTCACTGCAGAGGATCCATTGGTGAACAAGTGATTTAAAGATAAATTTCTCTAAATCTGTTGGCTTGAGGGTGAGTAAATTTTCAGCAAATTTTCATTTTTGGGTGAACTATTCCTTTAACAATTGGCCTCTTTCAGTGCTGCACAGTGATAACACAGTAGAAATGTGAAAAATGGAATCTGTTTTAGAATATAAATTATGGCTCTAATTTTCTTATTCGACCTAGAATACAACATTTGCATGTGAGAACAGAAAGGAATCCATAAGCTTGCTGTGTTTTCAAACACTGGAATGAAGATTTGGTATCCGACCGACCACAAATTCCCAGATAATCACCAGATTATATTACAACCAAAATGCCGCTGATCCATGTTTTATTGCTTTTTTTCTGAGTCAGTTTTCCAGCAGAAATATGTAATCACTTACTGGAGCTTGGCCTTTGGTGTAAAATTCACATTTAAGACATTTAGCAAAGTAATAATGACTCAACAGTCAGGCTTTCTTTGCAATAGAGAGCGCGGCATGGAAGTCAATCATTCCTGATGTACTGCTGTAACTCTTCCTTGCTGATTACGTTCAGATGATTCTTGGAGGCTACAGACAAGGGCCTCCCTTCTCACTCGTGTGTGTATGTGTGTGTGTGGGTCTGTGTCTGTCAGCATTACCTTTATCAGTGTAGCGGCCACCTGCTCTGTCTCACTGTGGGTCTCTCATCTTCTGTTCTTTCAGTGCTTTATCTGTATCGGAAATCCAAGAAAGAGAGACAGACAGAGGAAGGAAGAGAGAATGAACATACAGTGTATGTTACAGTATGTGTTTCTCACAGAAGAATGAGATTAATGCGTGATTGGGTTAAAATGTAATTCTGTCAGAACACAAAATTCACTCAAAAATGCAATTCTTTCAGTGAATAAATCGTTCTTTTGAAGTCTTTAATGAATTGCTTTCTTCATGCTTTTATTTTACAGACTACATTTGTTCGTTTTGTAATACTTTTATGGTGCACACAGTCCCCATTAATTGTAATTGTCTAGAAAACATCAACCAATATTATTCATGTATTTAACACAAGGGGGGAAAAAAGTCATATGGGTTTGGAACAACATAAGATTAACTAAATGTCATTTTGAAACATTCTATATATTTAAAAAGTAAGATTTGCTTTGTGTTACTTTCTTGTTTTTCTGTTTTTAGACACTCTAATTAAAGATGATTGCTTCCAGCACACTGCATGAGTGGGTTGTGTATGCAGAGCTAATAAAGAACAGATGGTAGACAAGAAGCCTCCTCACCCAGAAGCACCTGCGATGCACATTTACACAATCAAAGCTACAAATGTACATTTCTTTCTCTCATGTGTCAGAATTGTCGATGATAATCTTATTTACTTAAAAGAATAATAATAAAAAAGCTGCATCCTTCACATCTTCAGCAATTCCACCCCACAGAAAATCTGCTATCTCGTTTAATATTCCTCACAAGCAATTCCTAGCATGGAGAAGGTTTGGCTCATGAATATTAATTACTTGACGTGACGTTCGCTCAATTGGACTAACCGATTGGCTGCAAAGTCGAAGCTTGTAAATAAGCAGGCTGGGCTGCTGAATATTAATGAAGTCACTTGACGCAACAATTAAAAAGGGTTACCATGCAACGTAAGTATGCTCTATCAATGCTTTTATCTATGCTTTTATCAATATTCGTAAGATAGGTCTTCACCATAGTAAGATTCGTAATTCGTCAGCTTGATTTTAAGGTTTGTATGAAGGATATAAGGTCTTGTCTATTAGCCCCCGCAGAGCCAATCACGTGCGACACAAGGATTGTCAAGCCAATGAGTGATCAGTCAGGGGCGGGGCTTATTCGTTTGCGCTCACAGTAGGAAATGAAGGGCTTGGGCTTAATTTACAGTCTGTACTTACCGACATGTGCATGTTAGAAAGTTACACAACAGTTTATAAGGTAAATGTCTCGCACTGATCGGAGGTTATGCGTGGGGTACCAGTGTCCAGCTGAACTGCAGGGAGGATGGCGATCGATATGGAGCCAATAAAGAAAGATACGAAGAGCAACCCGTCCGCCACGGCTAACCTCTTCTCACAGATATTTTTCTGGTAAGTTTTTATACAGGAGAAAGAGAGGAGGGGACAGTTACATGATCAGTTTACGGGCTATAAAAGTGTTTTTCCAATTAAATTAAAAGCATTTATCAAAGAATTTAAGCTTTGGGATTTTCGTTTCGTTATTAGTACATCGTCTGAAACTAAAGGAATTAGTTCAATTTTATTTAGAGAATTTTAGGTGTCTTTCCATCAGTTGTGGATCTGATCCAGTGCTTTGTTTCTCGGGGAAAGCTGGTCCTGTTCACCACCCACTTCTTTTCCTTCCGAAGAACTTCTACAGAAAATATGACACTGGAGATTTCCGGTATTTTTACCGGTATTTACTCTAATAGCTTTCATGTACATGTGGGTAAATGACAAAAGAGGGTCTGACATGATAAAAACGTTCTTACAACATTCTCTTTATATTACATTTTTTTTTACTATTCTTTACCAAAACAATAAGACTCTTTATTTAAGCATATTTGAATTTAAAATTATTTTAATTATTCATTTAAATTTTTGAAAATATCTAAGCTTAATCATTATTTTTTTTATAAAGTTTTCAAAAGGTTTTTCAAGGTTATCTTTTTATTTTATTTTATTTATTTATTTTGAGTCATGCATATCAAAAAGTTTTTGGACATTACTCTGTTTGACCTAAACAAATCATGCGTTTTCGTAAAGTAATAATATTAGATGTATTTTTGAAAATTAATGTCATTATTTTCTGGTCACAGGACAAAAATGACCTCTTGCTTTTCGATTGCTCCACCACACTGACTTTGATTTGAAGGATAAAAGTAAATAAATTTATTATAAAGCAAAATCTATCCCTGATTTTTATGCTAAATAAGCCATTATTTTCATGAATTTCTGTCTTTTAATGAGGTTTTATGTATTTATTTATTTATTTATTACAATCTCTGAATAGTTACACCACCTACAGTAGGCATTTTTGACATCAATCAGAAAATATTCAAAACTGGTTTTAATTCATAAATAAAAATAACAGCATTTATTTTATTATGTCACATGTTTTTTTGTATTATTTTATGTTGTTTTTCCATATTATTTTATATTATTAGTTCATGTTATGGGCCCATATGCAAATCCAGACATTTGGCCTTAATGTCAGAGGAGTTTTCAGGTTTTGTTTTCCAACCCTTGACTCTCAGGAGCACTCTGTGCATTGCTGATAGAAGAGAGCATCTGTTACTGTAATTTTAAAGAGATTGCCTACCTGCATGTATATATGTTTGTTTGTTTAGTTTAATTAACTGTCATGAAACGTGTGGTTTGTACACTTTCGGCAGCTGTCATCGCTCATCAATAATTCAGCATCCTTTGGCATGCACATTTAAAGCATTCTATTGACCAAATCCTCTTTTGTCTTCTCATTTGATATCAGCTGGTTGAACCCTCTTTTCCGTATCGGATCCAAGAGAAGACTTGAAGAAGATGACATGTATAAAGTGCTTCCGGAGGATGGGTCCAAGAGACTCGGAGAGGAACTGCAGAGGTGAGTGAGCCGCTGGGAATAAACCGACTAATCAACAGGCTGTTCTCAGACAAACCCTCGGAGTATTTATTGTGAAATATGAGAATGGAGGCCAGTGCAGTTCCCAGTAGGTGTTGTGAAGGTGATGGTTCAGACCAGTTCATGCATTAACTGCATTATGCATTGTTGGGTTTTTGTGAACATCTCTGTAATCATTCATACGTTAGCAATATATGCAAACTGAAATGAAGGAATGAGTTTAGACTGGTTTAGTATTCCTAGAAGGTGCTGTGGTTGGGCACGTGGGTCCTGAAACTGTTGATCCTGGTGGTGTGGATTAAGATCAGGCACGGTAACCCAGGAAACTGTATGTTCAAAATCCACAAGGGGTGTCTCGTGAGCTAGCACAACTCTGCCACAACAGACTTCCCCAGAAGGACTGTCCTTGTAGTCAAAATATTCTGTAATTTGGCTTGGATAATGAGCCAGGTGAAAATTAAAGTCAGATCACTTAGATAAGCAATAAAAGATCTCTTCTCCAGTCAGATGATTTAATGATCATGTTCGTAGCACAAAAGGTGAGGGACAAATTAGACATTAAAATATTTAGGGTTAGGAGTTTTTGCATTGATAATCTGTGGATCCAGAACAGAAGTGCAGATCATTTGGAAGGTTCTGTTGTTGTTATTACAGGAGCAGAAGTTTTGGCAGAGGGTACAGACAGCAGGGCGTGAGGGAGCGTGAGGTTAACGGTTGGTCTGGGTTTCCTGTTCATTTTTGCTTTGCAGGAAGTTACCCTGACACTAAAGCAACAGACTACTCATTATGTAAACAAGCTCTGCTTAAGTTAAACTACTTTTTTGAAAAAGTAGTTACAAGAAGCTAATTAAAAGCAATACACTGTGTCTGTATGTATGTGTGTGTGTGTGTGTGTGTGTATGCATGTGTATATATTTGAAAATATTTGAAAAAGATATAAATACATATATTTTAAGTATTTATCTGGCTCAAAAACAAAGAAATGCAAAACTAGAAACCACCATGTATATGTCTGATGTAAAAATAATAATGTACAACAGCATTTGACTCAATATTATATTATTTGTTAAAAAAAAAAAAAATATATATATATATATATATATATATATATATATATATATATATATATATATATATATATATATATTAGGCTATTATTTATTTTATACATTTTATTTTATTTTAATTTATATATTGCTGCAAAAAAAGGTGAAAATGCTGTACTAACATCACTTTTATCTAAAACTGTTTGGCTAAACACCAAGTAATATTTAAAAATTGTTTAGGCTACTTTTTAAGCAATGCAGCCTTTCTAAAAGCTTGCCAATAGTTTTCCCAATTAGTTTGATTTATTTATTGTTAATAAATTATTATTTATCTATCCCACTAATTATTATGTAATAAAGCATGAAATAAAGAAAGAAGGTAATTTCCTCACATCTAATAACATTACCTTTATGCATTTGGGAGACACTTTTTTAAAGCAACTTGCACTGCATTCAAAGTATACATTTATATCAGTTCATGCATTCTCTGGGAATCAAAACCATTGAATGGTCCCTTTTTACAATCTACTAAATTCCTAGTTACTTAGCAAGTGTCAAATTTGATCTTATCAACTATTTCACTTAGAAATATGTCACCTTTCAGAAGTATAACGGGTTGCGTAAAATGGGTTACTTCAGTATTCATGGATATTTGTCACTGGGAAATCCAAGATTTCATGATTATTTGTTCTTTTAGTCTTGGTTTTTATAAATAAAACACACTGTAACATAAAGATCGCAACTTTCTATGATTAGCCTATCATGTAGACAAGTTTTTTTTTCTTCACCTTGAGGTTTTAATACATAGAAACAGATAAGCTGATAAATCATTCGCTGAACCCTTGTACAGCAGAGAAAACCACTGATAATCAGCAGTCTCCTGCAAAGTTTTTATCGTTAGCCGTTAAAGCATAGAAATGAATGACAGCGAACACAATCCTGTCATTCATTTCAAAGCACCTCCACACAGCGTTTCTCCAGCCTCTAATCGTGTACTTTAAAATGGATCAGTGCTGGTTCATTTAGCACAGAGCTCTGGGATATGACACTAATTAGTGAAGCTTGTATTGCAATCAGTTGCATGGAGCACAGTGGGGCTGAGGCGTAAACACAAATGTTCTGCCTTGAAGTAAACTGTTATTTGCAGATGTAGAATTTACTGCCGGACGTTACTGCTGGAAAACATCAACTGAAGAGGCTCAGCAGTTGTTTTGAAGAAGCGCTTTAGTAGTTTTCCTGATTTGGCTAAAATGCTTTAGTTTCTGCTCAGGATTTGTTTCTTATGTGCCTTTTCATGTGATCTGTATGATGCATATTTATATATCACGTTGTTTACATAGCCTGTGCAACATATGCTCTTGTTACCTGTTCACCGGGTGGCCCTTGTGGTCCAGGACTGGACCTTATTGGGTCCACATTTTTCATCCTTTTAAGATGTGTAATAAATAATCAAGATTTATTAATCAAAAACAAAATGAGACACAAAATGTCTCTATAGAGAATTTTTTTGTAGACTAAGTGTTAACAAGTTTGTCTGTACGTTGAAGTCGTCATACCATTATTTTTTATGTGAGATGACACAATGTGGGTAATAAAGGAGGATTATAATTGTTTTATGATATCCTGTTTCTCTCTGTGTCAGCATAATTTATTTAGCCTTACTCATCTTTTTCTTTTTCCCACACTCATAGCTACTGGGACCAAGAAGTGGAAAAAGCAACCAAAGAACTCAAGACACCCAAACTCACCAAAGCCATTATCAGGTGCTACTGGAAATCATATGCAGTACTCGGAGTGTTCACTCTTATAGAGGTACGTTCTGATCTAGGACTTGATGTTTTGTATGTGGTGCACAAAGTGAAGTCAGTGATGCTCCCCTCTAGTTAACTATAAGTCTGGTGTGTATTCACATTACTTTTTGTTTAAACTTTAAAGTGAAACCACTGATGGCTGAATGACAAAGCACATTCGTTGATGATTCGCTGTCTTAATGTGAATCACCTGAAGTGTTGTTTAAACAAAAGCATCACACAGCACTCAGTTTTAAGAGTGCTTATAGAAGATTTTATAAGGATTTAGTTGAAACGCATCCAACGAAATCCAATAGAAAGGGTGGTCAGATGCCTGCTGTCCCAGGGGTCTAGAAACCAATTGGAAGTGTTTGTGAAAACGTATAGTTCACCCAAATATGGAAAAAATGGCATCATAGCCTAAAGTCCTTTTAGGCAACTACTGTAAGTCTAATCTTTCATTAGATTGTCTGATGGAAGGGGCTGCCAGGACATTCTGCAAAATATCTCCTTCTTTGTTTTACAGAATTACATTAGGGTGACAAATTTCTCATTTTTGGTCTAAGTTTTTCTTTTATTAGACAATGCACATGGAAATGTGTTATGCACTAGTGGATGTCTATGCACTGTTCACCTCACCTGAATGCAAAATTTTTGTTGCACTTTATTGTACAGTACAGACACTTACAGTCTACTTACAGAAGAAAGTACCAAGTAATTTAACTACTAGTAACTACTTGGACTTAATATGGGTTAAGACAGGGATGGGCAACTTCGGTCCTGGAGGGCCGGTGTCCTGCAGAGTTTAGCTCCAACCCTAATTAAACACACCTGAACAAGCTAATTAGTGTCTTCCAGATCACTAGAAAGCTACAGGCAGGTGTGTTTGATTAGGGTTGGAGCTAAACTCTGCAGGACACCGGCCCTCCAGGACCGAAGTTGCACATCCCTGGGTTAAGACAAGGTTTATGGTTTGGTTCAGGATTAGTGCCTAGTTATTATAAAAAGTACAGTGCACATATATGCCCCTGTGGAAAACAAGGGATGGTATTTCATCATTTCCGTTAATAAAACTATTGTCCGATATCCACTGAAACTCAAAGGTTTGACTTCTCTACAAACAGCCAAAATAAAAGTTTAGTTTAACTTGAAGAAATTCTGACAGAATTATATCACTATTTTAAGTAGAATTTACTTCTCAAAGTAATAGTCATAATAATAGTTATACAGTTTATTGAAACATTATTTATTATGGAATTTCACACAATGTTTCATGAGTTCAGCACCTTGTCAAAAATTGAGAGGAATTTTTCAAATTTCATTTGATCACATTTTAAGATTAATTCAGTTGTTACATTTTTTTTGCATTTATTTAATAACCATCATTTTTAATAAAGAATACATTTGTATTAAAGGGATAGTTCACCCAAAAAAAGAAAATTTCAGTCATTTACTCACCCTCCACTTCCAAAACTGAATGAATTTCTTTCTTCTGTTGAACACAAAAGAAAATATATTGAAGAATGTTGGTAACCAAACAGTTGACGGTAGCCATTTACTTCCATAGTACTTTTTTCCATACTAAGAAAGTCAATGGCTGCCGTCAACATAATTGATTAAAATGTTAATAATTACTACTTTTTTTTTTTTTTTTTTTTTTTTTTTTAAGTTTTATGAATTCAATTGATTAGATATCCATTTGATGGTCAAAATTTAATTAAACCATTAAAACAGATTCCAGAAAATTTTAAACATGGGTTTTGGAAAAAAATTAAAACTGAATCTACTTGCCTACATGTAGAACAGTAAAAAAAAAAAATGCTACCACGATTTCCTCATATAATAAAGACAAGGGTGTGGATGTTTTTAGGAATGTGAATGTCTAATCCTTTCAGCCTCATATTGTCCTTACAAGCACAAAATATCAATTATTTCACATTGTTATCATCTTCTTCCCTATTATAGGAGGTGATTAAGGTGATTCAGCCAGTGTTTTTGGGAAAACTCATTCAGTATTTTGAGAGATATGATCCCGATAACAAGCCAGCATTGTATGAAGCTTATGGATATGCAGCAGGCATCTCTCTCTCCACTCTGGGTCTGGCATTACTCCACCACCTCTACTTTTACCACGTCCA
The DNA here is from genome assembly GCA_039654775.1 of Spinibarbus caldwelli. Lineage (NCBI taxonomy): Eukaryota > Metazoa > Chordata > Actinopteri > Cypriniformes > Cyprinidae > Spinibarbus > Spinibarbus caldwelli. The sequence goes on from CM077237.1 coordinate 5,676,425, forward strand.
AAGAGCTGGAATGAAAATCCGCATTGCAATGTGTCACATGATCTACAGGAAGGTTAGATTTTCTTTAAAAAAAACATAAACCTGCTTTCCAGAAAAAAAAGTTCTGAGGAGGTGCCAAGTTACAGTGATAGTACCAGATGGTAGCACCAGGATTTTTAATAAGTACCATATTTTGTATAACATGATGTTTACATGGGAATCTGAGTTTCTGTACTTTTTTGCAAGTGTGCCACTCACTCTCTCTCTCTCTCTCTCTCTCTCTCTTTCTCTCTTTTTAATAAAGTCTCTGTAGTTATAAGTGACAGAAATTATTTATTTATTTTTGGGCTTGGCTGAGGGCAGTTCCTTATCACAGTATTTCCCACAAATCAACTGAATTGTTTCTTCTTTTAGGCGCTGTGCCTTAGTGCCACAGCTATGGGCCAAACAACCACTGGGCAGATTGTTAACCTTTTGTCGAATGACGTCAACAAGTTCGATGAGGTAGGAAATTTCCATAACTTCTTTGTCTGCCTCTTAAGAGTAATAGTCAACGGTTATCAATTTCCTGTTTTTGAAGCAGGTCACTCGCAGGTTTTTTTTTTTTTTTTATGGAATTAAACATGGCACTTGTTTGATCAGGGAATTGTTTTGTATAGTTAACTTTCCAGTTAAAACAGCCAAAGGCAGCACAAGTGATTTACCGTAAAGGGCTTGTGTTACTGGGTAGGTCGTCTTAACCTTTTGTGCATTTACGATCTGACTTTGGGTTATTGGGAAATTAAAATTATTAGTTAAACATTTTAAATTGTTTTATGTGTTGTGGTTTCTAACTCACCCATTAATCAGTCTCCAGCAGTTGAGTTATTATCACTGTGATGGATGGCTGTGTGTTATGTAACATTACTTTAAAGCAGCTCAGTAAACACATGACATAATTGTAAACTATGTTCATTCTATCTGAGCAGTTATTCTGTGTATTTGTAGTAGGAATGTCATTGTTCTACATCTGTCCTTGGAGGCGTTTCTCTTGCATTTACCAGCAGACATCAGTGGGGTTCTGTGAAGAATTACAGGAAGTTTGATTTTTGTTCAGTCCAAGTTACCCGAAATTAGAACTTTGAAGTTTAAGATCATTTTTTGTAGATTCTAAAAAAATAATCTCTTGGGCTGTTTGTAATATGATATTACAAAATGTCCCAAGTACTACACTAAATTGTCTCTAAATTGACTACAACATGCCACGTCATGGTTTTTTGCCACTATGTAAGAGCTTATTAAATAAATGCTAATGATGGAATCCAGATATTGATCCAGATATTTCAAACATGTGAAATAAACTACTACTGAACTACTGTTCAAAAGTTTGGGGTCAGTCAGATTTTTCTTTCTTTTTTTTTTTTTTTTTTTTTTTGGAAAGACATGGAAAAATGTGAAAGAATGGAAAAAGTGACAGTAAATACATTTAGGATTTTACAAAATATTTCTTTTTCAAAATTACTGCTTTTCTTTTTAATTTTCCTTTACTTTATTTCCCAAAGAATCCTAAAAATGCACAGTTTCACAGTATCACAGTTTCCATAATATTACTTAGAATTTTTATCAATGTATTAAGCAGCACAACTGTTTTCAACATAGATAATAATAAGAAATGTTTCTTGAGCAACAAATCATCATATTAGAATTATTTCTGAAGGATCATATGACACTGAAGACTGGAGTAATGATGCTGAAAATTCAGCTTTGCCATCACAGAAATAAATTGCATTTTAAAATATATTCAAGTAGAAAACATTTATTTTAAATTAATTTTAATATTTCGCAGTATTTCTGTTTTTATTGTATTTTTTTTTATCAAATAATTGCAGCCTTAGTGAGCATAAAAGACATTCAAAACATTCAAAATCATTTTTTAACAATCTGATAAACTCCAAACTTTTGAATGGTTGTGTTTGTCCAAAAAATAAAAAAAACATGGTGTTACTATAGTGCCACATCCAAACCCCATGGTAATAACATGGTATTTTTGGGCTCATTTTTGGTTGGTGAAATAGTATGATATAATTGTCTGTTGTTTTGTTCATATCTATTTTCCCAGGTGACTATTTTTCTGCACTTCCTGTGGGTGGGGCCTCTGCAAGCCGCAGCTGTGATTGGTCTGCTTTGGCAAGAGATCGGACCATCATGCCTTGCTGGCATGGCAGTTTTAATCTTTCTTATGCCACTTCAGACCATGTTTGGGAAACTGTTTTCAAAGTACAGGTACAATCTCAGGATTACTCTGACAGAGAATTTTTAAAATTGGATCAGGGAAAAGAAATCATAAAAAGCTGAAGAGTTTAATCACAATCACAAGATGCTCTTTATTTCATATTGAATAGTGTCAAGTAGGCTTCAGATACTTCAGAAATCATCAGTGAAAACATTTTTTATCATCTTTTAATATAAAAGATGCCTTTGCCGTAAGCTGTAATAATTTCAGTGAGCTTTATCAAATGACAGTTTTGATTAATTAAATTGCATATGCGTAGATTTGTGTAATTTAGAAATAATTAATAGCTCAAAAGAATAGCATGAAGAACTTTGCATGCTGAAGATGGTGCATTCTTCTGTTATAGTAGTTACTCTGTCCATAATGAGATGTTAATTATCTCCTACCATCTTCAAACAAGTCTATTTATTATTATTTTTATTATTATTATTATTATTATTAATTATTTATAAGAACTTATTGTGGTGATCAGTCTTACCGCAGTGCTCAAACACAATAAATCATAATCACACGTTTAACCACATGCTCTTTCCTTCTGGGGTTATGCACTCTTTCTGCGCAAAGTCTGAGATCAGGTTCCAACTGAGGTTCAGAGCCAACCTGAATATGATTCATCAATTAGAAACGTTTGTCACATGATTTTGACAGATGATGAAAAAAGCATTAAAAAATCATGCTACTTTAAAGGAAAAATAATATACATAATTATTGTAGATTCAAATACTTGTCATGGAAGGTGAAATATTCCAGAATGTTAAAATCAGGACAATTTATTTTGCACTTTTCCTTAAAAATTTAAATACCAAATGAATTACATTGTATGTACAATTTTTTTTTTCTAACAAAGACAATAATGTCCCTAGTCCTACTGTAGTTTTCATCACATCAAGCATTTATGCAATGCATTTTTTCCATAAAATGTTTTTTTGAAAAATGACAGTCTTAACAAAATAACAGAGTGACAGTTTGAAGATCAAAATGTAGTTTTAAGATTTTAAAATTAAGATCTAAAAGCTTTATTAGTCATTGCCTATTATTAGGTGTCATTGATCAGATGTGTAATGATTTAATTCATAATTTCTAAGTATAAATATAATTTATAAGTTTAGTGTCTTCTAGATAAATTGCGCAAGCAAGTCTAAAGCTTATCCAACTTTATTTATTTATTTATTTATTTATTTTTAATTTGAAGAATACAATGTTACCAACACGTTATGTACTTCATGGCTGATCAGGGCAATGTTCAGATGACATGTTCTAATAAACATAAAACCTAGTTTGAATGTTTTTTTTTTTTTGTTTGTTTTTTGCAGGATGGTTTTAATGTTTTAGAATATAGCTCAAAAATCTGCTCTCTCTGTCTGTCTCTCTCACAGGAGTAAAACAGCAGCCTTCACTGACAGCAGGATACGCACTATGAATGAGGTGGTGTCTGGTATACGTATAATTAAGATGTATGCCTGGGAGAAGCCATTCGCAGCGCTGGTTAATGATGTACGAAGGTAAATGATATAGACTTATTTAGTCTGTTTACACTGCTATAGCTCTGACATAGGTCAGCAGAATTCTTCACTGAAGACAGCAAATTGCCAAATTGCCAAAGGTTTTACTTTTCTTTTGACCTCAATGCTTGAATTGATTTTATTTGAAAGATCTGTAAAACCTTGAGTCAATCAAGTGATATAAAACACCTGTGCCTTTAAACTCTATCTGTTGACTTAAAAGTGAACACTGACTGTAGAAGACGACTAAAGCATCCCTTGAGGCAATACTGAGAATGCACTGTTTGCACAATCCAGTGCCATAAACTTGCATGACTAGAACCAGTTGTGTTCACATACTTTTGTACTGTGGTTCAGGACTTGGGTGAATGTCAGCATGTCAAAAAAAAATAATGTTTTAATAATGTTTATCACAGTTTGAAGCCATGAAATCTCAGTTTTATCCTTGCAATGTCACATACAAGGCGTCTTTTAATCTTATCTGTGGTTCTGCTTGTAATGTCTTTTTAACTGTGAAAGACAGAATGAACTTTATTATACAAACCAACCTTGTAAAGTACTATGCAAGGCCATCCATCTCTAGGACATAATAATCTTTATGATTCTTGGGCATAAATAGCTAAAATCAAAAAAAATTTTTGTTCCTTATAGAAAGGAGATCTCAAAAATCATGAGCAGCTCTTACCTCCGTGGACTGAACATGGCCTCATTCTTTATGGCGAATAAAATCATCCTGTTTGTGACGTTCACTGTGTATGTTCTGGTGGGCAACAAAATCTCTGCCAGCCGTGTGTTTGTGGCCGTGTCGCTGTACAGCGCCGTCCGCCTCACTGTTACTCTGTTCTTCCCTGCTGCTATCGAGAAAGTGTCCGAGTCTGCCATCAGCATCCGGAGGATCAAGGTATAAACGCCATCGTTAGGCCACATTTACACTGTATACGACTGGATCCGATTTTCTGATGACCATCTTAACCTGCATTTACATTATACACTTGGTGAAACAACCCAAAGTGGATGTACTGACCCAAAAAAACTAAATAAAAAAAAAAAAAAAACTGCCAGAAATAAAAATGGCGCAATTTGCAATGGATGTTGATAAAATGATAATATATGCTTGCTCAAAGTCTTAAAAGACATAAAACGTCAGCATTACTCCACTGGATTTAGCCACCACTGCTTTTTCAATTGATGTTTGACTTGTATTGACGGGATAATATCCGATCTGTCTGCTTAAATGGCAGGTGCAAATGCACGTATGTAATTAATATGAGATTTATTTCCAGGAATGAGGTTTAAACCGATCTGAGAATCCATGCGCTTTTTTTCTTTTTACACATTTATGGGTCATATCCAATCTGTGCCACATGGGAGGAATAAATAGGAATTGGGTCACTTGAACTGTAATGTAAATGCAAAGTTGTGATTTCCAGGTCTAGGAAAGTCACGTAAATTATTACAGTCTTGAGAAAAAAAAATAGTGCATACTGCATGGAGTACTGTGTCACATAATGCAGTGTGGTTAACGTTTATTTTATGACTTTTGTAGATTACCAGAATATAAGTAATTTTTACATAAAATTGAATTAAAAATTCAAAATAATCATTTTAATCATGCTTAATAATGTGGAACAACCTCTTTAAGTAGGGTTTCCATTTACCTAAGAAGAACTGGCAAACTATTGAACAAACCTGTTTGAGATTGATACCAGTTAACTAAAAAGATGTGCAAAACAACACAAACAAAAATCTGACTCTTTATTGTACCGAAATCCTACTGATATATCACGTGCATAATAATTTGGAACGCAGTGTATTTATATAATGTATTTTTTTTTTTCAAAATGCATTTATATATTTCAAAAATTCATCAGTATGCAATAAGGCAAAAGAAGACAGAAACTTGTATATTAGAAATGAGAAATTTGATGCTTACAAACTCATAGAACATAAATTTACCTATATTTATATACTTACATATTTCTATTTATGTCATATAACATAAATTTATTAAATAAACTTTTGTTACAAATAAATGAAATGAAAGATGATTTGCCAAGACTAATAACTTCTAAATCTCTGGCTCCTCTGGTTGTGCTGAAGTGCTGCAGGTATCATTTTCAGGGTTCATTTTAGATCTACTCCAAAGTTCCCACTGACACAGCTAATGTTACGCAAGTCATGAACCTGCAGATTTTGTAATCATGGAGTGTCTGCTTAGAGAAGGGAGCCTTTATATACAAAGCAGATGATTAATTTCCTGATTTGACCTCACATTGAACCCACTTCTTGTACAGACAGTCCTAATTCGTGTTAACCAAAGAGACTCCAAAGTACTGCGACTACACTGTCAGAGAGTGTTATTACAGCAGTTTTTTTTTTGTGTGATGGTCTTGTTTTCATGCATCATAAGTGTCTGTGGTCTTTCTCTCACACGCAGAAGTTCCTCTTGCTCAATGAGCTTGTGAAATCCCACATTCCACTTACTCAGGAGGATAAGAAAGAGGCGTCTGTGGAGATACAGGATCTCATATGCTACTGGGACAAGGTGAGTTCAGTGTGACAAGTAGGGGTCGACCGATTATTGGCCTGGCCGATTATTGGCGCCAATATTAAGCATCTTTATGGTTATCAGTATCGGTCAAGTTCAAAACCGATACAATAATAATTTAAAAGCATTTAAAGAGAGTTTTTGTCAGAGCCCTTATTATTCTTAATTTTGACATTAATTTTCATTTTTACACCAGACATATATATTTGTTCAAAATATCGGTTATCGGTCTACTTGATCATTAATAATCCGTATCGGAATCGGCCCTGAAAAACACATATCGGTCGACCCCTAGTGACGAAAGTACACACACCTTCCCCCGAGTTATAATTTTGTAAATGCATAACTACAAGCTGCAATGGTGCCCATCAAGCAGCAGAAGTTTTCTCGAAACTTCCTCAGGGAAAAAAAGAAGTGTAGTCTGGATGTCCTGTTTCCATCACAGAAGCACATTAGCTTAGTCATAGTGTTTTCTCTTTTTTTTGGCTTCCTTATGTATGTTTTTTTTTTTTTGGTCAAAGATAATAGATGTATTAATTAGTGTAGCATTTAGTGAAGCATTTATTTGAAATATAAATTTGTTGTAACAGTTGTAACAGCTGTTATTGCTGTTACTTTTGATCAATTTAATGCAGCCTTGCTGACTAAAAGTATTAATTACTTTCTATCATACTGATCCCAAACTTTTTTTTTAGAACTTTCAGTAAGTTCTGCTGAAACTCATTTTCCCCCTTTTTTTCATGTTGAGATTATTATATATTCTCTTCTGTCTACTTCACAGACTCTAGATGCGCCAACATTACAAAACGTGTCTTTTACTGTGAAGCCCGGTCATCTTTTGATTGTTATTGGTCCTGTGGGGGCTGGAAAGGTCAGTCGCAATAACATCATTCTCTCATTTCACTTTTCAAGGTTTGCTATTTAAAATAGAAGTGATCATGGCAGCCATTAATGTTATTAGTTACTAATCTTCACCTCTCTCCCGCAGTCTTCTCTCCTCAGCACTGTTCTGGGGGAGCTTCCAGCAGAAAAGGGTGTGGTGAATGTCAAAGGTGAGCTAACGTATGCCTCCCAGCAGCCTTGGGTTTTTCCAGGAACCATTCGGAGCAACATACTGTTTGGAAAGGAGCTGCAGACCCAGCGATATGAGAGCGTAATCAGAGCCTGTGCACTCAAAAGGGTGAGACACATACTAGTTAATGCATCCATCACACTCTAGCCTTGTAATCTTTTCCATCTACTTGTAAATTAAACCCTCAGTAAGATTATTTATTGTTTAACTGGTGTAATTAGGGTTGTCAAATGAATTAATTACGTACTGATTAATTAAAGGGTAACTCCACCCCAAAATGAAAATTTTGTCATTAATCACTTACCCCCATGTCGTTCCAAACCCGTAAATGCTTCGTTCGTCTTTAGAAAACAATTTAATGATGAAAACCGGGAGGCTTGTGACTGTCCCATTGACTGCCCTGTAATTAACACAGTCAAGGCCCAGAAAAGTATGAAAGACATCGTCAAAATAGGCCATCTACCATCAGTGGTTCAACCGTAATTTTACGAAGCTACGAGAATACTTTTTGTCCGCAAAGAAAACAAAAATAATGACTTTATTCAACAATTCGTCTCCTCCGCGTTAGCCATTTTGGAGAGTATCCGCTGGACGCAAACAGTGTATGCTCTTCTGTGTCAGCCGCACCACACGGATACGCTGTTTTTGTTCAAATCAAAGTGTAAATATACGTAGAAGACGTATCCGTGTGGTGCGGTTGGAGAGTATCCAGCAGATACTCTCCAAAATGGCGCTACGCTGACACGGAGGAGATGAATTGTTGAATAAAGTTGTTATTTTTGTTTTCTTTGCGGACAAAAAGTATTCTCGTAGCTTCGTAAAATTATGCTTGAACCACTGATGGCAGATGGGCTATTTTGACGATGTCTTTCATACTTTTCTGGGCCTTGACAGTGTTAATAGTTTGGCAGTCAATGGGACAGTCACAAGCCTCCCGGTTTTCATCCAAAATATCTTAAATTGTGTTCCAAAGATGAACGAAGCTTTTACGGGTTTGGAACGACATGGTACCCCCATGTCGTTCCAAACCCGTAAAAGCTTCGTTCATCTTTTGAATATCCGTGTGGTGATTAATGACAACATTTTCATTTTGGGGTGAAGTAACCCTTTAATTTAAATAATGACAAATTAAGTGCATACTTTTACATTACCGTTTACAATTTTGGGGTTGGTAAGAGTTTAAATGTTTTTGAAACAAGTTTCTATTGCTCACCAAGGCTGCATTTTATTTGATCAGAAATGCAATAAAAAACAGTAGTATTGTCAAATATTGTTACAATTTAAAATAGATGTTTTCTATTGATACATTTTCCAGGATTCTTTGAATAGAAAGTTCAAAAGAACAGCATTTATTAAAAAAAGAAATCTGTTGTAACATTATATATGTCTTTACTGTCGCTTTAGGTCAATTTAATGCATCCTTGCTAGTTTTAGTATTTGGTTTTGTCTCCAAAGCTACAAAACTTTAACTGGACATCTTCACCGCCGTAAAGTTCAGGATATTGTAAGTTAGCTGTGGTGTACTAATACTGTAGTTCTTTCTGTGTTGTATAGGACATGGAGCTGCTTCCTGATGGGGATTTGACTGTGATCGGAGACAGAGGAGCAACTCTCAGTGGAGGACAGAAAGCTAGAGTCAACCTGGCCAGGTATATATATGTTTTGTGTGTGTGTGTGTGTATAATGCATAATATGTGCATTCAGAGGACTGCATCATGGACATGCTGAGGATTTATTTAACCTGACATTTTGTAACGTGTATAATATATCAAATGGAAAAACGTAAACTATTTCCAAATAAGCTAACTAGCATATATTTGCTAATAGGAAGGAATATTTAAGAGCTGTTTTATTGGATTTTGTACATACCTGTTACTGTCTGGGGGTTTTAGGGCTGTGTATCAGGATGCTGATATTTATCTGTTGGATGATCCATTGAGTGCAGTGGATGCAGAAGTGGGCAGACACCTGTTTGAACAGTAAGTCAATACTCTTCACTGATTTTTTTTTTGTGTTTTATTGCTGATCTTCATAATGTTCTTTTCTGTACATTTAAAAGCTTTTAGTTTTCAGAGACAGTCAAGCTAAAAAAACGGGCAAAATAAACCATGAATACAAATTTGTTTAGCAATGATGCATTAAATCAATCAAAATTAACAGTAAATTGTCAAAAGATTTTTTTTTCAAATAAATGCACATCTGTTTTCAACATTGATGATAATCAGAAATGTTTCTTGAGCATCAAATCAGCATATTAGAATGATTTCTGAAGGATCATGTGGCACTAAAGACTGGAGTAATGATGCGGAAAATTCAGCTTTGCATCACAGGAATAAATTATTTCAAATATTTAAAAATAGAAAACGGTTATTTTAACTTGTAATAATATTTCACATTATAACTGTTTTTTCTGTATTTATGAGCAAATAAATGCAGCTTTGGTGACTGCATTTATAAGAGACTTCTTTCAGAAACATTAAAAAATCTTCCCAACCCAAACTTTTGAACTAAGTGTGTTGTTGTTTTCACTGTTTCTTTGCAGTAAGTTTTAAGAGCACTGATTGTCCTTGCAGGTGTATTTGTGGTATTCTGAAAGACAAGCCCCGGATCTTGGTTACTCACCAGCTGCAGTACCTGAAGGCCGCAAATCAGATCCTGGTTTTAAAGGAGGTGAACTGTAACAGCACACACCAGTCAGTCTGCGTTCCACCTGTGAATAAATGAGCCATAATTAACTCATAATTAATTCATGTTGACTCTCTCAGGGGCACGTGGTGGCACGTGGCACATACTCAGAGCTGCTGCAATCAGGAGTGGACTTCACTTCTCTGCTGAAGAAGGATGAGGAAGAGGAGGGTGAAAAAGGAGAGGCTCCTCGCACCCCCCGCAGCTGCACCCTCTCCCAGAACTCTGGCCGTTCGCTCTCTTCATCTGTTCTGTCTGTTAAAGATGAATCCGATCAGCTGCCGGTAGGTGTGACTTGTCATTTATTTTTGGGTGAACTTTTCCTGTAACATTCGCAGATGGGGCAATAGCTCCATCTAGTGGATGGGTGGGATGTTACTTACTGTTTGATCATAAAGATAAACATTTCCACCAAGTGAAAGAATGAAATAATTTTTCCTCATGGGTAGGCAGAGCCTGTGCATACAGTGGCTGAGGAGACGCGCACTGAGGGGACCATTGGTTTTCACATGTACTGGAAATATTTTCGAGCTGGAGCCAACGTCCTTATGCTGATTTTGTTTTTGCTCCTCAACTTGCTGGCACAGGTATAAGATGCAGCAGTGTTATACACTGAAAGCCCTCTTGCTCACAGTTGGAGATTCATGCTAATGCTGTTTTCTGCTCTATAGGCTTTTTATATTCTTCATGACTGGTGGCTTTCATACTGGTGAGTGATCTATAATAGTAATATCTATGCAACAAAGCCTTTATTTTTAAGTACATTGAATTACTATAAATGCATTTTCAGTTTGATTTTCTCAAAATATACGAAATGCAGTTTGGGTTCAGGAAAATTTTAAAAAATAATAAATTAATACAAGGATGCATTAAAGTGATCAGTGACAGTAAAGACATTTATAATGTTATAAAAGATTTCTGTTTTAAAATGTTCTTTTAAACTTTTCATCAAATTTCAACAAAAATATTAAGCAGTAATAATAATGTTTCTTGATCAGTAAATCAGCATATTAGAATAATTTCTGAAGGATCATGTGACGCTAAAGACTAGAGTGATGATGCTGAAAATTCAGCTTTGCATCACAGGAATAAATTACGTTTTAAAATATATTGAAATAGAAAATAGTTAGAATAGTTAGAATATTACTATTTTTACTGTATTTGTGATTAATTAGATGCAGCTTTGGTGAGCGTAAAAGACTTCTTTCAAAACCATAAATCTTAACATATATGTTATTATTTTATTATAATGTTATTATATTATACAAAATGTAATATGATTTACAGCATTGGGGAAAGTTACTTTTAAGAGTAAAGCATTACACTATTGCCTTACTCCATGAAAAAGTAACTAATTGCGTTTAGTTACTTTTTATGGAAAGTAATGCATTACGTAACTTTTGCGTTACATTTTGTCACCTGAACTGGGTTTGCTTTTTAATTTTTTATAACGAAAACAAGGAATATGTATTTTTGGCAACTGTAAAGGCCCTTTCACACCAAAAGTTAAATTAATAAGCCTCAGCCTGCAGGAAGTGCATCTCCATCTCAATTGCAATTTCGCTCAACACGGGGACAGGAGAGTTGTCAGTAAATAAATGAGAAAACAAAGTAATTTGCATTACTTATTTTAAAAAATTAACTCAGATATTGTGTTCTCCATTTAAAAGTAATGCATTTACTAGTTACCTGAAAAAAGTAATCTAATTACGTAACTACTTGTAAAGTGTTATTCATATATTAAAAAAATTTAAATGGAATAATTAAATTTAAAAAAACTACACTAATTATTGCAGTGCACAAAGTACACCGAGTGTGTTTTATTTGAACATCCTAAATAGTGCTTTATACACTTTTGACAGTACAGAATGGACATGATGTTCTGGTGTTTACCAGCTACTGTAATGTCATCATGTCATGATTGACAGGGCCATAGAGCAGGAGAAGCTGGACTTTTCTTCCTCTAACATCAGTTCCACCATCGGCACAAATGGCACTTTCGACACGAGGACGACTCAAGAGCTCAGCCTGGATTTCTATCTTGGCATCTATGCAGGTATGCTCATGATCAAAGTCAGCAAATATAGACATGTCGCATGTGTCTCTCAGTGGTAATGGAGATTTGTGTATCCTATGTTCATCAGGCTTAACAGGAGCCACCATCATCTTCGGTTTCATGCGCAGTCTGTTTATGTTTAACGCTCTGGTGAGCTCAGCGGAGACGTTACACAGCCGCATGTTCAACAGCATCCTGAGAACCCCGGTCCGCTTCTTTGATATCAACCCCATTGGTGAGTACAAAACCACAGATGACTTCTTATATTCCTGTTTCTATTATAAAGCTAGTTTTGAAGGCAGTGTTGGAAGTCACCAACAGAGGGCAGCACATCCTGTGAAATGTCCTTTGGGCAATTTATCTATCCTGTGCTGTTCTTGGAAAACCTGTGCTGATGTTCAGTTACTGCTAGAGGAGAGGAAAGTTCCTGCTGTACTTGTCAACAAACAAAATCCCTCATACACAAACTCTTTAAAGGATGTCTGTCAATATAGGGCTTTTGCAAGAAGTACTGTGGTAGAGTGACGATAGGGTCATGGTACTAGATAGACATTCATTATTAATGGATGATTGATTCACTGATATTAAGTAATTTGATCAAGCATATCGATTGTCATTTAATAGAAAGCTTGTAAAAATTAAGTGGACTTGACGTAATCGGTGTCGGAGCATTTATATTGTGTGTAATTATTACTGTGTGTTATAATAAAGGTTTGGGTCTCTAATTTATTTTTATTTTGAAAGAAGTCTCTTAGGCTAACAAAGGCAGCATTTATTTCATCAAAAATTATAATATGTAATATTATAAACATAGTAATATGTAATAATTGTAAAAACAGTAATATTATAAAATGTATCTATTACAATTTTAAATAATTGTTTTCTATTTTAATATATCACAAATACATTAAAAATAGTAATATTCTGAAATATTATCCCAATTTAATATAACTATTTCATTATTTTTTCAAATGTAATTTATTCCTGTAATCAAAGCTGAATTTTCAGCATCATTACTCCAGTATTCAGTGTCAAATGATCCTTCAGAAATCATTCTAATATGCTTATTTGCGGCTCAAGATACATTTCTTTTTATTATCAAATCTTAAATTTAAAGTTCAAAGTAAAACAGCCTGAATGTATTAAAATACAATGGGCTTAAAATCCTAATACTTAGAATAAATCTAATTAAAACGACTGTGTTATTACATGCTATTACCGTTGTATTATGTGCTGTTAGTATCAGTGTTGGTTTATATTGCTTTTTTCTTTTGTAAGGATTGGTACCAATTTCGAAAACCCTGAAAGTACCATGGTACATGTCCAAACATGATGTTATTTGCCTGGTACATTTTGCTACTTATTTGTTAGTGTCTTTTTTTTTCTTTTTGTAAGGATTGCTGTTATTAAACATTATTTAACATTTATGTACACTGTTCAAATATTTAGTGCTTATGGGTAACTATTGTTACTGGATAACATTTACCAGCTTTGGCTGTTTTAAAGTGATCTCCAGACGTCGTCAGTGGAGGAGCACATACAGTAGTAAAGGAAAGTGGACTGGTGTGTTTTCAGTGATGTTTACCCTAGATTTCAGTGTTTACTCTGGAGTGTTGAGTAAACGGCAGCGTTTGAGGCTTTGCTCATGCAGGGAGGTATATTCGCTGTGTTGAGCGTGAAGTGTTTGGATTGAAGTGCAGATGTGTGTGAAGTCAAAGGCTGTTTTGCCTTCCGTGTTTCTCTTGTGTTTATCTCTGGAAAATCTCAAAGTTTATCTCAAAGTATATCCCCAAATAATAATAAAAATTATGTTTAAGTAATGTTTAAGTAAATATATGTAAAATAAAAATGGTTAATTATCCAAAATTGTATTATATAATTAAACCGATTGCAGTTTTCTTGGCCGATTCCGATTTTTTTTTTTTTTTGTAAGTGTGACCTGCCGATACCAATTTTTGCAGATTCCGATTTTCTTTCTAAAAACTGTAGTTGACAGCATATACAAACAAAAATCTATATATATATATTTTTTTTTAATGCAAAACATAATAAATAATTTATTTACATAATAAAAAAATATTAAACATTACAGTTCCCCCAATCTGGACAAAGTTAGAGATGTTCTCTCACTTAAACAACTCTCAAAATAAAGTGCTCTGTGACTAGAAAAGAGGTAGAAATAACAATCTGAAAAGGAGTTGCTGTATATATATAAAAAAAGGATGTCATTTCCTACTGTATTTATTAAATTGTCATTTTTTCACTAACCTCATTAAATGTCATCTTCCACATCAAATTCTTACGTTGTTTCAATTAATTCAGTTAGAATAATAAGAAACTGTAGAGCTAAAATGTTTTTTAAACATAAAAATAAGAAATGTTGGGAAAAATGCAATGATACTTTTAAATATGAAACCAAACCAGTAGGTGGCGGCAAATGACTGTTTGAATGAGTGAGTCATTTAATCCTTCATTCAAATGGCAGCTAGACAAGTGACGTCTTTATGAATGGGTACTGAATCATTGACTCACTTGACTCGTTCAAAAACATGGATTCATTCAGTAACAAAACACCGCTGTGTTGCTCGGAGACACAAAACAGTTCTGCTGTGACTTTGATTGGAACTATTTTCATCAGCGAAATTGAGCAAAAACAGTCAATATTGTGTCTAAAATGTAAGTCACTTAATTTTAACTTCTTGTTTATTGAACTACTATTTTATAAAATCACATTGCATTCGTGTTGAAACATTTTGGTCGTGTAACGTTGCGTACCTAAATCATATATTATTATTATTATTTTTATTTTTTTTTTTTTTTATTATTATTCACTACCGCAGTATGCATTTATAACATTCATTTGTTTTGATTTCCGCACGATTCTCTCTCACACACTAACTCTGGCACGACATAAATACATTATCAGTCGCCGTAAGTGTGACGTCAAAACAGACCGGCTCGGAATCGGTAGACTGACTGGCCGGTCATACAGAAAATCGGCTAATTCCGATCCCTGGCCGGTCAATCGGTCCATCTCTAGTTTCCAGTGGAACAAGTCCAAACTTTTGATGGTATCTTCAAAGTATAATAATAATAATAATAATAATAATAATTTATTATTATTATTATTATTATGTAAATATATGTAAAATAAAAAAGAATTAATCATCCAAAGTTGTATTATATAATTAATAAAAAGTTATTATTTGGAGATACCATCGAAACTTTTGACTCACTGCATTTATTTATTTACTTATTTATTTGTTTGTTTTGTTTCCAGTGGAACAAGTCCAAACTTTTGATGGTATCATCAAAGTATATCTCCAAATAATAGTAATAATAATGTAATTATATATAAAATAAAAATAATTATTATTATAATTATTCATTATCCAAAATTTTATTATAGAATTAATAAAAAAGTTATCATTTGGAGATACCATCAAAACTTTGGACTCACTGTATGTATGTATGTATTTATTTATTTATTTAGAGTTTTGGTGGCATCTTCAAATAATATCTCCAAGTAATAATAATAATTTATTAATTATATTAATATATATATATATATATATATATATATATATATATATATATATATATATATATATATAAAATAAAAATATGAATTATCCAAATTTTTATTATATAATTAATGAAAAGGTTATTATTTGGAAATGCCATCAAAACGTGGAGTTGCTCTCTTGGGGAAATATTATATTATATTATATTATATTATAGGCCTAATAATGGTGGTCATTATTTGAACGTGCAGGACAAAGTCGGCTGATATGGTAATGTAGTTTCTTCTCACCTTCTAAAGAGCAAACAGCAGAGCTGGGTTCTGTGTCATTGAGGGCTGCTTATCGGGGTGTTACTATTGATAACATGAGCAAAAGAGCATTTACAAGTCTCAAAAGTCTAATAGATAGTTTTATGGCAGCTGAAGAGTCATTGGAGCCCTTTTTCACGATACTGTTATCAGCAGTGCACACACAAAGCACAATTACAGCAGGAGGCTCTCGCAGAAATCACATACTTTGTGGAAACTTTTATGGCAGGTATAAGCTTGTGATGTGGATTAGTTGACACAACTACTGTATCCTGTGTCTCTGCACTCTAGCCTGTTTCACTGGTAATCTATGGTCTCTGGTAATAAAGAATG
The DNA here is from genome assembly GCA_039654775.1 of Spinibarbus caldwelli. Classification (NCBI taxonomy): domain Eukaryota; kingdom Metazoa; phylum Chordata; class Actinopteri; order Cypriniformes; family Cyprinidae; genus Spinibarbus; species Spinibarbus caldwelli. Next base: position 5,692,704 of record CM077237.1, read on the forward strand.
GTTAACACTAGTGGGTCTTTATAATGTCTGCTAGTTCTTTCTTCATCTAAGCATGATTAGCCATAAACATTTCTGACAAACAGATATCCAGCATGGTGCCATTGTTGATTGAGTTCTCCTTTGTTTGCATTATTTGTGTTTAATCTGCCATTTATTATCCTCCCAGTCACTATCATTCATAGGTTAAAGGCCTTTATGGCCAGAATTATCATAACCAGTTAGATAAGAAGTAAATGGCAATATGGGATTGTTATTGATAAAATAATGCAACCGAAAGGTTTGCACATCATGTCACTGTCAGCATTTCAGCTTGTTTTTTGATTAGTGATACTTTCGTCACTATTACTGAATAAGATTGTCCAAGATAAAGAAAACGAGGGATATTAAAACTAATTTAGTATCTAGTTAAAATGTAATTTTTCGATTCATGTTGGTTTCATATCGTTACGAAAAACTGTTTTTACAGTTTTCAAGAAAAATTTTAATTTTACTCTATACTTGATGGTTATACCACATTTTCAAAGTAATAACAATTTTCTGAATAGGTTAGTGTAATAATTATTTTTAATAAAAATGTGTTTCTATTTATTTTTTTCAAGGTTAAAAGTTTTTTTTGTTTTTTTTTTACAGATAGCTTGAATTATTAGTTCATTAAATGTCAATCATTTTTATTACTTTTTTTCAAATATTATAAGTTCAACTGAATTCAATTCAAGTTTATTTGTATAGCGCTTTTCCCGATACAAGTCGTTGCAAAGCAGCTTTACAAAAATTAAAGTTTCTACATTATATTTAGTACTAGCTTATCAGTGGTGACTAGTTGTCAAGTAAATAAAAAATTCAGTTTATTTTTTCAGACTTTTTATTTATTTATTTAATTAGTTTGATTTAAGTTTTATTTTTATTTATTTATTGCATGTTGGTCGCACCACATGACTTTGATTTTACAAATATAAATTAGCAGTGAAGCAGTTTTTCATAATTTTCTTCACACTGTCCTGTCTAGTAAAATCTAGGTAAATTGTTTGAAATTGCACATGTTCTGGAAGCAGTATTTTTCTCTGAATGGCTTTTCCCTTGTCATTTCAGGAAGAATCCTCAACCGGTTCTCCAAAGACATTGGCCACCTTGATTCCTTACTTCCGTGGACATTTGTGGATTTTATCCAGGTAGGTTTTGCAGTGCAGTGTCCGTTAAACACCACATAATATGCACATGCTGACGTGGCTGTATTAGAACACCCTTGTGTTCTAATCCTCCTTGTTCTCTCTTAGGATGAGAAAACACTGCAGTCACTTAGTCTTTCCCACAGTCCTCTCTCACTATTGGTTCCCTTTAGTGTGACCGCAAAGTCAGCATGCATTGTTGAATACTTCCTAAAAAATAGCTTACTTCTATTCTGCTTGTACTATTTATACAGTATCGGTGCCTTCAAGATGGAATGATTGCACTTACAAGATACAGTTTAAATTAATCATGGAGGAAGTTAATATCATTTGTGCTTTGTTTTCTCACACTAGTGCCAATAAACTTCTTGTGTTTGTGTGTTTAGTGAAAGTTGAGATGTAGGAAACATTGCCCAATGCATTCATTCACGTCACGTCACATTGTGATTACAGCTTCTGAACCTGTAAATGGGCGATTCCCAGAAGTATTGAAGAAAATATATATTGTAGGATTATGACTCATTACTTTTGCCAAATGTGCAGTTTATACTAGAAGTTCTCAAACTTTTTGACTCAATGTGGGTGAATATGTTTCCTCAGGTACATCTAATGTAATGACAATTATTATTATTATTATTATTTTTATTTGTTTTTTTTTTACAATTTTAATTTATGGAAATTCCTAGTTTTTGTACATTTTTCTTATACATTTATAGATTCCAGAATTTTTTGAATGTTCTTCCCACTCTTTTGAATGTTTCCACTCTTTTTAACTAATGAATTTTTTTAATACTTTGTTCATGATTTACTGCATAAGGATTAAATATAAGGGTTTTTTAAATATTTTTTACTCAACATTTCTAGCCAATAAAATATTTTAGATCATTAAATCACTTGAAAAATGTGTATATTCATTATAAAAATTCTTATTGATTTAAGATTTTGTTTATTTTTCATTACTTTACCAGGTATAGAAAACTTTTAAAATTAGGCTACTTCATACAGTATATGCAGGTTTTTCAACACTGTAGGGGAAAAAATCTTGATTTTTAGTTGTTTTAACCTATTTTTAAACTCTTTTTCACCTCCTTTTATATCTTGTGACAATTGAACTGTAAGTAATATCAGCTATAGATTTTAGCATTGTCTGGATTACCAAAAATGTAGGTATTTTAACAAAAAAAAAAAGGATTCAATTACAATTTATCCATTTTATTTCCAAGATGATGACTGAATGTTGCTATGAATTAAAAATGTAACCCATGTACAGTTTCAGATAGTTTTTTATAAAGTAATAGTGCAGAGCATGCTGGTATCCGTTCTGAACGTGAATATGCTGATGAAGCGACCAAAAGCGGTTTCTTGAAAAGAAGTTTTCAGAAGAGAGATCTCACTCTGATGTCATTGAGATTCTTCTACATGGCGAGTCTCAAAATCACAAGCACAGTAATGCCTTTGTCAGTTTTGTCTGTGGTCATTCCAACACTTACCTTAAGTTGTTAACACTGTTACGGATAAGAGTTGGGGATTATGGGTCATTTGAATGAATCTCGCTCAGAAAGTGTCGAGTCATGCTGTCATGGCAGCCTGACTGTTTTTCTTCTGTGTTCTTTGATAAATGTTTGTGGTTAAAAATGAGCAACCAAAACCACAAAGTGCTTTAATGACCCAGCAGTCAACCACTGTGACGCAGTGTTTCTACAGGTCACTTCTCATCTAAAACTCAATTTATTTTACTATTCATTTATTTTAATGTATTTATTTTTACTTGAAATTAATTACATGTATTTATTGTAATTTAGAATATGTCTATCCCTCATTCATGCGTTCATTCACTTACAGGTGTTTCTGCAAATCATTGGAGTCGTTGCTGTGGCATCTTCTGTCATCCCTTGGATTCTGATTCCTGTGATTCCTCTGTTGATCGCTTTCCTGTTTCTACGCCGCTACTTCCTGCAAACGTCACGAGACGTCAAGCGCATTGAATCCACTAGTAAGTGTCTCCAATGTTCTCCTGTCAAATTTGTGTATAATATTGTTTTTGGTAGTGTTTCCTCAGAGCAACTTTGGGCCAGATTTACTAAACAGGGAAATTATCATTAGAGCGCAATTCCATAAAAGCGCTGATGGGAGGGGAACATTCTGCATGTGATTTACTGACAATGCGCACATTAAAAAACACAGACACAGCTAGATCATTTCCATAATGACCAGCGCAATCTACCAAGAGCAGCACAAATTACCGCCTGCTTTAAGACATGCTTTTTTTGGGCGTTAAATAATGGCACAATTACCAGTAAATCACGTTTCATGAGTCATTTTAATACTCTCCTCCCATAAATTTTGCGTCTGAAAGGGAAACTCCTACAAATGCATATTCAATAAGGTCAGGCACAAAAATAACTGTGTCTACGCCTTTTCAGCGCTAATTCTTCACTGCGCGTCTTTAGTAAATCCTGACGGTACTGTTTTAATGCCAAAAGACAGTTTACATTGGTGCAAGCTGTTATTAAATCTGGCCCTTTGTTGTGAGTCCTGTAAGTCTGGTGTTGATGACTCTGTATTTATGTTCGAAGCTCGAAGTCCTGTATTTTCACATCTGTCATCATCACTGCAAGGCCTCTGGACCATTCGTGCCTTTAAAGCTGAGGAAAGGTTTCAGCAAACGTTTGATGCCCATCAGGATCTGCACTCAGGTTGGTAAAGGAGTCGGCCACTTGCAGGAGTCAGAATAGCTGTTGAATTTATTAATGTGTTGTTTAAAATGTTATGTGTGCTCCTGCAGAGGCCTGGTTCCTGTTCTTGACCACTTCACGCTGGTTTGCAGTGCGCTTGGATGGAATGTGTTCGGTGTTTGTGACCATCACAGCCTTTGGATGCCTTTTTCTTAAAGACAGTGAGATATCCAAAGAATACACAATACTAACCAAAACACAATGTTTAAGGGGTTTTTACAGTGATAGTGCACTGAATCCTGAGTACTGGGACAACCCAGACTGCACTTGGAGGAGTATTGTAATACATTTTACACATTTTATAAATATCTGACAAAAAAGATGTGAAAACTAATTTTAAATGTTTTTGGGGTTTTTTAAATTAACCACTATCGTTCAAAAATAACATATTTATATGTGATGAATAGATTATATATGCACCATTCAAAAGTTTGAGGCATGTAATTTTTTTTTAAATAAATTAATACTTTTATTCAGCAAAGATGCATTAAATTGATCAAAAGTGACACTAAAGACATTGTCAAAATTATTAGATTTTTCACTGTCAGTGGGAACATCCTTATAGGGGGTTTAGATCAACTTTGTTTCATTTCAGCTTTTTGAGAGCAGTTTGTGAATAGATTGTGTCTGGTTCTCACAGGTATGAAGGCGGGAGATGTAGGATTGGCTTTGTCTTACGCAGTCACCCTAATGGGAATGTTCCAGTGGGGCGTTAGACAGAGTGCCGAAGTGGAGAACATGGTAAGAACCTAATATCGGAATAAACTGAAATTTCCACCGCGTTTACAAAAGTTTGGGGTCTTTAAATTATTTTTATGTTTTTGAAGTCTCTTTGGCTCATCAAGGTTGCATTTATTTCATAAAAACATATAGTAAACTGTAAAATTGTGAAATATTATTACAATTGAAAATAACACTTATCTTTTTTAATATATTTTAAATTGAAATATATTCCTGTGATGCAAAGCTGAATTTTCAGCAAGACTCTAGGTTTCAGAGTCACATGATCCTTCAGAAATCATTCTAATATGCTGATTTGATGCTCAAGAAACATTTCTATTTATTATCAGTGTTGAAAACAGTTGTGCTGCTTAATATTTTTGTGGAAACAGTATTTATTTGGAATAAAAATAGCAGTGTAAAATTCTTTACGTTACACTTTGGATTTACCGCATCCTTTCTTAAAAATCTTATTGACCCAAATCTTTCGAATGGTACTGTACCTCTTCCTCAGCTGCTGTTCTAGTGCTTATTTTACTTCATTTTTATAGATTCAAAACATGTGACCTACAACATTTAGCATCATAAATGTCCTCTCAATGTGAAAGCTGTTACAAAAAGCAGCATAATTATTCTGACTTGTAAGAAACTCTGAGATATGGAGCTGACATGATATATATGTTTGATTTATTTAGCACTGAAAATACTGTGCTTATTGGGAGTATTGGATTGTTTGCATTCTAATCAATTAGAAGCGCTGTTTCTGTGATGTGTGTGTAAGTTGTTGCCTAAGTTATGAAGTTTCTTGCAGGTTGATGCACACATTTTTCTCCCTTTTGAAGGCAGCTGCCTATGTAGAAACAGAGCTAAATTGATTCATTTTTTAAATCTACCCAACAATGTAAACCCCTCAAACCCTCATAAACTGATTTGCTTTCTGAATAATGTGTCCGTCTAGATGACGTCAGTGGAGAGAGTTGTCGAATACACAGAGCTAGAAAGCGAAGCACCTTGGGAAACCCAGAAACGCCCCCCTCCCGACTGGCCAAATCGGGGCCTGATAACCTTTGACCGGGTCAACTTCTCCTACAGTTCTGATGGACCCGTCATCCTCAAGAACATCTCGGCCATGTTCAGACCCAGAGAGAAGGTGAGTCCAGCAGCGCGGCTCCAGAGCATCATGCGAGTCTCTCAGGACACGTGCACTGATGTTTTCTGCTCTGCATTGATCAGGTTGGGATCGTTGGACGGACCGGTGCAGGGAAAAGCTCCCTGATTTCAGCGCTGTTCCGTCTGATGGAGCCGGAGGGGAAAATCTTAGTGGATGGAGTGTTGACCTCAGAGATCGGCCTGCACGACCTCCGCCAAAAGATGTCGATCATCCCGCAGGATCCTGTGCTCTTCACAGGGACCATGAGGAAGAACCTGGACCCCTTCAGCCAGCACTCAGACCAAGACTTATGGAACGCTCTAGAAGAGGTGAACACACACACACACACACACACACTCACTGTAATAGAGGCCTGCAGGGATGATGTATTTTTTTAGGCCAAACCCCAGAAACTAGCATTTTACTATTTTCAGTTTCATCGTCCTGAAGTCAGTGGGTTTTTGGTTAAATGCCTAAAAAAAAGATCAGTGGTTAAAGGGTCAGTTCACTTCCAGAATAAAGATTTCCTGATAAATTAATCACCCCCATGTCATCCAAGATATTCATGTCTTTCTTTCTTCAGTCGAAAAGAAATTACGTTTTTTGAGGAAAGCATTACAGGATTTTTCTCCATATAGTGGACTTCAGTGGTGGCCAACAGGTTGAAGGTCCAAATTTCAGTTTCATTGCAGCTTCAAAGGGCTCTACACGATCCCAGGCGAGGAATAAGAGTCTTACCTAGTGAAACAATCTGTCATTTTCTAAAAAAACATACAAATTTATATACTTTTTAACAAAAAAATGCTCTTCTACATTTTATACAGGTTTCACTCCTGATTATCTCAGAGGGTTACAGTTGGTTTTTACATGTGCTTTAAATGTCCACTTGTGAATGGATTTCTTATTAACTAAATGATAAAAATGTCAAATTTAAGTAAATAGTTTTAAAATGCAAACTATCAAAATAAAACCCAAAATAGATTAAAAAAAAAAAAAAAAAAAATATATATATATATATATATATATATATATATATATATATATATATATATATATATTATTTGATTATTTGCTTTCACATGATTATTAACTGACAACAGAGAACCACAAACATGTGAATGTGCTGTTAAATTAAGTTAAAATATTAACTTCAAACTTCAAAATCTCAGGGAAAATATTTTCAAGTAAATATTTTAGCTGCATGGGTTTCGGCATACAAAAAACCTGGGAATCACTAATGTACAGTACATCACCCACTATGTCAGAGTGTTTCTACATGTTTTAAAGCACAAAAAACGTGTGCACTGTGTTGCTCATATAATTAGTTTCTCCACATTTCAATCTCATCACAGCTGTTGATTTGGTGTAATCTGATCACTAACATTTATTTAACACTATCCACATGTGACGAATCATATAGATCTTGGTCAAACGGGTCCATAAATCTATTTTCTGATGTGATCTTTCCTCCAGTAGATTTACGTGATGATTATAGATGTAATACACTATTAAGCGATCTCAAAGTCCAGCTGTTGGAGTGAATCTGTGCTTTGTTTGCTCAAAGGTGCAGCTGAAGGCTGCTGTGGAGGAGTTGCCTGGTAAACTCGAGACAGAACTGGCTGAGTCTGGATCAAACTTCAGCGTGGGTCAGCGGCAGCTTGTCTGTCTAGCTCGAGCCATTCTGAGGAAGAACCGGATTCTCATCATTGATGAGGCCACCGCAAACGTGGACCCTCGGTGAGTCCTTTACTGAGCTACCTTTGACTTGGCTCTGAGATTATTTATACAAACTAATATAGCCACTCTAAGAGCTATAACAGAAATGTTTGTGTTCTACAGGACAGACGAGCTGATCCAGAAAACCATCCGTGACAAGTTCAAGGAGTGCACCGTCCTCACCATCGCACACAGACTCAACACCATCATAGACAGCGACCGCATCCTGGTGAGTGCAGAAATGGACAGCTCTTTATCATAATGCATTCATTTTGGCCTGGAAGAGATGTGAAAAAAATATTCATTACAGCAACCAATGTTCAAAATGAGCCAACACACATAATTTAATTTACATAATTTCATAACCATTAAAAAAAAAAAAACTTACATCTTTTAAGGTCCATTTTAGCCCAAACATCAACTCAGGCTTTATTATTTAGATTTGTCTCAAAAATACCTTTGTAAAATATATTTAGCCTCATTCCCATATTTCACACACATCCGTGGGACTGAATTTTTGTTAATAAACATGAATTTTCACACCTATTGATGAAGCATTTTCATCTGAAATTGAAAGTTTATCCAAATGAGAAATGATTATACTTGAACATGTTCTGGAGTAATGTGATACTGGTAATTCTGAGATTCAAATAATAATATTTTCAAATAGCATTTCTCTTAAATATTGAAAAAATATTTTTCTCGCATCAATTGTTTTTCTGTAATTTGTGTAAAAGTTTAATTTTCAAAGAACTGATCAGATTTAAATAAAAAATTAAAGCGGTAATTGTAGCAATAACATGGTAAAAATAGCATTCAAAACTAAACTTTTTGTGTATTCATTGATTATTATAAAGTTATTAATCAGATCAGATACAATATGGTTTTAATTGAAAAATATTAAGTTATGAGATCACATGCAGATTTTGAAGGCATTATGAGAGTTAAAGGAATAGTGAAAATTCTGTCATAATTTACATCACTTCTCAATCATATATCATTCCAAACCTCCATGTTTCTTCAAGGAAATTTTTTGGAAAGTTTTCATGCTGCTTTTTACCATATATGAAAACTATATATTGGGAACTATATACCAGGAGCTTTCAAGCTCAAAAAATACAAAACAACATAATAAATTTAGCATTACATACTACCAAGTACTTTTAAGGTGCTTTTTACCTATGCTGCATATTATATGAACAGCAAATCAATAACTACACAATTTTTAGGTCTCACAAACCTTATGCATATATCGTAGTAGCTTTTTCTTCATTTTGGGTTGACCATGATGAAAGTAACAACTGTATTACGACTGATTCATTTATTCAATGAGTGAGTCATTAGACTAATTCAAAGCTGTAACTCTGAGTTTGACTGAGTCTTTTTGATTGATTGATTAAAAAGAACTAGTTCATACGAGTCATTCATTCATGAATTTGCTGCAGTTAAGAGCTCCAAATGTCATATTGTTGGTTCTGTTTATTTCATATAACCAGTTCTGGAAAAGAACCAGTTTTCAAGGCATTAAAAACAAATGTCAAGTCAAGTCAAGTCAAGTCAAGTTGAGCTTTATTGTCATTCCGCTATATGCGGGGGCATACAGTGGAACGAGATGTCGTGCCTCACAGGACCACGGTGCTACATAAATACAGGCATACAGCAATGAAGTAAAACAATATAAACCTATACACAAACTATCCTACTGATAGATTTTGACTATAAATATACTATCTAAAGAAAAATTTACCTATACATAAACTAAAAAATACAAACTATACAAACTATACAGACTATACGAATGCTTCCGATAAATACTGTACATGTGCAAAGAGAGACAATGTGAGTTCAAGCAGCTGGCTGGGGAACAGTGCAGGATGATTTGTAGTGCATGAGCATGTAAACATACATATATTACTGATATTACTGAGTCTTTTTGTGGGATTTGTGTACTCACAGCAGTGTGTGTGAAAAGTGACTAGTGCGCATAGAGGAAGAGAGTGTGCTACTATAGGTGGTTTGTACAGGCCCACTCACCTGTAGCACTCTTCGATTGCACAAACAAAGTTCCATAAGTTCCAGATGGTCCATGTTTCAGGAGGTAGGGGGTTTGTATGAGGTTTCAGAGAGGGGCGGGGTGATTTGAGTTCAGGGCTCTCACAGCCTGGGGGAAAAAGCTGTTGAGCAGTCTGGCAGAGCGGGCTCTGATGCTCCGGTACCGTCTACCTGATGGTAGGAGCTGGAAGAGACTGTGGGAGGGGTGTGTGGAGTCCTTTACGATACTGTTGGCTTTGCTGGAGCATCGTGTGAGGAAAATGTCCAGGATGGAGGGGAGAGGGGCACCAATGATCCTTGCAGCTGTGTTCACTGTCCGCTGGAGGGTCTTGCGGTCTGCTGCAGTGCAGTTCCCGTACCAGACAGTGATGCAGCTGGTCAGCACACTCTCAATGGTGCCCCTGTAGAAAGTGGTGAGGATGGGTGGAGGGAGACTTGCTCTTTTCAGCCGACGGAGAAAGTGTAGGCGCTGGTGTGCCTTCTTGGAGAGTGACATGGTGTTGGTGGTCCAGGTGAGGTCCTCTGTGATGTGCACCCCCAGGAATTTAGTGCTGCTGACTCTCTCCACAGGCGAGCTGTCGATGGTCAGTGGGGGGTGATCAGCGGAGTTTCTCCTGAAGTCCATCACAACCTCTTTTGTCTTACTCACATTGAGGGACAGGTTGTTAGCACCACACCATTCAGCCAGCTGTGCCACTTCCTCTCTGTAGTGCGTTTCATCGTTGTTGCTGATGAGACCTACCACTGTTGTGTCATCAGCGAACTTGATGATGTGGTTGGAGCTGAACTTGGCAGTGCAGTCGTGGGTCAGCAGCGTGAAGAGCAGCGGGCTGAGCACACAGCCTTGTGGGGCACCTGTGCTCAGTGTGGTAGTGCTCGAGGTGTTGTGGCCGACACGGACTGACTGAGGTCTTCCGGTTAGAAAGTCCAGAATCCAATTACAGAGGGAATTGTTAAGGCCCAGTAGGTTTAGTTTATTTGTGAGCTGTTGTGGGATTATTGTGTTGAATGCTGAGCTGAAGTCAATGAACAGCATTCTAACATAAGAGTCTTTATTTTCTAGGTGGGTAAGAGCCAGGTGGAGGGTGGAGGAAATTGCATCGTCTGTGGAGCGGTTTGGACGGTATGCAAACTGGAGCGGATCGAGTGTGTTGGGGAGGCTGGTTTTGATGTTGTGCATGACTAACCTCTCAAAGCACTTCATTATGATTGGAGTCAGTGCTATGGGACGGTAGTCATTTAGACAGGACACAGGTGATTTCTTTGGTACCGGTATGATTGTTGTGGATTTGAGACATGTGGGGACGACTGCCTGGCTCAGCGAGGTGTTGAAGATATCTGTTAGGACATCTGTCAGCTGTACAGCACAGTCTTTCAGTACACGGCCAGGTATGTTGTCGGGACCCGCAGCCTTGCGTGGGTTAATCCTAGATAGGGTCTTCCTTACGTCGGCTGGAGACAGACAGAGCGCCTGGTCGTTGGGAGGTGTGGGCAGTTTTTGTGCAGGTGTGTCATTCTGCATTTCAAACCGTGAATAAAAGTGGTTGAGTGTATCTGGGAGGGATGTGTCATCATCACAGGCCTGTGGCGGGGGCTTGTAGTCTGTGATGGTCTGAATGGCTTGCCACAGACTCCGTGTGTCTCTGCTGTCTGTGAAGTGATTGTTGAACATTGTGAACACTGTGAAGTGAATGTTTGTTTTTCCCGCAGGTTCTTGATGCAGGTCGAATCCACGAGTACGACGCCCCCCACGTTCTTCTACAGAACCAGAACGGGATCTTTTACAAGATGGTGCAGCAGACGGGAAAGGCAGAGGCGGCCTCTCTGCTGCAGACCGCCAAACAGGTGAGCAGAGCACCACATATCGATGTGAAGGCTCCCGTCCGTGTCGCCCAGTCCGATGGCCAAATATGTGCCACATGTACCTGTGCCAGAAACCCACAATATAGTGCGTTTGAATGAGCCCAGGCCTTTGTGCTGACAGTCAGTATTAGATTCCCCCTCCTCAGCGGCATGTTGTTCTCCCTTCGGATCGGGTTCCTCTTCGCCTCCTTCAACCGGTGAGCTCATTCTCCGCGCCGGCCCCTCTGGAGCTGACCGCCGGGGCTTTCAAGCACAAATCTACCTGATATTAGACCACGCCGCCATTGTGCGGCCTGAATGCCAGCTCAATTGAGAGTATATCTGATAGTGTGGCCAACTGTTTGTCGGCCATGCTTTGTGTTGTTGGGACTTTTCTCCATGTATCTGCGGGGGGTGGGGGTGGGGGGCCGAACACCAGGTGCTTTTTCTTCTTTTTGTCTTTACGCTCGTTGTTAGCCATGGGTGCTTTTAAATACAATGAGAGGTTTTGATTACTGCATAATAATCATATTAAATAAGAGGGGATTTTTACTTCCATTCAGCCTGCTGTGTTCCGTCCCCTGTGTTTAGAAAAGCATTGTCGGGGAAGGTTTGGGAACAGAGTGACGCCTTTCATCCGCTTCCAGGTCTCATTAAAGGGTCACATACACTACCGGTCAAAAAGTTTGGAATGATTACGGTCTTGGAAAGAAGTCCCCTATGCTAACCAAGGCTGCATTTATTTGTTAAAAATAGAGTGGTATTATTGCAATTTAAAATAATTGTTTTCTATTTTAATATATTTTAAAATGTAATTCATTCATGTGATGCAAAGTTGAATTTTCTGCATCATTACTCCAGTCTTAATTGTCACATGATCTTTCAGAAATCATTCTAATATCTGATGCTCAAGAAACATTTCTTATTATAATCGTTGTTGAAAACAGTGCTGCAATTTTTTTATTTTATTTTTTTTTTTGTGGAAACTGTGATGCACTACCATTCAAAAGATTTAAAAACAAGCAAACAAAAAAGAAATTAATACTCTTATTTGCATTCAACTGATCAAAAGTGACTGAGGGCCAGATTTACTAACAGCTCGCGCCAGCTCAAACCGTCTTTTGGCGTTAAAATAGTACTGTCAGGATTTACTAAAGACACGCAGTGAAGAATTAGCGCTGAAAAGGCGTGGACATTATTTTTGCGCCTGACCTTATTGAATATGCATTTGTAGGAGTTTCCCTTTCAGACGCAAAATTTATGGGAGGAGAGTATTAAAATGAATCACGCAATGCAATTTACTAACATTTGCGCTCGTCAAATTACTGGTATTTGCGCCATTATTTAACGCCTAAAAAAACATGTCTTAAAGCAGGCGCTAATTTGCTAGATTGCGCCGGTCATTATGGAAATGATCTGGCTGCATTGCATTGTCAGTAAATCACACACAGAATTTTCCCCTCCCATCGGCACTTTTATGGAATTGCACTCTAACACTAATTTGCCCTGTTTAGTAAATCTGGCTCAAAGACATTAATAATGTTGCAAAAAAATCTATTTCCAAAGAAATGTTGTTGTTTTGAAATTTTTATTAATCAAAGAATTCTGAAAAAAAAAAATCATAATTTACACAAAATATTAAGCTGTAAAACTGTTAACCATTATTAATAATTGGGCAGCAAATCGGTATATTAGAATGATTTCTGAAGGATCATGCGACACTGAAGACTGGAGTAATGATGCTGAAAATTCAGCTTTGCATCACAGGAATAAATTACATTTTAAAATATATTTAAATAGAAAACAGTTATTTTAAATTGTAATATTATGTTATAATATTGCAGTTTTTATTTTATTTTTAATCAAATAAATACAGCCTTAGTGAGCATAAGAGACTGAAAAAAAATCTGAATTATTCCACATTTTTGATCATTAGTGTGCATAACACTAACCATGTTCTCTCTTTCTTTTCATTCACAGGCGTACATGAACCGCAGCCCGGTCCACCAGCTCAACGGCTTCGCCACCACAGGAGATGGCAGCTTGGTTATCTTCGAGACTGCTTTATAACGGCCCGTGAAGTGCCTGATGTACACAGCACACAGCTATGCCCAGCATCCTCCTCCTGCGGAGGGCAACGGGCACAAGTTCTGCCTCTTCACCCAAAACACCAGGCTGAGCGGAGCCAGAGACACATGTATGCGCTCACACTGAACGTTCACGCCAGTGACTCCAGAGACGACAGAGCTGCAAGCACACCAGAGGACTTTATACACCAGCGTTCTGATTTCTCCAGTTTGATAGGCTAGAGATTGTACACCACTTTATGTTATAATTATTAATATGTGCCTTAATGTGTAAGTGTAGTATCAGGACTGCTAGGGGCCAAAGAGATAGCTTGCCTTTGCTCTAATGAAACACTATGCTATGAGCTAGACTAATTTAATTTTCCCAGTGCCTTTATACTACATGAACCATAATTGCTGCTGATTCTGACAGTAACAATAAGTCCTTTTAAACAATACTGCACTGAGAGGGCTCTAAAAAGTAAGCAAGAAACAGCATCTAGTTTTAGTTTATTATTATTTGTGATTCTGACACTCTATCTGCCTTAATCAAAAAACAATCAGTTTTCAGAGACAGCTTACAGAAATACAATTTTGCTGGATAACAATCATTCTGTAATACTGCTTTATTTCTTGGGTAAAGAAATCTTGTGCAAAAGTTCTTGTGCAATACAAACAAGACCTGAACTTTACTTTAATGTGCCCGTTAAATGTAATGCTGTCCCCGATGTCCTTGAAATTTTAGAAAAATCATTTTATTTTTATAATTTGTTTTATGAATCTGAATGAAAGGGATGTTGAGTGACTGCACACAGCGCACAGATGCCAGTGTAACACCGGCAGCTTTTCTCTACTGCTCATTGTCTTGTATTTTTTGAATGTTTTGTCTTTTTTTATGGTTTCATTTGTGGTTCATGGAGGGGTAAAAGAAGAGAAAGTTGCAGTTCCAGCCACAAAAGATTTTTGTGAAATGCAGTTTAGCCCAACCATTTTATTTAAATTAAACAACTGAATTCAGCGTTTCTTTAACTTCTTGGTTATTTGTTTGAGAATTAAGTTAAATGTTTGTTGTCATATCCCTGAGTTTGTTTTTCTGATGAATTGACTACATGGTTTCTGCTGGATGGAAGAATCAGTGTTTGCTGTTCAAAAGTCAAAAGTACGTTTGTATTCTTTTCATTTATGTTAAAATGTGTATTTGCAATTGTTCTGTCATATCAGATTCTTGTATTTGGATTAAACCACTTGATATCACTCAAAACATCTTATGTTTTAGGGATATTTATTTAAGCGTCTCTAACTTAACTTTACATTAAAAGTAGTCTAACTTTGAAAACTCATCTCTTATTTTCCCGTCATTTGAGATATGTTTAAATTCTGAATTCAAGAAAGTGCAAAGTTCTTTACAAGTAGCTTTTCCACAAGCTGAGGTAAATACAAATACATAGATAAACGTGGTTAAACATCTACCATCATATAATGAAATATTATGTGTACGTGTGTTGCTGTATAAAAAAACAAAACATAGTTTTGATTGAAAAAAAATAGTTAAAATCCATAGCTACTTTAAAACTGACTTCTTTTTAGAACCACATTCACAAAAAAAAAACATACTTTTAAACAATTTTTACTCGGAAATTGCTTGTAAATGTCTCATATTGCTGCAAGTAACATTGAAATAAATGTGAAATTTTTAAGTAGAAAGACTGAAATAGTATTTTCTTTCAAAATTCAATCTTAAAATAATATAAAACAATATTCTTTATGACTTTTTTTTTTTTTTTTTTTTTTTGACGTGCAGGTGAAGTAGTTACAACATCTACCAGCAGGAGCTAATGGGGTCATGCTAACCAGCCAAAAATATGAATCGTGAACTCTGCCAATTTTATGGAAATGTTTTTTTAGGGAATTTACATACAGATCAAGTGCATACTTAATTTTTCCAGCATTATTTTTTTTATAAATCACACTAGATGAACATGTTAAATTGCGACCCTGATCATGTCACAGGGCACAGTATGTTATCCTAACCTTCATTTCCATATGGGTTGATTTCAACTGGGAAACCCCCTGTATTCCAATAACCAGGAGAAGAAAAAACGTTGTCACTTTACATCCCACTCCATAATGGCTTTAAGATTTGGTGCCGGAGGTGACAGCAGGTATTTGTTTACAGTCTGTCATCCGTGTCCCATGGTGTTTTGAGACTGTGTTATGTTAGGACATAAAGGAATTAACCTGAAGGCAAAATCCTGGATTGACTGAGAACAAGAGGCAATGTGTTGGGCAAGCAGGCATCGAATCACAGCCTCTTGTCCTCAACATTTGTGGCTTTGTCTGTAATCGTAACCATCATCTCTGGAGTGTAAGCGATACTGTAGGCCTTTCTCCTCCTGGATGGACAAACAAAAGTGTGAGCTCTTTGCAGTAGATGATCCTATTGTGTTCAGTTCAAAGGTGTGCACAAGAAGGAATGCTTGCCTTTACTTCTTCACAGAAAAAGCACTTCAATACACTCTGGTAATGCGTAAAAATTGAGAGAAGATATGAAAGGATAGCCAGATTCATTATTATGGGAGATGTATGTGGTATGCTTCCCTTACAGCGATGATCTCATGGCAAAGCTGAACACACTCACACACACGCTCTCTCTCAAGCATGTGAAGTAGGCCAGAGTTACTTCAATTCTGTGCGTTCATCTTATGATTTGGATGCTTGTTCTTGTCACTTGAAGTGGAATTTGCAATATTTTATTAATATTATTACATTATTTGATATTATTATGCACAGTGGCACCAAAAAGTATTTGCATATATTTGCATATGTTTGAATGTCATGCATTAGTCATCAAATAATTAGAGCAAGTGGCTTTTTTAAGGAAAGAAAGCACAGATATTGTTAATATTACTATTAACTAATACTATAATTGTACTATTAATATTACGGTTAAATGTTAGTATGTTCAAACAAAGCATTTTACCAGTTCAAAACAAGTTCTATTGATTTTTTTTTTTTTTTAGATTTTCTGTCATTTACAACTAAAAATTATACTCATTCAACAAGTTCACAGAATTGAATTTGTGCAGTAATGCCTACTCTATGGAAGTCCACTTCCACAAAGGAATTAAAAAAGGTAAGTGTGACTTTTTATCTCACAAATCTGATTTTTTTTTTCTTACAATTCTGACTTTTTCTCTAATAATTGTGAGATATAAAGTTAGAATTGCAAGATATATACTTGCAATTGCGAAAAAAAAGTGTGAGATAAAAGATTGAAATTACCTTTTTTATATATTTTTTTTTTTTTTTTGTTCCATGGTAGAAGAAGAAAAAAAAAAACAATTGCAAGAAAATAAATTCAGAATTCTGACTCAGGTCATAATTATTATGCACACCACAAATGTTAAGCCCCACTTAAAAATGTTTGAATGTCTTTGCATTAGATATTAAATGATTAGAATGAGTATACATAGTTAAGGGATAGTTCAACCAGAAATGAAAGTTCTGTCATTATGTCGTTTCAAACCTGTATGACTTTCTTCTGAGGAACACAAAAGATATTTTGAAGAATGTTTGGGTCAAAACAACACTGGACCCCACTGACTCATTATAAACACATTCAGAATACTGTTTTTGTGCTCCACAGAAGAATAACATGAGGGTGAGTAAATGATGACAGAATTTTCATTTTTGGGTGAACTATTTCTTTAATCTACACCTGTAGTTACGGTGTTCAGATACCAGTGTTAAACTGAGGAACTAATTTTATACATCCACTAAAAATCACCTTAGCACCAGTTCAGAAGTAAGCTCAGAAAAGTTTGTTTTTGCAGACAATGCTTGATTTTGGTGTTTGTATTCTAATGTGATGAAATTCATACACTGTACTTATTGCACTGTAGGTACGTTTCCCAGTAGTTATTATAAGAGTTGTGTCATTTTATATGTGCCATTTCCTTAGGATTTTCTGTCACAACAAAACACAACAAAAGAACTAAAGTTAAATCTTATAAACAAAACACCTTCTGACAGAAATTGCTTTTCTGGAGCAAATTGTTTAAAGGAACAGAGAGAGAAGCATTTGTCATGCTACCACCCCCATTCTCTGTTTTATGGCACGGTCTTAATATCAGTTGCAAAGCTGCACAATGTCCTGATGAAGGTGACCATGCCTTTAGAAATCAGTGTGACATAGAAAGCAGCTGTTTGCTTCTCCTTTGGACCGCTGTAGTCTGCGCTGACAATGTAGACTGATAACTGATTGCACGCTTAAAGAATTTTCCCAGTTCAAAACAAGTTCTACTGACAGCATCTGTGATTTTCTGTCATTTATGACTTAAAATAGTTTAGACTCATTCTTCAAGTTCGTAAAATTGCATTTGTGGTAGTGCCAACCCTATGAAAGTCTGTTTCCACCATGGAATTAAAAAAGTAATTATGACATTTTATCTCACAATTCTGAATTTTTTTAAGACTTAAAAAAAGACTTGTGGGTTATAAAGACAAAATTGCCAGATGTAAAGTCAGAATTGTGGAATATAAACTCAGAACTAGAAGATGTAAAGTCAGAATTGCCAGATATAACCTCAAAACTGTGAGATGTAAACTTGGAATTTTGAGAAAAAAAGTCAGAACTTTGTATCTTGTAATTCTGTTTATATCTTGCTATTCTGAGAGAAAAAGTGATTATATCTCATAAATCTGTTATATCTCAAAATTCAGACTTTTTCTCAGAATTCTGAGTTTACATCGCTAAATTCTGATTTTTTTTTTCTGAATTGTGAGATTAAAAAATCAAAATTACCTTTTTTAGCTGTGAATTGAGTGTATCTTACAATAGATGTCACTATAGGGCAAGGCATTGCAATGGTATAAACTTTAAAATACGTTAATAGAATTGTTTCGACAGTTAAGAATTGTACGTTGTATGTGTTTAGAGCAAAATACATCTAATTGCTTGTGAATTTTGCATGTGTTAACTCCTGTCATGAGCATGTAAAGCCACTAAACTCTGAAAATTTCATGGTACACACGAAGACACATTAAAAAAACACAAACACAGAAATTGTCAGTAATATGTAACCTAAAGTTTACTCACCTAGAGCCATTAAAAATCCAATTTAGACAACTGTAACATGCATTGTTATATGTTAGAATTAATCTCAAGCTCTAAAACCCTGCAGAATGTGTTGCCCTCATAGACTTCCAATGCATGTGTATTAATAATTAACATTAACTTAAAAATTTGAAGTTTTTTGATTTTCGGTTATTTTCTATTAAAAGAGACACTACCACGATTAAAACTAATTTTCTCTGACAACTGCAAGTGCTTGAATTATGTATTTAAATGTGCATTGTAACAAATGATTGTAAATAAATCAGATTATTGGAGTAAGTTTTACAAGAAAATACTATTTCAGTCTTTCTATTTCTAAATTTCTTGTTTCGTTCAATGCTTTTCTTGCCATTTCTTTGTAAATACATGTGGAATTTCTGAATGAAAGTTGTTTCTAAACCATTTTGTTTTTCAGTGTATTTACAAAGCAAATTATGAAACAGTTTTTCATCAATTGTTTAAACTTAACCTCCAGAAAAATGTTCAAGGTTTCGTAGTCTCGTTAACAAAGAACTTCAACGACAATTCAAGCCGTTCTCATGCACGTGATGGTCGACCATGTCTGATGACTTTTTGAGAGAATAAACGTAGGCTTTTCTCTCCAATCCTCTCCATACATCCCGTGTTTTCTTTGGAGCCAAATCCCTGTCTTAAAGTCCGGCTGTCATGGTGATAGATGGGGATTCTTCCCCTTTCTGTCCTTTTGTTCACGGGCCCAAACTCTCAGCAGTTTCTCTTTCGAACAAAACCTTCAAATGACTCTGAGTGAATGTGATTAGGTTGAAGGACCTCAGACAAATTGAGTGGACAAAAACACTGGTCATTGTCCTGCCATTTGCTCCCATTGTTCCCATTCTCCGCAGTGAAAGCCTTCAGAACATTAGCCACACAGTGTGACCATCCTTCACTCTCACTGGAGCTGTCCTTTTATCTCCTTTCACATTCACTGGATTCATTACGGCCTACAAAGGACAGCCAATAAAACAGCTTGCGATGTCAGCTGGATTCTGGGTTCCTCATGGGAGGCCTGTGTGCTCGACGCTGGAGCGAGTGAAAAGACTCGGGACCCCTGTGATGGCGGGCCGAAAGCACGTCAAGCGCTGGGTGGCCGTACGTTGTGGTACATACTGCATGTCGTCTATCTTGAAGGACACTGTAAGTTTTAGACATTTCAAATGGAATTCATGAGAATGATAGACTTATTTCATGAATAGTGTGACTCTTTATAATGTTTTATGACTGGATCTTGAACCCTGACATTTGTGCGGCATTCAAAATTGAGAATTCCAATTCCATTCCTGACAGGATGCAGAAACGCTATTTGAATTTAAATGTGAAAAAGAATTGAAAAGAATTCAAAGACATTCAGATAACTGTATGTATATATATATATATATATATATATATATATATATATATTATTTTTATTTTTTTTATTTTTTTTGCTAGAAAAGCAAAGTTTGTTAATATTGGCCTTTTTTGAAGTTTTGAAGATTTATAGGCCTTATGGACAGAGAGAATGATAGATTTTCCCATGAATTCATTACCTGTGTTGAATTTCTTCAAATTACTCTTCAGCAAATTCCTCTTCCTGTCATAAATTCAACTTTCTGTGGGTTGTGGTCAATCAGTTTTACCAAATTTACACTTGAACTGAATTTTGCCTAATGAGCACCACACATTTTTTTCAGGAAACATAAATAAGGAGTTTATCAATATTGTGACAATACTACTTTTGTCAGTCAGGTTAAATGTTCTGCATACGTTTTAGATATGCATGTTATTATTATGCATATATGCATATATATAATGTTACATTATGCATGTTTTATATGTAGAATTACACAAAAATGTTAAATGTATACTGTCTGTATATGTGTCTTCCCCTTTAATTAATGTGTCAGTCTTTATAATTTCCTGTTTTGGCTCCTCCTCTTCCTTGCTAGCATTGTGTCTTTATCATAGAGGTAAGTTTATACTAAGCTCTTATTAATCAAAATGCATATTTGCTTTAAAAATCATTTTTATTTTAATTCATATTTATGACATTATTCTCCCTATATGTTTGATTATTTCCATGTTTTCACTTTATTTAAGATTATGTTTAGTTTTCTGGCACCATCAAACCTGAAGAACATGCTGTTTACTTTATAGAAATGTAAAGCTGAATTCATAAAGACTGCTTTATCTTCTATCAGAGTAAATGAAGTGTCAAACCGTTGACTGATATCCATTTATTTGTTTGAATTTCTTAACAGATGTTTACATATAGTCTACGAGACAAAATAATAGCTGAATCTAAACACATGAACTAGTCCAAAAGTTTACAAACCCTAAAGTTTACAAGTTTACAAACCTTTTAAATTGGTTGATTGGGGTATAAATTGTATTTATTTTATCTTCTGGGGAACAGCTTCTGAAGTGCAGTACTAAATGAAAAAAATATATATATGATCTTTAAAATAAAATAATAAAACTGTACACATCATCATCATCCTGTTCAAAAGTTGACACCCCCAGCTCTTAAAGGGATAGTTCACCCAAAAATAAAATTCTGTCATCATTTACTCACACTTAAGTTTTTCCAAACCTGTTTCCTTCAGCTTTTTGAACACAAAAGAAGATAACCAAACAGTTGACGTAGCCATTGACTTCCATAATATGGAAAAAAAAATACTATGGAAGTCAATGGTTGCCATCAACTGTTTGGTTACCAACACTCAAAATATCTTCTTTTGTGTTGAGCAAAAGAAAGAAACTCATACAGGTTTGGAATGACATGAGGGTAAATAAATGACAACAAAATTTTCCTTTTTGAGTAAACTATCCCTTTAGTGCATCTTATTGTCTTCTCAATCATCAGTAAATGTTTATATAATAGTTATGCATGAGTCCCTCAGGTGTTCTCAGTGTGGAACTGTCCTCGATTGTCACTGTTGGAAAGTGTTCAAATATGCAAAAAGAGTGTGCAGGACTGTTTATAACTGATTCCTTCTACACACACTTGCTCTTTAGAACACAAATGTTAAAAGCACTAAACGCTTTGGTGGTTCTATCAATGCGCAGTGGAGATAAAGTACTGAAGGCAGGGCAAAGCTGGACGTACAATGGCCCTTCTTCCAGCTGAAAATTAAAGGATTTCTCCTTTTAACGCATTGTTCTTTTCTTCCGCTCTCTCCAAAGGAATTTCTTTTCCTTTCTGCTAAATAAGCTTCTCTTTGAGAGATAACCGAGAGCACTCATGCAAATCCAAGATGCGTTCTGAGATGTTTTCAGGAGAATAAAAGGGAGGCTAAACACAGAGCCAGTTTTAAGAGTCATTTGTTCCTATAATTACTCCGGAGCATATTGTTCTGGTGTGGTCCTGACTCATGACTGACACCTCCTAGTTCTCAGGGTGTGACTGCTCCATAAAAGCTATATATCTCCAGTAAACAGTAGTATTCTACACTGCTGTCACATGAACTCACCAAGTTGGATGTAAATGTTATCCAGGTATTATTTTGGAAATAAAAATATGTATTATAGTATACTTCATTTTTGTATACACCCTCTCGGCCCAGTCAAGTAATGGTTTTGAAAAGTATCACAGTTAGCTGAACTTTATATTTTTGAAGTTCTAAATAATGATCATTGGAGTATGTTTTGCAAGAAAATATTTACATTTTTCTACTTCAAATTTTCATGTTTAATTGTGTCACTTGCTGTTTCTTTGTAATTAATGTTACGAACTAGCAAATTCTGAGTGAAAATTGTTTCTACACTGTAAGAAAAAAATATTTAAAAAATGATAATTTCCTGGCAGAACATTACCAGTACATTTTCTGTGTTTACATGCATTTCCTAAAACACAACACAATGCATTGTATAATTCAAAATACAGGTAAAACACCAGTGAAAAAAAAAACAAAAACAATTCAGAATGCATTGGTTTTTATAGTGCAATTGTAATTTGGGCTTGGGTATAGAGCCTGGTTGGCTAAAGCAGATAAATTGTCTGCAAATATACATCCATGGTTTCAAAAAGATTATGGAGATTTAAGTTTATACAAAGAGACACAATTAAAAGAAACAAAAGAGTGTAGAATTTCCACTTGCTTGTCTTAATAAGCACTTCCTTTCTCCAGCAACCCTCTAATATTGAAATCCATTCAAAAGATTGCATTATAATCACATAGTAACAGAGAAACACATATGACCGCAGTTATGGACACAAGGTTAACTGAACTTGTCGGGTGCCTTTCAAAGACACAGTATCTGTGGGAAATGTAATGCTAGCAGCCTACTGGTTAAGCACTGAGTCACCAAAACAAAAGCGCCAACTTCTTTTCTGTTGAGTATTTATTTATTAGATAGATAGATAGATAGATAGATAGATAGATAGATAGATAGATAGATAGATAGATAGATAGATAGATCAATCCCAGGAAATGAACTTAATATGCACAGCTTGTATTGTGATGACTATTATTATTATTGTAATAATTAACAATAAGTAGTTGTCTCCAACTTTTCAGTGATTCAGAGTTTAGTGTTTGTAACTATTTGAATTTACATTTAATTAATTATCTGTTATAGATTAAAAAAAATGTAATACTGTCATTGAACTGCTACCAGTGAAAGAAATGCAAAACTATCAGTGCTGCTGCTCATAGTGTTTCTAGATTTCACAGGACACACCCACACTTACGTCATTGATCTCAGGCCGAACGGACACGCCCACTTCATTCATAACTCAGCACAGGCGGCACAAATCCAAGCAGTGATGAGCATTTAAACCCAGATCACTTTCGAGACTCCCTTACACAGCGTGCGTCCATGGATAACGACTCCAGCTATTGGGACTTGTTTGAAGAGATAAATATCTGATCTTTCTAAGTCACATAAATTTGACAAATAGTCTAAACTTATTTCCGGGCGCAGACTCAGATTTTGGTGCCATGTCTCAAAGGTAACACAGCCAGGTGTGACTGAACTGTGCGTCAAAGGAACTTTGGGCTGCTTTTCGGCGGACTGAACTGAAAAAGAAGCAGCAGAGGAAACTGCTTCAGAAATGGCAAAGCCTATGGACCATGTTAAACGTCCCATGAACGCTTTTATGGTGTGGTCGAGAGCTCAGAGACGGAAAATGGCACTGGACAACCCGAAGATGCACAACTCTGAGATCAGCAAACGCCTCGGAGGTGAATGGAAACTCCTGTCAGACTCTGAAAAAAGACCTTTTATTGACGAGGCCAAACGCCTTAGAGCCGTTCACATGAAAGAACACCCGGATTACAAATACAGACCGCGGAGAAAGCCCAAAAACTTGATCAAAAAAGACAGGTATCATTTTAATGTGACGTACAATCTGGGTGACAGTGACCCGTTGAAAAGTGCGCGTTTACCCGGTGACGCACTCTCGGACTCGCTGAGCGCGGAGGAAATGTCTGTCGCCGCTGCTACTCGGGTGTTTTTCAGTCACCACCTGTCCGCCAACCCCTATCCGTTTCTCGACCTGACCTCCAAAATGTCGGAATTACCCCCTGCACCTTTCCCACATTACTCTATGCTCGGGTATCCCGCTGGAGTCTCCGCGTTTCCCGGGATGGGGGTTCTGGCCGGTGCGCCACACGCTCACCCGGCTCCGGGTAACCCGGGCCACATGGTGCCCTATAACTGCCTGGGCTGGCCGGGCTCTGGACCTGCTTTTCCTTCATCTTACCTGCTTTTACCAGGAATGACCAAAGCTCAGCATGAACCTTATCTGACGTACGCTGCGACGATATGATTGGAAATTTGTTCATGTGGTATAAGGTCACGTGCACTTGTCTAAAGCTTTGCATTTTGTAAAAATAAATAAATAAATGTTTAAGATATTATTTGTGCAAAGAGTTGAATCTTTAATCTTTTTTTGTGTTTTATTAAATTTCCGTTTCAAAGAAATTGCAGTTACTGTAAAAATAATGATTTACCAGCATAACGGGGATGTTGGTGGCTGTATTTTACTACTGCTGCATATGTCATTAATTACTATAATGTTAATATTACGGCCTATTAGAGCTATTAAAATCTGTTACTGTAAAACGTGCTTATAATAATACACAGGTGGTACAATGCAAGGTCACATGGTACAACCAATTACATGACACAAACTTAATGCTATAAACTAACTAAACAACATAACACTCAAATGGACATAACTGGAAAGAGTAATGAAAAGAAATGTTTAAAACATTTGTTTAAAATGTTATGGTTCACAGAAGGAATGCATGTTGATCACCATTAATTATGAGACCATTCATACATTAAGTCATACTTGATGCTTTCATGCTCATACACAGATTTGCCTGTTGTTTTCTTCATATATTATAAAGTAAATTATACTTTTGCAATTTTACAATAAAACTACATATATTGTAAAATAACAATAATAACTTAATTTTATAAAGCATTTTTAAAAGTGCTTTTCTCAAAGTGTTGTAAAATTTAGTAATGCATGGTTAGGTAACTTACAGTTGACCGATTAATGGGTTTTACTATAGCGTTTTACATTCTTTTCCTGGTAAAATTACTTTTGCTTTATTATGAGAAATGACATATATGAACACATGATATGAGCTGGTGTTTTGACATGCACATTTTTTGATCTACTTTATAGTCACTTATATATGTTCAGAGTATGTTGTTTGTGGATTTAACTATAAGGATAATCAAATGTGGAGAAAAATACAGAAGGAATCTTCCAATCACTTTCTAATATCTGTTTGTTGTTGTTGTTATCAAGATAAGGTTCTTTTTTGTTTTTTGTTTTTTGTTTTTTTTCTAAAACAACCTCTCTGAAGCCTAGACCTGATAAATCTGCAATATGATACAGAACAACAGATGACAAGTGACAGAATGGCACATGGGGAAACAATCTGTTAAGAGGACAGCCATCAAACCCGGAGACAGTGATGCAGCAACTCTATAACATCAGCTGGTTCAAAAGCTTAACAGATAATAGCTCTTAACCAGGAACAGACTCTGAGCAGTGATGAGGAGAAGCTCTTAAGAGGGAAGTGAAGGAAAAGGCCAGAAAAATACATAACAAAGGCGACTCAGACGCAACTAGCTCCTGATGGGAAGTTTCTTTTCATCAGTTCATGTGATCAGTTAACTTGCACTTCTCATCCTTTTGTTGGCTAAGCTCAAGAAACAAAGAAAGGAATAAATATTTCCCCAAAAATATTTAAAATAATAATCAATTAAATTGCATATTGCATATACAGTGTTTATTTATATAGCACATAATAAATAAGATCGATAATATTTGTTAACTTAAAGTCATTAAAATTAAACTGAGCTATTGAGTAATGTAATTACATTTACATTCTGTGTTCTTTCAGACAAGAATCCATTTATTAGAACTTGTCAGTTCAGAAACTGAACACTTCTGTAATCTTGCCATTTTAGCAGACACCAAGAAATCGCAAAATTTTTCAGTGCAAAACAACTGAAAAATCTGATTGTACTAAGAGGCCTTTCACTATGGTGAGTTTTATGATGTAATAATAATAATAATAAAAAAGAAGTTGTCAACAATGTTAATCACATTAACATAAAATGCAATCAAGTAATAGGCTAAATAATATCTTTAGCATGTGCAACATATTATTGACTTCTTTAAGTCAAGCAATACAAATTATTGTTATAACATATTTTGTATGTCAGTCAACTGACTAAAACCAGTATCTATAATCAGCAGTGACAACAGGTTACAAAGATCATAGGTAATTATTAGAAACTTGTGTTTTATATAAGTATAAAGATAACATATCATTAATGACAGAATGATTAAGCTCCAGGAATTCTGTTTCAATTCTGTGCAGGAACTGTTTTATTGTGTGTTTTTTTTTTTTTATTATTTAAAAAAACAATAAAACAATTTAATGTTGATTTACATAAACAGAAACAATTTTCAGGGTATCTTTTAAACATTCTTAAAGACTAACAAGCACCTACAGTATCATTGCTGTAATTAAAGTTATTTTAAATAA
Organism: Spinibarbus caldwelli; assembly: GCA_039654775.1. Classification (NCBI taxonomy): domain Eukaryota; kingdom Metazoa; phylum Chordata; class Actinopteri; order Cypriniformes; family Cyprinidae; genus Spinibarbus; species Spinibarbus caldwelli. Next base: position 5,719,285 of record CM077237.1, read on the forward strand.
AATGGTATCCTGGGAGCGAGCTGCAAAATAAAATAAAAATGAAATAAAATAAAACATAAATAAAATAAAAAATTGTAAAAAAAAAATAGAAAAAAAAGAAAGTATTGGTTAACTTAACAGCAAATAAATAAATAATAAAAATCTTGAAAAAAAACGTTTATGCTAAAACTACTTTCAAGTACGACAAAATTTCAAAACTCAGTTTGACAATTTTTACCCTATATTTGTAAATATGTACAAATAATTTGCGTTTGTGCTGCAGCTCATAATTTACAGTAAGTCTTTTTTTAGTTAATAAACATGCGCACATTTAAAGCCATGGCTCCCCCTGCTGCTAACAGCTAGCGAGTAATGTTTATATTTTATGTTTTGCATTTTGTGCCTTGGTTAATTGTTTGTTTAATATATGGATGCCATTATGGATGTAGGCTATAATTTTATCTGTCAATTACTGAGTATAATAATCATTTTTAAAAAAATGCAATGCACAATTGTTTTGCCTTTTTTGTCCAGAGCACATTCGAGCAAAAACAGCCTACTTCTTGAAAGGTTCATGCTATGTCACAACTAGATTAATTTTTGTGATGTGAAGCATGCACGCGCCCTACTGGATCCTTATGGCAGTGCAGTAGTCTTACTTTTTGTTGCTTGGAAACAGTAAACAGGAAGGAGTCAGCGCGAGCGCGGGCGGACATCAGCGGGTAAGACCATGCGAAATAACGCTAGTAACTGCTAAAATATATTTTCCCCAAGCAAAACTATAAATATTACAACTGAAAACTTTTTTGCGATTCTTTCTTTATTTCCACCGCTTATTAAAAATATTTAGCAAATAAGTTAGCTGCATAGAAGAGCAGCGTGGCCTTGGCCTTTAATTAGCTAGTCTGAATGCAGGATTCGTTGAGGGTTAGTAGAAATATTCTATCTATCTATCTATCTATCTATCTATCTATCTATCTATCTATCTATCTATCTATCTATCTATCTATCTATCCAACATGATAGACGTAGCGGAAGGGGAGGGGCTACCGATTTCTGGATGACAAAAAAACCTTATGAAAGTACATTTTTATATTTAGGGCACAGCTTTTGTCTTGACAGACTTTCTAATTCATTATATAAGAAAGGATACAAGTACTCATTTGAAATCACAGTTTAATCCTATTGAATTAAACTCAATCCTATTTATATTAAACTGTTAATTATTTTCATGTTTTTTTTTTTGTACCGATATTATTATGTAATCTAGTTGTTGGTTCAGTTTTTTAGCAAGTTATGATTTGGTGTGGTTATAAAATGCATCTTCTTTTTTAAATCTGTGATCCACAGAAATTCAGCAAGCATGCCTAAAAAAGCAGGGAAGAAAGGAGGCGGAAAACAAGCCGGCCTGACAGAAGAGGAGAGACTTCTGTACATGCAGCAGAAAGCTCAAGCTGAGGAGGAGATAGACAAGAGAAAAGAGGACATGCTCACACACTTCCTTAAGGTGGTGACACATAACAGAAAATAATTTAGGTTTAGAAATTGTTTTGAAGTAAAATTAAACAGTAAAAAACAGAGGGCTTTTGTTTGTCATAAGATCTTTATGTAAATCAAATTTTATGCATAAAACATTTATCTATCCATGCATATTTATGCATCAGATCAACAAAGTTGATTTTATTATTTATTTATTTATTTTACTATATATTTGATCATGGTTTCTGGTGTATTCAGAACTTTTCTTTTTCAAATATTTATTTAGTACTTTCTAATGCAGACACAGATTAATGCTTGTGAGGCAATTGATTTCTCCATTGACATATGATTTATTTTTTAGGATAAACTGCAGAAAGAGGAGAGGAACACCATACTGAATTTCCATAAGCTGCGGCAGCAGTGGCGCACTGTTTTAACACAGACCAAGACAGCAGAGCTACGCAAAGACATGTCAGTGCTCAGCCAGAACTTTGAGAGAGTCCTGGACTACAAAGACAACATCATTAAGGTGACATCCTCATTAAAGAAAATATCATGAATTTACAAACCTCTAATATATATATAATAAAAACTAGACTGTCTCTTCTAACTTATAGGAAGGTCAGTATGGTATAACTTTCATGAGAGTCTGGAAGCAACAAGCTTGTGTGTGTGTTTTGTGCAGAGTTTGGTGGTTGATCTGTCTGAGAGGGAGCAGCAGTCAGAGCTGGCACGCAGTTCTCATCTGCAGAACGTGGACTATCTGTTAGAGCTTCATAGGAGTCGGCTGGTAGAACTAGAGTTGAACTTCAACACAAGTCTAGAAGAACTTGGTTCGGAGTATAATACTGAGAGGTACCTATACGCACACAAACACAAACATTTTTGAAGGTAGTCAGTTTCCCAGTTCCAGACAACATCAGCTGGGTCATTCCTTTTGTGCTGAACTGTAGAAAATGAACATGCCTTTTGTTGTAATTTTGCTAAAAACTTTCCTCACCCTCAGGCCATTGTAGATGAGTTTGTTTCTTCACCAGAACAGATTTGGAGAAATTCAGTATTACATAACTTGCTCACCAGTGGATCCTCTGCAGTGAATGGGTGCCGTCAGAATGAGAGTCCAAACAGCTGATAAAAACATAACAATAATCCACAAGTAATCCACACCACTCCAGTCCATCAATTAACATCTTGTGAAGTGAATAGCTGAGTGTTTGTAAGAAACAAATCCATCATTAAAACATTTAATAAAATATGAGTCCATAATCTATAACAACACTTCCTCCAGTGAAAAGGTCCATCCCCTGTTGTCCTCTCACATCAAAATCCACATACATATTTGTTTATAACTATTTTGGACTGTTTCTTTACTTGTAAACAGTGCTTGATCTGTGCATATTTCTCTCCTGATACAGACAAGATGACTTTTTCACTGGAGAAACCAATATTATGGATAGAGGACTTGCATTTTGTCCAGAAGCAATGGATTTGAAATTACAAACATGTTGATGGCTTTGTTTACATTTCTTGTGGATTATTGTGATGTTTTCATTAGCTATTTGGACTCTCATTCTGACGGCACCCATTCACTGCAGAGGATCAATTGGTGAGCAACTGATGTAATGCTAAATTTCTCCAAATCTGTTCTGATGAAGAAACAAATTACATCTTGAATGGCCTGAGAGTGAGTAAATTCTGAGCAAATTTCAAATTTTGGGTGAACTATTTTTTTAAGGAACTGAATTTTACAAAAAAAGAAAAAGAAAGCTTCATATATTATACAGTTTAATTAGACATGTTTGGGCACATGAAAATGCACTTCAAATGAATGAATCAAGTTACCATCATCTTTATTATATTTATTTTATATTTCAGAGAGCAAATTCTTTCACAGCACCAACAGGGGAGTATGTATTTGGAGAAGGTGATGTTTTCCATGGAAAAGCATTACGCTGATCTTGACAATGAGGCTAGACGTGATTACGAGAGCATTCGTAATCAAATAAAAAAACAGGTACTGGTTTCATTATGTTTACATTTATTCATTTGCCAGATGCTTAAATAACTCAAATGAGGAACATCACAATTTGTCATAGTGCCAACAATATTCATAGGTTTAGGAAAAACTAGATTAGTAAACAAGCTAGAGGAGAGGAGCAGAGGAGAAACACAGAAAAGAAGAAAAAGAGATTTTTTAAAAAATATAATAAGAGTTAGAGTAAGTGCCTTGCTTCAAAAAATTGTAATGATTGCATTAACCTAAAATAAATGCAGTGCAATGCAAATTTAAATAGATGTATACATGGATTACAAAAATACAGATATGTTTGTGCAGGCGCGGATTAACGCACAGGCTTGCCTACCCCTTAGGGGCCCCCTCGTGTGCAGGGTCCTCGGATTGGCCAGACTATTTTTTTATTATTATTTTAAATTTACTTCAGCACGAACGAAAAAAGATCCTCATTTGCCCATAAGAAACGTTAAAGGAGGATTTGATTGACAAAATTAATGCCTTGTATTGTAGAATGCACGCCCAGCACCGCCGAGAGTTTGCACGATCGTTAAAATGAAACTGAAAAGTAAAATGCGCAAGCGCACCTAGACGGCCAGACGGCCTCTGCACAATCTGACTTTGTTGCAGCCTAGAATTAAACTGCTGGTTTCGGCTGGCCAGAGTAGAACGACACAGTATTTCCCCGTTTAATACTGTAAAGCTGCTTTGACACAATTTGCATTGTAAAAAGCGCTATATAAATAATGGTGACTTGACTTGATGCGCGTTCAAAAGCGATTTTAATACCCACGACTCCCTGGTGCACACAAATTAGGCTACATAACATGTATAGGCTGTTATTAGTATGTACTATAATAGATTGTGTAGTTGTCTATAGCTCTGTATCATGCTTGAAAAATTTGGTCTCTATTTGCACTTTGAATATTGAGAGAGTAGCCTACTTTGATTATGGCTGCACTTATTGTTTGCATTTAATTAGACTAAGAAAGACCTGTGTTATTTATTATTTGTTATTTACGCTGTTTTTATTTCTATGTTCAATTTGTGAAAGGGACTTCAGTTAGTAGGTCAAACATTATAGAAGCTCATAATTCACATACAGTTCTAAGGTCTGATGAGAATCACATGAAATCATACAGAAGAGAAGCCAGTTAGTTGAGTTTGTGGCAAAACCTTTTACAGTGCTTGAGTGTTGTTTTCTTGTACTGCATATGATAATTCATACTCAGAAAGCAGAACTGAAATGACATTTATTTCAAGAAGATTAGTTAAAACAATTCAAAATGCACCTGCAGACTATACAGTCATGTATTTGGTCATTGAGAATTTTTTTTAAAATGTGTAAAGATCTCGACCTCATCTCATTCTTGTGAACCCAATCTCGTGTCTCGTCTTGTCTCTTGAGTTAAGTGTTGGCGTTAATGATAATCAAACAACAAAAGACGAGGAATAAATCACTCCCTGCTCTTGACAGAATAGCATTTGTAGTTTCTATAAGAATTTATATAATGAAAATTTTGCCCTACCATGTATGTATGGCACTAAATACATTTCTCCATTATTTAAAGCATAATGATTAAGGGGGGCCTCACACAAAGAGCAGCCTAGGGGCCCCTGACCACCTTAATCCACCCCTGTGTTTGTGTGTGTATATATATATGCTAGAATCTGTAAAATGCACAATATTCAACAAACAATTAAGACACATAATTATGGGTTTAATATAATAAAATGATGTTGGTTTTGTTTCTGCAGAACAAAGAGGATAAGCAAACAGTGAAAGATCAGATGGAAGGGGTTGTGGAAAAACTGTGGCGGGAACTTCAGCAGGTTTTACACCACTACAATGAGACCACCAAAGACAGATTCATCGCAACTGAGTCTCTGCAAATCAAGGATGAACAAAGTGCTAAAGAGATTGACACACATAAAAAGCACATTCAGAAGTTGCAGGTCAGCAATGAAGTAGCTGACTACTTTGAAGAAGCTTTTTTTCCCCATACTTCCAGTTGTGTTATTTCATAGATTTGAAGATTTTGTAGCAATTTAAAATGTCAAAATATGTTCAAACATTTGCAGGAGTCTATCTCTGCTCTGCGCTGTCAGTTGAGTTCCAGTCAAACCGGAGTAACAGCTCAGCAGCTTCATTCAGTCCGTGATGAGCTCGCCCAGAAAGTTCAACATTTCAGAGTACAGCTCACTGAGGACCAAACCATTCGGAGAAAGCAGCTCACTAAACTTACCATTCAAAGCAGCGATGCTACTAAAAAACTGCAGGAGATTGTAACCATGGTACGTTTATACATCCAAATTTAATATATACACAGTTCATTTACATAATATTTCCACACCAAAAACAACAAATTGTTCTTTATTTTCCAAACATCTGCTTTGTCCCTTCAAGTAATACCATACAGTATCCGTAGCATACTGTATGCCATTTTGGATTGCTAAATATTTTTATGATTTGACCAATAACTTTAAATCTTTTCATTTTATTTCTTCTACATGATTCAAGTGAGGCACCAAAACCTTGTAGAAAATGAGTAGAATAAAAAAGTGAAGCAGAATTAAAGTATTATTTTTATTATTATTATTATTATTATTATTATTATTATTATTTACATTTCTTACATTTTAATTTTAAAATTTTATTTTAAAATAATAAACATAAAATTATAAAAATAATAAAATAATGCTATTAAAAAATGATAAAGCTATTAATGCACTGTAATTATAGTATATTAGATTGATCAGAATATAATTTAATATTCACCCATTCTCCAATAAAATATAATATACATTTACATTACATTTACATTTATGCATTTAGCAGACGCTTTTATCCAAAGCGACTTACATTGCATTCAAGTTACAATTTCTACATTTTATCAGCTCTTGCTTTCCCTGGGAATAAAACCCATGACCTTGGCGTTGCTAGCGCCATGCTCTACTATTTGAGCTACAGGAAAGTCATTACTATATAATATAATATAGTAATATAATATGGCAAGGTAAAACATTTCTTTTCTCCCTGAATTATGGTGGATTACCAACATTTTATTTTTCAATATACTCAAGCAAAAATTCATATGAATATTAAAAATCTCCATTAAACAGTCAAACATGCCATGAAAGAGACTGTAGTTGTAGTTTATTAATAATAAAGTTCAAATTTAAAGGTCATTGCAATGTTGTTATGCTTACAGCAAATTGGTCATGCCATGTCATATAATAAAGGTTGGTTGTGGACAAAATATAATGAAGCCTGAAATAAAACTTGTTGTCTAGGTAAGTCCTTCAAGTGCTTAAAACAGAGAGAAACTGCTTCTTGTATCATAAGAAGATGAGATGGCTTTGTTTTGAAAATTTTGAAAATTTATTGGATGTAGAGATCATACTTCTCTTGCTTCCATAGGGGGAAAGGTTGATTCGTCTCTCTGAGATGTGTAGTAAGCTGGAGACGGAGTATGAAAAGGTTCTGCCCTTCTACACATCCTCACTGAGTGAAGAAGAGCAGAATCAGGAGAGAGCCAATGCCATGGAGCCTCCGACTGAGAAACTCGCTCAGGTAATGAGCACAGAGCTCAGGCTTATTCAAATCACACCTAGTAGTCCTTCAGAATCCACCTTAAACTTGTATTCAGATCTGCTTCCATTCTGGCATAATGTGGCTTTTCACAATCCAATGAATTTCAGATGGAAAAAAACATAATTTTTTCAATGGATATCCAGTTTCACTAAGAAATATGTCACATTGTGGACTATTTCGTGCTGATTCATTACTTTAATTTGATGTGTAGCATTTATTGACTTTTGACTTGTCCTGTCTTCTGTCCCCAGATAATACTTGACTATTTGCCTCTTGAGAATTTCTGGAAACGGTACAACAAGGTTCAACTTGAACATTTGTGTCTGAAGCGAGAGAAAACGCTTCTGTTACAGGAGAATGAACGACTGAGGCTCTATCTGAAGCAGTACCTGGATGAAGTTTCGGTTTCTGATGAGAGTTTTCGGCAACAGAAGCTTCTGGTGGTGTTGTCTCCTACTCTACAGGACGCCGCTGCCACCGAGAGACACGATCAGAAGCGCTATGTGGTACAAGAAGCAGCAAACGTTGTGCAAAAACTGTTTTAGGGAATAAAACTGAAATGTTTAATGCAAAAATGTTTCTGACAGCAATTAAAATGTTTTCTGCCAAGCATTCAATCAGTCAGTCTGTTTAATGCAATGGTTTATTATTTTAACAGACACTTTCTTCACAGCTTTTTCATACATCTGTATATCAAGTTGTGAAAAAAGAAGGGTTTAGTGTCCTTTCATTACCTCAAGATGGCGCCAAATCACTGAAGATTCCAAAAATTCCCTTTTTTAATTTATCTGGAGGGTTTCTAATGTGTTCTGTAACCTTTAGTTTTCCAATATTCTAAAGCAGATATAATAAATAGCAAATTTAAATAGTTTAAAATATGAGGTTGTGAGTAATTTTGTTATGCTAATAGCAAACTGCTCATACCATTTCATTTCATAACTGATTTTGCCACAAAAAAGTGATTGTGGTGAACTTATTTAACTTTTAGATGAATGCTTCAACATATGTCTACCAGCTCTCTGTTTCATTAGCTCCACTTTCCTCAAGCAATGAACAACAAAAGCAGTAATTCTGTGCACTGAAATTCTGATGATTCTGTGGATTTGCTGCAACACAATCGAGGACCGAAGGTTTGTCTGCATTTTTCAAACTCCTTATCAGATACTGACCTGGAGCGAATGGTATTATCTTTCTACTTTTACATGTAGGATGGACCAAGACGTTTATCACAAATCTTCACGAGGGACTGTAAGTTGCGACAGTAGATGAACCAAACAGGTTTGATTCATTCTCTCAACAAACGCCTCTTACATCAGGAAGACAGGTCAATGCATCTTAGAATGTAAAGTGAAGTTCATTCAGTTGAAGAAAGGACTCACTATTCATTATTTGAAGACATTTTGCAACTCATCATCTAATGACAAATAAGCCCAGCTATAAATACATGAGCTCTATCACTCATAGATGCATGACAAGATGACTGAAAACCTTCAGACGATGATGCATGATGTCCTTAAATGCTGCTGCTGCTGTATATAATGTAGTACGACGACGGGACAACAAATAATATGAAGCTATGTTTTATGGAGCCTGTTCATCCAGTATAAAACATTTATGATCACTGTGAAAAATGAAAATTGAATGTGAATGAAAACTATTGTGATTTGATGCAACACTTTATGTATTTAATTTTTTTATTGATTTAAATTTTTGGCCAAATATACATCTCAGAAAACTTAAATGTTTTTTGCTTTATGTCAAAATATCTGAAGTACTTTGTAATTTAGCCAATTTGGATTTGTTCATAATGCCAAATTGTTGCGTTAAAATGTTAGTGAGAGATATACACACACACAAAAAAAAGTACACTAGTACATTTGACAATTAATTACAAAGGAAAAACATTAACACATTGGGTTCAACATGAAATTTTGGAGTAGAAAGTAAGAAACAGTATTTTCTTATTAGACATACAAAAAAAAAAACAACATTTTAACAATGTTGATTCTCAACACAACAAAAACCTCAACATTAACTGCATAATTAAGTCATGTTATAATGCATGCTGTGAATTAAAAACTCTTTACAAAACAGCAATATTGTTCAGTATGATAGGCTTACAGCACAGTATAGTCCTTTCCAAACAGTTGAAGATGAAGTTTAAAGATCTGCTGACTCTTAAAGATCTCCTGACCTTTTGCCTTTGACTTCTAACCCTTCTCCTGCACTGTGGGCTGATCACCTGGAGGAAAGTACATTCGTTTCTGAGCAGAGAATGATGTCTGGAGAAGCAGTATGTGAGTATATAATTATCTTGATTGAATTTTGGCCAGCAAGACCTTTCACTTGCAAAACAAGTAGAATTATTGATGTTTATCGTAATCATTTTAAACATTTTATCCAAAGTGACTTGCATTGCAGTCAGGGTAAACATTTTTATCAGTGAGAATGATGTATGCACTATTCAATCTAGAGAAACACTCAAATGTACTGTAAGGTCATAAAGGCAGCTAAAGCAATTATACAATAAAAGCAAATCATCGCTAACTCTAGTTAATTTTTAATCAACAAATAAAGACAAAAACTACTGACTGGGATAAGGAGATGCATTTCAGACTTAATGTTACAGATAACAACCTTTTAATTCTGAATATTAAAAATGAGTTTTAATGATATTTCACAATTTTACAGTATTTTTCATAAAATAAATGCAGCCTTGGGGAATATAAGAGAATTCAAAAACATAAAATTTTTTGAATGGTAGAGTATGTTTAATTGAATCGGGTAATAGATAATATATCAAAGATGTTTGAGACGGAATGTTTAAAAACTCCTAAGAAAAAATACTTAGTCAAAATACTTTTTGGGGCCATTGTACATCCTAAAGCACCTTTTGTAAGTGGCTCTAAATAAAAGTATCTGTTCAAATGGCTTAAATGTAAATGTAGGAGAGTTTTAATTGAATATTTTAATGTCTCAATGTCCTCAAATAAGTCACGAGAAAAATAGAAAGCACCAAAGAAAGCATTTTTTATTTAAATAGTTTATTCTTTTTGGCTTTGATCTTATTTCTTCTTGCTTTTCTTGTCTTTGTTCTTCTTCTTGCCTTGAGGTTGTGCATGTGCTTTGTTGTAGAGGTAGAGACCCACTAAACCCAGTAAAGTGGGAACAAGCGCCAAGCACAAAAGAGGCAAGATGTCGTTAACTAGCTTCTGCCACAGCGTTTGCTGGGACAGAGAGATCACCTCCACCTCAAACTCAAGTGTGCTGTCCCCTGTGAGCAAAGAGAGATGAAGAATAGGTTAATAATGACATGAAACATATTTTAAAGGGACGGTCCACCCAAAAATGAAAATTCTGTCATTGTTTCCTCTCATGTTGTTCAGAACCTGTATGACTTTCTATCTTCTGTGGAACATGAAAGAAGGTATTTTGAGGAATATTGATAACCAAACAGTTTCAGTTCCCATTGACTTCCATTGTATTGTCTGTCCATACAAAAATGGAACTCTATGGGAACCAAAACTGTTTGGTTACCAACATTCTTCCTAATACCTTCGTTTGTAGATAGAAAGTCATACAGGTTCTGAACAACATGAGAGTGAATAATCAATGACAAAATTTTCATTTTTGGGTGAATTATCCCTTTAATCATTCTAAAAAAACAATCATTATTACCAACTTTACTAGCTTTAAAGCCACTTTAAATGTGTGGCCATCGTACCTGGTATGGTTGGAGGGAATCCTCTCTTTCCATACGCGAGATGAGCTGGAATCGTGGCCTTGATTTTTTGTCTGTGCAAAAACAGACAGAAAAGACTGAAAATGGACTTTAAAGTGGGTGATTCAGTCTTCACCCTAAAAGACCTTTTCTTGAAGTGTTCTTGAACATATTCAATCGCTGCACTTTTACCGTCTCTGCCCACATGCACTGCTAAGTGACATGCAGGCCTTGACTTCGACTTACCCTTCACACAATCCGACCAGGGCTTGCTCTAGGCCTGCCAAGGAAAATAACATGTTTTAAAGATATGTGCAATTGTGGAAACAGCACATCATTGCTGTTTATTTCCATGGGTTACAAAAGAAAACATGACCTTATTTATCATAGCCATCCTTTTCTAAAGAAGTTCTGTTGTTATGTACATAATGTCATTTGGGGTTCGACTGCAGTGGCGGAGCCTCATACCTGTGATGACAGACCTCTTGCCCAACTCTACGACCAGAGGCTCACGAGACAGAGAGGTGTCAATCACCTTCCCGTCCATTAATCGACCCTGCACAGGACAGGAGAAATGGTGTTGCAGGTTAGTTGCATCCATTTTTGTGTAGATGCAGCAAATTATTTGTTGTAAATACCTATAGAACCAGATTAATAAAAAATAAAAAAACAAGTAGTAATAAAATGTAATAAAAGGTGACAGCCACCTAGGTCGCTGCCAGACTGCTGGAGTTGTGGATTCACTTGTAAAAGGTTTGGAAACATTAGTGTAATACAAAGACAAAATATATAAAGAAGGCATATTTTAATAATCAGGTTGGGGGATGTTGTCGTCATGTGTTTTACATGCTGAAATTTAAAAAGCATTTTATTAATTACAATTTCTGTTGACCAAAACAATCGTTTGATATATTTGTGTGTGAATATTTGTGTATATGTGTATGACATTTACCTTTGAAAGGTAGTATATATTTACTTGAATATTTAATGAATAATAACTGATTAATAAAACAAAACTGTTTGAGACAGTATGTCTACAGTTTAGGCTAAACACTGTCTAAAGAAATTATATATATATATATATATATATATATATATATATATATATATGCTGTGAAATGACACTGTCACGGTGCACACACAAGGGATGAACGAGGAGAAGAGGGTAAACTCAAAATACAGTCTTTAATGAATTCCAAGACAGACAAGGCAAGGTATGGCAAGACAAGACAGGGCTGATACACAGGAACACCGGGAGTAATGAGTAGACCAGACGAAAATGAACAGAACAGGCAGGAACTAAATACACATGATAATTAACACACACACCTGAAAGAAATCAAACAATCAAACTAGACGAGGACAGGAACAGGAAGGACCAAATAAGGGCATGGAGGGGGAAACACACAAGACGGACAGGACTGTGACAGACACTTATGTAGTGTTATTGTAGCATTATTAATATACTATTATAGATTTATAAATATTGTTTATTTTCTTTATATTTTCTGTTTTAAAGTGAGCAGTTCTCTAATGTTCTGTAATTTTCAGTAAGTTTGTTGTGTTTTTGTCATTTTTTTTTTTTTTTTTTAAATGTCTACATAGTTTTTATTAATTTTTATTTATTTGTTTTAATTTATTTATTTTATTTAGTTTAGTTATTTAGTTTTAAACTAAACAAACATGGGAATGTTGTCAAATAGCTGAAAATGTTTAAGATTTTTATATTTTATGTATTTCAGTTAATGCTTATTTGGTTAGAAGTGTGTGTGTGTGTGTGTGTAATGCATTAATATAATTAATATATTTAATTCAAACATATAATAACTGACTAATAAAACAAAAATCTTTGAGACAGTATGTCTGCATAGGCTAACCATTGTCTGAATAATATATATTGTGAAATTATACCTGTGTATATATAGTGTTATAGTGTCATAATATATCTATTATAGATTTATTAATATTTTTAAATAAATGTTTATACTTTCTGTTTTAATGTGAGCTGTTCTGTAATGTTCTGTAATTTTAAAGTTTAGTAATTTTGTTGTGTTTTTGTCATTTTATTTTTGTTTGTTTTTTTATATCTACATAGTTTTTATTAATTTTTATTGATTAGTTTTAATTTATTTAGTACTTTAAGTTAAACTACTGAACTTGGCAGTTAACTGAAAAAGTTTAAGATTTTTATAGTTTATTATATTCCATTTACCGTTTTTTTGTTTCAAATAACAGTGTTTTTTTAAATATAGATAATAAAGATAATATAGAAATTAAAGATAATAATGATAATAAGCCTATATATATATATATATATATATATATATATATATATATATATATATATATAAAATGCACATTTAATATAGTAATAACTAATTAATAAATGTAACAATGTATTAAATTTATTGTTTAGTAATTTTAATTTTTGTTTTTCTATTTTTGTAGCACAGACTTTGAGGTATTGACCTAATCTAAGAACTATAATCTAAGAAAAAACCTCGGTCTCCTCTTATATCTTCCCTATACGCCTCTCTCGAGCATTTCCTCCGCCGCTCTCTCTACTCAAATGCTAACGTGTTGCTCCGCCTCCTCCACAACATTTGGTTTCGCTTAAAACTAAAATACTATTACAAATAACTGCATTTCGAAACAGGAAGGTGACTCCACGATGAACTTCTATTCTGTATGAACTTGAGAGGAATCGTGTTCATCTTTCTCCCGCATTACAACTCTATTTTCTGTCAGATATGGCGAGTCCAGATGTCAGCTTGAGTCTGCCACATCACTGAACGGTTTCATGCGCAAATAACCCCTCAAGAGTCCATTTTGCCGTATTTTATGTCAATAATACCAAGGGATTTCATTGGGAGGTGCCTCGTTTTACAACATAATAGGCTGTAAAGGCGCAACGCGTTGTATTTATTACCGTGTAATGGATCTGAAGCGTGTCTCCCATCTCTGATGTAATCGTGCATGTCTCTGGCTTCACCTAAAATGGTCAAAAACACAGTATTGAGAGAGTGGACGTCGTTTTGCAAAGGAAATGAAATGCGCAGCAGAACATCGACTGTACTAAAAAAGAAGCAACATTGTAACATGTTTGCATTGGTCATCAAAGCACGCATGCGGCGAGCTGCTACGTGGACTCTTGTAGTAATAGTCACTCTAGTCATTCATTAAAAAAAAACTTGACCCTACTTACCAATGTCTCCACAACCAGCTGTTCGGTCACGCTTTCTTTGCTATCTTCGTCCTCAGCTGCAACAAATGCAAAAGCTGCGAGGAAAACCAAGGCGATCCCTGTCCGAATTCGCATCGTGTCTCACCTTATGAGAAAATCAGCACCAACGATAAGCATAAAAAGGGTAAAAGCTACTCTAGCTGGCTCACTTCCGTCACGAGAGTCGCTCCACTGCAGCCTGCGGCGCTGAGAGAGCCAATAAATACCCGGACACAAGAAGTCACCGAAGGCGAGACGCCAGTTAAAGCTGATGTGTTATTATAGTGAAGAGATAACGGCGAGGTTAGACGACCCTCGAGCACTGGACCAACACCTGGGTCACTGGAATCCCCGCCTCATAATCCTCCAGCATCAGAAGTCTCTCCACATGGCTGCTGCAGTCAGTGTTGCCCACTAATTTCCAGAGAAAGTTGCTAAAAGACGGTCAATTTGTTGCTTAAAGTTGCTAAATTGTGTCACTGCATCAAATCTCAGCAAAAGCATATATTTTATATATGTTAATTTAGATTTGTTTGTAAAATAATATGCTTAATATACACTAACCCAGCTGTTGGGTTAAATTTTTACATTAAATTTTTAACCCAAAAGTTGGGTTAGTCCATATTTGACCCAAAATTGGGTTGAAACAACCCAGCATTTTTTAGAGTGTAATATTAAAATATAAATAACTGTATTTTTAAATACACTGAATTATTGAACACTTACACATTTTTGAATGATTACAATTTAAGTTTTTTTTATGGCTAGTAAACTAGTAATACACATTCTCAACAATTTTAGCAATTTTACTTTAAGCAGTGTATTAGTAGTTAGTTAGTATGCTGCACTCTAAGAAAAGTCTGTAAAAATAGGGCACAATCTACTATGTTAATATGAAGGATTTTTCCGTATTGGTTTTTTACCTGCATTTTAAAATTACACATTGTGTTTTCGGGTTACAGGGTTACATGGATAATGTCCTGGAAAATTACTAGTATCTTTATCATTTTTCTTACAGCGTACTAACTGATCAACTATCGCAAGTACAAGCTACTAATAAAGTGTATTATGAATGAACATTTATTCAATTATGAAATTTTTCAATTATTATTATTATTAAATTGAACAATTACAAATAGCAGCTAACTCAATTCACGTGATATGTGTACTGCTAGGCATCTTTGGTTTCCTCTTTTTGTGTAATTTGGATGGAAAATGTGTGCCTTTTTATTGTCACTTGTCAAAAGTTGCTAAAAGTTGCCAAATAAATTTTAAAAATTGCTAAATTTGTTGCTAGGTGCTTTTGGGAAAAAAAGTTGCTAGGGTAGTCTGAAAAGTTGCTAAATTTAGCTACAAAATTGCTAAATTGGCAACACTGTCTGCAGTTAGAGAGCTTCCCCGCTGGAGGTATGATATCCTGCGGCTGAGAACTGAGCACTGCATCCCTTTTTTCTCGACTTGTTTAAAGGCAAAGTGTGCAATTTATGCACGACAAACGTCAGTACCCTGAACTGCAAAAATAATAGTTGTTGTCAGACAAGTTTCCTGACAACTCTCCCGTCTTCCATTGGTCATACAAACAGATAGCTCCGCCCCCGCCACGTTGAACCAATGAGCATGAAGTATTTTATGATCAGAAAAGTACGCACTTCAGCTTTAAGATGATTTTCTTTACAATAAACTTTAATAAAAACATAGATAAATGCGAATGATATAAATTTTAATTTATAGGCTAGCATGCTTTATCACCATAAATAAGCTATAAAGTAAGGTGTACTGCACTGAAAAAAATGATTCATTGAATTTACTAAATTTTTTTAAGGTAAGTGGTTGCAATCAATTTATTTTAGCTACATTTAAATAAACAAATTTATTTGACTAACTTTCAAAATATTTTTTTTAATTAAATGTAGCTAAAATAAATTGTTTGCGACCGCTTACCTTAAAAAAATTAGTAGCATTTTTTTTCAGTGTGTCTGTAGCCCAAGTATAATTATTTGTTTCTTTGAATTCACATTAGGTTGACAATCTTATTTTTATGTTTTTAAGTTGTCTTTGAGTTATCAAGTTATCTTTGCAATTTATGTTATTTTATTATCACTTTTTATCATTGTTATTTTATTATCATTAGTTAATGTTATTTTAGTATCACTACTATTAGTTTAATATTTTGAATTAGATTTTTATTTTCTGTTTTCATTGTAATTTTGTTGTGTATTTTGTGATTTTTACATTATTTTTCAGTTTTTATTGAGATATATTTATGTAGTTTTAGTTTATTTAGTTTTAGTTATTTTAGTGCTTTAGCTTAAACTAAACGAAATTGAGAAATGCCTTGCCTTGGAAGCTGAAATGAAATATTTCAAAAAGTTATTTCAGTTAATTATTTAACTCCAAGTAATGACATTTTAGGTTAGTTTAACGATAACAAGGAGTAGACCACCATGTGATGCAAGTTACTAAACTATTTCATATTAAGCGTCAATTTAATAGTTTATTTATTGTTTCATTTCAAGACTTAAAATGTCTTTTTATTTTACCTTTTATTTCCCTCAGATAGCCTTAAATAGGTCAAAAATAGGCTAAGTGCAGGCCTACATTATGCTTCAATACAAAAATGCTAGATATTTGCTAAGAATTTCCAGTGAAGTTGTAGTTTGAAGGACTGTTGTAGCACCTCAAGTATTTCCTACTTCAAGATGCGAAAACCAAACATCGCGAGAAATCCCCATCGCAGCCTGAGCTGTCGGCGCAAAGTCTCGTGAGATTTCCTCTCTGTCTCTCCGTGTCTAAAATCGGCTGGTGTCAGCTCGCAAGGTAATCCAGATACGTTCAATTGTTGTGATTGCTTTAAAATGAAGCGTTTGGAAGTGGTTCTGAAATGCTGTTTGTATGTTTGGTAAAATATGACAGCGTGTTTTATATTGCTGCTGGAAATAGAGAGGCGACAGGCCTTCCGCGAGGCACGGACCGTCTCTGTATCTCTCCAAATGAATGAAGATCTGTATCACAGATGATGTGCTGCCTTACGCCTCTTCAGACATTATAGCGGCTCGTATTGCGCTCGGGTTTTAATTGATATCAGTTTGCTTTTGCATGAATTGTAGTCATCTTGCATAAGAACAATTTCATCCACCTGCTTCGTGCCAAACGCCTCTCTTCTCGGATCTTTGTATCCTACGCCGACATTGTCAAAGGCCTTTATGAGCTCCAACAGACCGGCAGTAATCTAAATAATTAATTTAGAGGCATATTAATGTTTTTAAAGACCATCGTGGTCGTCCGTCTAGCGCAGTGGATTTCGTGACTACATTGTTGGGGTCTCTTGCACGGGTTTGAGGAAGCCTGGGTTTGTCGAATCATTCAGAAACAAGGAAGCCTTTAAAAAAACTACGAAGTCTGCTATAAAAATTGTTGGAAATGATGAGATTGGTGATGTGTTTTGTGTGGAAGGGGTTTGCTGGAGGTGGGTCGGGGCGTCAGCACCATGGACAGCTCACCCGGAGTCAGACCCCCGCAGCATCTTTATCAGATTACTGTTCATCACAAACACCTTCTCGCATTACTGTCTTAATGGAGACATTTACATGTGCATAGTTTTAATACTGGACATGCACCTTTAATATTGTTACCTTTTGTCTTGATTTTATAGGGGAGGGCTAGTTGTCACACTTATGTCAGTACTGTCAGATACTCAGAACAGGTTTATTTTTAGGCACGTTTTGCTACACAAAATCTATTCAGCATTTCCACTGTGGCTTGGAAGAAAGATTCAGTTTAACACATTTTGACGTTTGGTGACAACATAACCCAATAGCAGGGCTTTGTGACATTATAAGTTGACACAATATGGGCATGCAATATTTTTTTACTATTTTTTGTTTTTCAGCAAAATTAAATTTTTGAAACACAAAACAAGTCATGTAACAGCAAGCATGTAAAATGTAATTTTTTATTTTTTTTTACAACATTTAAAACATTAAAACATTTGAGAAACTGTGCTGACATAAAATGTTTTTGTAAGTCCTGAGCTCACAGTTTAACATTTTCTGTTAAAATCTGAACACGTGTCAATAATGTGGTTTTTATTGTGTTTCGTTTTAGCCTGGATTTGTTTAATCAACAGTTATAGAAAAAATATGATGATTGGTATTTTAGTTTGAAGGACAGATTTTACATAATAATTATAATGATAATAAAGGAATTATTCACCCAAAAATGAAAATTTGCTGAATATTTACTCACCCTCAGACCATCCATGAGTTTGTTTCTTCATCTGAAAAAATTTTGAGAAATTTAGCATTACAGCAATCCTCTGCAATGAATGGGTGCCGTCAGAATGAGAGTCCAAACAGCTGATTAAAACATCACAATAATCCATAAGCAATCCACACAACCCCAGTCCATGAGTTAACATCTGTTTATTACATTTGTAAAACACAAATCCATCAAGACATTTTAAACTTAAAACCAATGCTAAAATACAAGTCCATAATTCATAATAATGCTTCCGCCAGTGAAAAAGTCCATCCCCTGCTGTCCTCTCATATCAAAATCCAATGACATATTAGTTTAGAACTGTTTTAGACTGTTTTTGCTGTGCATATTTCTCTTCTGATTCAGACAAAACAACTTTTTTTCACTGGAGAAAGCAGTATTATGGATAGAGGACTCATATTTTTGCCAGAAGTAACAGTTTGAAGTTAAAACACCATAATGATGGATTTGTTTCTCACAAACACACAGCTTTTCACTAAGATGTTAATTGATTGGCTGGAGTCATGTGGATTACTTTTGGATTATTGTGATGTTTTTATCAGCTGTTTGAACTCTCATTCTGACGGCACCCATTCACTGCAGAGGATCCATTGCTGAGCAAGTGATATAATGCTAAATTTCTCCTAATCTGTTGATGAAGATGAAGAAACAAACTCCATCTTAAATGACCTGAGAGTGAGAAAATACTCAGCAAATTTTCATTTTTGGGTGAACTATTCCTTTTAAAGGGTTTAAAACTAGGTATTGGAAACAACACACAAAGACACAACACACTGCTTGAGAAAATATAGATTTGTGTATTTGGACATTTGACTCAAAACCTTATAGTTCCTTAAATATAGCCGCTATGTGATTAGCCCCAGTCTCCCTTAAACAAGTTTAATTTCAAATTTAAGCTTTATACATTGACATTCATGAATTAGGACAACACTGTTATCAGGGAATGTGTTCTATATCTCGGATAACTCCATCTGGGAATGTTCAGGGATGACTAGTGGGGGTTCATGTGAAGGCGGGATATGAGAAGGATGAACAGATTGCTGTATGGCCTGAAGTCATGGCAGGATCATAGTTTCTTCAGTCCAGTATGTGTGTAGTTGTTAACATTCTTGAAGCTTATATACATAAAGCATACTAGTGAAGATCAGAAATGTATACACACATCCAGAAGTGTCATGCTCATTTAATTCGCCCCCTCAGAATTCTGAGACTTGCAACTTCCAAATGCGTCTTTGATAATCAGTTGCGTGATTACAGTGGGTGAAAGAATGTTTGACTGAAACGTTCAAATTGAACAGATCATCATTTACATATTACATTCGGTCAGTCCAGTTGAATCACACCTTATGTAGATCATTTGCTGCAACTTGAGAGTGCATATTTGTATCTAAAGGCTGCATATTTGCACCATAAAGATATGTATTAGTACCCAAAAATGTGCATATTAGTGCCTAAAACGAACAAAAAAGTACCCTTTGAAAAGTGACAGTGTATAACTGTACATACATACATACATACATACCTACACTACTGTTTCTTGTTTTTGAATAAAGTCTCTCATGCTTATCAAAGCTGCATTTTTGATTGAATACACAATAAATAAAAACAGTAGTATAATGATATATTACTTCAGTTTGAAGTAATTTTCTATTGTAATATATTTTAAAATGTAATTTATTCCAGTGATGAGAAAGCTGAATTTTCAGCAGCCATTACTTCAGTCTTCAGTGTCACATAATCCTTCAGAAATTATTTTAATATGCTGATTTGATTAAACATTTTTATTATTATCAATATTTAAAATGGCTTTTCTTCTTAATATTTTGGTGGAATCCGTGATGCATTTTTTTGCAGGATTCTTTGCTGATCAAAAGAACAGCATTTCTTTGAAATATATATTTTTGTAACATTCTAAATGTCTTTTACTGTTACTTTTGATTAATTTAATATGTACTTGCTGAATAAAAGTGCACATTTATGAGAGTGAGAATAACATTTCCTTTACTTTTTCCCTTTCCAGGACTCTAGATTCTTTTTCTCAGCTATATAACCTTGTTTCTCAAGGCTTTCAGTCTTCCACCTCAGTGGATTGTTCCACACCAAGGACTCACAGCTTTCTGGATTGTGATTGGACAGACGAGGCAAAACATTGAATCATGGGGAATATTTTTGGCAATCTGTTGAAGAGTCTGATAGGGAAGAAAGAGATGAGAATTCTGATGGTTGGATTAGATGCTGCTGGTAAAACCACCATCCTTTACAAACTGAAGCTGGGAGAGATCGTGACCACCATCCCAACCATTGGTAAAATCTTTCTCTTCCTTTATTCCATTGTTATGTTGACTTACAATACTATTATACAGGTATCTGTACATGCTTAGACAGAATTCAAGGTCTGAGACACAATGTCCTTTCAAACAAATTTGTATTTAGTTTGTGTATTTCATCATATACTTTTGTGAAACAGCTGGTTGAAGAACATTTACATTTCAATTTTTTTAAGTACTGTTTAGTAAATTACGTTTCTTGTGGGATGAGGACATTTAAATTAAAATTTACTATTTGAAATTAAATAGAGAAGATTATTCAGAATTTTGACCAGCCCTGTACACTGTAACTTTTAGTTTAGCTAAATATTTAATGCTGCTATTACTTTTGGCAAATACAAATGCTTCCTATAGCAGAAATGTGCAGATAAACAGTATTTGTAGAAGTCTGTAAGTTAGGAATTATATAAATTATTCTTAAGAAATTAAAATGTTACAATTTCCCTAGTGTCCCCACATATACAGTATCTAGAGGCGTTATATTTTTATGGTTGCTATGAAGTGAATGTACAGTAACTGAATTGTACTGTGATTCTGGGTCACACAGTATAAGTTTGTGATGTTTGCGTTTGTGTTTTAAGGCTTTAACGTGGAAACAGTGGAGTACAAGAACATCAGCTTCACTGTGTGGGATGTGGGTGGTCAGGATAAAATCAGACCACTCTGGAGACACTACTTTCAAAATACACAGGGTGAGTTACACATACATTCCACTTCTCCCACTAAAACACAAGCTGTATTGAGTTGACTGTGTAAATGATTGTAATTTGGTGTGTCTGTGTAGTTTGTGTTGTGTTCAGTGAGCACACACTGCATTTACACTGCTGTGCCTGCAAATCCACCTTGTAAACATCATGCAGGGTTATTATAACTAACTAAAATTAAAACCATAAAAATATTTTTGTTACTTGAATTACAATAAACATTAACGGAAAGAAAATAAAGTGTATATATATATATATATATATATATGTATATATATATATATATATATATATAAACAATTATTATTTTATTTCAAAAACATATTTTATTGCAGTAGTTGCCAAGACAACATTTCTCATTTTCATTTATTTTAACTTTATGTATTAATATAACTAAAACTGTATAGTCATGCTTTATTTAAGAAAAAACTACATAGCAAAATTCCTAAAAACATTAACTAAAATTTAATTCAAAATGGAAAATATTGATAAAAACTATAATATTACACTAAGATGTGGACATGTTAACTAGAGTTAGTTTAGTATCATTGAGATACTAAACTAACTCTAGTTAACATGTCCACATCTTAGTGTAAAATAGCTCAAACACAGTATTCATAAATAAACAATGTTCTTTTTAAACAAAACATTGCATAGCTGAATACAATCTGTGTAATTTTGTGTTGTGTTAATGTTTGTTGCTTGTTGAATAATATTAAGTCTCTATTCTTTATCTCTGCTCATTTTTCTTTCCTTAGGTCTTATCTTTGTGGTTGACAGCAACGATCGGGAGAGAGTTAACGAAGCGCGGGAGGAGTTAATGAGGATGCTTGCAGAAGACGAACTGCGTGATGCTGTCCTTCTTGTCTTTGCAAACAAACAGGTACTGTGATTTTTTTTTTTTACTAAAGCATCCCTACTACCTGACAGATCACAAAATATATGTCCTAAAAATAATTCAATATTTTGATATTTATACTACCATTTAAAAGATTGGGGTCATTATAATTTTTTTTGTTTTTGAAACATAATAACACTTCTATTCATCAAGGATGCATTAAATTAATTAGAAGTGACAGTAAATACTTTTACATTGTCACAAAAAAATTATATTTCAAATAAATGCTGTTCTTTTGAGCTTTCTATTCATCAGATAACCCAGAGAACATGTATCTGTTTTCAACATAATAAGAAGAAATGTTTATTGAGCACCAAATCAGCATATTAGAATGATTTCTGAAGGATCATGTGACACTGAAGACTGAAGTAATGAGGTTGAAAATTCAAAAACATTAAAAAATCTTCCTCAAACTTTTCAAACTTGCATAACATTTTTTATACTCAGAAAACATAGCTGCTTTTGAATGTCCATAAATGGGCAGCCCATTATCAATTGTCCGCATTTATTGTCTGCAGCTAAATTGTATATTTATTTTAGAAAAAAAATATCTGATCCTATCTAAAACCAAATATACTTGTTTTATTCCTCCTTGACTCCAGGATCTGCCAAACGCTATGAATGCAGCTGAGATCACAGACAAACTCGGCCTCCATTCGCTCCGTCATCGCAACTGGTATATACAAGCGACCTGTGCGACCAGCGGCGACGGTCTGTACGAAGGGCTTGACTGGCTTGCCAATCAGCTCAAGAACAAGAAGTGAGGGGCGGAATTTTCTTTATGTGGCCGTCTCTCGCATTGGGAAAGGGGTGGGACTAATTTGGCCTTTGGAATCATTATGTTTGGTTTCTCTTTGTTTAATTTCGTTTATTTTTTAGTTGTATTCTGGGAAAAAACACAGTATGTGGTTTATAGAGCCTTCTACGCTCTGTGTAAATCATCTGTATGTATGTACACACACACGCATTCACACGCAGATCAATAGTTCCTCTGTTGACTTTTCCATTTCACTGTACGAACAGTGTCGGTTTATAGCATCAACGTTTAGTCGACTTCATCATCTCTCCCTCACTCGCTCACGTGTTTACAATCAGTGATCAGTGTTGTCCTTGACTGCCATGAAAACATTGTTGGGTCTGAGTGTGCTCATGTATTATGTAATATGCTTATGTATTTCCTCGTATTGCCTAAATGCTCAGCAGATGCGATTATGATGCAGTTTGCCTCCTCATGCACACAATGTCCACAGTCTGCGATCCCGGCGGTTCGTGATTGCGTTAGATACCCTGCTGTGTTTTGCATGGCTCTTTCTCTCTGTGTCGTGTTAAGCGTTGTGGTGCAGTAGAGGTTAGATCTGCATGTGTGTGTTTCGTCACACAGACCTGATTGGTGTTGCATGCTGCTTTGTGGCTGTGCTGTACTAGAACGGACGCTGTACAACAAATGTCGCTCATCATACATCCCTCGCCTAAATTGTGAGTCAAACGTGGTGCTGTTGGGTAGTCCACCATAATTCTCATTCGAGTGAAGCTGTAAATAAACTTTTTCCAATCAAACGTCCCTTTGTTGTAGAATTGACTTGGCTAATTGTTGCATGGGTCAGACTGTATTGTTTTGCACGAATCACTAGCATTGTCTGCATGGAATGCATGCTGTGCTGTTTGTCCAATAGATAGATAGATAGATAGATAGATAGATAGATAGATAGATAGATAGATAGATAGATAGATAGATAGATAGATAGATAGATAGATAGATAGATAGATAGATAGATAGATAGATAGATAGATAGATAGATAGATAGATAGATAGATAGATAGATAGATAGATAGATAGATAGTGAAATGCTGTTTAACACAGTCCTTTATTAGTTGCTATACTAATTTGCCACTGACATGATTGGTAGATTATGACACTAAACTGTTGGCTATTTTTTGCTTTTGCTTTCATATTAGTGAACAGCATAAAAACAGCACACATATGTACACTACATTTTGGTATGTCAGTGGTCTGTGGCAAACTGCATAATAATGCATCTGCTTCTGTGTTTGTTTGCATGTTTCATGCTCATAATATGTTTTGTGGGTTCAGACTAACATATGGCCCCCAACGAATGTGAATTTTGTTGAATCAGGGCACACATTTGGGCTTTATTCATGGTGTTTTTGATTAGTGTAGGTCAGAAATTAGAAAAATATAGAGATATATATTTACAGTAGGTTGTCTTTTGTGTTTAACACTTCAGGTTGTGGATGCGGCACTGATGTATAATTCATAGCACTAAAATAATCTATATGTGTTACAGACTACGAGGACAAATGGAAAATCAAATGCTAACCTATTTTACCATACTAGCTAGTGTAAATACAACAAAACTGCTTATCCTGCATTGCGTATGTGTTGATAATCCATCCTTCACACAATCTAACACTAACACTGTTTGTAATTGTATTTGTTTCTGGGAATAGCGTTGTTTTCTAGTTTGCAATTTTGGCATCTTCCCACTTAATACCCAGCACCTTCACACTAAAACCCATTGTTATGACTCTTGCGACTGTATGAACATTTTAAAAAGGCAAGTCTTTTCAACCTAGGACATGATTTGAGTGGAGTCTTGTGTTATTTTGAGTGCTGTAGCGTGTGGGTGATGCAGGAACGGGAGAGTTACCAAAACAACTGTGCTATTTAGCGAGACACTTAACCTCAAATGATCCAGTTTGGCTATGGAACATGAGCTTAGTTATCTTAACACACTCTACAGTAGTATTTCAGCATATAATGCAAACAACGATATGTCTGCAAGGCCATTTCTACAAAAGTCTGCAGTGTGAATCGTCCAGTCTGTTAAGTTTTGTGGCCTTATCTTCTTTCAAAAGTGTGTTTTCACAAGGTTATTTATTAACTAAGTTATTGGGTCACTGAGTTGCTTGTTTTGTTTTAGTTGATCTGGGAACAAAAGGGGTTAAAAAAATCTCAAATACATAGTTTGCTTGATTTCAAAGCATTTATTCTTTGCATTAAATAGTTTGTGTGCTTATTGAGTAGCTAGGGTTGACTTTTTAGGATGGTTTAAAGTTTGAGTTTATCTTCTTCGATATTATATTTTTATTTATGTATTTATTTTGGTGAGTGTTTTGGTGAATGTTTTTACCTCTGTGTGCTTATGCATTTTCTTTGTTGATTTTTTACTGTGTTTGGTAAATCATTTTGATGGCTTATACAGTGTCAGTGAACATAATCAATGAAGGGGAAAAACAATTTCTCACTGAATAATAAATAAATACATAGAACTTCGAAATCATGGATGAAAAGTGTAATTATCTGTTACAGTAGATTAAGAAAGATTATTGTTGATTATTATGATGTAGACACCAAAATCTTTCTCTCCCTCTGATCCCTGACTGTAACACTACACTCAAATAAAAACATGAAAATTATTTCCTGTGTCTTCTCTATTTTGTGTTAAATCCTGGCAGATTATAGTGGATACTGTTAAACCTATCCCTCCTGGTCTGGAATATGCTTGAGTAAAGCCATCTAATGACTTCATCATATTGTATATTATGTGTAATTTCTTATATTGATCTCTGGTAGGCGCCAGAAATGGATCATATCTAATCCTAGATTTAATTACAGTTTTTATGGATTGCATTATTTATCGCAAACATCGTCCAGATAAACTGTGCTTTGAAACTTCTGAGCTGGAGTCGTGGAGTATATCGAGTCTCTTTCTACACTGCAGTCCATTATGTCAACCAGAAGAGGGCAGAACTATTGTGAAAACCAACAGTTTCAGACACTTTTCAGTTTACAGTATGAACTGAAGTAAAGAATAAAAAAGCATATTCTTATTAAGGCATATGTGCTTATATACAGTGCAAAATATTTATAAATATACAAACCCTTAACATGTTCAAAGAAGAAAATGTGTGAGAGAGCTAGATCAGAGTGTGTTCTGTCCCATAATGCTGTTGACTGGTGAGATATTAACGAACAATATATGTGTCCCAAAACCATAAAAGACGGTTTATGAGTTTATGCACGGCATTTCCCTGTAAAAAGAAAAAATCATATGATGCATGAGAGCATATAGGGTATAGAGTACAGTAAAGAATTCATTAAGGGTTGTTGTGAAAGTATGTGTCTGTCTGTCTGTCTGTCTGTCTGTCTGTCTGTGTACTACTTGTTTGTTCAATCAGTGCCTCAGACTGGTAGTGCAGGAAGAGCTGGTCTTTAAAACCTGTTTTCCAACTGTTACTACACTCACATGCTGTCTTAATGGAGAACAAGGGGCAAGTTAATTGTTCAAAATGTACCAATATGAAAACACCGCATGCTGTAAACAGAAAAGCATACTTTAAAATCATTATTTTATTTATGTGTAGCATCCATTGCTGGGCCAGGTAGAATTTGAGGAATTATAAGGAATAAGCTTAAAAATAAAAATATAAAGTGTAAAAAAAAAAAAAAAGTGTGTGTGTGTGTGTGTGTGTGTGTGTGTGGTTTGGTTTATATATTCTGGTGGGAACTTAAACCTGAATACACACAGACTCATGGGGACTCGTGTCACGGTGGGGACCTAAATTGAAGTCCCCAGGGGTACAAAAGCTTATAAATCATACAGAATGAGTTTTTTTGAGAAAGTAAAAATCCAGAAAGTCTCCTGTGTGTAAGTTTAGGTGTAGGGTTGGTGTAGGGCAATAGAATATACGGTCTGTACAGTAGAAAAACCATTATGCCTATGGAAATCCCCACAAGGATATTGAAACAAGTGTGTCTGTGTGTGTGTGTGTGTGTGTGTGTGTGTGTGCGTGTGTGTGTACTGGTATATTTGGTTTACAAGGACACAAATGTGTATAATGTAGGGGTGTCAACGTTAACGCGTTAACGCATGCGATTAATCTAAAGATTTTAACGCGTTAATATTTTTTTAACGCAAATTAATCGTTTGATCAGGTTTGACCCCAACTTCTTCCCGTCATCGCAGCGCAGAAGGTTATCTATCAGTGTGTGATGAGGGCACAGCTAGCCAGTGTTGCCAGGGTAACGGCACAAGTGGGCTATTTTGAAAATACAGTCGCGGGAAAAATTACAGAGCCGCGGGTTGCGTTTTTTGGGCTACTTTTATAATGTACCGCGGCCGCCCAAAGTGTATATAGACAAATAAAAATGAAAATAGATCATTTTACTAATGTGTATTATAGTTGGAATGTATACCTGGCAACTTAAGAACTGAGAGGAGGTTGTAAACATCACAAACAACGTGAGTTTCAGCAGAGCATACATGTTAAGTCTTTTACACAGCAGAAATAAACATGACAACAGCCACTATAGATTATATAAGATAATAAACACACGATTATGATAGGATATGGTTTGTATGTGATTTTCTTGAGATGAATGTGTACATCTATGCTAATTTGTGCAGCGATATAAAAGGCTATAAAGAGCATATTTTAACAACAGTAAACGACCAAATTCCACATGTGATCGCAAAAGGAAGTTATTACAAACACTCGATGGTGGTTTGAAGTGAGTTCTGAGTAAAAGTGTACTATTAATCTCATAAATTGTCTTATGTAGCATGATGCTAATGTTAGCTCTAATGCAGCTGCAGAACAGGTCCAATTCTTCTTCTTAATACATTTTGTCATAATACTTCACGTAAGGTCGCAAGAAAATGTTTTGTTGTATTTATTTAGAAATACTTTTGATAACAGTTGGGTAAATGTATACTTGGATTGAAGCGATGTGGCTTAGTAAACGTTTTATTACCAGTATAAAGGCTGGTAATGGCTGAATAAAAACAAATGAATAATGATAAAAGAATAATAAGGATTATGTCTCATACCTGGCGGAGGTGTGAAAGGTTCTGTTTCCTTAAACTAGTTTGTCATGCATTTCATTTCAACACATTTACAGGTAAATCCTAGTATTTTAAATTTGCGATTAATCATGATTAATCACAGTCCAGGACTGTGATTAACGTGATTAAATTTTTTAATCGATTGACAGCACTAGTATAATGACATGGGTACTACAACGTAAACATGGTTTATGAGGACACTTCCTCACAACGGCTTAAAAAACATACTAAACAGTGTTTTATGAAATTCAAAAATTGCCAGTAGTTTCCTGTGAGGGCTAAGTTTAGGTGTAGGGTTGGTGTAGGGCGATAGAAAATATAATAGTTTATACAGTATAAAAACCATTACGCCTATGGAGAGTCCCCATAAACCACAAATTCAAGTATGTGTGTGTGTGTGTGTGTGTGTATAATGTTTTAAAAGATTATTAATAATTTTGACTAAAATTAAATGCATTATTGTGAGGCACAGTAGCCTATGTGTTGTGTGCTCTCAAAGTTTATTGTTGAGACATTTAATTTAAAGTATTACCATGAATAAACTACAGAAGAGACATTAAAATGAGAAAAATAAATACATACCAACAAATTTGTATAATAATTAAAAATATGCATTAAAATCTATTGGCAGCTATTCAACTGATGTGATTTTTGTGTCTGAAAGTGGAGTTTAAAGTAAACATTTAATGATTACTGTTGAGGAATTACAATGAATATAATTTAAAAATGACATTAAAATATATATATATATAATTAAAATATGATTTAAAATGTATTATTTTGACAGTTATCGAATTGATGTCGTTTTTGTTTCAGAGTGTTGTGTGATTTGAAAAGTTTAGTGTTTACTTTTCATGCATTTAGAATATAAGGAATTACAATACATTTAAAAAAAAAAATATATATAAATAATCAAATATTATTTAAAATGTATTATTTTGACAGTTATTTATTATGTCTGAGAGTGATGTGTGTTCTAAACACTTTCTTGTCTCAGAGGTCTGAAGCCATCTGAACTGAGGCACAAAGTGCTCTTTGTGAGACTGCGAGTCCAGAGCCATCAAAGAAACACTGATAAACTAGTGGACGATACCGGGACACAATGCCAGCCTTGACTTACACACAATGAGACCCTCACTACAAGATGACATTATTATCGATACAGCAAAGCCCGGATGTGTGTATATGTGTGTTTGTTCAGGGAGAGAGAGAGAGAGAGAGAGAGAGAGAACGAGTGTGCGCAATCTTGGCACATAAATCTATCACAATCTCGTATGTGTTTTCAGTGTAGGCTGTGAGGACTGTCGGTTAATGAGGGAAATTCAGAACACTGTCTGTTTATAATGGCCAAGAGTTCACAATCAAGGATTTATGACTTGTTTACATGTTTGTAATAAATCAGTGTAAGAGCTTTGGAATTACCGGTCGACGTCACCTTCACCAGACCCAATCAGCGTTCAGCATCGTTCACCTGTGCGCGTAAACAGGTAACAACCTCGAGACAACATTCCTGCGGGTTGGAGCCTTTTCATATTTACAAACCTTTTAACCTCGTCTGTATTCTGGTCGCTTTTCTCCTCAAGCTATTGATTGTATTATATTTTTTCTTTAAATCAAAGTATTTGCTTTGAACTCACGTATACTGAAGGATTTTATAGTCTATAAACTGTTCCGCAACAGACAGAAATGGACTACTTGATATTTTTTTCTTTTGCTTTTCACTGAATGTAATATTTGGAACATTTCGGATTAAAAAGGGAACAAAAGAGAGAGAGAAATAAAAACTTCTGTCAAACTTGGACAAGCCGAAGTGAAGGGAGCATCATCTCTTCCACGCGTTTTTCGCCATGAATATTTAACTGTCTGCTCAGACTGACGGACTGACTTCACATTGGGAATATTCTGAGGATGAGGATGATGAAGATGAAAGCTGCTCTGCTGCAGGTGCTCGCGCTGTGTCTTGCTCTCGGTTCACCTATGCGCGCTCAGACGGAGGAAGGTAAACATGAAGGTAAATCTGTTTTTACTGTATGCACAATGCACCTGTCTGCGACTGGAAAGACGTAAGAGAACAGCATAAACATTTGCATTGGAATCTTTAGCATGCTAATGCATTATGCAAGTGCTACTTTTATTAAAGTGACACTTTGCATGAATCATGCAAGTGTAATATTAATAATAAAGTGTAATTTGCATATAAATATTGTGCATATATATATATATATATATATATATATATATATATATATATATATATATATATATATATATATATATGTCATTTAATTGCTTCGCAAATATGTAACAAAATGTGTTTTTTAAAACCCATGTGTGCTTACACAATATAAATCTAAAAATAGTGATGTTGCTGTCAGTAATGCATTGAGAAAACCTGTTTCTGCACCATTGTGTCCTAGCCAGATATGTTTGTTTATCTTAGACTGTAAGTGTAAAAGGGAGATTTGTTCCTGTACTAAATCAGTCCTCAGTTCAAATAACAAGTGACTCAACCAGTAGATTTTGTTTAACCTGTTCCCTGACTCAACGGCTGTCTTCTGAAAAGAAAGAATCACAGAGGAGTTTGAACTAGTGATACCAACTGCATTTTCCTGCTTCTTGTCTACTGAATTGCATTAATGTTCGCTAGAATTTTGCCTAGGTATTTAGTTGTCTAGTTTTTTTTTGGTTTCGTCTACACAAAAGATCAACTGTGGCCTTTTTCAAAGAGCATCCTAGTTTTCAAAATATTGGTCAGTCGATGTGTGTAATGTATTTATTATTATTTATTATTATTATTATTATTGTTTTTATTATTAATTCCACCCAAATCTTGAATATTTGTTTACATCAGTGGATAAACAAAATACTTTTATTTTCTAAATTGTGTACATTCACATAATTTGTATTTGCTAATGAGGAATTATCAGATGCAGGAAGTATCCATGAAGAAAATATGACACAACACAAGGAAAACAATCTGTTTTGGCTCACATACACAGAGACAGAGTGAGATGTGATTTGATGCACTGGTTGATCTTTGGCCTCTGCAGTAGTGTTGACTAACAAGGGTAGAGCACAATGGCATGAACAACAACAGGTGTGTAGTCCAGGTGATCTGGTAACAGGTGAAACTACTGGACAGAGTCACATAATCCCACGTCATCTCTCAGACCAATTTATTTGACTGCGACCCCGTGAATACAGCTATAGAATTGCTTACAATCATGCATTTCTTTATTTTTGTCATGACAACTCTCTGAGAGTTCAGCATGGTAATATACAAGGCAATGTTAATGTGTTTGGCCTTGGTGGAATATATCTGCTAATGCTACTGCTGCTGCGGCAGAGCAGGTAAGACTTGCTACTGTCAATACATCCACAGACATGCTGCTGTGAGCATATAGGAAACACTGCTGCAGCACATATAGCATACCTAAAATAACCCCCATATATAGCGTACATAAAAGTACCCCATTGCAGATCTATATAGGTGGAGCTGGGGAAGGTGGAGGGTTTTTAAAGTGCACTGCAACTGCTACTACTGGCCAACAAAAACAGTGTGGGGGATAGCATCTAAATGAACATTAAATATGCAGTAAATATCCAAAAATTCATAATTGATATCATATTTCTCATTTTACTTATATATTTAAGGCTTGTTTCACAGAAACAAGTGTCAATTAAATGCATAGTTTACCCAAAAAATTTTTAGCAGTGTAAGAATTTCACCTATTTCCATGTAATCACAATAATGTTAACTGAGGTTTTCAACATTAAAAAGGTTGCAAAAGCACCATAAGAGTATCATAAATGTATCTATACAAACCATGCACTGTATTCCAAGTCTACTAAAACATACAGACTGAAATTTAACTTGTTATTTAGTGAAATCTTGATTTCTCTATCTTGAACGTTGAGAGAAAAAACAATGTCCGATTCATGAATGAATCATTCTTCTGAATCAGATCCTTTCAATGAATTGGATAGATTCAATTCATAACTTGCATAGATTGCACTTTATGAATCACACTGAAATTATTCTTTTTCATTGTGACTCAGTGTTTTGGTCTCAGTGCTTAACAATGCAGTGGAGGGGATGATAATCAGTGATTAACAACTGCAGCTTTGGTTTTCTCTAGAAAAATCTCCTTTTGTGTTTCATGGAAGAGTTATTTAGAATGACATGAGGGCTAGTAAAGACTGAAATACACTATACAATCTTAAAAATCTGAAAAGACATCATCATGGCGATTTGTAAATTGTTATAGAGAAAATTGGGCATCATACAGTAAACAACTGAGGATCACGCACTACCAGTCTTTCAAGTTGTTCTGAACACAACAAATTCATGCTGGGAGACACATGACAGATGAAATATGTTCTAAAATCATCTCAAAATATCAAACTTTTTTGATGTCCTACAAATCAATGGAATGATAGTGTAATTCTAAAACCAGTGCAACTCGTCCAAAAAAATCTGTGCAGTTGTCATGTAGTGTATTCAAGCCATAAATAATAACAGAATTTTCTTTTTTGGATGAACTATTCCTTTAATGTAATTCCTTTATGTATGTAAAGAATTGCATTGTCATTACTAATAACATTCATAATTTCTCAGCGAGGCATTTTTATGCTTGCCAATGTTATATTGAACAGTGCAATATGTTAATCTAGATAGAGGAGTAATGTTGGAATGTTTCAAGCTATTCTGGTGTGCAGAATGTACTATATTAACAATAGTTTTCATGGTGACAGACTGCCATTGTCATGCTATTTCACAATGAGCTGCTGCAGTACATACGCAAAACCCAGAAACAGAATATTATAGTAAAAAAGTGTGACTCTAAATATTAATATAATGTTATATTTAGATCTACAAAGCATTTTTTAAAGAATGTATTCAGGAACACCTGTGCCAACCATGTTTGTTAGAAATGAATACAGTACATGCCTTATTTTAGTATGCAACATGTGAATGCATAGTTTTCAGTTGACCATTGCACTTCAGTTGAGTCATGCAAAAAGATATATGTCAAATGTCCCGTGAAGATTACGGCAGTTGTCGACATTTTGGGATTGTTGTGAAGGGTTCTGAGTGGATTTGAAGATGTCAGTATGAGTAGTACAGTGTGTGTGTTAAAGGCTCCCAAACACATAGTAAAGGCTACTCCTCCAGGAGTGCTGAATAGATTCACAAGCTCAGCGTGTGTAGCCTCTCTGTTTCTGCTGTCGCCTCCACATTCATTGTACATTCATTTATGGAAATACTCAGTTTTGAGCTTTGCCAAACTCTTGATTTACGTCAAAGGATCGTTTGAGTGAACCGTGAACATTTAGGCCCAAATGTAAAAAAAAAAAAACAAAACAAAAAAAAAAAAAAACCCTTCAGTCTTTATGTGGAACCTACTGAACCCAAAGTGCCTCAGTGTTTTAGTAAAAATGTTTACGTTAAAATGCATTTTAAAAAAAATACTTTGAAGGTGAAATGTGTAATTTCAGCTCTGTGCCACCAAACAACAGCAAAAAAAAATAAAAAAATAAAAAAATAAAAAAACTGTTTTCAAACAGGTTTTTGGATGCTGTACCACATTTGGTAACAATTTAGTTTCATTTGTTTAACATTGCTTATTATTTTAGCATTAGTTAACTACATTAGTTAAATGACGAATATTTCTTAATGTTAATTTTTACATTTACTAATACATTGTATCTGTTAGCAAATATATATAAAAATATATATTGCTCACGGTTAGTCATGTTAAACAATGCGTTAACTATTTAACAAATGAGACCTTATTGTAAAGTGTTACACAATATTTTGATAGCACCATAGTGTTTACACTTTTCATAGATATAAACCTATGAGTGACTTTCTTGTAGTTGCCTATGGGGATAAAAAAATTACAAAACTTTTTTATTTTATTTTATTTTATTTTATTTTATTTTGTTTTGTTTTGTTTTGCATGCACACATACTCATATACACAAACATGTGTCTGATAAATCAAAATAATTCCTTCTCTTGCCCGGGGAACAGGAGTAACCTGTAACTTTTAATGGCTTTTAGGTGCAAAACAAAGTCATTAAGCTAGGCATGGATTCTGTGTGTGCGCATGCCTATGTGTTGTGTGTTAGCTGACCCTTTAATGACAATAAATGATTCAGACATTAATGTGTAGATTTATGTGTATTTATGCCTGTGAGAACCAATCAGTCAGGTTTGGGTAATCTCTTTGTGACTGTGGCCAAGTTTCTGTTTACCAGGCAGCTAAGCCATGTCTGTTGTGTGCCGCTTTAGACCTCCCCTGGCATTTGTTTCTCATACCTGTGATGTGAACCTGATAGTTGAACCTAGCGTGTGTATTTTGTGAGCGTTTGTTTGAGTTTTGGCGGTTTCCTACACTTGTTTTCGCGCTCTGGTTGAATGGGAGCATTGTATCATTGTCTGCACGCTTGAGTGAACAGGGCTGTTCACATTAACATGTTCATGCGTTTAGCACAGCTGAATTATAAAGTATGAACAAACTTTTTAAAAAATTCAGAATTTTAAAGGCATAGTTCACCCCTAAATGAAAATTCTGTCATCAAATAACATTTAATAACACACTACAGTTAAAATTATAATCTAGTATATTTCACATGGGCTTTAGTCAACACATCAAAATAAGTGTACTTCCTTAAAGTATGATAAATGTTTATTACAACATAATGATTTAAAATGTACTTTAAAGTAAAATGTTTAATTTGACATTTTGATTGACATTATTGCTTTTTAAAAGTGTACTTGAGTGTATTAAGAAACATACTGTGCACCCTAAGAAAAGTCTGTAGAAATATGGTCCAATCTACAGTGTTAATAGGTGGTTTACCTTGTTTTGTGTTTTAGGGTTGAAGGAAATGTCTGTAAATTTAACAGGAAATGTTCTGGTAATATTCTGCCAGGGCATTTTTTAAAAACAATATAGTGTGCACTTTACACTTAAGTGGCCTTCTATTTTATTAATATTATATTTTTTGCAAGAACAGTTTTTTTTAAACAAATGCTTTTAATATTTGAAGTACACAAGTGCATGCTCAATACAATTAAGTGCACTTCTTTTTCACAAGGGGAGTTATGAAATGAGACTTGTAGTTGTTTGTTTTAGGGCTCCTGTTCTTAGGAACATTACAGGAGGAATGCAGTGTTGCTGCTTCCATTTAATCACTTCTGTGAACTTAAACCCACAGGACAATTGCAATGCTCAGAGGTTGCTATTTCATAAAGCGAACTCGCAGTTATGCTTCAAGTAGCAACTTCATAGGTATCTCAGATCAAATGTCTCTCCTAAGGATCTTCTCCTTAGGAGAAGAAGCTTAAATGTACCAAATGAGGCATGTGATGACACACAGCATGTGTATAGAATTAAATGAAATAAAATGAATGTGAATGGCATAACTCAGATGTTATGTTTCATATTGAAATCTCAGATTTTTGATTGCAGACTTGTTGAGTTTAGTGTGATTACTGGGGTCTTTTTCCTCAAGAGAATAATCTAAGCAGGCAAAAGTTCAGTACTTCTGGTACTTAATTGATGGTTTGAAGCCTTTTCTGACATTTCTGGCCTTACCTGTCCCATTGTGGGCCATAACACCCTAAAGTTCAACTCCAGATCTTATCAGTCCAAGTTCCCCTTTCAGTCGGTCACTCCGAGTCACGTCGGATGACCGACGAAATTGGGATCTCGCCAGAGAGACCAATCCACTTCGAGTGTAACTAAACGAGCCAATGGACATTGGCATGCGATTATTGCATCCAGCTGCCGCTGATCACAGCGTGAGCATAAGAGGCAGCTGATGCACGCATCAATTATCCTTTCGCTTCGGAGCCGAGCGGTAGTGGTTAAAGCTACTGCTCTCCCTTCCAAGAGAGTGTTCTGCGAGCGAGTGCGGGCGTTACGGCGCGGCAGCGGTGGTCACGGTGTCCGGGAGAGAAAGATCGTCTTCCTGCTGACAGCCACACTAGGAGTGTGCGGTGGCCAGCTCCCCTGCGTGCTTCAGCACTAAAAGAGCATTTCTCTGAAAGAGCAATTTCTCTAAAAGAGCAACACGGGTGATCGCGTCTTTTTAAAGATGTCTTTTCACCCGTGCGTTTCTGGGTGTGGTCGTTTCCTGGCGCCTCAGGACGGTCACGATCGCTTCCTCACGTGTCTGGGCATTCAGCACGCTGAGGTGGCTTTCGTGGATGGTTCATGTTCTTCTTGCGGGGACATGACCATCTCGGAGTGCGACTCTGCTATGTCAAACATGGCAGAGTCCCTCTGCCTGCCGTGATCCGGCGTGCACACTGGATCCGGTGGAGTTAGAGGTGATTTGAGGATTACGGTGAGGGCTTCCCCAAGTGGAGCTCCTCACCCCTCAAGCACTCCACAGCCGGTGGAGCTGCCGAAGGAGCGCGCTGGCCACGCGTTTCCTTCGGTGCCCCCTCTGACGACCAGATGTCGATCACCGCATCGGAGGGCGGGCCCTCTCTTTCCGGGGATGACGACCCGGCTGCGTTGCCCCCTTCGGGTGTGGTAGCGTTGTCCGTGCCAGACCCAGAGATGACGGCTATGCTTTCCCGGGCCGCCGAGAATGTCGGGCTCGTGTGGAATCCTAAAAAGCCACCGTGTCCCGATCCTTCGAGGCTGGGCGAGTGGTTCCTCGGTGGGGGTGGCGCTGGTTCTCAGCGCCCCCCTCCGGTGCCATTCTTTCCGGAAGTGCATGAGGAGCTGACAAGATTGTGGAGGGCACCTTTCACTGCCCGAAACACATCTTGTAGTTCTTCCGCTCTCACCACCCTCGATGGTGGAGCCGCTTTGGGGTATGCGGGCATCCCCTCGGTGGAACGGTCTGTGGCCATGCAACTGTGTCCAACAGCCGCTTCCACCCTGCGGGGTGATCCGTGTCTCCCCTCACGGGCCTCTAAGTATTCGTCAGGTCTAACTGGCAGTGCTTATAGAGCCTGTGGGGAGGCGGCTTCCGCCCTCCACGCTATGGCGTTGCTGCAGGTCCACCAGGCCAAAGCACTGAAAGACCTGCACGAGGGTGGTCACGACCTGGCGGTTCTACATGAGCTGCGTGCTGCGACGGACCTCGCGCTACGAGTGACGAAGGTGACCGCACAGTCTCTGGGTTGTGCAATGTCCAGGAGCGCCATCTCTGGCTGTGTCTCGCTGACATGAAGGAGCAGGAGAAGGTACAGTTCCTGAATGCTCCCGTGTCACAGACCGGCCCTTTCGGCGACGCTGTCGAGAGCTTTGCCCAGCAGTTCTCGGCAGCCCAGAAGCAGACTGAGGCAAACACATCATGCGCCGGAGGAAACCTGCTGCTTCCACTCCGGCTGCAGCCACTCAGCCTGCTCGTCGCCGTGGGCGCCCACTGCGGCCGCCCCCGCTCCCGCGCAGCCGCAGCAGCCTTCACCAGGCAGCGTCGTGGAGCCGGTCGCAGGCAGGACGCCCAGCCCGTCCAGGCCCCCGCCAAACCTGGCGGCAAACGCAAGTGCAAGAGGCCCTGGGACGGTCGACCCAGAGATGGAGGAGACTGCTCATCGGGAGATGGTGACTGCACCACTCCCTCCCCCGGAGGAGGGCCGGGTGGAGTATCTTTTGTTCATTTTGTTCCGCCGCTGGCCCAGCAGCCAGCGGTACCCAAAACATCAGTAAAGAGCGGTCTCCTCAATCTCCGGGTCTCAAGAGGAGGAGAGTGGTGATCCGTGCATCACAGGATCACTTCCCTCCTCCTCTCTCGCCAGCAGGCAGCGGGTGGTTGCCCAAGAGCACCCCTCCTGCCCATTCGTGGAACCAGGTAAGGGCAGTAGCACTCCAGTCCCCGCTTCAAGTCGTCAAACGCCGGGCTGTCACAAGCCTCAAGCCGGGTTCCTGTGTCTCCTCCCACGCGAGGAGAAATCAGGTGAGTGCTACACTACACACCCAGACCCCGCCCCCTGCCGTCACAGGCCCTGGGGCCGGTCCCTGTGTTCCACCTCGCTGCCCCACCGCGGGCATGTCGGTGGGCCCGTTGGCCCCGCTGGTGCGGTCTCTCGGAGCCTGGTTAGCGCTCCCCAGCCCGTCCCGGTGGCTCCTGCGGACCATCAGACTCGGCTATGCGATTCAGTTCGCCCGGCGTCCCCCCCAAGTTCAGGGGCATCCGGTTCACTTCAGTCAAAGGCGTCGATGCCCCTGTCTTGCTCGCGGAGATTGCAGTCCTACTGGCGAAGGATGCAATAGAGCCGGTCCCTCCAGCCGATATGAGGTCGGGGTTTTACAGCCCTTACTTCATTGTGCCCAAGAAAAGCGGTGGGTTACGACCGATCTTGGATCTGCGAGTTTTGAACCGTGCACTTCACAAGATGCCGTTCAAGATGTTGACGCAGAAACGCATTCTTGGATGCGTCCGTCCCCTAGATTGGTTTGCAGCAATCGACCTGAAGGACGCGTACTTTCATGTTTCGATTCTCCCGCGACACAGGCCATTCCTGCGATTCGCGTTCGACGGTCGGGCATATCAGTACAAGGTCCTGCCCTTCCGGCTGTCCCTTTTCGCCTCGTGTCTTCACCAAAGTCGCAGAGGCGGCCCCTTGTTCCCCTGAGAGAACGGGGTGTGCGCATTCTCAACTACCTCTACGACTGGCTCATACTTGCACAGTCTCGAGAGCTGTTGTGCGCACACAGGGACCTGGTGCTCAGGCACCTCAGCCAGTTGGGCCTTCGGGTCAATTGGGAAAAGAGCAACTCGTGCCAGTGCAGAGGATCTCTTTTCTCGGCATGGAGTTGGATTCGGTCAACCAGACAGCACGCCTCACCCAGGAACGTGCTCTCAAGACTTTATCAGGCAGGACAGCGGTCCCACTGAAACTCTTTCAGAGGCTCCTGGGGCATATGGCTGCAGCTGCGGCCATAGTTCCGCTCGGTCTGCTCCATATGAGACCGCTTCAGCACTGGCTCCATGGTCGAATCCCGAGGTGGGCGTGGAAACGCGGTACTCACCGGGTTCAGATTACACCGGCCTGCCGCAAGACCTTCAGCCCGTGGTCAGATCCTTCGTTCCTTCGGGCAGGAGTGCCCCTGGAGCAGGTATCCAGGCATGCTGTGGTATTCACGGATGCCTCGGCCACCGGCTGGGGTGCCACGTACAACGGGCACGCAGTATCAGGGGTTTGGACGGGCCCCCTTCTGCGTTGGCATATCAATTGCCTCGAGTTGCTGGCAGTACGCCTTGCCCTGTGCCGCCTCAGAGGGCGCCTTTGGGGCAGGGACGTTCTGGTCCGTACGGACAACACTGCGACCGTTGCCTATATCAACCGGCAAGGCGGTTTGCGCTCCCGTCGCATGTCGCAACTCGCCCGCCACCTCCTCCTCTGGAGTCAGAAGCATCTGAGGTCCCTTCGTGCCATCCACATCCCAGGAGTGTTCAATCAGGCGGCCGACGAGCTGTCTCGAGCGGCACTTCCTGGGGAGTGGAGACTCCATCCCCAGGCGGTCCAGCTGATTTGGAGTCGGTTCGGAGTTGCTCAGGTAGACCTGTTTGCATCTCCAGAAACCACCCACTGCCAGTGGTTCTACTCCCTGTCCGAGGCAACGCTCGGCACGGATGCACTGGCACACAGCTGGCCCCAGGGCTTGCGCAAGTATGCGTTTCCCCCAGTGAGCCTGCTAGCACAGACATTGTGCAAGATCAGGGAGGACGAGGAGCAGGTCCTGTTAGTGGCTCCATATTGGCCCAACAGGACCTGGTTCCCGGAACTCATGCTCCTCGCGACAGCCCCTCCCTGGCCGATTCCTCTGAGGAAGGATCTGCTTTCTCACAGACGGGGCACCCTCTGGCACCCGCGTCCAGACTTGTGGAAACTTCATGTGTGGTCCCTGGACGGGACGCGGAGGTTCTAGGTGACCTGCCCCAGGAGGTAGCGCTCACTATCGCTTCAGCACGAGCACCGTCCACAAGACGGGCCTATGCGCTGAAGTGGAACCTGTTCGTCGAATGGTGTTCCTCTTACCAGGAGGACCCCCGGAGATGTTCGATCAGAGCCGTGCTTTCCTTTTTGCAACAAGGGTTGGAGCGTAGGCTGTCCCCCTCCACCCTTAAGGTATATGTTGCTGCTATTTCTGCCCACCACGACCCCATAGAGGGGAGGTCGGTGGGGAAGCACGATCTGGTCGTCAGGTTTCTTAGGGGGGCCAGGAGGTTAAATCCTCCGAGGCCTCCCTCCCTTCCCTCTTGGGATTTGGCTTTGGCGCTAAGAGCCCTACAAACTGCCCCCTTTG
This sequence comes from Spinibarbus caldwelli, assembly GCA_039654775.1. Taxonomy (NCBI): domain Eukaryota; kingdom Metazoa; phylum Chordata; class Actinopteri; order Cypriniformes; family Cyprinidae; genus Spinibarbus; species Spinibarbus caldwelli. Next base: position 5,759,647 of record CM077237.1, read on the forward strand.
AGCCATTGCAGTCAGTCGAGTTGAAGTTTCTTTCTATGAAAACCCTACTCCTGACTGCATTGGCCTCAATCAAGAGGGTGGGGGACCTGCAGGCATTTTCGGTCGACGAGTCGTGCCTTGAGTTTGGGCCGGCTGACTCCAGTGCAACACTGAGGCCCCGGCCCGGCTATGTGCCCAAGGTTCCTACCACGCCCTTCAGGGACCAGGTAGTGAGCCTGCAAGCGCTGCCCCTGGAGGAGGCAGACCCAGCCCTAGCTTTGCTCTGTCCTGTACGCGCACTGCGTCAGTACGTGGATAGAACTCAGAGCTTCAGGACCTCAGAACAGCTCTTTGTCTGTTACGGAGGACAGCAGAAGGGGAAGGCTGTCTCCAAGCAGAGGATGGCCCACTGGATAGTGGATGCCATCACCTTGGCCTACGAAGCACAAGGTGTGCCCTGCCCGCTCAGGTTGCGTGCTCACTCCACTAGGGGTGTCGCATCGTCCTGGGCGCTGGCTCGTGGTGCCTCGCTAGCAGACGTCTGTAGAGCTGCGGGTTGGGCGACTCCCAACACGTTCGCTAGGTTTTATAGCCTACGTGTCGAACCGGTTTCCTCCTGTGTTCTCACCTCAAACGGGTAGTGGCACTGAGAGGGCCGGCTCAGAGTCGGCTTGCGGCGTCCTTACGCCTAATTCTCCAGAGAGTTCCTTAACCAGGCAAACCCTGTTGAGTCCTCCAGCACTCCGGCGTCCGGACGCGGCGGGGCGTCCGGCGCCAGGCCTTCAGCCAATGAATTCTTGAAATCTGGTGCGAGGCTAGTGCCCATATGAGAGACCCTGTCGGGATCCCATATGTGTATTCCACGGTATTCTTATTAGAGCCATGTTTCCCCTGGCGGACCACGTTCTGCCATCTCTAAAGATGCAGCCTGAGCCATCTCAGAGACTTCCATGTGCAATAGGGCCCTTCGGGGTTACTTCACATGTTTGAATGTCACTTAACCCCCTCTGGGAGGAGGTGACTCCGCAGTGTGCCTCTTCCAAGTGGAAGGGCACGCTTCCCAGTGTTATCCTAGTCCTACTGTTTGGGTTGCTCAAGGAACACCAGTAGTTGACCTTCTCTGTGTAGAGCCCGGTCCTATTGTCTGCCTTATAGGAAGGGTCAGGAGCCCTACACAGGGCACTGGAAGGGGCAGCTCCTGTGGCGCTTTGGTAGGGATCCCAATTTCGTCGGTCATCCGACGTGACTCGGAGTGACCGACTGAAAGGGGAACGTCTCGGTTACGTATGTAACCCTCGTTCCCTGAAGGAGGGAACGGAGATGTCACGTCCCGTCGCCACAGTCGCTGTACCACCGCTGAGCTGCCGGGTCGCCGGCTCGGCTCCTCAGCGAAAACATAATTGATGCGTGCATCAGCTGCCTCTTATGCTCACGCTGTGATCAGCGGCAGCTGGATGCAATAATCGCATGCCAATGTCCATTGGCTCGTTTAGTTACACTCGAAGTGGATTGGTCTCTCTGGCGAGATCCCAATTTCGTCGGTCATCCGACGTGACATCTCCGTTCCCTCCTTCAGGGAACGAGGGTTACATACGTAACCGAGACGTTCTCAGTACATGTATCTATAGTATGGGAACTGTGTATGTGTTAAAGACAAGACTGTATTTGTTTAGCATATATTTTGTACTGAGGGGAAAGAGAATTTAAGAAAATATACCAATTCCAGTATCTCACTGTTTTGTGATTCAGGGTTATTATCGTTAACTGTAATTAAAACTAAAATTAAAACCATTAAAAAAAAATCTTTATGTGAAACAAAATCAATTACTAACATAACACAAAATATATATGTTAAAAAAACTTTATTTTATTTTAGTTTCTCATTTTCAATTAGTTTAATTTGAAGTATTAAAGTACCTAAAACTAAATAATCAATTAAAAAAAAAAAAGACACAAACAGTCAACAAAATTAATAAAACACCAACTAAAATTAAAGGGGTCATATGACGTTGCTAAAAAGAACATTATTTTGTGTATTTGGTGTAATGCAATGTGTTTATGCGGTTTAAGGTTCAAAAAACACATTATTTTCCACATACTGTACATTATTGTTGCTCCTCTATGCCCCGCCTTTCTGAAACGCGCCGATTTTTACAAAGCTCATCGTTCTGAGAAGCGAGGCGTGCTCTGATTGGCCAGCTATCCAGTGCGTTGTGATTAGCCGAATACCTCAAGCGTGAGATGGAAATGTTATGCCCCTTACCGTATTGTGATGCCGTGTCCCAGCGTGACGACACAAAAACAATAAAACCTATTACAAATGAGGCATTTGTTGCATCCAGTGGGGACATAATTACTGATTATAATAACTTATACTGTCTTTTTACGCGTCGCGTTGCATCGCGCCGCGTAAACATTACCATGTCTGCATTTGTGATCGGAGAAACGACAAACAACAAGCACAACTCTACACTGCTCAAAACTCGTGTTTGAATAGTCAGTGGCAAATTCTTTAAATATGAAAACATACTTACAGGCTGTGAGTCAGAAGCGCCAGACTGTCCTTGCAAAGTTGGAATTGCCCCACTTTATAGAAACAGTCTTTGAGCAGCTGGCAGGCTACTCCCAGTTTCAGGAAATAGTCCTCCGTAAAATGTATTGCACACACTCGAATATTTGAGTTGAAATGTTCTGGAACAGTGTTGTAAATACAACTTAACCACTGATTTCTAGTTGTGTCCTCTTTTGGAAGCCCAAGCAAAGTAGTTTCGCTTTCACAACGAAACACAGCGTCTCCAGGACATGGCGCCGGCGGCAGCAACAACACTACAGCGAGATGAAAAGTCCCGCCCTCTTTCTTTGCGTATGCATTTGGGCGGTGTTTTGCAAATCTCCCCACACCGTGACGTAGACATGTGGGGCATGTCTGAATGAGCCTTTTTAGGGGGCGTGATCAAGTCTTAACTTTTATAAAGAATATCTCTTTGGTTTTGAGACTTTAGTCTTTGGAACTTCAGGGATCTTATCTATGTACAAACAGCTTGTACCACTCCAAAGAAAAAGGAAAACTTGAAATCGCATCATATGAACCCTTTAAAGTGAAAATATAAAATAAAATAAAATTCAAAATACTAACAAAACCTATAAACCTACACTCTAAAAAATGCTTGGTTAAATACAACCCAGCGCTGGGTAAAATATGGATGAACCCAGCGATTGGGTTGTTTTAACCCAACTGTTGGCTGAAAACAACCCAGCATGTGTTCTGTTCAATATTTACCCAGCACTGGGTTGTATTTAACCCAGCATTTTTTAGAGAGTATAGTATATCAAAAATACTAAAATAAGACTGATGTAATCTGCTGTAATGTTTGCGCTGTGTCTGTGTTGAATGTTCCCTGGATTTACCAAAGGAGAAGTTTGATAAGAACTAAAGGGTTTCTGAATGCATCCTGCACCTAAAAGAATTCTTTCTGAAAAGCACGAAGTCTGATTAACACATCACACATGTGTGACTGGACCAAACACCTGTTTGTATTTCGCAAGAGACGTTTAGGCCCATTTGTTGGACTCTGTAATGCTGTTAACAGTTTACAGTATGTATGTGTTATCAGTAAGTGTCTGTGTTTTTCAGTTCTTTTGCATGAAATGAAAGATGAATTGCTTTATTTATGAGAATAGAAACACTTCTAATACTTGCCATTATGAATGTGTGATTCAGTAATCTCGTATGCTCTTTTCAACCTGTGTTCTGATCCTAATGGGTCATAACTGAACCATATTCTCAGAAGAACTCTGTTTCTTTGAGTTTTAATCTATAAAGGCTCCCGGGGGCATTTTTGAGTACCTCTAAGTATTAATGGGAATATTTTTTCCTAGACTCCCACCCTCAGTAATGGCTTGTTTTAACCGTGGCAGATTTGAACCAAGGGCAAAATTTGAAATGCAAAATAGCTTCACCTCAAACTCCCTTAGTCCTCTTTTACCTTTCAGTTTGCCTTCATGAACAACAATGCAACAAAAACAACAACAGCTTTATCTATGATATCAGCTGATGTGCATAATGTGCAGTCAGTTGGCCATTATTGTAAATAATGACTCCTGTCAAGTTATTTTTGTGATAATACACAATTGCTGGTCATTATCCTAGTAATTACAAAGCTTCTTACTACATATATAAATGGCCATGAAATATTGACTATTCGCTGAGATCATACAATTATTCCACTAATTACAAGGCTTCTTACGACATTAATATATAAATGGGCATGAAATATTAAATATTCGCTGAGATTGTGATATAATCATGTGATGCATGGTTTCAGGTTTTTTTTTTGTTTTGTTTTGTTTTTTTGCATTAAATAAGGCATATTATTATGCATTCAGTCTGTTATTACTGTAAATAATGACTCCTGATGAATTATTTTTGCTAATATACAATCATGGTCATTATCCCACTAATTACAAGGCTTTTTACCACATAAATATAGAAATGGGCATGAAATATTAAATATTAGCAGAGAACATTGAGTAGTATGATAGATATTATGTATTTTAGCAGTCATTATACAAAAATATTTGAACATATATTTGTTTTCAGCAGAAATGTATTATATACACTACTGTTCAAAAGTTTGGGGATAGAAAGTTTTTTTTTTTGACAGAATTTAATAGTTTCATTCAGCAAGGTTGCATTAAATTGATGAAAAGTGATTAAGACATTTAAATTGTTAAAAAAGTTTAATGGTTTTCAGAAAAAATATTAAGCAATATTCCTTGCGCAGCAAATCAGCATATTAGAGTGATTTCTGAAGGATCATGTGTCACTGAAGACTGGAGTAATGATGCCGAAAATTCAGCATTGACATTGAAGGAATAAAATACATTTTAAAATACATTAAAATAGGAAACTTTTATTTAAAATTGTAATAAAATTTTACAATATTACTCTATTCTTGATCAAATAAATACAGCTTTGGTGAACATAAGAGCATCTTTCAAAAACTTAAAAAAATCCAAACTTTTAAATGGTCATACATTTGTATTTGTTACAATAAATTCTCTCTTTCTCTCCCTCTTCGCAGTGTGTACAGGCACACAGAACTCGCTGAGTGTGACTGGAAGCTCTGAGGTCCAGTACAAGCTCATGAAGGAGATGTACACGGGCTGCAAGATTGTCATAGGAAACCTGGAGATCACACAGATGGAGCACAACCGTGATTTCTCATTCCTACAGGTGAGAAAAAATAGACCACGTTTGTAAGATTTGAAGGATGTAACAACAGATCAGCCCACTTCTGAAAAAAGCAAGTGTGCATGAGCTCACACCAGATTAATTTGTGTGGGCTCATGTCTGCGTCTGTATGTCTATTATGTTTCATTTGATGAACGTGTAACCCAACCCCTCTTCACAGTCTATCCGTGAGGTAACAGGCTACATCCTCATCGCCATAAACCAGTTCAGACGTTTACCGCTGGAACAGCTGCGAGTTATCCGAGGGACGTCTCTGTACGAAGATCGCTTTGCTCTCGCCATCCTCGTCAACTATCAGAAAGACGGAGTGTACGGACTAAAGGAGCTGGGCCTCACACACTTGACAGGTGCGCTTACACATACGTGACAGGTGACACATTCTCAACCACAGAAACACATACTGTCAAAACGGCCATGCAGTTTTCATGGCAACAAGACTCTCTGGAGGGTGTGGTGTGGAAGAGTGAGTCAAGGGACAGAAAAAGATTTTTATATGTGTGTGTTTATTAAAGGAATTCACCCACAAATGAGCATTATCTCGTCATAAACCCCAACTTGGACCGACACATACTTGTGATGGTCTTATAGCTTATAGCAAAATCCTATATTATATTGTTCCTCATGATAAATTCCAGGAGATTGACATTAGATGGCTACAGTTAGGCGCGAGCATGTCCCGACCTGCTTCAGCAAACACAACGCATCTAATGTGAAATACAAACCATGTAGTTTTGTCTTTTGTCTTTGAGTGTGTGAATCAATGAACATGTTTGTCATTTTTTTCCATTGCCCTTCCTTTAACCTCTTACTAATTTCATTGTGTCTCAATGTGTGGAATTAATATGAATGTTACTTATTTTACAATCTGAGCACATTATGTACTGTATCTTTATTAGTAATGTTTGATTATTCACAGCAATCACCTAACAATCATCTAACAAAACCATAGCAAACATTCACAACACCCTTGTTTTGTGGCATCGACTATTACATGATGGAACACTATTAAAATTTTATCCAAGAAAACCTGAATTCTTAAAAAAAAAAAAAAATCTCTTTGTTTATTTATATAATTTTCTTTTTTCTGAGAGTTTAGATGACAGGTTTCAAGTTTCAAGTTCTACCATTCTGTCTTTGATCTTATCTTGATATATCCATATTTCTCATATTTATTGTGATCTGCAGAGATCCTGGAGGGTGGAGTGCAGATCATCCAGAATAAATTCTTGAGCTATGCACCGCAGATTAACTGGCTAGACATTGTGAAAGACAGTGGGGCAGAAATCATCATCGAAGACAACGGACCGGAATGTAAGGAGACATAAAACATTACAATATGTAATATAATATGCACTAATATACTGTTCCAAAAGTTTGGGATTGTTAACTAATTGGATTTTTTAAATATTTTTAAATATTTCAAGTCTCTTTTGCTCACCAAGGCTGCATTTATTTGATTAAAAAAAAAAAAAACAATAAAAGCAATAATATTTTGAAATATTATTACAATTTAAAATAAATGTTTTTTTTTATTTTCATATATTATAAAATGTAATTTATTCATGTGATGGTAAAGCTGAATTTTCAGCATCATTACTACAGTCAGTGTCACATCATCCTTCAGAAATAATTCTAACATGCTGATTTATTGCTCAAGAAATATTTATTATCAATACTGAAAATAGTGTTTGCTGCTTAAGTTAAAAAAACAGCATTTATTTGAAACAAAAATATTTTGTAACATTATAAATGTTTTTATTGTAAGTTTTGATCAATTTAATGCAGCCTTGATAAATAAAAGTATTAAGTTCTTTAAAAAAAAAATCTTACTGACCACAAACTTTGGAATGGTAGTGTATATATTTATAATGAATAACTATTTTTAAATAATTATTTATAATACATTTTTAGAAATAATTGTAATCAGAGGTTCATATGTTTTTATTTGATAGCTCAGGAGTTAACTGTTATGTTTTACTTGTTTTATATATGTAGCTGAAGATTTTTTAATGATATTTCTATTGAATGTTTTGCTAAATAGATCTTTATTTTGGCTGATGATATTATGGAAATGTATAAATTATAGTGCATTTTCTGTTTAGTTCCCTGTCATGAGTCTTGTGGGGGTCGATGTTGGGGTCCAGGAAATGACTCTTGTCAAATCTGTAAGTCCTTGGAAACTCACACACACACGTTGTTCAGCTTTCTGTATGTCACACACACTGCTCACTATGTTTCTCTCCCGTTCTCAGTGACGAAGACGGTGTGCGCACCGCAGTGCAACGGCCGCTGTTTCGGCCGCAGCCCGAGCGAGTGCTGTCATATAGAGTGTGCTGGAGGCTGCACCGGGCCGCTCGACACCAACTGCTTTGTATGCTCAACAAACTTACACTAGTCCTTGAACATGTTTTGCACTAACAAACCAGATTCATGGATCAAGACTTGCGTGCTTTGACGTGAGTGTCTGTGTGTTCACAGGCCTGCAGAAACTTTAACAACTCTGGCTCATGTGTGCCGCAGTGTCCACAGGCTCTCATCTATAATAAAGTGACGTTCAAATTGGAGCCGAATCCTAATGCAAAATACCAGTACGGCACGATGTGTGTATCACATTGTCCTAGTAAGTGATTCTTTGGGTTACATGGAGTGTATTTTCCAGTGGCACAGCATTATAGGTTATAATGTCAAAACTGAATCCCACTCTAAACAGGGACCTAAACAGGGTTTTTATGAATTTATGGTTTAATCCAATAGTTTGATGTCCTGCCTTTATACTTACTTGCTCTGTTCTCTTGTACTTCAGCTAATTTTGTTGTAGATGGCAGTTCATGTGTTAGCAGCTGTCCAGCAGACAAGATGGAGGTGGATAAAAAAGGTGTGAAAAGATGTGAGCCGTGTGGGGGTCTCTGTCCGAAAGGTAACATGCATACTTTATTTACCCAGTTATCTAAATGGGCGCTTACCATAGGCTTCTGTTGTTTTTACACTAAAGTTTGGCATAATTATGATTTTTTAAATGTTTTTAAAAGACATCTCTGCTCAGCAAGGCTGCATTGATTTGATCAAAAATGCAGTAAAATAGAAAAATTATTACAATTTAAAACAGCTGTTTCAATTTTAATATGTTTTAATATGATATTTAATCCTGTGATGCAAAGCTGAATTTTCAGCAGGCAGCCATTACTCCGGTCTTCAGTATGTATCATGTGTCAGTTTCCACAAAAATATTAAGCCATAAAAACTGTTTTCAACATTGGTAATAATTAAGCACCAGTAATAATGCACAATAACTGAGCAGCAAATCAGCATTTTAGAATGATTTCTGAAGGATCATGTGACAATGAAGACTGGAGTAATGATGCTGAAAATTCAGCTTTGGATAACAGGAATAAATTACATTTTAAAGAAATATGAAAATAGAAAATGGTTCTTTTAAATTGTAATAATTTTTCACAGTATTACTGTTTTTATAGTAGTTTTGATCAGATAAATGCCACCTTGGTGAGCATAAGAGACTTCATTTAAAAACATGAACAAATTATTTCAAATGTTTGACCAATAGTGTATGTAAAGCTAATCAAAATTACTACCGACTAGCTCCAAAAAGAAAACGTTTTGCATTTTTAGGACAAAAAACAACATACTTTTAAAAAACTCTAATGACTATGAACAATTTACTGATTTTCTTGAATTTAATACTTGTAATACCATTGTCAATATTACTGTTGTCTTTTTCTTAGTTTTTTTGAATATCCACTATATGTGTCACCTTTGTTCCCTGAAGGAACTGTTTCATTTTTAACCATTGCTACACAATGTGCTAAATATTACAATAAAGTTGTCTTTGACCTTTGATGTATGCCACTCCTCTATGCATTCTTATTTCTTAATATTATCATTAAAAGGTGCCTCACTGTTCATTGAGAAACAAGCACAATCTCCTTCGTCCATCTTTGTGTGTTCTCAACCATAACTGTGTTCTCTCTGTTTTTTTTCTCTTCGTTCAGCATGTGTTGGCACTGGTACACCCTCCAGACAGACGGTAGACTCGCAGAACATCGACAGCTTCATAAACTGCACGAAGATTCAAGGCAGCCTGCATTTCCTTGTAACAGGAATTAGAGGGTGAGATTTGAGATCATCAGCATTTAAGACACTGGTGACTGAAATGTTCATGACAAAAATGAGAGAGTTCTCCTTTCTTACCCACTCTTGGACAAATTAAACTAATAAGAGTGTGAAAGGTGTTAAAGAAAGTTTATTTTGTAAAAGTCCACTTGACCAAAAGTGACCCAAATATAGTTGCAATATGCATGACATGACGTTCAGAAATGGTGAACTTTCTGTGCCTTTCTTTCCTCCACAGAGACAGTTACAATAATATTAGTGCTCTTGATCCAAAGAAACTGAAGATCTTCAACACTGTCAGAGAAATCACAGGTGTGTGTCTCTGTGTGTACCTTTACCGTTTCTTCTGCCCTCTATGTACATCATCTAACTCACACTTCTGTCCGCTTGACAGACATTCTGAGTATTCAGTCTTGGCCTGAAGAGCTGGAAGATCTTTCTGTCTTCTCAAATCTAGCAACGATACAGGGAAGAACTCTGTACAGGTGAGCAACCTGCCCATCCTTTGTTTGTTAGTCATTTACCTTGTCTCCTGATTTCTTAACTCTTAAAATGCATCAATGTAAACAAAGCATTCATGTTATTAGCAGTGCTTGCACTGTGCTACAGATATAAATGATGGTTTAAATCATCCAAAATGTAGTGGAGAGGTGGAGGCTATTACTTTTTTAAGTGATTGGATTTATCTAGCCGACAATTACATACTTTAAAAAATCCCTTACTTACCATATGTAGCGTAGGGATCAGAATATATTGGCTGGCTTATTTGACTTTTTTGACAAGTATGCAACAGCCTAGCAACAAGTTAAACAATTTAGTACTATTAATATACTATCATAATATTTAATAATATATAAAATTGTATTGTTAGTTTTTTTTGTTTTTTTTAAATATTGAAAATATTTTTTATTATTTTATTTTATTTTAATTTATTTTAGTACGTACGTTTAAGTTTTGTAAGTTTAAGGTTTTCATTCAGTGTTTAGTTTTTATTTTATTTCAGCTTTGTTTCAATTAATGAAAACCGTTCTTAATAGTTTAGTTTGAGACCATAGCAACTATCTAGTACCACAGCTGTGGTTTTGCATGGACAATCACCACTCAATTGCAAAGTGTCTTTGGAAAAGCAATTTTAAAAAAGTATTTTTTAAGTATTTTAAAAAAGTCATTATTATCATACCAATATTATTTTTACCTGACATTTCGAAAGTTGTGAGACATTCATTATTCATTTTCATGCTGCTTTCTTGTTCTCCCTCCAGAGGAATAAGCACTAAGAGGTAGGATTATGTATTCAGCTTTTAGCTTGTACTCCTTTTTCTCTCTTTGCTTGATTGTTCTATATATTCATAAATAAATCATTAAAATCTCATATTTTTAATTAGTTATAAGTGCTTTACAATCAGCTCGGTGGTGTGGTATTTCTAAGCTTCAGATTGGTGATTGGGAATCAATGATTTTTCAATGATGATTTCGCCTGATGACCATGAATGGGGCCCTTGAGATGTTATTTGAATTAAATGGGTCTATATGAGTCTTCGTGAAAGTACATGGAAGTGATGTTATTTTAGGATTTTGTTGTTGCAACTAACACATTGCAGCAGTTTTGGATTGGGATTTGGAGAGTCTTAAAGTCAACATGAAATGGTTTTCACAACCTATTTTAGTTCCTTATCTGAGATACACTACTATTCAAAAGTTGGGAGTTTTTTGGAGATTTTTATTTATTTTTTTAGCACTTTTACTCGGCAAGGATCCATTAAATTGAATCATTAAGTTGATAAAATTCTATTTTAAATAATAAATATCCAAATTTAAAATTGTATCAATATTTCACAGTATTACAGTTTTACAGTTTTACTGTATTTTTTTCTAAATAAATGCAGCCTTGGTGGCATTAGAGACAAATAAAACAAACCTTTGAAAAGTACATCTGAATGAAAATATTAATGCTAAAAAGAATCAAGAATAAACTGAACTCACTAACTGATATATTTCTGAATGAAACATATTCAGTGGGACTTGATTTTATCAATTAGGAATCTATAGATTTTTGCATTTATCTTCAATTTTGCACAATAAAACCAGCAACTTGAATTAAAAAAAAATGGGTCAGTTCATTTCATGTTGACTTTAATTTCATTTGTCTTTTATTTTTCAAATGACCTTTCCACATGTTCTCTCTCAGGGGTTACTCGCTTTTGGTGATGAAGATTCCTACGTTGAAATCCCTGGGTCTTCGCTCACTGAAACGGATCAGTGACGGAGGCATCTACGTCACTGGAAACAAGCAGCTCTGTTATCACCACACTGTTAACTGGACACATCTGTTCGGGAGCGGCTCCCGGCGCCGCCAGAAACCCCTCGACATCAAAGACAACCACCCACAAGAGCTATGCAGTGAGTACATGTGCTGTAATACCAAAATCTTTCAATTATGGGTTGTCGGAACGACTAGTTAGACATTAGGGAAGTGGGTTTAAAGGGATAGTTCACCCAAAAATGAAATTCTGTAATTTTTTACTCACCCCCATATAATTCCAAACTTATATGACTTTCTTTCTTCTGTGGAACACAAAAGAACATATTTTGAAAAATGTTGGTAACCAAACAGTTTGGTTTCAGTTCCCATTGACAAAAAATACAATGCAAGTCAGTGAGAACTGTAACTGCTTGATGAGCTTCAAAATATCTTCTTTTGCAAATTTTCATTTTTTGGGTGGACTATCCCTTTAATTCTGATAGTGCCATGAATTTGAAGACACAACTTCTCTTGAAGAGGGTTCCAGCATAGAAGTCCTCTTGAATATGTTAGTTAAAAGAGCATGAAAACATTTTAAAAACATTAAAGATAAAAATATCATTGTTCATTATTGCTAGTTAACAATATATTCATTATTGCTGTGTGTTTGTAGTTGAAGAAGGGCATGCATGTGATCCCTTGTGTTCGTCTGAGGGCTGCTGGGGTCCAGGACCCGATCAGTGTGTGTCTTGCAAAAACTACAGCAGAGGAGGAACATGTGTACCACAATGCAACTTCCTGTCAGGGTCAGTATAGGACAATGGCTGTGTCTCATTCTGCTCTTTCAAATAATTCTTCTTTTTTTTTTTTTTAACATGCATCTTCATTGTAGCTACTTTTTGTAATGTCTGTAAAATGCTTTTCTCATCTAACACAATAATATTTTTAAAGGTTATTTTGGGTGGTAATTAAATAGCACATTATGTAATTAATTGTAACCTTTTTATTTTGACTTAGAGATTGGAGAAAACATGACATTTCCAGTGTGTTAAAATATTGAGCAATCTGGAATGAAAATTTCAGTGGCCTGCGATGATTTTGACACTGAAATAATGCTAAGAAATGTGCTCCCTATGCAGTGAACTAGGGAGTGGACTGAGACACACCCTGTTCTTTTGATATTTGTGCTGTAGATAAAGAAACAATATACTGAATGATTTAGTACTGTAAGAACTACGAGAAGAGATTTTCAGACCCCTGAATGATCTCTTTTGCGCTCTACAGTGAAAAACGAGAGTTTGCTGGACCTAAAAGAGAGTGTATGCTGTGTCACCAGGAGTGTGCGGTGCAAGACGGCAAACACACCTGCACAGGACCAGTGTGTAATCTATTGTTCTCTGATAGAATGTCATTCACTGTTTGCATAGATTGTTTGATTTATTAAATAATCTCTCTATCTCATTCTTCCTGTAGGGTGCTGATGAGTGTGTAGCCTGTGCGCATTTGCAGGACGGGCCGTACTGTGTGTCTTCGTGTCCAGAGGGGGTTCAGGGGGAAAATGGGCTCATCATTTATAAGTTCCCCAACAGCAAGCACAAATGCCAGCCATGCCATGCCAACTGCACCCTGGGGTGAGGAAGCTCAGAATGTCCAATAAAGTGCAATATATTATATCAAATAATATATCATAAAATGCACATAAAATGCACAAAGCTTTTACAAAAAAATTCAGATTGCCTGATGGGGGATAAAATGAAAAAATCAGATTTACAGTAAATGAGGAACTCTGAACAGATAGTAATTTTCAATTAGTATAAGATGCAGTGGCCAGTTTATTCCTCACCAGCATAAATGTACACTACTATTCAGAAGTTTCGGGTTAACAAGATTTTTAAAATTTTTGATAGAAGTCTCTTATGCTCACCAATGGTACATTTATTTTACAAAAAAGAAGTAAAAACAGTAATATTTTGGAATAATATTACAATTTAAAAGAACTGTTTTCTATTTTAATATATTTAAAAATGTAATTTTTGCTCAACAAGGCAGCATTTATTCGATCAAAAATACAATAAAAAAAATAGAAAACAATTAAAGTTGCATATTATTTCTATTTAAATTGTTTATTTAAATTAATTTATTTAAATTAAATATTTTAAATGTATATGTTTGCGTAGTTTTATTTATATATTTGTAATTTATTCCTGTGATGCAAAGCTGAAATTTCAGCATCATTACTCCAGTCTTTAGTGTCACATGATCCTTCAGAAATCATTCTAATATGCTGATTTCCTGAAGAAATATTATTATTATCAATGCTGAAAACAGTTGTACTGATTAACAGTTTTGTAGAAAACTTTCTCAGGATTTTGTAATCAATAGAATGTAATCAATTAAAGAAGCCTGTATATTTTCTGTCTCAGATGTTTGGGTCCAGGTCAGAATGATTGTGTGGATTCGTCAAGGTCAGATGCTGGGTAAGTGTCTCCTCCTGCTGGTGTGATGTATCTGCTGCAGCTGCCTTTCAGTGTGTAATTGTGCATTTTGTGTTTTCAGGTTGCCTGTGACCGCAATAGTGCTGAGCGTTATATTCGGGGTGCTAGTCGCATTCTCAGTGTTTGTGCTGAGCGTTCTTTATCGCAGAAGTGTCGCCATCCGCAGAAAACGTGCCATGAGGAGATATCTGCAGAGTGGGGAGGTGTGTGCAGATACACATATGAACCAACAAATTGAATTGTTAAAGTGTTGTGAAGTTTTATAAGGTTTAAAATGTGTTTTAGAGTTTTGAACCACTGGATCCTGGAGAAAAAGGCGTGAAAGTTCATGCACGGATTCTGAGGGGGTCTGAACTACGGAAGATCAAACCTCTCGGCTCTGGAGTGTTCGGCACTGTGCACAAGGTACTTACACGCTCTGATGTCATTACATGAGCTCACACCGAAACCTGACAATAGCTCATATCACTTACTGAAGCACGTCCTCCAGGTGTTCTCCTAATACATTGTTTTCTTTCTTTTTTGACTCACTTACTCTGTTACTTTAGCTGTATCCCATTTGTTTCTTCACAGGGGGTCTGGATACCAGAGGGAGACACTGTAAAGATTCCAGTGGCTATCAAGACTATTCAAGACCGTACAGGACGACAGACCTTTCAGGAAATTACAGATGTAAAACACACACACACACACACACACACACAAACACATTGCCTATATACACAACTAATATACTATATACACCAATTAATTAGTTTATTTGTTTGTTTTTGTTTTTATTTTTAATTTTATTTTATTGTTATTAAGGTTATTTTTGCATAAAATACACATTTTTATGCACATTTTATTTTGACTTATGGTAAGCAATTATTCAAAAGCTTTTCTAAAAAAATTATGTTTGCCTGGTGGACGATAAATGGAAAAAAATACAGATTTACAGTAAATGAGTAACTTGACAAATATTTTAATTAAAACTGTTTTAATTAATGCTTTCATTCTGCAAAGATCAAAAGTGACATTAAAAGCATTTATAATGTTAAAAAAGATTTCTATTTTAAATAAATTACTGGAGGAATGATGTTAAAAATTCAGCTTTGTGTCACAGGAATAAATTGCATTTTAAAAGCTATTTTTATAGAAATCAGTCAATTTAATATGTGATAATATTTCACAATATTACTGTTTTTACTGTAGCTTTGATCAAATAAATGCAG
Organism: Spinibarbus caldwelli; assembly: GCA_039654775.1. Lineage (NCBI taxonomy): Eukaryota > Metazoa > Chordata > Actinopteri > Cypriniformes > Cyprinidae > Spinibarbus > Spinibarbus caldwelli. The sequence continues at coordinate 5,774,959 of CM077237.1, forward strand.
CCTTGGTGAGGAAAGAGACTTTTTTCAAAAACAAAAAATTTGTACTGACCCCAGACTTTTCAGTTGAAGTATTTAATGAATACAATTACTGTTAATTTAATTTAATTTAATTTACTTTAATTTAGTTTAGTTTAGTTAGTTTAGTTCATAGTAACTTTTAGACGTTTTAATTCATTTGTATTACTCTGTCAGAATGTTAACCATTCATTAATAACTTTTCCAAGACAACCACATAAAAACATTCAAAAACAGCCCACATACAAAATCGCATTCTAAATAATTTCTTTCTTTTTTTGCAGCATATGTTGTCTATGGGGAGTCTGGACCACCCGTATATAGTCCGGCTCTTAGGCATCTGTCCTGGGCCCAGTTTGCAGCTGGTCACTCAGCTCAGCCCACAGGGCTCTTTGCTGGAGCACATCCGGCAGCACAGAGAGAGCCTCAACCCGCAGAGACTGCTCAACTGGTGTGTGCAGATTGCCAAGGTGAGAGGGGCACAAAGTGTGTTTTGAGGTATTCGGATCATTTCAAGACCACTTAAACAACTAAAGTCTTTCCTCGCTTGCTTCCTCCTAGGGTATGTACTATCTAGAGGAGCAGCGAATGGTCCACAGGAACCTGGCTGCCCGCAACATCCTGCTCAAGAGCGACTTTATGGTTCAAATAGCCGATTATGGCATCGCTGACCTCCTCTACCCTGATGACAAGAAATACTTCTTCAATGAAAATAAGGTAAAGCAGACTTAAAAAGTTTGAAATAATAAAGATTTTTCAATGTTTTTGAAAGAAGTCTCTTATGCTCACTAAGGCTGCATTTATTTGATAAAAAAAATTATAAATACATACAGTAAAAACAAATAAATACAGTAAAAACAGTAATATTCTGAAATATTTTAATATTCTAATATGCTGATTTGTTGCTCAAGAAACATTTATTCATTGTTATCAATGTTGAAAATAGTTGTTCTTAATATTTTTGTGGAAACTGTGATACACAAAGTTTGGGGTAAGAAAGATGTAAAAAATGTGTATAATTTTATTCCGCAAGGACAGATTTAATTGTTTAAAAAACATTTATTGTTACAAAAGATGCACTTTCTGTTCATTAAAGAATCTAGAAAAAAACCAATGTTTTTTTTTTTAGCTCAAATCAGCGTATTAGAATGATTTCTGAAGGATTATGTGACACTGAAGACTGGAGTAATGATGCTGAAAATTCAGCTTTGCATCACAGGAATAAATTACTTTTTAAAATATATTCAAATAAAAGGAGTTCTTTTAAATTGTAATAATATTTTACAATATTACTGATTTTACTGTGTTTTAATTAAATAATTGAAGCCATGTTGAGCATAAGAGACCTTTCCAAAACATTAAAAAATCTTCAAAAGCATCTTCAAAGTAGTTTCTCAACCAGTATCGCTACACCGTGCCTCTGACTTTTTTCCTAATGTTTGTAATTTCTAGACGCCAGTTAAATGGATGGCCCTCGAAAGCATCTTGTTCCGCAGATACACGCATCAGAGTGATGTATGGAGCTATGGTGAGCCCATGTGTTGCACCAAAAAATGGCACTGTAAAACATTGCACTTTGGATCTGATGATTCAATAAGAGGTCACTCTATCTGTAGGTGTGACAGTCTGGGAAATGATGTCATATGGGGCAGAGCCTTACTCTGCTATGCGACCACAAGAAGTACCTGATCTGTTAGAGAAAGGGGAACGCCTCTCTCAACCTCAAATCTGCACCATTGATGTCTACATGGTCATGGTGAAATGTGAGTTGAGACTTCATATAACCCACAATGCAAAGTGGCAGTGATCTTGTGCTTCTGGACTTAAGCCCATCTCATTTATCATCTTGACTCTCTACATATACAGTCTTACAGATGTTAGCATGAAAGGTTTGTAAATGAAAATTAGGGATGCACAACATATAAGTACCATATCAGATATTAGATTTTTTTTAAAGTTATCTGCAGTGTTGTTTTAGTGTTTAAAATAAAATTTTATCAGCTTTCATTTTTTGTTTTAATTCTTAGCAAGTTTTCAAGTTTTAGTAATCTTGCTTTGTGCTTTTTATTTTAGTTATATTTAATTTCATTTTTAGTTTAGTTTTTATTATTAATTGAATTGATTTTTTAACTTCAGTTTTAATAATTTCAACTTCCACTTATTTTATTGCAGTTAGTTGCGAAGGCAGCATTTCTAAATGTTTAAGTTAGGTTTAAATATAACTTAAAATTTTATATTGAATATTCATTGAAAATTTTGATTTTTATCATTACTTTTTCTTTTGGTATTAGTTAACAGTAACAAAATATGCTTGTGTATGCTTTAAAAATGCTATTAATTTAAAAATACTGTTAAATGTAATATGTAGCAAATCTTGAAATTAATATCCATTTTTCATACGTCATATCCATTTTTCATACGTTTTTCATACATATTATAGGTGCATTAATGCACATTATAATGTTGAGCCTATATTCACTTGTAGCATTTATTATTTATTTTCACTTGAAACTAATTATTTATTTTAGTTTTTTTATGTATTTAACAAAATAAATAATCATTGGTTTATTTTAACAGGTTGGATGATTGATGAAAATGTTCGGCCAACTTTCAAGGAGCTAGCCAATGAGTTCACCCGAATGGCCAGAGACCCCTCTCGATATCTTGTCATCAAAGTAAGTTAAACTGACAGAGCATTTCATCCTTTACGTCATTGTACTGTATGTTGCATGTCACAGTCAAGCTGGAACCGTTTTGAATGACAGTTGTTGATTGATGCTCCACCAATAGGAGGAGTACAGAGCTCCTGACCAGGCCTCAGATGAGTCCCATCAGAGAGGAACTGAGAAGGACATTCTAGGGGCGGCGCTGGGGGACCAGGAAGATGAAGTCTTGGAAGATACAACAGACATGCCACGCTATATAACACCATCCAGAAGTTTCTCTAGATTGCGTATAGATTCTCATCGGGTATGTTTTATAATATTGATCATAATTAATACGTGAAGATTTGAAAATAAACTAATGTACATCATTCAAAATTTTGGGGTTGGTAAGATTTTTTTAATATAATTGAAAGAAGCTCACTTAGTCTGTGTTTACTTGATAAAAAGAAATGAAAACAGAATTTTTGTGAAATACTATTACAATTTAAATTTACTGTTGTCTAATTTAATATATTTTAAAAGGTAATTTATTCCTGGGATGCAAAGCTGAATTTTCAGCATCATTACTCCAGTCTTTAGTGTCACATGATCCTTCAGAAATCAATATAATATGCTGATTTGATGTTTAAGAAAGAACATTTCTTAATAGAATCAATGCTGAAAATTGTGCTTCTTAATATTTTCGAGGAAACCATGATACTTTTTTTCAGGACTCAAATAGAAGGGTCAAAAGAACAGTATTTATCTGAAATAGAAATCTTTTGAAACAATATAATGTATTTACTGACACTTTTTCTCAATTTAATGCATCCTAGTACAGTAAGAGTATTAATTTCTTTAAAAAAAATCTTACTGATCCCAAACATTGAACGTTAGTGTAGATTTTCAGATGATTTGTGGAGGCTCTATGAATAATTATTTAATAAGCAACATATCTCTTTGACACTTTTCTTTTTATTGTTACACCAGTCAAGTCTGACTCCATCTAATGTTGCTGGATATCTACCAATGACCCCTGGCCTGGAGTGCTCAGCACAGGTGAGGTTTCAATCATGTGGAAAGCTCATTTCAGTGCAATAGATCATCCATATAAAAACTGCATTTAACGTGTTAGGAATTAACATATCTGCATGTAGAGCACATTTCTAAAAGCATATGGCTTAATATACAGCTTATAATCAATATACATTTTGCTGTAGACGGGATGGGCATCTCGGTCCCGTCTCGACTCTGGATGCACTGTTTCTGAGAGCTCAGAGGGACGGGGAACTGCGGTGGAGCTGGAGATGAATGAGGACTTCTCGATGGTGGGCAGCATGAGGAGGGTCACACATCGTGAGGACAGCGCTTACATGTCACAGCGGGACAGCCTGTCAGGACCTCCGGAAACTACCTCCACAGGGACTCAAGGAGAAGAGGACCAAAATGGATACGTTTTGCCTGGATTTGGTGAAAGTCCAGAGAAAGGTGAGGACAAGCATATTAGAGCAGCGTTTGTGTGTGTGTGTGTAACCTTTATGCAACAATTTATGCAAAATTTTAAAAAAGGTCCTGTAAAGCAAAATCTGTGGAAGCCCATTTCTGCCTTCATAGTAAAAAATATTAATGTTTAAATTAAGAAATACATTTATGTTGTCATATATAAAATCACATTCTGAGATATAGATTTACAATTATGACACTACTGGTCAAATAATTGGATCTGATGAAGTAATTTTGATGTTTTATATATTTTTGAGAGACATCTCTTATGCTCACCAAGGCTGCATTTATTTGATTAAAAATATAGTAAAAACAGTGATATTATGAAATATTTTTACAATTTAAAATAACTGTTATCTATTATATTATATTATATTATAAAATTATTTATTTGTGTGATGCAAATCTGAATTTTCAGCATCATTACTGCAGTCTTCAGTGTCACATGATCCTTCAGAAATCATTTGAATATGCTGATTTGCTGCTCAAGAATTTAATTTCTTATTATTATCAGTGTTAAAAAAGTTTTTTGCAGCTTAATTTTTTTGGGGGGAAACCAATACACTACCATTCAAAAATGTAACATCTTATATTTTTTTATTATTTTATTTATTTTTAAATGACATTTTAAAATATATTAAAATAGAAAACCAATTCTTCTAAATTATAATAATATTTCACAGTATTTTTTGCTGCTTAATTTTTTTTTTGTGATGGGGGGTGGACCAATGCATACCATCAAAATTATACCATATCTTATATTTTTTAATTATTTTATTTATTTTTAAATTACATTTTAAAATATATTAAAATAGAAAACCAATTCTTCTAAATTGTAATCATATTTTACAATATTTTTTGCTGCTTAATTTTTTTGGGGGAAACCAATACACTACCATTCAAAAATGTAACATTTTATATTTTTAAATTATTTTAGATTTTTTAAATTACATTTTAAAATCTATTAAAATAGAAAACCACTTCTTCTAAATTGTAAAAATATTTCACAATATTCTTGTTTTTACTGTATTTTTGATAAAAAAATGGAGCCTTTGTGAACTTAACAGCCTTCAAAAACATTAAATATCTAAAAAAAAGAGTTGCAATTACATTAAATTTTAAATTTTTTAATATATTTATTTTCATTTATCAGCTTCTATAAATAGGAGTACTCATGTTAACACATCTCTTGCATTTTGATTTTCTTTAGAAACTCTTCTGTTCGCATTATCACGTGCTAAACGTTCACAAAGGAGACTCTCGAGAGGTCACTCCGGCGACTTTTTGGAGGCCCACAGTGTTGCAGGAGAAGAATACGAGTATATGAACAACCAGACCCTCTCTCTCGGGCATATACCAGGGCAGCTTAAAGATTACAATCAGCGACCGGCACGCAACCGCAGCGCCTCCTTCAACCCTGCCGGCTTGTACAGCAATCACAAATCTCTAGCGTCCAGCAGACCCAGTAAGAGATCGTCCATCGAGGACTCAGAAAGCAGCGGCGGTCTCTCCCAGTCCTCGACCGACCAAAGGAGTCACAGCGATGGAGATTTCCTGTCCAGTGAAGCAGAGTACACAGACGGCGATCTGGACCTCCAGGAGCTTCAGTACGAGTACATGGACATCCGTGGTGGTGCAGGACCTCCAAACAACATGGTACTCAAACTTCACCTCCCAAGACCGGTTTCCCATCCTCCTCTCAGGAGATCGCCACAAGACGATGAAGACGAATACGTGGAGGAAGACTATCAGTACACTAACCGCCAGCCTAGGCTGAGGAATTCACTCAGGGTTCAGGGGTTAATGGAAGGGGAAGGAGAAGTGTATGAATATGAGGATATGGACTCGTTGGCTGCAGGTGGAGCATCTGCAGCCGAATACCAGAATCTGGAGGGAGAAGATGAGGAGGGTGTTGGGCTGACGGATGAACCCTGGAGCTCGGGGCCGGAAGAGTATTTAAAAGTACATACAGGGATGGAACACAAAGCTTTTGATAACCCTGACTATTGGCACAGCAGGTCGTTTCACAAAGCCAATGCTGTCCGCGCATAGACATAGAAGGAACTTGATGCAAATGAACAAATGCAAGTTGAACTGTCTTCAGTGACCAATGTTCAGGATATTATTCAATAATGCACTTCTGAAAAACTGTTGCGATCTTGACAAAATAAATGTATTTTAATGTCAAATGTATTTTTGATGTAAAAATGTGGCATTATGGTGAAACAAGAGCAGCTTTGTTCTTTTTTTAATATGGTGGAGGTACCAGAATGGCCAGATTCATGAGCTACACATTGAATGCACTGATATTTACATCTGGATATGTATGAATGTAAGTGTGTGGTTACTTAAAATGTTCTGTTCATGCCACGTTTGTTGCACTCATCAGTGAAGTCATTAGTTTGCTGTTTGTGCATTTGAGAGTGAGCGTTCATCTTAAATATGCGTTATTTAGTGTGTTCATGAAGTGCCCAATTCAGTCAGCAGCTGCCAAACCACTGTGCATCAGTTTATTATTTCACAACTTAAGTGTAATTTTCGAAATACGTTTAATCTGAGGTATTTACATTTGAAATTTATACAATTATGATGTCAGTTTAATTGCATATTGATTGAATTTGGGTAAAGTTGTTTTTCTTTGAGGTGTTTGTTGTGCATGCCTTCTGAACAAATCATAATGAAGTACTTGTGTTATGTTTCAAATGAAATGGCCAGTAAACAAGCTTTTGTAACAAAACTATAGTTTTGTAAACACATATCAAACTAAAGTATTTTCTCAACTTTGTAACAGTTTGAAATTATTTTTTTATTCGCTTTTACCTTGTACTTTCATTAAAATGTTTCTATATAAACCTAAACATTTGAAACCTTACCTTTCATTCTCATACCCTATTTTTTTCTGCTTTTGTGTTTTATTAAACTAGCAGTGTCTCAATACACATTTAGGTAATTATTAATAAGAACTATTAAGACAATTTCCATGAAGATCAAGAAAGATTTATCATCTATGTGTGTTTGAATTATTATAGGTGGGGAACCTCTTAGTAGGTGAGTGATGAATTCATCTGAATTCCACTCATGCCACTTACTGTATGATACTGTATGACTACAAATGATTTACAACAGAACAAAACATGTTCTGGCAGCTACAAGCCCGTTTTATGATTTATTATTGCATATTATAATAATTTCTTATCAATTGAACAGAAAATCAGAAGTCTTGTGCTGACAATTTAACCTTATTGTTAATAATATTTTGTATTAATCTGATAATGCAATATTTAATAATTAAATATGTAATATTGTTTTAAAAACATTTGTGACCCTGGAGCACAAAACCAGTCTTAAGTAGCACGGGTATATTTGTAGCAATAGTCAAAAATACATTGTATGGGTCAAAATGATCATTTTTTTCTTTTATGCCAAAAATCATTAGGATATTAAGTAAAGATCATGTTCCATAAAGACATTTTATCAATTTCCTACTGTAAATATATCAAAACTTAATTTTTGATTATTAATATGTATTGCTAATGACTTAATTTGGACAACTTTAAAGGTGAATTTCTCAGTATTTTGATTTTTTTGCACCCTCAGATTCCAGATTTTCAAATAGTTGTATCTCGGCCAAATATCGTCCTATCCTAACAAACCATACATCAATGGAAAGCTTATTTATTCAGCTGTCAGGTGATGTATAAATCTCAGTTTCACAAAATTGACACTTATGACTGGTTTTGTGGTCCAGGGTCACATTTGAAGATTTTATTTCAATCCTTTTAAGCAACTGAAAAAGTGAAGTGTCTTAAAATTCTCTAAATTACTTGCAATTTACCATATATAGATTAAGTTTAATTTATAATGTATTTATTTTTTATTATTAATCTAATAATAGTAATTATAGTATTATAGGCTAATATTATTATATTTTTCCCAATTATTATTATTTTATATTATTATTATTTCGGCATATATTAATTGTAAGATATTATTATTATCTTTCGATGTGTGCTGCTTGGAATTATTGTGGTTGAGTTTAACAATGATAGGCCTATTTTTGTTTGTTTATTTAAAAAGGTGTATTGTGAAATCGGAAAGAATCATAATTCAACACAGTCAGATAACAGGGTATTTTCAGTGCAGTCGGATGCTTTGAAACTAACTGTATTGTAAATTTCATTACTGTGCCCTTTTTTTGGAAAACAAAAGCCTCGGTTGGTTTTGGCGCCATCGCATATGACGACACCAGTGATGCAGCTGCGTAGTAGGCGTGGCTACGCTGTGCGTGGAGTCCGTGGGCGGAGCTGGACGGTCGGCTCTGGTGGTAGCTTGACTGATTTCTGCTGTCCGCTCATCGTGAAGTCAGAGAGACGCTTCGAAAACCGGTGCAACGATGTCCGACGACGAGCAGCAAGAGCAGACCATCGCGGAGGACTTGGTCGTGACTAAGTACAAGATGGGCGGTGACATCGCCAACCGTGAGTTTGACGTTTGAGTGATGGAGGCGTTGAGTCGGTGTCACGGGCCTCCACGCTGCTTTCTCATGCATGCCATGTGTTGAGCGGCATGGGTCAGGAGACCCAGCGCGCTGGCCTTACGCAGCATACAGCCGCAAGAGACCTCTTATTAATACATAGCTGCTCCTGTGGTTCATGTCTATAAAGCCTGTACACTGTTTTGCAGTCCTACAGAACGGAGGGACTCATTGTGGCGCTAATGCTAGCTAGCATTAGCCCTCAGTGCATGTCAGTGGACACTTGTGCCTCTGGCATTGCCAGCTGGTAGAGGTTAGTCCTCAAAGGCATGGGTTATTAGTGAGCTGTCTGGATGGATATGTCCACTACTGCCTTACTGTGGCAGATCAGTGACTTGAGAGCTTTCACATGCCAGGTAGTGCTCACACAGGTAGTGAACAGCATGGAGGTGAACTTTAGCTGGTGAGGTGATGCTGACGGGGCTTTTGACATTATCAGTACATAGCATTGTATTTTTTTGCACGGTGAACTTGAATGGTTGTGCAGTACTCTTTGAGCTCCAGTCATTTATGGTTTTGTGCTTTTAGTCATGCCACAATTGTTTCAGACTTCATTGTTGAGACTATACAGTAGTTTCAATTAAGAAGTTTCTTCCGGTCCAAGGACCTGTTATTTGCATATCTCATCTGTGTTCTCAACTGGTTTTGTTTCAGGACCTTAATTCAATTTTTTATTTTTGCATAAACGTTTGCACTAAAATCTGATGTTAAAAAGTTTTGATTATTACATCTTGAGCCATTATGGTTTCTACATGAGCATCAAACTACACTTTTCACTCCATTTGCTTCTATTCATATGTATGCCAATGCTGGAGTTGTAAACAGAAACTCAGGAGAAGTTGTTTAGCATTTTGCTGTTTTCTGAGCTTGTGTCAAGTGAAGATGTGTGACCAATAGAAGATTAATGCGTCACAGCATGACCTGTAAGCTCAATTAAAAAAACACAATCTATGAATACATCTGTTGTAGTGTCCGAAGAAATTTAGCATGTTCAAAAACTAGTGTGACCACCCATTAAATGCCTGCAGAATTTAGATGGTTTCATGCTCTCAGCAGGCAATAATCAATGTGCAAAACATCAGCTGCATTCAAAATTGCATGCTTCCTGATTAGGTACTTCTTTTGAGCAAGTAAAAAATTTTCAAGCATTAAAAATGTTCTATAGTAGTATGAATGCAATATGTTGTCATCAAGTGACCTATCAGTATCAGATGCTTTGCTTCCCTGCCATTCACAAATGCTCTCCAGTGGCCTCATGGGGTAATAAACTGTCCATTGGATGTGCACTTAAATTTGAAATAGTATGTTATATGCTGCTGTTTTATGAATACTATAAATTCAGACATACCGCTCTGTTCACATACTGTATAGCAGGGAATTGTGCAATTTTAAATGCAGCCATTGTTATTTGCACAAAGCATGTTTATTCTCAGTGCAAACTTTTGTATTGTGTTGTTCCCGTGGCTCAGTGGTAGAGCATTGCGTTAGCAGCGCAAAAGGTCGTGGGTTCAATTCTGAGGAAACACACATACTGATAAAAAAAAAAATGTATAGCCTGAATGCACTGTAAGTCGCAAGCGACTGCTAAATGCATAAATGTAAATGATTACAGCATGTCACACAACCTGTCCATGTTGGAAAATGCCTAATTTGATTATGGTTTCTAACAAGTGAGCAATAATTTTGCACAGAAATTCTGTTCGGTTTGAATTGATGCAGAGCCTTTGACAACAAAACATACTAGAAATGTTGTTTCTCCCTTTCAAAAGCCTTTTATGTAATTAGTAGGATTAGTTGGACTTGCATTTAGTGTGCATATTACTCCTTTTCTGAATAACATTTTGAAGGTGCCAGCACATTACAGATTTTCACAGGTGAAATCCAGTAATTTCAATAGCAATCCATGTGATCTGGAATCTCAAAAGGTTTTCCCATGCAGATTTTGCAAGGGGGTCACCATGCTGACCAACAGAAAGCTGCTTGGTTTTGAAATTGACTTCTGTGTGAGCTGAACATCACAACTCTATTGACAATAGACAATGGACTTTTTTGCCTGTAAAATTTGGTCTTGTTTTTCTCTTTTTAGAGGCGTTGAGGGTCGTCATCGATGCAGCCACACCAGGAGTTTCAGTTCTCAGCCTCTGTGAGAAAGGAGATGCTTTCATCATGACAGAGACTGGGAAGATCTTCAAGAGGGAGAAGGACATAAAGAAAGGTGAGACAGAAATGTAGATGTGGCTAAATGCTTGTGGTTTGTAAGAGACTGAGTGGGCTTTAAATTAAACATAGTTCTATTGAGCCCATTCAGAATAGATCGGTTCAGATTTAGACTCCTCCAGAGAAATCTGCAGGCCTCGTTTGAAATTTCTCTCTCCTCACACATTATGCAGAAGGTCTTTTTGTTGAGGATTGGTGGTTGTCCTTTCTTGCAGGCATTGCGTTCCCCACCAGTGTGTCAGTCAATAACTGTGTCTGCCACTTCTCTCCCCTGAAGAGCGACCCAGACTACACGCTGAAAGATGGAGATTTGGTCAAAATGTAGGCAAACTCCCCTCTCCAGTTCGTCTGCGTCTGTCTAACCTTCCCATGTCTTTTCCTCGCTCTCCTTTTCCTCAAGTCACTCTCCTTCCTCTTACTCTGCCCATCTTGTGTGCAGTGTTCTCCACTCTCCGTGTCTACCCCTTCCGATTGTGTCTTCCTGCTTGTTCCCTTTTTTTTGTGATCCACACATGCAACTTTGCACGTTAATGTCACATGTAATAGTTTTTAGTGTTTTTATGTAGACTCTGCAACAAAAGTGTTCTGGAATCTCTTATAGACCCTGTAATTTTCTGTGTCAATGTATTTCCTATTAGGGCAGGACATATTTATGGTCTGAACATATTTAGACCATTTTTATTGTATTCATTTGAAGGTGCTCAAAAGTTTTGCTGTTTATTTGGGTTGTTCTGTGAAAACACATAAGCTTTGCTCAGGTTTCCCTGCATCTGTATGTCTATTTTTCTATTTTCCCTTCTAAATTTCTCATTTCTCTCAACAGTGATTTAGGAGTACATGTCGACGGCTTCATCTCCAATGTGGCCCATAGCTTTGTTATTGGAGCTACTAAGGTGTGTGTGCCTATATACTTTTCTTCCCCACGTTACTACATTTCACATTTTATAAAGCTTCATTCGCTCGGTACATTGGCATAAAAAGTTAACGATGCGATGCATCAGTTTAAAAAGCGTTCATAGGCTACAAGTTGTCATTTATATTGCGATTCATCGTTTCTAACATATTTGCATCGGAAAAAAACGATTTATTTATAAATAATTACTAGTGGATGCGCTATACTTTTATTATTTAGAAAGTGACCAATAATCTGTGACTGAATTCTCCTCTCTAAACTGTTTCTCACTGCTGTTGCATGCATAGGACGCATCACAACACCACAGAGACCTGAGGAAAAACGGGGATTAAAGTCCAAAACCTAACCTGAAATAACCTAACAGATCAATCGGGGCTAATGCGGTTCCATAAACGACAAATTAAATTCACACAATCTCACTAATTTGTGCACGCTTATTCTTAAGCAGCCTTTAATGTCGATCATGGATCAGATCGATCCACCATGGCAAACAGCGAATATATCTGTGCTGTTTAATGCATTTGAGATGTTGTGTTTTCCTCAGTGCATAACTGACATGTCACAGGTATATTGTTCATCTGTAAATGTTAGAAAGTCATGCAAACATATCTATTTTGCTGTCAGGAGTGGACGAGGCTTATGCGGGAGCAACGAGCGCTGCTGCGCGCATGCGCGCTAAACAGACGGATCACAACTGAATAGGAGCGCAATAATACTGCATTCACGTGCTATCGGAATTATTGTAAATACCAGTTTCCTAGTCGGAAATTGGCCATATAAGGCCTCTCTAAGGCCGTTCATGTCCAATTTCTGACTAGGAAACTCGTATTTATGATAATTCCGATAGCACGTGAATGCAGCATAATTCTGAGTAAAATATACATTTTGCTATGATATTTGTTGTTGGACATTAAATGTGTCTTCTGTAGAATTTTAAACCTACATATACAATGCTCTCCAAAAGTATTGGAACAGTAAAGACAAATTGCTCTGTTGGCTGTGGAGTCAAGACATTTACATATATGATTAAAAGATGAATATGAGACAAAACTACAGAATGTCACATTTTATTATTGGGTGATTCAACACATAGATGTTTTACCAGCTAAGAAGTTCAGCACTTTTAGAGTTTCATCCCCCTATCTGATGTGAGCATAAGTATTGGAACAGTTGCCTCACAGGTCTTTCTAAGTGATCAGCTGTGTCCTGTTGCATTCATTCTTCAGATATTAAAAGCAGGGAATGTGTCGTATCAGTTATATCCATTACTTTTGCATTCTGAATCTTGCATTCGATGATGACACACACAAACCAGGATGAAGATGAGGGAGCTGACTTTGATAGAAAAGCAAGCAAATTGGATGCTAAAAAAAAAAGAGGAAGTCAATTAGAGCTATAGCAAAAACAAAGGGCATGGAGAAATCAAGAGTTTGGAAACCACCAGCGACACCAGCAACCAACAACTACCTGATCAGCTGAGAAAACAACAGTAGTTGATGGCAGACAAATCATAAAAGCTGTGAAAATGAACCCTAAAAGACGTGTCTGTAAAATCACCTACAACTTCCAGAAAGCTGGGGTGATGCTCTGACAATCTACTGTCCTCAGGAGACTTTGACACAGAATTACAGAAGCTACACAGCAAGATGCAAACCTCTGACCAGCACCAAAAATTGAAAGGCAAGATTAGAGTTTGCAAAAAAGCACAAAAGGTGAGCCAGAAGAGTTTTGGAACTGTGTTTATGGACCGATGAGACAAAGATGAACCTTTATCTAAGTGATGAGAAAGAAAAAAAAAGGGAACTGCAAAAGATCCCAAGCATACAGCCTCATCTGTAAAGCATGGTGGAGGTGGTGTCATGGCATGGGCATGTATGGCTGTCTCTGGAACAGGCCCTCTCAACTTTACTGATGACTTAATGTATGATGACAGTAGCAGAATGAATTTGGAAGGGTACAAAACCATCTTGCCTACCAATATTCAAGAAAATGCCACCAGATTCATTGGGAAGTGTTTCATATTGCATCAGGACAATGACCCAAAACACCCTGCCAGTTCAGTCAAGGAATTTATAAGGGCAAAGAAATGGAAAGTCTTAGATTGGCCAAGTCAATCTCCAGATTTAAATCCAATTGAACATGAATTTCAGCAGCTGAAGAGGAGAGTAAAGGCAGAAACTCCCCAAAACAAGCAACAATTGGAATTGGCTGCATTAAAGGCTGGGAAAAGTATTTCAAAGGATGAGACCAAGAGTCTGGTGATGTCTATGGGTCACAGACTCACTGCTGTGATTGTGCACAAGGGATCTGCAACTAAATAATAGCTTTTAATCTTTTATATCTGCCTTATGTTCCACTGTCCCAATACTTATGCTCACATCAATGAGTGGGATGAACTCTAAAAGTGCTGTTCTTTTTATTTGGTAAAACGTGTGTTGAAACGGCTAATAATAAAATGTGACATTATGTAGTTTTGTCTCATATTCATCTTTTAATCATATTTGCAAATGTCTTCACTCCACAGCCAACAGAGCAATTTTGTCTTTACTGTTCCAATACTTTTGGAGGGCACTGTAAGTGTATTTTTATGATAGCAGTAACTGTAAAGGGACTATTGTAATGGGTAAATCAAATGTAAGCTAGTACAGTAGGCTACTAATTACTAGATGTGTGCCGGTATTCGGTAATGCGATATATCATGATAATGAATATGCACGGTATTGTTATCGTGGGCACTTCAAAATATTGAAAATAATTATTTATTAAAAATTATTCATAATTTTGTATGCATTTTCATAATTTTGTATGCATTTTGTATGCATTCCGCTGCATAAGAGGCCTGTGCACTCTGATGTAAACAAGCACGGATGAGAAGCACATGGCGGAACGCGTGAGAGACGCTCTGGATGAAAGCGCACATTCTCTCTCTAACAGCAGATGCAGCGTTATTTCTAAAACGTATTTAAATGATTTAAATAGCCATTCAGATTTTTGTATTTGCAGTGGTGTTCAGCACAGCGCCAAATACTTTAATATTTAGACTAAATAGGCTATTTATTTTAAAACTTTTTTTAAATTTTTTTTTTTTTTTTTTTTTTCTGGACTACAACATGCCCTAGATATTGTTTGAAAGTGTTTTGATTCTTTATTGTTCGGTCATACTTTACATTAGGGCTTCATTGGTTAACATTAGTTAATTAATTAGTTAACATAACATAAACTACCAATGAAAAATTCTTCTAAACGTTCATTAATCTTAGGTGATTGAAATATTTAATAGCACATTGTTAAAATCAAAATAATTATAAACTGTGTTATAAACTGTTTTTTTTAAATGAACCCGAGCTAACATGAACTAAGTGTTGTATTATTTTTAACAAAGATAAATAACTTCTGTAGCAAATGTAGCTTTTGCTCATTGATAATGTTAATGCATTAACTAAGGTTAACTAATGAGATCTTACTGTAAAATGATACCTATTGGTCTTTTAATTCTTTTGCACTTTAATCTGTGTAAAATGTTTAACTTTATAATTTTTTTGTGTATTGCTTTATTGTATTTAAATGTTCAGATATTTTTGTTATAAGGAAAAAAGTTATTAAACCTGTTATACTGTAGTATGACAACACTTTTTTTGCACCTAAAATTCAATACCGCGATAATACCGTATACTGTGATAAAAACAGTAACAATTAATCACAACATGAAAAATTGATACCGGCATATCCCTACTAATTACTAAGCTCAAATGAGTTAGTGTGTTTCTTATTGCAGTTAAAATATAGTCATTTTCTTTATTTATTTTCATTTTTAATTCAGTGATTTTTAACTTTTAATTTAGTTACATGAATGCTTTAAAGAGCAATTTTAGATTGTAATGTTCTAATGTTCTGTTATCTGTTCTGCAAACTATAAAAAGTACAGCTGTCATAAAACCAGAGAGAAAGGCTGCATGGCTAGAAACTGTAAAAATAAATAAATAAATAAATACATAAATAAATACAAAATTCAAATACTACTATGTGAGACAGTGGTAATATCATTGTGTTCCTATTGGTCAGTGTCAGCTCAGCTTAGTCTGACAGTTAACTTGCTTTAAACCAGATTAGTTTCTCAGCATAAGTTGCCACAATGACTGAGCTTGATCTAGGCCTATGTTAAATTTGCTTTTTGGAACCAAATCATTTGACAATGAGTCAGACTAACTGAATTAAGCCTGGTTTATTTGGTTAACTTGTTTTATGAAACAGGCCTTGAGGCATTAAAAGTGATCATATTTTCTCCATTGCATCGTTTTGCATCGATTCGAAATCGGATCGCACTTCATCGTAATAAGGGTGAATCATATCGCATCGGTAGCTGCTTCATATGCATCTTTAATGCATCGTATCATTGGCTATGCATCGAGATGTGTATCGTATAGGCCTGAGTCATGAGATGCACATCCCTAATTGGCTGTATAGATACCTAAAAGTGCAATTATGAATTATCACATTATCACGCCTCTCTGGAATAGTTGCTACTTATTGGTCTACTGCATAATACAATGTCAATCAAAATGTCCATTTATTTGGTAAGTAGTATCATGATAATTGCAGTAATAAACCGTGACACAAAACTAGTGACTTTCCTGCTGAATGTATGATATCCTGTAATTTTTTTGATGTGATTTTGATTTCTTTCAGGAAGCACCTGTGACAGGAAGGAAAGCTGATGTTATCAAAGCAGCACACATGTGTGCGGAAGCAGCTTTGCGTCTCGTCAAACCTGGCAACCAGGTTAGTACATACTTCACAATTAAAGTGGCAAATAGTTAAGGTTGAAGCTTTTAAACATCTATGAGAACATTAGCTGCCAGCTCCTTAACACAAGATTGCACAGAATAGTTAGTATGTCTTATATTTAAATAGTGATGTTCTGCTTTTCATGAAAGTTTTTTTGTCTTTTCTGTCTGAAAGAACACTCAAGTAACAGAGGCCTGGAATAAGATTGCCCAGTCATTCAAGTGCAATCCAATTGAGGGTGAGTTATGGCTGTTATATCATTTGGGAAAGCCCAACCGCAATTCAAACATTATCCATCTAGAAAGTATTGTGGAGTTTGAAGGTGTAGTTAGTCGGAGTAAATTTATTACTCAACAAAACTGAGAATGAAAACTCATTATTTGTACATAAACAAGACTGGCTTGATATCTGATATTTGCTTTAAAGGGACTGTTCACTCAAAAATAAAATTCTGTCATGTCTGCCATGTCAATTTCTATCCTTCCAAATCCACATTCATTTATTTAAAAAAAAAATTAAAATTTTTAATGAAACCTGAGAGATTTCTGGCCCTACTTTGAAAGTCCTTGGAACCAAAACTTTGATGCATTAAAAAGTTCATAAAGAAGTTTTAAGAGTAACCTCTATGAATCGAGTGATTAAATCCAGGAGAAACAGATTGATTCACATATAAACATTGATCAAAGCACATATATAGAGAACATCAAATACGATGAACTGAAGCTCAAACATGTTTCATTTTTGGATTGAACTAGCCCTTTAATCGTATTTAATCACACAAAACATGAAAGACATGAACAACCCAACGTGCCTGCAGGTGCCAACAGGAATGTGTGACTGTGATCTGCCCCTTGTTCATAGATGCATGTGCAATTATTCACAGTTCTTCTTTTGTTCATGGATAGGTATGCTGTCCCATCAACTAAAGCAACATGTTATTGATGGAGAGAAGACCATTATCCAGAACCCTACAGATCAACAACGGTATAAAACAAAACTCGATATTGAATTGCTCAATTTTTCTAAACATCTCAATCCAAGCAAGCAAAATTTTATGTCACCTCAGAGCCACAGTGTTTATACTTTTTGGAGATATTGGTCAACAAATGGCTTACTTACAATATCTGCATTTAAAGGTGGGAAAAGTATTTGAGTATTATTAGTTGCTTTTCCACTGGAGGAACCTTTTCATAGTTCCTAGAACTATTGGCGGAAGTACCCTCTTTTTGGAATGTTTGCGCGGCAGGAACTAGGAACGTATTTAGTTCTAGGAACTACGTTTGCGGGAACTAAATTAGCTCCTTCTTCAGAGTAGGGTCTAAAACAGTTCTATAGGAACTAACAGTGAAGTAAGTGTACGCTGATTGGCCAAACGCATACGAAACACCGGCTACCCGGCATTTTTTAAAAAGCAGTGTAAAAATATTTACTCTACGAACATGGAAAGTAGCTATAACGGCATTTAGCTACCTGTTGTCTGCAGCGTTGTGTTCTTTTCTCAGACTTGATGATATGTAACACTGCAACTTGTCATAGGAGATTTAGTCAGATTTTCATGCTTTTTCAATTGCGTAAACTGTGCGTTTACATTCCATTTCCGTTATCACGAAACCCACGGCACACAACAAAAACCGCTTTGATCTCGGCATCCTTCATTCACCGGTTGTTGGATGTTTGTAAATGCTGTGCATAAAGACGTCACTGTCGGCCGCTCCAGTGTTCCTGCTGTCAGTGCGAATGCAACCAAGAAAACGGCCCGAGGGGAAAATTGGTTCTCTAGGAACTGGCTATGCGGTGTGAAAGCCCCTATTAAAAATGGCTCTTTATCGTTAAGGTTTTGGTTTATGGGTGGTACTTTTGACTTGAGAATGCAAGCAATCACATAGAAACATACTAAATACAACTCAGAACTTTTGATAGAGAGATTTGCTTGGGCAGGCACATCAAATTCCACTGTTTATCTCACAACAGGAAGGACCATGAGAAGGCAGAGTTTGAAGTTCATGAAGTGTATGCCGTGGATGTGCTGATCAGCACAGGAGAGGGGAAGGTAATAATCATACTCGCACGTTTATGAATGACACCTGCCGTTTTAAATCTGTTCTGCATGGTTGTAATGCAATAGATTTTATTGTATACATCTCATATTGTAGAGACAAACGGATATTTAACCCATATAATTTTATCCATAGGCAAGAGATGGTGGCCAGAGGACAACCATCTACAAACGGGACCCCAGTAAGCAGTATGGGCTGAAAATGAAGACCTCAAGAATGTTCTTCAGTGAGGTGGAGAGGCGCTTTGACGCCATGCCCTTCACTCTTAGGTGGGCAGCACTATTCTCCAATTTGTTGGGTTCCTACTTTGCTAAATCAAGAGGTGTATATCTGCATTAGATATTCCGTTCTTCTATGAATGAAGCAGGTGTTTTAATGTACATTTTGACTCGGATGATGTGAACAGTTGTGGTACAATGCTGTTGATTTTTGATGATGTGTGCTCTATATTTGTATCATCACATGAGAATGCTAGGACAATGACTTTAAAACTTTGTGGATAAATCGATTGTTTAGATTTCTTGATAATTTGGTAAACAAAGTAGTCTTTGTGTCCTGCAGGGCATTTGAGGATGAAGGAAAGGCTCGCTTGGGAGTGGTGGAGTGTGCCAAACATGAGCTCCTGCAGCCTTTTAGTGTGCTGAACGAGAAAGAAGGTCAGTCTCATTATCATTGCGGCATTTCTTCCTGCTTTGACCCCTTTTTTTTTGTACCTGGTAAATCTCTCTTTCCATCCATTTCTGTCTGTCTTTAGGTGAATTTGTGGCTCAGTTTAAGTTCACAGTGCTGCTGATGGCCAATGGGCCCCTGAAAATCACCAGTGGACCATTTGAAGCAGAACTCTACAAGTCTGAATATGATGTTCAAGATCCTGAACTGAAGGTATGTTAAACACATCTATTCTATTTAAATTTACAATAAACAGGTTTTTCCTACCTTGATGTTTGGTTTCTACTGTCATTTTCAGTCCCTGATCCAGAGTTCTGCAAGTCGCAAGGCACAGAAGAAGAAGAAAAAGAAGGTGAGGCCTTTGCTTTAAGAAATTGGACCAATCCTGATGTTGTTTCCAAACAAATGACTTTTTTCTTCCATGAAACACAAAATGAGAAGTTCAGTAGAATGTCCTGGATGCTCCTTTCCATAGAATGAAAGTGAATGGGGACCATTAAAGTAACATAGTATGGAAGCTTTGAGGAACAAAATAAGCATTTAAGTAATTATAAAGTTGGCAATCTCCACCTCTGTACAGATCATTTGCACTCCTCTTGCACAAGTCATTTTCTGCAAATTACTTAAATTTAAATTACTAAAATTACTTAAAATAGTCTCTCTCACAAAGCAAATATGTGACCCTGGACCACAAAACCAGTCATAAGGGTCAATTTTTTGAAATTGATATTTATGCATCATCTGAAAGCTGAATAAATAAGTTTTCCATTGATGTATTGTTTGTTAGGATAGGGCAATATTTGAGATACAAATATTTGAAAATCTGGAATCTGAGGGTGCACTGAGAAAATTGCCTTAAAGTTGTCCAAATGAAGTTCTTAGCAATGCATATTACTAATCAAAAATGAAGTTTTGATCTATTTACGGTAGGAAATTTACAAAATATCTTCATGGAACATGATCTTAATATCCTAATGATTTTTGGCATAAAAGAAAAATCGATAATTTTGACCCATACAATGTGTTTTTGGCTATTGCTACAAATATACCCGTGCTACTTAAAACTGGTTTTGTGCTCCACGGTCACATATATGGCTTCAGATAACTTGGAATATGGCATACAAGTGCTATGGATTTAGGCCTGTTCACACCAAGAACAATAATTATAATGTTAACTATATTGTTTGCATAATGCACAATAATATTCTGTTTATTCTATGCACCCGATGTAGTTCTGTCATCTACAGCTTTAAATGCTCAAGCTCAAACAGGATACATTCTGATTGGCTGTCAGTGTGTTTATCATTGATCAGCTGGTAAAACAGTGTTTGAATGATATCATTCCTCTTTGTTGTTTTTGTTATAGTTGTGGTATGGACTTCCTATTCTCATAAATTTAGAATGCATGTATCGTTATAGTTTTATGGATGCTTATATCGTTATAGTTATCATTATGGTTTATCATTATAGTTATCATCCTTGGTGTGAACAGGCCTTGAGCCTTATGGTGGTTTTGTCATTTTGAAGCTTGACTGTCCCCATTCATTATAATTATATGAAAAATAGTCAGTGTCAGCTTGCATAAAGGAATGACAGACATGCAGGTTTTATGGATGCATTGTAACTTTATACTGTCATGGGATTCTGGTTATTTAGCATAATTGAATACCATCAGTCAGTACTGTTCATTCATGTGTCTGTTGAATTTTGTTATAGGCCTCCAAAACTGCAAAGACTGCTACAAGCCAACCAGCTGAGAATGAAGTTGCAGCTAAATAGAGGCGACACAACTCCACCCTCTCACAAAACCCCCGAAGAGCAAAAACGTCAACATTTCACTCACGCCCTACTGTTTTATCCTCTTCATCAAATTTGATCAAGAGTCACTGTTAAAGCCTGTGTTTAAGCATTTCTGCCTCCCCGTTACGGAGAAATGTCATTTAGATTTGGACTCCAAGCGAGTGCAACAAATTTGTACTTTCATAATGAATCTATTAACTCTTTTGAAGCACTCGATTTACATTTCAACTGGAACGCAATGCCTTTTTCAAAATGTAATTAAAGAAGCTTCGCAATTCTTTTGTAGAGTTGCGTTTTTCACAACATACTGTTGACTGTTTGAAATGCTTTATTTGGCCCAAAGGTTCATTTGAAACCACTACATTAGATAAAGTGGTTTGGGAAAGAAACAAATTCGATTTAGCAGCTATTTCTCAAGGTTCTGAAGAAAAAAAAAAAACATCTCCCTTATCTGAGTAGTAGTTTTGTACAATTAGGATCGAAAACACATCCATGGAAATTTTCATAACTTGCAGGGGCATTAGAATTGGAATTCAGTGTATAGAATTCCTAAGCACTCCATTGTTGTGATGCTATACCATTTCCAAAAAGGGGAACATTAAGTCTTTTTCTCTAACTGCCATCCCTTTTCACAAGTGTCACATCTGAAGATGACATTAGGGAATGTTTTGGTCATACTTTATTCCTGCCCATTTTCTTTCTTTTTTTTCTCACATTTTAATGTCTAATTATCTTTTGTTGATGCAGGGAGATTTTCCAAACATATTTTAAGTTGTAATAATTCAAGTTAATATTAGAAACTGATTTATTAGGGATTTGGTTAAAGGTCTGGTCCAAGATACACTAAAGCTACTTCAACCCACTGAAAAAGGTTATAACTTCCACCTGCCAAGGGCCAACATATTATCACTTTATCTTCTACAAGCAATAGAGTGTCTGTTTGACTGAATATACAGATCAAAACTAGGCTCGGACTGGATTGAGAAACTTTCCAGGTGTCATTTTACTATCCAGTCAGTGCGGTTATTTCAGGAGAGGTGATGGGAAGTGGCTCTAGAGCATTTCTGGATCAGTCCTGTTATTTGGGGCTTAGTTGAGGCTGGCTCAATACATCTTTTGAACTGTTGGTTATTGTGACTTGTTCTGTTTCCAGATTGTAAAGGTATATGTGGAGAGGAGGCCAGAGGTTTGGATTTGACACAATCTTGTTTTTGTAGTACGAACCATCATATGGGACTATTTTACAACTAATAAAATAAAACATAAATTTGAATATGTATATTTTTAAGATTGTCATCATTAATTGTAAAAATGTACACACTTTATGCCATGCCTTTGTGTAGCTGGCGTGCTAGGGTTGTTTAATGTTATGAATAAATCATTTAGAAGTTCGAAGCATATGTAAGAGCTCTGAGAAAATAACAGGAGATTTTGTGTAGATGTACTATTTATAAACCAGATAATTATATGTCTACCGCTTTATTTCAATCTCCAGCAGGGAGAAGTTGAACCTTTGAATGGAAAAGTAGGGTTTCTTTTTATATAATATGGCAACAGAGGGCGCTGTGCGGCCAAGGCTATCAAACCCATGTTGATGTTCATTCAGATGCTTGGTCCAAGACTTTGTTCACTAGAAAGACTGAAACATATTGTTATTAAAATCGATAAACGCCAAAGACCAGACACTACTTCTAATTCCGCAATCACTTCTCTTACCTGTGACATGACAGGCATAGATTAACTTAGTAAATCAATTTTAGCAGGTAAATTGTTTTTATCAATTTAACCATTTTCTCTGATGCTAAAAATTTCCGATTTTTCCCCGGGATTCTCCCGTATTTTACCATTCTATCCCGTTTAAAGATTTTAGCATATTTCTCCTGTATTTTTTGAGCGCTGCAAGTTTTAAAGTCAGGTGCTGCGCTGCTTTGTTTACTGCGGATCCCGGGAAAACGGCTATATTCCTGGCGAGAAGCGCCACGTGCTGGCAGAGAATGATTTAGCATTTTTCGATAAGCCCTTCTGCTCTTTGTTTAGACCAAAGCCAAAAACGACACTTATTTTTACGCAGAAAACACGCAGTTATAAATGTGAACCGGTGAATCGACAAGAAGATGATGAATTATAAAACACTTAAGATAACGCCTACACTAAGATATATTCATATGTTACTAAATGACTATAATTGTTTAAATTAATATAATAAATTAATATAATAATATATAATATAATAATTGTTTGACTCCGCCCCCCATATCAACCCCCCCCCCCCGTAATTTTGGTACCCAAATGTTGACAGGTATGAATATATCTACAGCTTGAGTTTTATTAGTTTGGTTTTATCCACAAACATACGAAACAGATAACTAACATGTAACTTATACATATCTATAAGGGTGACAGGGTCTACGGCATGAATACGTAGTTAATTCATCACGTAAATTGCTGAATCATTTTAAAAAAACAGTACCGTTCGAAAGAATCGACTCGGAAATGAATCTGAACATCACCAGAAAATGTAGTAATTCCCTCAATAATGAGGTTGTAAACGTCAAGATAGGTAGATTTTCTATGCTTCACCGTTTTATTATAATTTACTATAAAATATATTTGGCATCTATTATTTTTTGTTATTATTTCGCTTATTATTCAGCATTATTTTCCGTTTTTTATACATTCAGTTTTAATTCATTGTTTTGAACATTTCTCAGCTCTTAAATATATGTGTACTTTTGCATCTATTAAAAACATGCCATGCCCCCTTTGGTCATTATTTCACGCTCACGACCTTGCAACCAATGTATTTCTATGGCTCCAGCTCCCGCTAGATAGAAGAAAGAAGAGAGGTGGGTAATGTTAACAAACCAATAGCTTGTGGTCAAGGCCCGTTACAATCCAATCCCCGTTCATACGGGAGCCGGTGGGTGTGACCGGAGGGCGATGGAGAGGCGGGAGCAGAGAGAGTGATGCTGGGTTCGGTTGAGGAGTTCAGAAGCAGGCTGCGGTCGGTGGCATCGGTGCGAAACAAGGGACTATTTGGCCGACTTTCAAAAGAACTGGATTATAAAAACGGGACGCGCTGGATAGCAACTCATTCATCTCTTCGTGCACGTAGGTCTCATCGCTGACAGCCCGTGGTAAGTTCATGCGTCTTCATTTTGGCCCGTTTTTTTCCCGTTGCGGTATAACGTTAACGGATTATTTTTCGCATTACTTTTCAAGCAGCGGGGAGAGCTAGCGCTAGCCCACGTTAGCGAGTTTGTTATTGCGGTTCCTTTAAGCAGATAAATTAATCTCCAAATTGTACAATCCTTTGCGTTTGGGCAGCCCTGAGCACCATATGTCGGCTAAAGCACTCATAAAACGTTTGTCCGCTTCGCCACGGGCCGTATAACGGGAGATGGTGATGAGGAGGAGTCGCGTGCAGCTCCCGGTTTGCACGCGCGAACTTCAGCTCGGGTTCTCTCAGTTAACGGTCACCTCGTCGCTTTATTTGTATACGTGCTAATGTGGCATATTCGTCGGTCTTTTCAAATTATTCGCGAGACAGTGACCGTTAGAAAGGTGTTTTCATTGAATGATTTTTTGAAGGACTGTCCGGCCCTGGAGTCCCGCTTCAGTTTACCGGGGATTCATCACGGGTATAATGGCTCTCATCTGTGAAATAACAGACATGACCCATTTTTTTATTTTTTTATTTTTTTCCCTGCTTGCCTTATTTTAGCCTTATTTTTTATTTCTCTGTGAAAATTACAGTAACTCTTAGTCTAGTTGTAGGCCAGAGCAAACCGAGACCATCTGTCTCTTGCTGTTATTGTTTTTATTTTTTTTTTATTTTTTGTTAATGCCACTGTAAAGGGCCACTGGAGGTGATCCATATTAAACTTGCGTTAACTAGTAGGTGAAAACCGATTCAGACAATGTTTTATATGCAGCTGTATCATGACAATATTAACTTTGTTCAACTGTACGTTCTAAAAAAATGCAGTATTTGATGAATATTCATCATCTAACAGTGAGCTAGTGAGGTCTGAGATATAAATCCACACAGTAGTTAAATATTTTTATATCTTATGAATGTATGGTAGGAAAAGTACTACAGCTGTTTTACAGTAAGGTCTCGTTTAAAATGTTAACCGTATAATATAGATTAAGTGAATGCTGCATAATAGCTGAGAATTAAATATTCTCGGCTATATGAAATATTTGACCTTTCATACTCCTATGCTGTGTCATATCGCATAAATTCGAAGTGAACCTCTGCTCTTCCATCAATAACTCCCTCTAACTCTTTTTCCAGGTGGCCTATTTTTAGTTCCTCATGCCGGAGATGGCGCAGCGGAGTGGGCAAGAGGACCCAGAGCGATACCTCTTTGTGGATCGGGCCATGGTCTACAACCCAGCTTCCCAGGCAGACTGGACGGCCAAAAAGCTGGTGTGGGTTCCTTCCGAAAGGCATGGGTTCGAGGCGGCCAGCATCCGAGAGGAACGTGGAGAGGAGGTGCTCGTTGAGCTGGCTGAAAATGGCAAGAAGGCCCAGGTGAACAAAGATGACATCCAGAAGATGAACCCACCCAAGTTCAGCAAAGTGGAGGATATGGCAGAACTCACCTGCCTGAATGAAGCGTCTGTTTTACACAATCTGAAGGATCGCTACTACTCTGGGCTCATATACGTAAGTGTAATGATAATACATTTGCTTTCAAGTTGAAGAATATTTTAACCAGAGTTTTTGCATGTTTGCATAGGTAGTAGGGCTGCAGTTAACGATTATTTTAATCATTGATCATTGATTGATCTGATGATGTTCCTTGTTAATTTAGGCTAGATAAAAAGTCACATTTTTTTCTGCAAACAAATATAGTGAATATATCAAATTATATGCTTACAAGTATGTTTGCAGCACATAATATGAAGTGTTCTCATGTTTGGGATCACTAATGGCGCTTTTCCACTGCATGGTACGGCACGGTACAGTTCAGTACGGCTCACTTTTGGGGGGTTTTCCACTGGGTACAGTACCTGGTACTTTTTTTAGTACCACCTCGGCTGAGGTTCCAAGCGAGCCGTACCGTTACCAAAACGCGACGTGAAAACTCTGCTGATCACTGATTGGCCAGATAAATTCGTCACTGCCTGCGTCATTGAACTTGCAGCACGAGACACAACAGACCCGCTAGATTTAAATCAGCACAGCCAGCGAAGCAGGGGCGGTTCTAGGGTGCTATGTGACACACAGCAGCCACAATACCAGTGTATAACCGATATAGGCTTATGTCCCTACTGAAAAAAAAAACAATAAAACCACAGAAAATTTTAATGGTTTACACTACAAATACATTACAAACCATCAACATTTAACCATTAAAAAATGGTTTTCTGTAGTGTGTTTTAGGACATATTCCATTAGGATTTATTGGTTTTAACAAGCCACCAATAGAAGGCAACCAATTACCAGTAGAGACCAACAGGGTCCATTACAGTTTCCAGTAAAACCAATACAAGTCCTATTATAACCAGTAAAACCATTACTAATTTTGTAATGGTGTCTATTGTTTGTTTTTTTCAGCAGGGGTTTTATTTATTTATTTATTTATTTTTATTCGACATATCCCTAAAATATATCATGAAATATCTTTTCATTCTCAAATGTGTGTAAATGCATTTTGCACCTTTATAGATTGTCATTTGGTCTATAATGGGCGATGGGCAAAGTAGCCTAATACTGTAATCTATTAACTACACATAAAAGACCGTCTTTTTACTTAAGTATCAGATATGGGTGTCATGCCATAAAATACTTTTAATATGACTGACTTTGTATTTAATGTGAATTTAATAAAAACCTTGTAAGTTACTAATTAGGCTATAACATTTTCAGTGTACAAGAAGAGAGCAAAGAACGTTTACAATATCAAAGAACATTTTCACTTCAGTCCAGCAAGTTCAAGCACTCTCAAAAACTGCCATAATAATCTCTAAAGCGGTTTACACTGTGAAATTAACATCTTACTTACATTCGTACTTCTTCACTTTGTTGTTTCTGGTGAGAGAATTAGAATTCAGTCAGTCAGCGTGCGCGGTGACGAAACAGAGTGTTTCAGCGATGACTCATCTGAATGCCTCTGATTGGGCCTTGCATTCATAAGCTCAACAGAATCGTATGTGATTGCTTATAATACGCAGCGATCTAAAAACGTGCGTACCTCTGGCTCTGTGCCAGCCAGCGAACGCAGATTTGAATTTAGCAGCTGGTGATTTTTTTTTTCTTATTATATACATATAGTTTACAGGACAAACTGCGCATTTCTCCCAAAATTGTTTGCTGTAATATGATTCCAAATTTAGGGGGGCCAAAGGGGGGGCCAAGCTTGTTTACAGGGGGGCACTGGCCCCCCCCTAGAACCGCCCCTGCAGTGAAGGATCGAACGCAACTGTTTTGAATGAGCGCACCTTTCTTTTAACAACCAAAAAATGGTTTTGTTGTCTGTTGAGGTAGTACAGACTGTCCTCTCGTTGATAGCCGAGGAGCGGATCCAGCGAGAGCGTGAAGGAGCGACGCGGAATGAAAAAGTTTTTCAGGAGTCACAGCAGTAGAGGCGGCGCAACTATAAGGACACGTGAATAATCCCGCCCACTCTAAAGCGGTACTGAACTACAGTGGAAACGCAAACCGAGCCGAACTGAGCCGAGTCGTGGTGTTCTGAACCGTGCCGAGTCGTACCAGGCAGTGGAAAAGTGCCATTAGTTCTTGCACTTTTCCCAGAGCGGCACAGTCTGTGTTTTCTGTTATGTTTTAGATGCATTTTGTCCATAGATATGTGTTATTCACTACCATAAAATGTCATGATTGGAGGATGTTTTTGTGCACATATTCATATTAATTGATAATCAAATTCATTGTGGATTATTGTCATTATTGATTTTACTGATTAGCTGTTGCAGCCCTAGTAAGGAGCTTCATTATAGTTCATCTTACCTTGTGATCTTGACCCATTTTATAGCATGTACTCAGAGAGAGACACTGGGGAATTTTTATTATTCAAGAGAGAGAAAGAGGGCCCTAGTTTAACGATCTAAGCGCATGGTCTAAAGCAGTGGTTCTCAACTGGTTTGGCCTTGGGACCCACGTTTTCCCATGGTCATCAAGCCGCGACCCACTTATTTATTTATATATATATATATATATATATATATATATATATATATATATATATATATATATATATATTTGTTAAAAAGTAAAACAAAGCAAATTTAACAAAAATTAAGTTAAGACTGTTAAGAATATTACTAATACTGAATTAGTATTAATTCATTAATACTGACCTTCATGCAAATCCTTCCCAGCTAACACACGCAGTACCAGTTATGTGATTTATCAGTACTGTACTTTTATTTCACGCGTTGCATGTTCGTAGTTTCTGCGCTTTAGTGAAGTGATATACAGTGCGGCACCGTGTTCACGCATGCTATAGAAGAGTGCGCGTTATGAACACTGTATAACATCTGACAGGACAGGATAGTTTGCTTTTCTGAGGTTGGAGACTTTTTTTTCATAGCAAGTTACGAAAATAACGATAGAATAATGACACTGACAATAAATCTGTCTACATCTCATCTGACCGCAGCTACTGAATCTGGAGAGCATGTTTTTCTCAGGAATTATTACTGCGTCTGACAGAAGTGTCAACAGCTTTCATGCACGTCTTTTAACCCTCTGGGGTCTGAGGGGGTTTTGGGGGCCTGGAGAAGTTTCGACATGCCCTGACATTTGTGCTTTTTTCAGTTACTTATACAAATATAAATGGCTAAAGTCTAATAACACTGTAAACTGCACAAACTGGACTACAATAATATGTTAGCAGCATTTATGTACATGATTGTGTTTTTGAGAAAGCAACATTTATGCGTGGTTAGTGAAAAACTAAAATTTTGAAGTCACTGAAATAAGGCCATAAAACACATACAGAACATCTGTTTACAAGACTTTTGAGAACTGGATCTTGTAGCCTAGAGTTTTTGCTTCAAAATTACGTGATAATCAACTTGTTTACTCACTCACAGAAAACAATATATTGATTTAAATTTTTAAAGACATGTTTTGTGATCAAAAGCCTATATGCGAGGGAGTGGCAATGGTCTTGAATATTAAGTGATTCTCACCTGAGAGACAAAGGGCCCTCCCCTAATGGCCCCCTAATGGCCCATTAGTGTGACTGTGACTTTGAGGCAGGTAAGAGAGAATGTGAGGAGATTGAAAAAAATGTTTTTTTGTTTTTTTTTTAATTATTTGTATTTTATTTACAACACAGTATAATCAAAACATACATAATGAAGGTCAAAGACACATTATTGTGCACACTGATCTAACCACAGAGATGTGAACAGACTTTGAGTCATTTCTGCAACAGATTCTGTTCAACAAGTGAAACAAGTAAACCATACCTGATATTTACTTGTTTTATTTAAGTGTTTCTGCTTCTTTCCATGGATTCAAGAAGAAAAAAACAATCAGTAGTCAAGGAGCTTGTTTTACCATAGTCAGTGTAGTTGAAAATCTGATGTTGGTACAGCGCTCTCAGAGGAAAACAGTTTGAAGAGACTGAAAGTCAGCAGGATTCATCTGTGGTGCAGGTATCTGATTCAATAAAATACAAACAACCAAAAAAAAAAAAAAAAAACATTTGTGAACATGTTAATATCACGAGCATCTGTATATATGTAGCCATAGACTCACGCATGCTTTGTACTATCGTAAGAACAAAAACATTTTATGTCTGAGAAACTAATTATTATTGTTTGGCACGTTATTAAAATCTATTTTTGAACAGAGTAGGCTAATAATGATAAACATGTTCTAAACATACTTAGATTCGTAGCATTCATCATGTTACAGTGTACATTCATATTACCTTTGTTTTATATAGAGCATGAAAACATCGCACTGTAAGAAATTTAAATACAATGAATTGCCTATCATATTCAAAATGTTTTACTCAATTTCAAACATTGTAGTAATGAATTATAGTTTGGGAAAAACCCAACTATGATTTTGTAGTCATATAGCCATACTGAACATCATGTATGATTTTATAGTAGCCTAAGATATGATTCTGCAGCCATAGACTCACACATGCTTTGTACTATAAAAGGATGTACTTTGTACTATAAAAAAGGATATTTTATATTTGAGAAGTAATTGTTATCGTTTAGCACGCTATTAAAATATATTTGTGAACAGATTATTAATAATAAACATGGTCTAAACATTCCTAGATGCGTAGCATTCATCATGTTGTAGTTTGGGAACAACCTAACTAGTAATGTGTTCTTGTTTATGTCACAATAACACGTTAACTAATGCAAAAAAGAAACATTACTTACTCATCAGATTGATCTTCTCTTCTGGATGAAATCTTGTTCTTCTTTTGAGGGAAATCCAGTCTTTACTCAGCGTGTCTTCTTGCAGAAACGGACAGTAGCCGCGATGAATGAACTCCTCGCGCTTTGTTTATGTTGGGCGTTTCCATGCGCACGTGTCTCACGTGGATATTTACATATGAACGGCGCGAGCGGCGAGGGGGCGGGATTGCATTAAAGATAATGAGTTAGACGGGAAAGACTGAACATCGTGTTGGTTTCATACGGATTACTTTATCACAGAATATTTGTTTTCGATATGACTTACTTCATTTAAAAATAGACACTTCAAGCGTTCTATAGATATAACTCCCATGTCTGTGTGTTGAGTATTTGCTGAGTTACAGTTCATTTTAGTGACGCGTTTCTAAAAGCAGCTCGCGGAGACGGAGAAGGCAGAGAGGGCACCCTGTTTGTTTTCTTTATTCTTCAAAAGCACAAAGTTTAGTTGTTATAATGAGTGTATACAAATAAAAGTAGACCCCTTACAGATTCGAATGGTGTATTGCTCTTATCTGTACGATCAAAAATGGCAGAGTAATTCAAGCTCATTTCGGCCTTATCAGGAAAATCTGCCACAAAACGCGTATCCGCGTTTGTCGACCCCAGAGGGTTAAAATAAAAGTCTCGCATCAGAAAAAAAAAAAAAACATTTAGAATTACTTTTTTTGTTGTTGATGTCATTTTCTGTGTATCTGTGTATGTGTTTGTGTATGGCCGTACACTCCGCGACCCACTCAGAACGGTCCCTCGACCCAAAAGGGGGAAGGGAAGGGAAGTGGTATGTGGCCAAGTATGGTGACCCATACTTGGAATTTGTGCTCTGCATTTAACCCATCCAAGTGCACACACACAGTAGTGAACATGCACCTGGAGCAGTGGGCAGCCAATGCTGCAGCGCCCGGGGAGCAGTTGGGGGTTTTGGTGCCTTGCTCAAGGGTCTCACCTCAGTCGTGGTATTGAGGGTGGAGAGAGTGCTGGTTATTCACTCCCCCCACCTACCATCCCTGTCGGACCTGAGACTCGAACCCACGACCTTCGGGTTAGAGAGTCAGACTTGTAACGACCTTCGGGTTACAAGTCCGACTCTCTATCCATCAGGCCACGACTGCCCACCAGTTGAGAAGACCCACCAAAAGACCCACCAGTTGAGAACCACTGGTCTAAAGCGCACGGCACAGGTGCGCTTAGGGCGTTTCTGAATCCACTTTTGCTAGTATAACGACGGGAAAAACGGTCGGCGCGAGGTCTAAAAGGGTTGTCCCTGTTCTCTTAATGAGTAATGGTAGGGGTGTGCGATATGACGATTTTTGATCATGGACGATGAAAATGTCTCCACAATCTGCTTTTGGAGAAATATCGTAGTATTGTGCTACAGCGCACATTCTATCAGCTGTAGTTCTGGCGCCTCCGTATCAATATACTGTACAATGCCACATACATTCACATCAGTGTTAACTCAGTGGTAGAGTTACTCTCACGGGACACTGCACTTATTTGCAATCACAAAAGTACATTATTTGCATGTGTTTTAAAGCCTTGCCGGTTAAACGTTTCATTCACGCGCTGGTCTGACGTTTGCTTTTTCTGAGCCCGTACACCTGAAGAGTGCGCACTAAAAAGCCTGTCTAACAGCGCCTGATTGCTGAACTAAGTTATCTTTTGCGCTAATACTGTCAAAACACACAAGGTTTATGTATAGACTCAGCTGGTTATGTCTAAAATGAACGTAAACAGTTCAGACAAACGGATGCGTGCCTGTATATTAGATAGGGGTGGGAATCGCAGGGTACCTCACGATACGATATAATCACGATACATGGCTCACGATAACGATACTATCATGATACAGCGATTCTGCGATAATCGATATATTTCTAGAAAATCCTATAATGATATATCGCGATATCTGTCTAAACAAAATGCCTGTGAAAAGGTTAAGTTCAAGTTTTCTTTCTTTATTCAAGTCCAAACTGTTAGAAAACAGCAAAAAAAGTTCTGTAAATCAATTTTAACATGTTGAGTAAATTAATAATTTTATTCTTGGACTTATTAAAAGCTTACACTTTTCTTTGTAAACAAACACATTTAACTGCTTAACTTATATAGCCTCTCTCTCTCTCTCTCCATGTAATATATATATATATATATATATATATATATATATATATATATATATATATATATATATATATATATATATATATATATATATATAAAATCCTGGTACATTTCAAAATTTACCTGGAGTGCTTTCTCAACCTTTCTACTCCTCTCATCATAAAAACGGAGCCCCGCACGGAAAAAAAATAGCCGTTCACATCGCGTCTTTTGCGCGCTCAGGTTGGTTATTTCAAATGTAGACGCGCAGCAAGCACACACACACTGCACACTTCTGCGCCGCATTACGGCTCTGACAGTGTTTTGTCTCGTCCTCCATGCCATAGGTACAGATTTATGTTTCTGCTGGTCGGTGCCCACTGTTCACACTGCATAACGCGCACTTGTAATATCTGTGAGAGAGGGAGAGCATCCAGTGTTGTTCACATAAAACTGGACGCACCGGCGGCGATCTCTCTCACTCATATAGTGAGGGAAATCCACCTGCGATCCGAGCGGAGAGGTTACTCATGAACTGAATATGCGCTCTGCAATAATAACGTGATCGGTGCCTATGGTCCACGCTGATGACTGTTCCGGGGCAGTTTTTTAGTTTTCATCTCCATAAACGTATATATAGCAGTAGAGCTAATACAGTGGCTGAAAATCTGTTTATCATTCGGTTCCTCGTGCTTCCCCATCTTCATAGAGAACGCGCTTCATAGTTGCTCAGAGCGCTCTTGGAAAGAAGCTGGAAATGGCGCGGCTGCGATTTCCACGCATTTTTAGACTCTGGGAGCAGGAAAATGTATTAAGAGCACCTTATTGTATTAATTAAAATATCGATATTTGGCGCCAGATATCGATTATCGTATCGCATGGAGAAGGATCACGATATATCGCCATATCGATTTATTGTCCCACCCCTAATATTAGATGCATGCAAGTCTTAAAGGGACAGTAAACATTCTGCCGTTAAAGGTATAGTTCACCCTAAAATTTAATTTCTGTCATTATTTACTCACTCACATGTCGTCCCAAACCTGTATTAATTTCTTTCTTGTGCTGAACACAAAAGAAGATATTTTGAAGAATGTGGGTAACCAAACAGTTGCTGGTCCACATTGAATTTGATAGTAGGAAAAAAAATACAAAGACTTTTCCACATTCTTCAAAATAGCATTTATGTTCAGCAGAAGAAAGAAACTCATTCAGGTTTAAAACTAATTTTGAGTAAATGATGGTATAAATATAAAACACTAGTATGACAGAATTCACAGACAGATGACAGAATTTTTATTCTTTAATGTTAAAACAAAAAAAAAAAAAAACACAAAGAAAAAAATAACTCGCTACTCTTGACAGAAAAAAATAATACAGCTGCTTTAATAGGAATCAATTTATAAAGTGTTTTATTTTTGTATTTGTTCATTCAATTTCTTGAAACTCTATCAACACACCTCAAATTAATAAATAAAGAGAACAGTAGAAGTGAAATATGGCATTACTTTGCATACAAAACAGATGACAATCGTGAACAAACTGACCTTACTGCACCTGTATGCAAGTGTTGCCACAGAGGCAACACATCAAACCTTTTTAAGCATTTGTCGCTTGCTCATCCTGATCTTTTCAGAGAATTAAGAGATCGACAGGTGAGTGCATCATTCATAAATTCAGATTTAATTTGAACTTTTATTTACAACTGACATGCATACAGATATGATACAGTAAGATTAAATGTGCATGTGTGACACGCTAGAACTAGGGCTGCAACAACTAATCGATAAAATCGATTATTATCGATAATGAAAATCATCGACAACGATTCTCATTATCGATTAGTCGGGTCTGCCCACAGTGCACGTCCAACTTCAGCCGGTCGCGTCAAATTAACGTTACAGCACTGAATAACGCAATTCTATGGCCAAAATGCATCTAAAAATAGTGGAGGAAACAGAATGAGATGCTGCAGGAGAGTTACGTGATCCAAGCTGCAGAAAATTCTTTATTTTAAGCTTTAAGTTAATGCATTAGTGTAATGGCTTGCCCTGTCAGGCGTTTTGACAGATGCGTGTGTGTCCTCAGCGCAAAAACGTTCAGTTTACAGTCATATCCTTATCTGTAAATGTCACAAATTCACGCGAGCATTTCCATTTTTGCATTAAGTTTAAATCTTTACTGAATGAGTGCCGGCGCGGCGGGCGCGTGAACGCGCGTCAGAGAGGGATTAATATTCAGCGCAAAAACATTCATTGTGCTGAAATATCTGTTGTTGAACATTAAATTAAGGTTTAAAAGTCAACATGTAGTGCACGTATTTTATGAGAGTAGGAACTGTAAAGGGATAACCGCGTATAGTTGCAGGATAAAGAAATTACAGTAAACGTGACTGTGATCATAAAGTTGGTTAACACTGAGTTTGTGTTTTTATTCATCTTTATTATTTTTATTATTATCTTAATTTTTAATGAAGAGATTTAAACTATAGGCCTATATACAGTGCTTAAATTTATTAAAACAAATGTATTTAAGGTTTATAACAAATAATGTAAGCTTTGTGCCACTGTTGCTCTAAACTAACAGTATTGGTGTTGACTAAAATCATTTTTTAGCTATTTGTATTGGTTAGTCCTCCAATTATGCATAATCTCTTTAGTGACAGTAGGTTATTTCTAATGCTATAATATAATTATTTCTGTTATCTATGAAAGAATGAAAGATCTATGAAAGATTTTTTTCAGATACTCAATTACAGTCAAAAAGTAGTTAAACAATGCCAGCAAGAGTGCATGCTGTTATGAAAGGCAGGAGGCTATTTTTTTTATTATGTGAATAAATATTTAGTTGTTTCAGTTTATTATTTGCCCAATAAATGACAATAACATTTTTAGATTTTAACAGTTCTTTGACAGATTCCTAAAATATTTGTGTTTTCTCTTTATTAGGTGGTCTAATAAATTAAGCACTGTATGTTTTCATAGCATTCAGAAGGCATGTTTGTTTGAAGGACATTGGGCAGAATGTGGAAGTGTTTTTCTCAATAAAATAAAAAAGAAGAAAATTTAGCTTTTTATCCGATTAATCGAATAAAATAAAATAAAATAAATAATAATAATAATAATAATAATAATTGGCCAACTAATCGATTATCAAAATAATCGTTAGTTGCAGCCCTAGCTAGAACCAGTGAAGTTTTGGTCACGTAATATATGCACGTGCATTTCAAACAATCAAATATTAATTGAATTTGAATTAAGCAAGAGTTTTGCTATATTAATTTTAGTATCAGTGATATGAAGGGAATGTTTCTGCCGCGCTGCCGACCGCTAATATGAAGCAGCTGAGAGAGCGAGAGAGTGAGATTTATATATGAGAGGGAGAGAAATAATAACGTGATTTTGAATATTACTTTGATTGTTAGAATCAATTACTTTGATTGTTAGAATAACACTTTACAATAAAGCAACATTTGTTGCATTAATTTTTTTTCCTTCAAACTCAGTCAAAATGTAACACATGTTCTCGGTAGGTTTTGTTACATTTTGAGACATTTTGTTTGCACTATGTGTTTGCACTGAAAAAGATAAGAAGATTTGAATATATTTTCATTGTATTACTCAAGTTCTATATTTTTTTTTCTCCAACATCATAATGTAACCTGTGTTCCCTGTAGGTTTTTTGTTACAGTTTGATACAAAGGTATTGATATTTATTATTATTATTATTATTATTATTATTATTTTAATAAAATTGTTTTCAATTCACTTATCTTTTGAGGCTGGTTATTTGTCACATATGGTATCGTTTTAGTATCGATACTGAGACTAAGATTTACTAAGATTTTTTTTTTTTTTTATCTTCGCCCACTTTGGCCTAAATATCCACCATTCTTTTTTTATATTTTGTTACGTTGAAAGGCTTTGTCTTTGTAACAGGGAAATTATTTTGGCTGCACTGCTCAGACAAAATAGTAAAACTAACATGACAAAGAATCGTGATAAAATCGTGAAATCGTGATATTTCTCAAAAAAAAAAAATTGTGATATGATATTTTTGCCATATCGCCCACCCCTAAGTAATGGGTGTGTTTTTGGGCATAACGTGCAATGAACCAATCAGAGTCTCATCTCCCATTCTCTTTAAGAGCGAGTTGCGCTCGTGCCATGGCAAATTCGCTATTTAAATGGCGGAATTTTAAGGCGCACAGACTGAATGCATCTCCAGAGAGCAAACGGATCTGCTCATGCGCGAGCAAATAGGTAGGCTAATTCTGATACACGCAATGACTATCCATTATGACGTATGACATTTTTATATTTATGTAGCCTACACAATAATATTCTTTTACACTGTAATCCTTTAATTTTTAATATTTGGCATGTTTGTGTGCTGCTGCGCGTCCCTGTGTGTAATAAGCAAAGTGAACGCGCGTTGTGGACCTGCCCAGAGGCGCATTTTCTACTAACGCGCTCTTTAAATAACAAAAAAAATATTGCGCCATTGACTTTAGACCAGGTTTGAGTTGGTCTATGGCGCAGTCTATTTTCAGTTCTTCAAAATAGCAACGCGCCAACAATGCACCTGAACACACCTCTTTTTTTTAGACCAGCACGCCCATGGGCGCACAAATGGGCGCAAATGCGTTTGCCATTTAAACAACGCCGGGTGTATGATAGGGCCCAGAGAATGTGAAGCAAGCTGTTTGGAGGTGTAGCCCCATCATTTCCTTCATTCCCAAGTGTGGAGGAGCTGCTATGAGGTCATTATGAAATCTCAATGAGAGCAGCCATTAAAAACACTGAGTGGAATTTATCCAGTCTAACTGTATTTCCCATCATTGAAAGCTTTTCTAGGTTGTCGGTAACAGATCATCTCGATTGGCCGCACTTCAGACGTTATAAAAGCTGGAACTGTTGTCATTTTACACAATGATGAGAGAGTGCAGACCACTCTCCCATACCCACTTAGCTGTGTCAGGCTGGATTGTAAGTCTAGTTCCCTGCATTTTTTGTTATTTAAGCCTATTAACATGTTCCATGTGGTTGGCTGTAGAGGCCCATGCTTGGCCTAGTAAAACCTGAAGTTTTATAACGGGACCGTTGTGTTTGGCATTGAGCTACAGCTGGCTTGTAATATCTGTGAGATATCAAGATGTCAGACTGATTGTTGATAACGCCTGCGTTCCTCAAATTTCTCAGCTTCCTTATTACTGTCGGCTAATGATCGTTTGAAGAAATACAGGCCACAAAATGGAAGCATAATGGTGTATATTTACATAGAGGTTGTATATTCTTTCCTGTGTGTGTGGCTGGTGACCAGACCTCAGGCTGGTGTGTGGTATGTGCTCTCATATCTGCTGTGTGGGCAGAGCCGTGCGAGTTGCTGCGTTCCTCTCTGCCTTCCCCACGCCCCTCTGTTCTTGAATAGCATGATGGGCGATGACACGTGAGACATGATTTCTCTTTATGGGTTTGTTTAGAGCAAATATTTTCCAGTTCTGTATATTCGGTCATGAAATTATTATTATTAATTTTTTTTAAACAGTTTTTTTTTGTAATTTTTAATCAAAATACCACACCTTGGTCTTTTGGTGAAACTATGGACTTCTTTCTCTCTGGTGGCGTATGCCAGACTTATTCAATCATTTTGTCTGCATAAACCCAGCTCCTATGTTATAGTTGACTGCAAACTTGCATTCAGATCCAGTCAATAACTGATGAATTAAACCCAAGTTCCCATCTTACCACAATCAGTTGAAACATTTCTTTTTTTGTTAGGTTTCATGGATTTGGACAGGATTTGAAACCTGTCAAATCTTTTGTGTTCGTATAAGAACTCCAGGATTTTAAGACCTGTATCTCTATTGAGTAAACCTTTCCAGTTAAGGTAGTCTGCCTACTTTATTTTACACATTCAGCCCAAAAATATACTTCAGTTTTGACTGACATGTAGGTCAGCACATGCGTAATAGTGTTTTATCCTTGTCCTGTGTCGTCTCTATTTCTCTTCAGAAGTTATGATGATAAAATGTCTTAGTACTTGTTTAAATTGAATTTGTGTCTGTTGTTGTTGCGGTCTCTAGTGGCTTGTTGTTGTTTTTGTTGTTTTTCCAACAGAACCATTTCTTTTTCAACTGTGAAACAATGGCCCTGGCCTATGCTGCCAACTTGTGAACAAACTAATTAGTGCAGCAAAAAAAGAAAAGGAAAAAAAAAAGGTCTAAGCGATGTGTGATCTGAGTAGGGCTGTCCTCAACTAAAGATTTTTCTGGTCAACTAGTAGTTGTTCATTTCAAGCATTAGTCGACTAATCGCACGTTTATTAGGGTGGGACGATAAATCGATATGGCGCTATATCGTCATCCTTCTCCGTGTTATACGAGAATCGATATCTGGCGCCAAATATCGATATTTTAATTAATACAATAAGGCGCCATTTCCACCTTCTTTCCAAAAGCGCTCTGAGCAACCATGAACCGTGTTCTCTATGAAGATGGGGAAGCACGAGGAACCGAAGGATAAACAGATTTCCAGCCACTGTATTAGATTTACTGCTATATATAGCTTTATGAAAACTAAAAAACTGCCCAGGAACAGCTATCAGCGTGGATCACATGCACGGTTAACATTATTGCAGAGCGCATATTCAGTCCATGAGTAGCCTAACCTCTCCGCTCGGATCGCAGGTGGATTTCCCTCACTAGAGAGAGCGCCGTCAGCATGTCCAGTTTTATGTGAACAAAACCGGA
Organism: Spinibarbus caldwelli; assembly: GCA_039654775.1. NCBI lineage: Eukaryota > Metazoa > Chordata > Actinopteri > Cypriniformes > Cyprinidae > Spinibarbus > Spinibarbus caldwelli. Next base: position 5,814,371 of record CM077237.1, read on the forward strand.
TGCTCTCCCTCTCTCTCAGATATTACAAGCGCGCGTTATGCAGTGTGTGGGCACCGAGCGGCAGAAACATAAATCTGCACCTATAGCATGGACGATGAAACAAAACACTGTCAGAGCCGTAATGCGGTGCAGAAATGTGCAGTGTGTGTTAGGGCTGAACGATTAATTGCATTTGTGATAATATCGCGATATGAAAAAATGCGATTTGTCAACCGCAGCCTCTGCGATTACACTCTGTCACGTGACACGCGAGAGTAAAGAGGTGTGTTCGACTTGAAGATCGATTGGTGAATGACATCAAAGTACGGCGAGAGAAAGCATAATATATTAATATTAAGACCCTTTCACACGGGACACGGCAGTCGCAAGTGTCTAGTTCATTTTCAATGGGAGACATGCGGAAGCGGCAAACCGCTGGCGGCGCAGAGGCAGAGCGCAAGTGGTGCTCGTGCACCCAAAATCATGCCGCTTCGGTGCAGGCACCGCCAAAGATAAAAATATTTTATCTTTTTGTAAGCAGCAGCCACGTCGGCTTTAACCAATTACTGAACAGAATATTAACACCCAATCATAGAACATTTCACTGAGCTCATGTGTTGAAAACATGATGATATATTTATTTATTTATTTATTTATTTGAAGTCTGTCTAAAGTTAACAGACAGTGTTTAAAAAGTGCAATCCACATGTTTACATAATGTTTATTACAGTGATTTTGAATTACCTAAATACTGAGTGTGGTAAAGCAACAGATTTGTTTTTATATTTCTGGAATCTACTTTAGTTTGTGTGATTTGTTACTGACTTTCATAATGATGTTTACACCAGGCTTATTTGTCAGTGCTTTATGTTGTCATAATTATTACATGCTTACAAGGCTGGAAGTTCAACAAATCAGTCAATATACTACTGTGATTGTAGTTGTTAAATAATGTCATTCATGTCAATTCATGCATCACCTAATTTCATCATAACATACAGGCCTGGCCTACAGAAAAGAACATTTATGTTTAATCTATCTAATCTTGTGTTGGTCATATTATACAATGATTTAAAGAGCTTTAAAAAATAATTGCATATTAAATCGCAATCGCAATATTGGTAAAAAAAAAAAAAAAAATCGCAATTAGATTATTTTCCAAAATCGTTCAGCCCTAGCCAAAATGCATCTAAAAATAGTGGAGGAAACAGAATGAGATGCTGCGGGAGAAGTACGTGATCCAAGCTGCACAAAACATGAGAATTCTTTATTTTAAGCTTTAAGTTAATGCATTAGCGTAATGGCTTGCCTTGTCATGCGCTTTGACAGATGCGTGTGCATCCTCAGCGCAAACACTTTCAGTTTACGGTCATATCCTTATCTGTAAATGTCACAAATTCACGCGAGCATTTCCTTTTTTGCATAAAGTTCCGTCCTGACAGTCTGTGTTAAGTTTTTAAATCTTTACTGAATGAGTGCCGGCGCGGCGGGCGCGTGAACGCACGTCAGAGAGGGATTAATATTCAGCGCAAAAACATTCATTGTGCTGAAATATCTGTTGTTGAACGTTAAATTAAGGTTTAAAAGTCAACATGTAGTGCATGTATTTTATGAGAGTAGGAACTGTAAAGGGATAACCGCGTATAGTTGTCTGAATATAAATATCAGACGCTTCATACAGGATAAAGAAATTACAGTAAATGTGACTGTGATCAAAAAGTTGGTTAACACCAAGTTTGTGTTTTTATTCGTCTTTATTATCTTTATTATTATCTTAATTTTTGATGAAGAGATTTAAACTATAGGCCTATATACAGTGCTTAACAAATTTATTAAAACAAATGTATTTAAGGTTTATAACAAATAATGTAAGCTTTGTGCCACTGCTGCTCTAAACTAACAGTATTGGTGTTTACTAAAATCATTTTTTAGTTATCTGTATTGGTTAGTCCTCCAATATGCGTAAGGTCTTCAGTACCAGTAGGCTATTTCTAATGCTATAATATAATAATTTCTGTTATCTATGAAAGAATGAAAGATCTATGAAAGATTTTTTTTCAGATGCCCAATTACAGTCAAAAAGTAGCTAAACAATGCCAGCAAGAATGCATGCTGTTATGAAAGGCAGGAGGCTACTTTTTTTTTATTATTATGTGAATAAATATTTAGTTGTTTCAGTTAATAATCGGCCAACTAATCGATTATCAAAATAATCGTTAGTTGCAGCCCTAATTAAATGTATGTATATATTCTATATTTATGCTGTTTGTCCAGGTTCTTTTAAAAACCAATATCGGTTGACCACCAATTAAGTGTTAGGCCTAATTTTCTTTCCTCCTTTTGTTTGTTCTCGTCTCTGTGCAGACATACTCAGGACTCTTCTGTGTGGTCATAAACCCATACAAAAACCTCCCCATATACTCAGAGAACATCATCGAGATGTACAGGGGCAAGAAGAGGCATGAAATGCCACCTCATATCTACGCCATTTCTGAATCGGCCTACAGATGTATGCTTCAAGGTAAGACCATAACAAATATTCCTTCTGATAAACGCTCTCAGTGGCTCCATGTGTTACAAAAATAACATTTTTGAATTCTGCATTTCCACTGAGGATCTTTGTTCAGCACTTGCTATGTTAGATGAAGATGAGACCACCACGTTGATCAAATAAGCAGACAAATTCTCCTCCTTTTGCTGTTTTTTTTTTTTTGTTTTTTTTTTGCAGTTCGAGATTTCCTAAACCTTGAAGAATTTGAACTTACTAGCAGTTTCAGCCAACCTTTAATGTTATTGGCTGTACTTTGTGTTTCATAGTATCATGTGATGTAGAGCGGCAGAAATGGAATGGTCAGAATGGAAATTATATTTCAGTTTGTTTTTCCACTGTGAGAGATAAATTAATTTTCTCTGCCACATCTGGTGCTTTCAGATAAGCCCAGAAAATGGAAAGAAAAAAGGGCTGCATTTTTTGCATATTTCACTGTGGTGGGCTTGAGTTTGTCTTGCCTCAGCTGTGGATCTGTGTATATTAAAGTGAGAAATGAAAGATAATACATATCAGTAACTTCTCCATCAGACACTCTTCTTTAGCTGCTACTGAAGTACAAGGTTACTCCAGAAGTAATTCATAAGTTTTTAGATGTGTTGAAAGAGTGCATGAATTAGTGAGTCAGGCTTTTAAATACAGTGCTCTGTTGTTTATTATATATCATTGGCTTTGAATACTAAGCTTCTGTCCATCACAGCAGGAGATCATTCAAAGTAAACTCCATCGCTCCTGTTCTTGAGCAGTTGGAGCTTTTTCAGATGCTTCCTGTGTTTTCTTACTGGTTCTCTACTCAATGAAGCGGATAGGTTATGGTTGATTGTGCAAGGCAAGATCGGGAGATGTAATTTTCTGATTCAGTCAACTGTAATTTTTTCTACCACTGTCATAATCTTTAAGTCATCTCTTTGTAAATCTGGGACAGTTGGATATTGGAGTGGGCAACTGTGTCACAGATTAAGATGGCGTTTGGCAGTGTTGTTAGTGTATTCCATTACAACTGAATCATTTAATCTTTTGAATCTGTTTAATTTTCACTGCATTTTAGAATTGTTTAAAGGAGTTTTGCATAATCAATGAACAGCAAATGTAGTCTGGACAACTGTTTAATAAATGTATCTGTGTTTTGTAATATGAGATCTGTGTTTGTACCAATTCAGCACCTCCACAATGCGGAATGGATTTCTCGTATTTTGATTCATTGCCATAGCATTTGTGATTGACAAAATTAGGCTACTTCTATGTGTAAGATTTTATTAAAGTAATGTACACTACTGTTGAAAAGTTTGGGGCCTGTACAATATTTTTAAAAATGTTTTTGAAATAAGTCTGTATTTATTTGATCAAAAAGACAGTAAAACTGTAATATTATGAATTATTATTACAGTTTAAATTGACTGTTTTCTATTTGATTGTGTTTTCATGTTGCGATTAATTGCTAATGTTTTTATCACGGTATTTATCAAATTAGGGCTGAAACGATTAGTCGACATTATTGACAATGTCGACAATAAAAAAATTGTCGACAAATATTTCTGTTGACGAGTAGTCGTTTGATCTCATATGACCTAATGTAAGAGCCTGCAATAATGCGGTTGGACCAGTGTGGCACTGTAGCGCAAAACTGTAATTCTGGTGCAGTTCAAGAGAAGAAGAGAGAGACAGCGCTAGAGTGGTTAAGGCAGAGATTATCTTACTATATGTTGTGAATAAAATAGTTTAACCAAAATATACAGCATCTTATCACTTACCTTTTATTTTGTTTTTTATCCATACGACTTACAAAAGGAGATGTTAGGCAGAATGTGTCATTCAGTTATTTTTTCATATAGCTAATTAAATGGTGATTAAGAGAGTTTCTCTGTCTGTCATCTCATTTTGTGTGCCAAATATATCTATTTGTATAAATTAATTGGTAACGCTTTTACAGTAAGGTGTTATAATGTATTACCTATCATGAATGAACAATACATTTATTACACTATTAATCTTTGTTAATGTTATTTAATAAAAATAGTCATTCATTGTTAGTTCGTTAATTCACAGTGCATTAACTAATGTTAACAAACACAACTTGTGATTTTAATAATGCATTAGTAAATGCTGAAATTAACATTGATTAATAAATGCTGTAGAAGTATTGTTCATTATTAGATCATGTTAACTAATGTAGTCAACTAATGTTAACTAATGAAACTTTATTTTAAAGTGTTACCAATTTATTGCATAATAATTGTAATTAATTACATATGTGATACTGGAGCACAAAATCAGTCTTAAGCAGCACAGGTATATTTGTAGGAATAGCCAAAAATACTTTGTATGGGTCAAAATGATAAATATTTCTTTTATTCCAAAAATCATAGGATATTAAGTAAAGATCATGTTCCATCAAAACTTAACTTTTGATTAGTAATATGCATTGCTAAGAACTTAATTTGGACAACTTTAAAGGCAATTTTCTTAATATTTAGATTTTTTGCACCCTCAGATTCCAGATTTTCAAATAGTTGTATCTAAGCCAAATCTTCTCCTATCCTAACAAACAATACATCAATGGAAAGATTATTTATTCAGCTTTCAGATGGCCCTTATGACTGGTTTTGTGGTCCAGGGTCACATACAGTGGGGCAAAAAAGTATTTAGTCAGCCACCAATTGTGCAAGTTCTCCCACTTAAAAAGATGAGAGAGGCCTGTAATTTTCATCATAGGTATACCTCAACTATGAGAGACAAAATGAGAAAAAAAAATCCAGAAAATCACATTGTAGGATTTTTAAAGAATTAATTGATAAATTCCTCGGTAAAATAAGTATTTGGTCACCTACAAACAAGCAAGATTTCTGGCTCTCACAGACCTGTAACTACTTCTTTAAGAGGCTCCTCTGTCCTCCACTCGTTACCTGTATTAATGGCATCTGTTTGAACTTGTTATCAGTATAAAAGACACCTGTCCACAACCTCAAACAGTCCAACTCCAAACTCCACCATGGCCAAAACCAAAGAGCTGTCAAAGGACACCAGAAACAAAATTGTAGACCTGCACCAGGCTGGGAAGACTGAATCTGCAATAGGTAAGCAGCTTGGTGTGAAGAAATCAACTGTGGGAGCAATTATTAGAAAATGGAAGACATACAAGACCACTGATAATCTCCCTCGATCTGGGGCTCCACGTAAGATCTCACCCAGTGGGGTCAAAATGATCACAAGAACTTTGAGCAAAAATCCCAGAACCACACGGGGGGACCTAGTGAATGACCTGCAGAGAGCTGGGACCAAAGTAACAAAGGCTACCATCAGTAACACACTGCGCCGCCAGGGACTCAAATCCTGTAGTGCCAGACATGTCCCCCTGCTTAAGCCAGTACATGTCCGGGCCCGACTGAAGTTTGCTAGAGAGCATTTGGATGATCCAGAAGAGGATTGGGAGAATGTCATATGGTCAGATGAAACCAAAATAGAACTTTTTGGTAAAAACTCAACTTGTCGTGTTTGGAGGAGAAAGAATGCTGAGTTGCATCCAAAGAACACCATACCTACTGTGAAGCATGGGGGTGGAAACATCATGCTTTGGGGCTGTTTTTCTGCAAAGGGACCAGGACGACTGATCCGTGTAAATGAAAGAATGAATGGGGCCATGTATCGTGAGATTTTGAGTGAAAACCTCCTTCCATCAGCAAGGGCATTGAAGATGAAACGTGGTTGGGTCTTTCAGCATGACAATGATCCCAAACACACCGCCCGGGCAACGAAGGAGTGGCTTCGTAAGAAGCATTTCAAGGTCCTGGAGTGGACTAGCCAGTCTCCAGATCTCAACCCCATCGAAAATCTTTGGAGGGAGTTGAAAGTCCGTGTTGCCCAGCGACAGCCCCAAAACATTACTGCTCTAGAGGAGATCTGCATGGAGGAATGGGCCAAAATACCAGCAACAGTGTGTGAAAACCTTGTGAAGACTTACAGAAAACGTTTGACCTCTGTCATTGCCAACAAAGGGTATATAACAAAGTATTTAGATGAAATTTTGTTATTGACCAAATACTTATTTTCCACCATAATTTGCAAATAAATTCTTTAAAAATCCTACAATGTGATTTTCTGGATTTTTTTCTTTTCTCATTTTGTCTCTCATAGTTGAGGTATAACTATGATGAAAATTACAGGCCTCTCTCATCTTAAGTGGGAGAACTTGCACAATTGGTGGCTGACTAAATACTTTTTTGCCCCACTGTATGATTTTCAAAAGTTGAAGTGATTACCTATTATTTATTTGTTAGAATATGTATAACGCAATATTTGAACTAATTGCAAAAGCTGAATAATCAACTAAAGTCTACTGATTAATCAGTGAAATAATCGTTGATTAGTCGATTAATCGTTCTAATAATCGTTAGATTAATCGATTATGAAAATAATCGTTTGTTGCAGCCCTAATTCAAATTTAGTTGCAAAAAAAGTGTTGTCATACTACAGTATAACAGGTTTAATAACTTTTTTCTTATAACAAAAATATCTGAACATTTAAATACAATAAAGTAATACACAAAAAAATTATAAAGTTAAACATTTTACACAGATTAAAGTGCAAAAGAATTAAAAGACCAATAGGTATCACTTTACAGTAAGATCTCATTAGTTAACCTTTGTTAATGCATTAACATTATCAATGAGCAAAAGCTACATTTGCTACAGAAGTTATTTATCTTTTTTAAAAATAATACAACTCTTAGTTCATGTTAGCTCGGGTTCATTTTAAAAAAAAAAAACAGCTTACAACACAGTTTATAATTATTTAGATTTTAACAATGTGCTATTAAATATTTGAATTACCTAAGATTAATGAACGTTTAGAAGAATTTTTCATTGGGAGTTTGTTAACTAATTAATTAACTAATGTTAACCAATGAAGCCCTAATGTAAAGTATGACTAAACAATAAAGAATCAAAACACTTTCAAACAATATCTAGGGCATGTTGTAGTCCAGAAAAAAAATGTAAAAAAATGTTTTAAAATAAATAGCCTATTTAGTCTAAATATTGAAGTATTTGGCGCTGTGCTGAACACCACTGCAAATACAAAACTCTGAATGGCTATTTAAATAATTTAAATACGTTTTAGAAAGTAGCACAGCTGCTTTGTTTACTGGGTTTCCGGGGTAATAACGCTGCATCTGCTGTTCAGCACCATCTGCTGTCAGAGAGTGAATGTGCGCTTTCATCCAGAGCGTCTCTCACACGTTCCGCCATGTGCTTCTCATCCGTGCTTGTTTACATCAGAGTGCACACGCATCTTATGCAGCGGTGTTGTGCATTTGACCAGTTAATGGGAAAAATATTATTAAAATGCATTCAAAATTGAATAATTTTTAATAATTATTTTCAGTATTTTAAAGTGCCCACAATAACAATACTGTGCATATTCATTATCGTGATATATCGCATTACCAAATACCGGCACACATCTAGTATCATGTATGTACGTGATTGCGTTTTTGAGAAAGCAATGTTTATGTGTGGTTAGTGAAAAACTACAATTTTGAAGTCACTGAAATAAGGACATAAAACACATACAGAACATTTGTTCACAAGACTTTTGCAAACGGGATCTTGTAGTCTAGAGTTTTTGCTTCAAAATGATGTGAAAATCATCTTGTTTACGCGCTCAAAGAAAACTAATATATTGATTTAAATTTTCTAAGACACTTTTTCAGGTAGAAAGCGCATATGCGAGAGTGTGTCAACTACCCTACATAATGCAGTAATTCACACCCGAGAAGACAAAGGCCTGCATAATGAGCTGCATAATGAGCCATTCAGTCAGGTATGTGACTGAGATGGAAGAGTTACAAGAAAGAATGTGAGGACAAAATTTTTTTTTATTTTTATTTATTTATTTATTTATTGTAGTTTATTTAGAATATATTTAGCTATCACACAAAATTGAGATTCACTTGAGATTTACTTGTGAGTGCAGTTAAACAGTTTATTAGGAACAATCAGAGTTGACTTTCAAAGCTGAATTTTTAGCATCATTACTCCAGTCACATGATCCTTCAGAAATCATTCTAATATTCTTATTTGCTGCTCAAAAATATTTATTATTATTACTATTATTATTATTATTATTATTATTATTATTATTATTTTTATTTTTATTTTTTATTATTATTATGTTGAAAAGAGCTGAGAAGAATTTTTTCTGGTTTTTTGGATGAATAGAAAGTTCAGAAGAACAGCATTGTTTTTAACATGATAAATGTCTTTATCATCACTTCTAAATAAAAGTTTTACTTTATATACTGAATCCAAGCTTTTGAATGGTATAGTGTATATTGTTACACTTGGAGTAAGACTGGCGTAATGATGCTGAAAATTTAGCTTTGATCACAGGAATAAATTACATTTTAAAATACATTCAAATAGAAAGCAGTTATTTTAAATAGTAAAAATATTTCACAGTATTACTGCTTTAGCAAATACAACTTTATGCATTTTGGATCAAATAAATGCAGGCTTGGTGAGCAGAAGAGAATTCTTTACAAAAACATTAAAAATCTCACTGTTCAAAAACTTTTGACTGGTAGTGTGTCATGTTGAAATATATAAATGAACATCACAAACCTGGCATTTCCATAGTGTATATTGTTTATGTGCTCTGAAGGAAATTAAAAAAAAAAAAAAAAAAAAAAAAACATTTTGAAATTCTGGGTTATTTCTCTCAGCAGATGTTCTTCCAGCAGAATGTAGCTGGGATGAACTTGTTTGTTTACACGGAGGCGATGTGGGCTTTTACATTCGCGCGCGTCTCACGTGGAAGTTTGAATTTGAAAAGCGTGATCGGTGCATGGGCGTGACCGCATTATAATGAGTTGAGACGGGAAAACTGGACATCGCGTTAGTTTCAGTTAGTATAGCTTGTTGCGATCACTCTCTGTGTTCATAAAGCAACGCTCCTTTGATTTCATTGTTCATTGTTTCTTGGTAAGAAATCGTGTATTTGTTCCATTTAAGTAGGCTACAGTAAAACTTTTTAGTATCAGAATACAATTCATTTCAGAGCGGCATTACAGAGGGTCTTACTGTTATTTTATCCTTTAATGCTTTAACATTAAGAAATTAGGGCGGTATGATGATATGTGTTGATCAACTGGGTGAGATCAAGCTATATTGGTTCTGTGTGTGGTATAGAAGATGTCTGTATGATTTCTATGATCGTGTTCTCGCCATATGACTGAGTGCTCGAATGAACACAAGGGATTCAAATATTAGTCCGTTATTCTAAGCAAGTGCAAGCAGCTATTAAAAATATTAACGCAAATACGGGTGTTTTTTCCTCTGGTGATTTGTATTTGTTGTTAGGCTACTTATACTTAGTGTGTCCCAAAACTGAAAGCACAGGCACATGTAAACACCATATCGGATTAGATTACGTCTCATGTAAACAGTCCACCAAATCTTTCAATCAGAATGATTTTAATCGGAAAGACAAAAAAAGTGTACATGTAAACGTGGCTACTGACTCTGGTTCTTCATGTTTAATACTGTAAAGCTGCTTGATTTAAGGCTATCTATTGCATAAAGAGCATTTATTTGAAATATTTTGGAAGTCTTTACAGGTATTTTTGATCAATTTAATCTGTTTTTGCTGAATAGAAGCATTAATTTATTTAAAAAAAAATCCTCCTGACCTCAAACTTTTGAATGGTATGTAATTATATGCAAAACACATTTGCTTTTTTGTTGCAGTAAATCTCATGCACATAAAATTTGCTGCATTTTATTAGTTCCTACATTGGTAAATGTTTGGTAGTAGTGAACAATCATAAAAACTTGGAGTCAAAGAAATTTGTCCAGGAAAAGGAGAAGCATTTGGCATTAATGCAATGCTGAATTCCCTACCAAAGCTGACTCTCTCACATAGAAGGACAGGCCAGTTGTCCTGATCTGTCAGAGGCCAGTGAACATGAGCCGTCCCAGGCTGGGAAGGAGAGGCTGACCTGCATTGTGGGGTACAATGTCGCCTTTGTGTGCCAGTGGTTAGGGGGGCAGTACATACTCTGACGTGCTGGATCAAGTGTGGCCGGGACACATGGATCCTGGTGTCTGCCTCTGGAGGAAACACCCCTAACAATGCTGCACACGCCGACATCATTAGAGCTACAGGGATTACGGCAGTGGAACCAAGTTGTTTACTTTTCCTATTGAGATGTTTCCTCCATCATGGCTTCATTCCAGTTATTGTTTAAGGGCACTTGTGGTTTCAATCACATTTATGCTTTAATCAGAGAATCTGATATGGTATGCTAAGATTAAGTCTAAAGCATAATAGTAAATAGCCAGTACATTTCCTTGTGTTGTTGGCGTTTTCTGATTAGTTTTTATTGTGTAGTAATAATTAAATGGCCATAATTTATCAGCATCAGCTGATATCAATCCAAAAGGTTTACCAATGGATCTTTGTGTGTGAGAGCATTGAGTAAATGCTGTGTAAAATAACTCTCATTACTAGATATCTGCACTTACAGGTGCATCTCAATAAATTAGAATGTCGTGGAAAAGTTCATTTATTTCAGTAATTCAACTCAAATTGTGAAACTCGTGTATTAAATAAATTCAATGCACACAGACTGAAGTAGTTTAAGTCTTTGGTTCTTTTAATTGTGATGATTTTGACTCACATTTAACAAAAACCCACCAATTCACTATCTCAACAAATTAGAATATGGTGACATGCCAATAAGCTAATCAACTCAAAACACCTGCAAAGGTTTCCTGAGCCTTCAAAATGGTCTCTCAGTTTGGTTCACTAGGCTACACAATCATGGGGAAGACAGCTGATCTGACAGTTGTCCAGAAGACAATCATTGACACCCTTCACAAAGAGGGTAAGCCACAAACATTCATTGCCAAAGAAGCTGGCTGTTCACAGAGTGCTGTATCCAAGCATGTTAACAGAAAGTTGAGTGGAAGGAAAAAGTCTGGAAGAAAAAGATGCACAACCAACCGAGAGAACCGCAGCCTTATGAGGATTGTCAAGCAAAATCGATTCAAGAATTTGGGTAAACTTCACAAGAAATGGACTGAGGCTGGGGTCACAGGCATCAAGAGCCATTTGAATTTGGCTACAGTTGTTGTATTCCTCTTGTTAAACCACTCCTGAACCACAGACAACATCAGAGGTGTCTTACCTGGGCTAAAGAGAAGAATAACTGGACTGTTGCCCAGTGGTCCAAAGTCCTCTTTTCAGATGAGAGCAAGTTTTGTATTTCACTTGGAAACCAAGTTGCTAGAGTCTGGAGGAAGGGTGGAGAAGCTCATAGCCCAAGTTGCTCGAAGTCCAGTGTTAAGTTTCCACAGTCTGTGATGATTTGAAATGAAATTTTGGAGCACTTCATGCTTCCTTCTGCTGACCAGCTTTTTAAAGATGCTGATTTCATTTTCCAGCAGGATTTGGCACCTGCCCACACTGCCAAAAGCACCAAAAGTTGGTTGAATGACCATGGTGTTGGTGTGCTTGACTGGCCAGCAAATTGACCATACCTGAACCCCATAGAGAATCTATGGTGTATTGTCAAGAGGAAAATGAGAAACAAGAGACCAAAAAAATGCAGATGAGCTGAAGGCCACTGTCAAAGAATCCTGGGCTTCCATACCACCTCAGCAGTGCCCCAAACTGATCACCTCCATGCCACGCCGAACTGAGGCAGTAATTAAAGCAAAAGGAGCCCCTACCAAGTATTGAGTACATATACAGTAAATGAACATACTTTCCAGAAGGCCAACAATTCACTAAAAATGTTTTTTTTTTTTTTTATTGGTCTTATGAAGTATTCTAATTTGTTGAGATAGTGAATTGGTAGGTTTTTGTTAAATGTGAGCCAAAATCATCACAATTAAAAGAACCAAAGACTTAAACTACTTCAGTCTGTGTGCATTGAATTTATTTAATACACGAGTTTCACAATTTGAGTTGAATTACTGAAATAAATGAACTTTTCCACGACATTCTAATTTATTGAGATGCACCTGTACATTGACCTTTGAAAGACTCATATTAGTCAACTATTACCAAAGACTTTAGATGCACAAACATGGTGCATTTTTAATGCCATTTGAGCATAAGAAGCAACATTTAAGGGGGTGTTTGTGTCAGATTTTTTGATGATTTGAAATCCAGTTTAATTGTGAATGTGGTAAACAGTTTTTGAGATTTCTGGTGTTCCCAATTCAAATAGATAGACTTGGTCTTGAATGCAAGAAATAGCTGCCCAGAGGCATTGCAAATATGTCTGTCGACTGAACACACTTTCCTTCAAAGAGACTTTGCTATTACTTTGTATTTTAACAAACTTCATGATGTCCAGTCTATAATAAGAGAAAAGTGATCAGTTAGAAGTTTGTTTGCTGTTTGCTTTGCTATTTGTTTACTGACATGTCTAACATACAGCTTTATAGGTTAAATGAAACTTAGCTCATTCAAAGGTAAATTCTGGACACCCTGACTTACACAACCACACATCTATTCACATCTGTCTTTGATTAGTCTGCCAGAAACCAGGCATAATGCCCCTCTCTGGCTGTTGACTGAACTTGGTTACAAAGGGATAATTATAACACCTTAAGAACTTTTGAAGTGGTGATCTTCACTTCAGCAGTAACATTTTTGGAAAAGGCCCAGTCAGTATAGCCACTTTAGCGCAGGAATGTCAGTGACACCCGTCTCTCTTCAAGGCATATGGAACCTATGAAATCTAAACACGGTTACTGACTGGAAAGTTATGTCTGAAACATATAATTACAAGCTTTAAAATGGCAATCTCACAACCACATTTACCCAGTGCGGAGGCACACTTAAATTTCAATTATGCTAAGAGATGTTGAGCCCCCTAACTTATCAGTTAGGCATGGGATGGAATAGGTTGTTGTGTACTAAGATAGTTACTGTTCTGTGGAGTTTTTGACCCACCTGTTACCAATACATGTGTAATGAGCAGTTTCATGACTTTGTCCTTTTGAACTCTGTTCAGGTTGTTGCAGAGAGATCTCATCTGTTCTGAGCCCACTGGAACATAAAGATCTTGTGTAGATTACAGTGACCAGACTCTGTATTTCAAAGACATTCCAAGGGGAGCTCAAAAACATTTTTGTACCTGTTTCAAATCAGCTGTGCTTCCTTCAGTACTTTTTAGACAGGATAACTGAGCAGTACTGTAGATAATACATATATATTACTTTACCTTCTCATCTGAATTTTTTTCTCCTTTTTAAATCTTGCTTGTTGTTTGAGTTAACTATTTAGCTCTGTTAAGACCATATATCAGAAAATATGGCCATATATCAATATTAGTGGTCGGACGATATTTGGCATTTTTCAAATATCGGTATCGGCCGATAAGTTTTTCTGTTTGGCCGATGTGTTTTTGGAGGGACATTTACAGGTGCATCTCAATGAATTATAATGTTGTGGAAAAGTTCATTTATTTCACTAACTCAACTCAAATTGTGAAACTTGTGTATTAAATAAATTCAGTGCACACAGACTGAAGTAGTTTAAGTCTTTGGTTCTTTTAATTGTGATGATTTGGGCTCACATTTAACAAAACCCACCAATTCACTATCTCAACAAATTAGAATATGGTGACATGCCAATCAGCTAATCAACTCAAAACACCTGCAAAGGTTTCCTGAACCTTCAAAATGGTTACACAATAGCCTATACAATCATGGGGAAGACTGCTGATCTGACAGTTGTCCAGAAGACAATCATTGACACCCTCCACAAAGAGGGTACGTCACAGAAGGTCATTACTGAATGGTTGGCTGTTCACAGAGTGCTGTATCAAAGCATATTAAGTGAAAAGTTGACTGGAAGGAAGAAATGGGGTAGGAAAAGGTGCACGAGCAACAGGGATGACCACAAGCTTGAGAATACTGTCAAACACTTGGGAGAGCTTCACAAGGAGTGGACTGAAGCTGGAGTCAGTGATCAAGAGTCACCATGCTCAGACGTCTTCAGGAAAAGGGCTACCAAGCCGCTTCTGAAACAGAAACAATGTCAGAAGCATCTTACCTGGGCTAAGGAGAAAAAAACTAGACAGTTGCTCAGTGGTCCAAAGTCCTCTTTTCAGATAAAAGTAAATTTTGCATTTCATTTGGAAATCAAGGTCCCAGAGTCTGGAGGAAGACTGGAGAGGCACAGAATCCAAGCTGCTTGAAGCCCAGTGTGAAGTTTCCACAGTCAGTGATGAATTGGGCTGCCATTTCATCTGCTGGTGTTGGTCCATTGTGTTTTCTGAAGTCCACAGTCAACGCAGCCATCTACCAGGACATTTTAGAGCACTTCATGCTTCCTTCTGCTGACAAGCTTTATGGAGATGTTGATTTCATTTTCCAGCAGAACTGCCAAAAACACCAAAAGTTGGTAAAATGACCATGGTGTTGGTGTGCTTGACTGGCCAGCAAACTCACCAGACCTGAACCTCATAGAGAATCTACAGGGTATTGTCAAGAGGAAGATGAGAGACACCAGACCCAACAATGCAGATGAGCTGAAGGCCACTGTCAAAGAAACCTGGGCTTCCATACCACCTCAGTAGTGCCACAGACTGATCACCTCCATGCCACGCCGAATTGAGGCAGTAATTAAAGCAAAAGGAGCCCCTATCAAGTATTGCGTACATATACAGTAAATTAACATACTTTCCGGAAGGCCAACAATTCACTAAAAATGTTTTTTTTTTTTTTTTTTTTTTTTAATTGGTCTTATGAAGTATTCTAATTTGTTGAGATAGTGAATTGGTAGGTTTTTGTTAAATGTGAGCCAAAATCATCACAATTAAAAGAACCAAAGACTTAAACTACTTCAGTCTGTGTGCATTGAATTTATTTAATACACAAGCTTCACAATTGGAGTTGAGTTAGTGAAATAAATGAACTTTTCCACGACATTATTCATTGAGATGCACCTGTATTTTGATGGTGCTGAGAACGTCAGCGCCTGAGCACACTGTGCTCACACTCTCCCTCTTGTTCGCTGTCATCGTTAACAGTTCTTTCTAATGCAGATAGAAGTCTGTCTAGTAATCAGATAGAACTGTTAAACAAAGGAATTAAAATGTATAAAAAAAAGTATTATAACGATTGCTTTTATATTATTAGTAATAGAAAGTTCAACATTATAATACTTTCTCTTTGCCGTCAGCATTCAGCAAATATGCATTTATACCATTTAAACAAAACTTTGAACGACTAAATATTTAATTTCACAAACCTTGCAAACTTAGTAGAATCCAGTTGTGAGATCTTGTGAAGTGTGCATTTGTTTCCTGCATGATCATGTGTGCTCTGCGTGATGGTCGGTCCGTGCAAATTGAATGCGGACAGGAGGAGAGTTCAGCTTCACTGGAGACGCGTGATCGACAAAGCATAAGTATGTTTATTTTACACATTTATTTTTTTCATCCATTTTCAAATGATTTCAAATTTCTTAAATATTAATTAAAATAAATAAAATTATATCGGCCATCGGCCACCCTGCTTTCCAAGCTATCGGCATTGGCTGTCAAAAAAACAATATTGGTCGACCACTAATCAATATTACCAATTATAACTCTTCTTTGCAAGTTTCTGGTCTTGGTTTTGTCAATTTTGGTCTGTGCAGTGATACAGTAATAGACCTGACAATTATGGACCTACATTTGTGCCAAAATCACTGGCTACATTTACATGCAACCAAATAATCCATTAGTAATCAGATTGAAAGCTCAATCAGACTGAAAAGCCTTCATGTAAACACCTTAATCGATCCAATTGAGCTCCATCTGAATGAAATTTCGACTGGATTAAAAGGGGTGGTTTATTCCTTTTCTAATACGATTGAGAGTCCGTGTAAATACTTGGTCAGATTGAAAGCTGAAACTGAAAGGACTGCGCATGTGCATTGAAGTAGAAATAGTGTAATGATGTATGACGCACGGAACGAGCTGTTCTTTGTGTGAATTGGAATGGATAAATATTAATTCTCCTGTTTAAAACAAATTAAGAAACCGTGTAGGAGAATGGTTATTATGCACAAACAGCGGAAAACTCTTTATATTTGTGCAGTGTGCGCATTTTAAAAAAATCTATTCTGATTGGAAGCTTGTGACATAAGCACGCACATCAACCCGATCAGTTTATTTAGCGTTCATGTAAACACTACATTCAGGTTCATTTAATCAGAATGAATTCAGTCAGATTGAAACAAATGCTGTGGATTTAAACATAGCCACTGTAACTTTATCAAAGTGCAAAAAAATAAAATTCTGAGAAGCAATTAATAACAATATAGGAAGAAAATGGTTTTGGAGCTGTCTGAAGTTTTGACTTATAATGGGTTTTTATTCGCACATTTTATTTGTTTATTTATATATTTATATATTTATTTATTTATTTAATTCATACAATTTTTGGTTGGTTTGGTTGATTAGGGTTATGAGTTGTTTTTTTTTTGTTCAATGCTTTTGGCACCTATCTAATCCCATACAGAAGACCACACTGTGTTTGAGTATGTATAAATATGTCATGTATAAATAATTCTTGAGTTAAGTGTTTATTTTGTTTGTACATCCACATAGCATGAAGGGTCCAGGGTTTACCAGGGTTGTTTGTGTCAGACAGCCATGACCTTTGAGGTGTTTGTTTTTGCAGTAGTCTGAGGTTGGCTGCCCACATTGCCAAACACACCCCTTGAACACAACAGGATCAGGAAACAACTGCCCTCCTACACTACATGGTTACAGTATCCCATAATGCCTCTGTGAGCTGAGCCTCTGACAAAGCAGATGATATATTCTTAGCTTGCTAAACATCAGCTGATGCCATGATACACTATTAATTCCAGCGAGGACAACATTTTTATCTCCTGTCTCTGAATTAATCCTCTTGTAGATTGTAATGTATCCTCATACTGGGAATATATTTAGAACATAATAAGATTGTGCAGTATTTCTTATGACAGTATGTGTAGTCTGAAGGTCTCTAGATGTTTGGTTTGTAATTTGATAAAGATGAATGACATGCAATCATGATGGTGTTCTGTGTAATAGAGCTGCAGTCTCCAGTAGTTTGTGTCACTTTTCATCAGGCCATATCTGGCTCGGCTCACTGAGTAGCTAGTGAGTCATATTTCTCAGTGTGTGACTGACGGGCTCCTCACTTCAAACAGATACATGCTAAATTCCTGCGGACAGCAGTTGCAGCAGATGGGATGGTTGTTCTGTTGCGAACGCTTGTCATTGCCCTCTTGTTGCTTGGTGCTTTTGCACTGCAGTTCATATGAATGATTCACTCAGGCCAGATTATTTTAATGTCTATGAGCTCATAAGTCTTATCTGTTTACTTTTGCCATTGTCATTTGCTTCCTAGGAACATGTTTTGTTGAAAGTACAAATGTTTTATCAAACATCATTTCATACTGTTGAACAGTAAATTGTTTTCGGTCTAAAATAATATTTAAGAATAAATATATGTGCCATAATCTCTCTATGTCAGAATAGTTCACCCAAAAATGAACATTACTGAAAATGTACTCGCCCTTAAGCCTTCCAAGATGTAAATGAATGAAGTGAAAAGTGAAAATGTTTTTCAAGATTACTTATTTTAAGCATTAGAAGAAATCTAACACATAGATTAGCTACCCTACGACTGCTCGGCCAAATACTGAAAAATGCTCATGAAATCTAGTCATTAGAAAAGTAATTAGATGTTTTGCACGAGGGACGAAATCTGTATATTTTCGATCATATTCAAGTTGGTCACTCAAATTGGCTGCACTGCCCAACAAAATGTTACTTCTGTGTGAATAGTTCTTCATACATTGCTGTTGACAATGGACAGTGCCTTACTTTTTTGTGAAATTTCACTAGATTGACCAAACCATAACATGTAAAATTTAAGCAACCCTGCGCCACACAGATAGTTGTACTAGAAGCATAACAGTTCTTGGTAAAAACAAAAAAAAAAAACGAACAACAACGAACTGTATTGTTCACCACCCTTGGTGCAATATGCATCTATACCGCGATTACTCTGTTCTAACAAAGCATCTGAATTATATGCTGTGTTAGAGGAAAACAAAGCATCAAATAAACAATTGGAATGACTCAAAGCGCAACAGAAAGTGCAGTAATATTTACCAAAATATATATTTTTAAAATATTGTTGGACTTCGGATCTAACTTGAATTTGATTTCTTTTAGGAAAATTAACTGTTATGAGTAGAGATGCACCGATCGCAATTTTCTTGGCCGATTCCGATTTCGGTTTTTTTTTTTTTTTTTTTTTTATGACCTGCCGATACCGATTTTTGCGAATTCCGATTTTATTTCTAAAAACTATAATTGATAGCATATACAAACAAAAATCTATCCTCTTTTAATGCAATAAATAAATTTTGCTTAAAAAATGATTAAACATTACAGTTCCCCCAATCTGGACAAAGTTACAGATGTTCTCTCACTTAAACAACTCTCAAAATAAAGTGCTCTTTGACTAGAAAAGAGGTAGAATTAACAATTAACTGAAAAGGAGTTGCTGTATATAACAATACAGATGTAATTTCCCACTATGTTTCTTAAATTGTCTTTTTTTTCACTAACCTTATTAAATGTCATCTTTCACATCAAATTCTAAGATTGTTTTTAATTACTTCAGTTAGAATAATAAGAAATTGTAGGTCTGTTACCATTCAAATGAAATCAGTATCAACAAGCTCCATCTTTCCACTGCAGTAAACACAGAAGCTTCATCTGAAGTGGCATTAGATGTATTTACACAGACTGTTTGATGAAGCTGAGGTGCTATAAATGCATTTACACTGCAAAATTTTGAATGCAAAAAGAATTTTATAAGATTAATGTTTTCAATATTTTTTAAACACACAAAAGAAATGTTGGGAAAAATGCAATGACAGTTTTAAATATGAAACCAAACCAGTAGGTAGGGCTGTGACAGTGGCAGATTTTTACCACTGTGGTGGTTATGGACCAACTACCGCCGGTGGCACGGTGTTGTGTGTTTTTTTATTTATTTATATATATATATATATATATATATATATATATATATATATATATATATATATATATATATATATATATATATATATATATATATATATATATATAATGCATACACACACATACATAGGCTATATAATATTTTGAAATGCAAAAAATAAATAAATGAGGCTCGATCATCTATTAACAAATGTGCGTGTTTATTTTAGCCTACTTCCGTCAGTGAACACGCAGCCTGCAAAACACTAAAATAAATATCAAAGAAATAATACAGTTAAATAGGAAAGTTAAATACACCCTGTCTACCGGACTTGAGTGGCACGACGAGTCACGACAAAATATTACAGAACAGTAGCTGGGTTTCCATCACCCTGTTTTAATGCGCATTTCGAAGTATCGCATGAGAAACGAGTGATGGAAATGCCAAATTTCTAATAAAAATCCCTTAATTCGCAAAAAAGTTTGTCATGTGACTTTGCGCTATGAGACAGAATAACTTGACTAGCAGCGGACTGATCTCGTTCAACAGCATCTGAAATGTTATGGTCATTCTAAAATGCCTGAGCAAAGTCTATCTGTATTTATTTCTGTATAATTGTCTTACACAACTGTGTTCACAAACAGCAGCATCCGCCTCCGAAAGCAATGACAGCATTTATTGTGTTTCGTCTGCTCGCTCTGAGGCGCAAGTAATTTTTCATATGAAAATTATTATATTCAGTAGCTTATCCTAGTTTTCTATAGGCTATTTAGTGCCAGTTTACCAGGAATTGACGATTTTGTTCTCTTTGACTCATTGGATGGAAACGGTGCTTCTTCGCAAATGTTTTATGCGATATTCCAATTTTGCGCATAAGTTAAATTCGCAACTTTGGATGGAAACCCGACTGCGGCGCGACATTACACGATAAATCCCTACAGCAAACTGCCTCGTCCTATTTATGACGTCCTGACACAAAGTTCAAATGTACTGTAGACAGACCCAACCTGTTGTGTTGCGACGCGGTGACACCTGTCGCGTCCGGTAGACACGGTTCACTGTTCCGACACCAAGCAAGCGGGCGCGTTAACTCCTCATCTGCACGCGCTCTCTACGGAATAGGAATCACGGCGTATGTTTCCACATTTCTTGGTAGCATCTTCCATTTACCGCTGTCTCGTTTGTATTTGGCCAGTTTGGAGAAAGCCTCACCAATAAAAACCTGACCAGCTGAGCGTTTGCGATCACGTGAACTTGAAGACACTAAGTACAAACGCGGATGGGTGAAATGAATGGAAATGATTCCAAATCAGCGATGTAGTATTTAGTTTCCCATCAAGGTCCATCGCTCAACACGAAATAAATTTGCTGAATGCAGAATAAACTGTATTTTCCTGCACTCAAACCTGCCAATCTAAAGGAAATGCCGTGTATAGCGTTTGAGGAAATTTGTTAATTAGCATGGACTTATAGTCTAAATAAAACAATTTGCAACTGTTACTATTATTACACTTGTATATAAAACTTTGTATTATGCTTGTTATAGAGTGTGTGACGTCACGCGCACTACCGCCGGTGGCAATAGACAACCGACCATCGCGGTGACGCGGTTTTCACGGCGACCGTCACAGCCCTACCAGTAGGTGGCATCAAATGACTGTTTGAATGAGTGAGTCATTCAGTCCTTCATTCAACAAATTCATTCAAACGGCTGATTCATTCAGAAACGAGGCAAGTGACTACTGTCTTTATGAATGGGTTACTGAATCATTGACTCACTTGATTCGTTCAAAAACGTGGATTCATTCAGTAACGAAACACCGCTGTGTTGCCACAAAACAGTTCTGCTGTGGCTTTGATTGGAACTATTTTCATCAGCGAAATTGAGCAAAAACAGTCAATATTGTGTCTAAAATGTAAGTCACTAATTTTAACTTCTTGTTCATTGAACTACTATTGTATGAAATCACATTGCATCGTGTTGAAACATTTTGGTCTTGCAATGTTGTGTACCTAAATCATATATTATAAATTTCTTATTTTTTTTTACTACCGCAGTATGCATCTAAAGTTTCTGTGAATGCTGTTGCGCTCATTTCAGGGCTCGACATTAACGCTTGTCCGCTTGTCCGGGACAAGTGAATGTTTTGGACGGGCAAGTGAAAGAGAAATTTACTTGCCCAATCGGACAAGTAACTTGAAAAAGTCAATACCAAAAACAGTAATGACTGCCTTTATTTATGATATAGCCTTTGTTATCGGGGTGTGCGATATATATCATTTGCGATAATTTCGTAATTGTTGTTTTAACGAGTGTATTGCAAGAATCAAACAAAACACACCTACAGAGTGCACGCATACATTCTGTGAAGTCGTCTAGGTTAGACTAGCTCACGTGCGAGTGCATTCTTTCACTGCATGATTCAGTACTACAATGCATGAAGAATGATCAGAAAATTCAAGATATGGGAGCAGAAAATGTATATATTTATATAATTTCATATAGTTTCACATGAAGAGCGAGCGCCGTTTTTATTTTTTTATTTATTTTTTATTTTTTTGCTCCAAAAACCATCATGATTACAAATGTGATTTTATGCAACAGTTCAATAAACAAGAAATTAACATTAAGAGACTTGCGTTTTAGACACCATATTTCCTGTTTCTGCTCTGTTTCACCAACAAAAATAATTCCAAACACAGCCACAGCGCTGTTTTGCGTCTCTGAGCAACATGACAGCGTTTCGTGCCTGAATGAATCAACCGTTTAAATGATTCGGTTCAGTCGCAATGACTCACTTATAAACAGTGACTTGATGCCACCTACTGGTGGTTTTAGTTTCACATTTACAGTATTTTTTAATTTTTTAAATAATTTCAAATATCAGTATTCAACGTTTTATGAATCAAAACATTATTTATTCATTTGTTACTGCAGATTTTTTTTTTTTTTTGCCATATTGCCTGCCCTTAGTTGATGATGGATCGTTTATTATAAGAATACTTTTCTTTGCATTAGGCCAGATACACTTTTAGCCATTCAGGGCTAGAGTGCCAGACCTTCTGTCTATCATCGTTCAGTATTTTATCATCTTCCTGAGAAGTCATTCTGACAGGCTTTGTTTACTTTGCACTTCACTGCCTTTCTGCTTCACCATGAGGGGTGAAACAGATTTGATTGTCTGATCAGTATGTAAACACGGACTCATTGCAAATTCAAATTTAGAACCATCATCACCATGTATTATAAATTGATGCATTGTTGAAATATTTTCCTACACTTATGCTGCTCTAGATTATTGGCAGCTCTTTTGGCATTCAGTATTACAGTCATTTCTTTCAGCTGTAGTAGATGTTGTTTATGGTTTGATAGGAGGCACAGTTCTTTTTTTTTTTTTTTTTCTTTTTTTTTTAATGGATCAAATCTCAGCATCAGAACCTGTTTCTGATGTTGAACTCATTCCTGCTTAAGCAAAAACAGGCACAAATTATTTCATTTGTTTGAATTGCCTTTTGTTGTGTCAACTGCAGTTGTTCCTGTGCATGACAAAATTTTCCCATACTTTGTGCAGTTTCCAAAAACAGTGCCACATTTCTGTTCAGCCATGATATTTTGCAATAAACTGTATTTGTTAGAAACTGTTGCAAAGTGAGGAGTTAAGTCCAGCAGCACAGTTTTACTAGCCTTGGCACATGCACATAAGATAGTGTAATGAATGTTTGTGCATCCCATGTTACTGAGGTGAAAGTGACTGTGGCCCTAGCATTGGAAGGTTTTTCCTTTGTTTCTGTGTCCACCCTCCTCTCTCTGGTGTCTGGCAGCGATGTGGTTTGGTATGTGAGGAATGTGTCCTGTCGTAGGTTAATCCAGCAGAAGGGGGTGGGGTAGGGTGGGACAGCTGAGGGGTGCAGAGTGAGAACTTGGATTTGAAGCTCACAGCGGTCCTCCAGACTCCCAGACTACCCTGATTTTAACTCTAGACAATCTGATAATTAGTTTGACCTGTCTATAGGTTTGTATCATTTAAAAAAGCTGAATTTTTATTTTGTTTTTATTGTTTTTTTTTTTTTTTTTGTTTGTTTTTTTTCTTCCAGTTTTGCAGGGGTTCTACAGAGTATGGAATTTGATTTTAGTAATTTATGTATGGATAAGTATGAAAAAAAAAAATTGTCGTTCCAGACTTTTGCCCCTATTGTATAAAATATAAAATTGATCATTTCTAAAAATAAATTTATCATACAAACGTGTTTTTCATGGCTTATGAAGTTTAGCAATCGTTTCACACGACTGTATGAAACATTTTCATAACACAAAACTGTACTGTGGAACAGATAAAGAGACCATGCAATCATTTACATCAAACAGTACTTTGCTGTTTGTAATCATGATATCAAACTGATATATCAGAGATGAATGTATGTAGGTTATAAAACATTGAGCCTGAGAAAATGAATGAATTTCTCTTTTCTATCTATCTATCTATCTATCTATCTATCTATTAGGGATGCACCGAATATTTGGCCACCGAAAGACTTTTATCACCGAAACAATACGGCCGAAATGTTGTGATGACGCAAACAGAAACCGCGGCCTGCACGTGTTTGTCTGAAGCAACATGTCTGCGGTGTGGACGTATTTCAGTCAGGGGCGTAAATTTCATCTAACAGTAGGGGGCGACAAGAAACATAAAATTTCTCAAGACCAATTTTTGAAGGGGACACAAATAATACAGCCAAAATTGTACTTGTAAGGATAGATATGTGTAAACAGCATGTGTAAACAGCATGGAGACCGTGTTTAAATATGAGTTCGGTTCATATGGTTCACCACGTGGTCATATTATGATGATTATTTTGCGTCCTCCATAGTATTTTAGGTTTCGTCTGGGACCGAGTACGTCTCTTTAGATATTCAACCGCATTAAGCCTGCCACTTAACATCATACTGAGCAAAACCCAACACATCGGTAGGTCTACAATATTAGCCTAATATCAGTTCACACACAGGTTTATCGCTGTGTTAGTTGTAGTGGGTGACAAGCTACGGTATTAAGCTTGGTAACCTTATAAATTGCTCATAGAAAATACATCGGATATATTTATTTTTTGTCATGACTAATTTATTAATGATCCAGCATCATCTTTATTAAAGAGAATAATTTCACCCGATGTTTAAAGAGAATAAAATAGCCTTGACAGCCTAATTACTTACAACTACTAAGTAACTTTGCTCTCTCCCACCCAGGGTTGCCAGGTTTTCACAGCAAAACCCACCCAATTGCTACCCAAAACTAGCCCAATCGCTTTTCAGGGGGGATTTCCGGTAAAAAAAAAATCCCGTTCCGGTGGGGTAAAATGCACGTTTTTTTTTGCTGGGGTTCCCCTGATAAATGTCGCTTTCCAGGGGCTAAATATCACGTTATTGGGGTCGCTCCAACCCGCGGACATGAAAAACATCCTGCGGAATGAGCGTAAAAGTAGCCCAATTCCGCGGGAAAACCACGAACTTGGCAACACTGCTCCCACCGGGCTCGTGTCCTGAGTGTATCGAGGCAGTGGACCAAACCACTGTGAGGCAAGGGAGGGGGGAATCAAAACATTTCTGAACTTAAAACTCTTTTTTGCGTTTATTTTGTTTTACTACTTACACAATTATTTTAAGTATATGTCCATTATATTATTTTCAAAACACAGAGTTGCTTGTAATGATATTTTTAGAGGGGACAACCCTCAGATAGGGGGGTCCTGTCCCCCCCCTTCCCCCTGGGATTTACGGCTATGATTTCAGTATATCTGAGAAAGACCCACGGACAGCGATTTTGCAAAACATGTAATGCCAAAATTTCAAGAGGGGGTGCATCTGCAAAGACTTTCTCCACGTCGGGTTTAATTTATCACCTGAAATCCAAACATTCCAATCGCTACGCTGAATATGAGAGGAACGCGGCACAGAAAAGGAAAACGCCTCCGAGCACGCCCACTCCGCCAGTAGGCCTGTACATTATTATTTAATGTACACATGAGTGGGGTCAAGTTAAACAATTTAGTTTGAATTTTATTTTATACTGTGCATTGTTGCAATGTGCTAAATAAATATTTGCATAATTTGTAATTGATTTATTCTTTGAAACTTTAATATTAATTTATGCAATTGCAATGCCTTGATTTTAGTAAAGTTAGTACACAGTCATAGCCATAAATGCAATGGTACTAATAATTGGCATAATTTCTTTAGGTGTTTCGGTTTTCGGCCTTGGTTTCCTCTTTTTCGGTTTCGGCCAAGAATTTTCATTTCGGTGCATCCCTACTATATATCTATATCTAAATATCTATATCTATATATATGTGTGTGTATATGTGTATATATACACACACATATACACACACATACAGTGGGTACGGAAATTATTCAGACCCCCTTCACTTTTTTCAATTTTGTTATGTTGCAACCTGATACTACCATTGTTTAAATTCATTTTTTTTCTCATTAATCTACACTCTGTACCTCATAATGATGAAGTGAAAACAGAATTTTAGAAATGTCTGTAAATTTATTAAAAAGAAAAAACTAAAATATCACATTTACATAAGTATTCAGACCCTTTGCAACAACACTTGAAATTTCGCTCAGGTGCCTCCCATGTCTCTTGATCATTGCAGAGATGTTTCTACACCTTGATTGGAGTCCGCCTGTGGTAAATTAAATTGATTGGACATGATTTGGAAAGGAACACACCTCTCTGTAAAAGGCCTCACAGCTGATAATGCATATCAGAGCGAAAACCAAGCCACGAGGTCAAAGGAACTGCCTGCAGAGCTCAGACACAGGATTGTATTGAGGCACAGATCTGAGGAAGGCTACAAAAAAAATTCTGCTGCACTGAAGGTTCCCAAGAGCACAGTGGCTTCCATAATTCTCAAATGGAAGAAGTTTGGCACAACCAGGACTCTTCCAAGAGCTGGTCCCCAGCCAAACTGAGCAATTGATGGAGAAGGGGCTTGTCTAGACTGGTGACCAAGAACCTGGTGGTCACTCTAGTTGAGCTCCATGATCATATATGCAGATGGGAGAAACCTACAGAAGGACAAACATCACTGCAACACTCCACCAATCTGGGCTTTATGGCAGTGTGGCCAAACTCAATCCTCTCCTCAGTGAAGACACATGAAAACACACTTGGAATTTGCAATAAAGCACCTAAAGGACCCTCAGACTCTGAGAAACAAGATTACCTGGTCTGATGAACCTCAATTCTACGCATCATGTTTGAAGGAAACCGGCTCTTCTCATCACCTGCAGAGTACCATCCCAAAAGTAAAGTGTGGTGGTAGCAGCCTCATGCTGTTGGGCTGTTTTTCAGCGGCAGGGACTGAGGAACTCATCAGAGTAGAAGAAAAGCTCAATGCACCAAAATATTGAGATAGCCTTAATGAAAACCCAGTCCAGGGCATTCAAAACCTCAGACTGGGCCGAAGGTTCATCTTCTTACATGACAATGACCCTAAGCACACAGCCAAGGCAACACAGGAGTGGCTTAGGGACAACTCTGTGAATGTCCTAGAGTGACCCAGCCAGAGCCCTGACTTGAACCCTATCGAACATCTCTGGAGAGACCTGAAAAAGGCTGTCAACAGACGGTCCCCATCCAACCTGACCGAGCTTGAGAGGATTTGCAAAGAAGAATGGCAGAAATTCCCCCAATCCAGTTGTGCAAAGCTTGTTGCGTCATACCCGAAAAGACTCGAGGCTGTAATTGCTGCCAAAGGTGCTTCAACTAAGTACTGAGTAAAGGGTCTGAATACTTACGTAAATGTGATATTTCAGTTTTTTCTTTTTAATAAATTTACAAACATTTCTAAAATTCTGTTTTCACTTTGGCATTATAAAGGACAGAGTGTAGAGTAATGAGAAAAAAAAAAGAATTTAAACAATTGTAGTATCAGACTGCAACATAACAAAATTGAAAAAAGTGAAGGGGGTCTGAATACTTTCCGTACCCACTGTATATATATAATAAATATATATATATTTATTGAGATGCACCTCAATAAATTATATAAAATAATAAATTCAATGCACACACAGGTGCATCTAAATAAATTAGAATGTCGTGGAAAAGTTCATTTATTTCAGTAATTCAACTCAAATTGTGAAACTCGTGTATTAAATAAATTCAGTGCACACAGACTGAAGTAGTTTAAGTCTTTGGTTCTTTTAATTGTGATGATTTTGGCTCGCATTTAACAAAAACCCACCAATTCACTATCTCAACAAATTAGAATATGGTGACATGCCAATCAGCTAATCAACTCAAAACACCTGCAAAGGTTTCCTGAGCCTTCAAAATGGTCTCTCAGTTTGGTTCACTAGGCTACACAATCATGGGGAAGACTGCTGATCTGACAGTTGTCCAGAAGACAATCATTGACACCCTTCACAAGGAGGGTAAGCCACAAACATTCATTGCCAAAGAAGCTGGCTGTTCACAGAGTGCTGTATCCAAGGATGTTAACAGAAAGTTGAGTGGAAGGAAAAAGTGTGGAAGAAAAAGATGCACAACCAACCAAAAGAACCGCAGCCTTATGAGGATTGTCAAGCAAAATCGATTCAAGAATTTGGGTGAACTTCACAAGGAATGGACTGAGGCTGGGGTCACAGGCATCAAGAGCCACCACACACAGACGTGTCAAGGAATTTGGCTACAGTTGTCGTATTCCTCTTGTTAAGCCACTCCTGAACCACAGACAACGTCAGAGACGTCTTGCCTGGGCTAAGGAGAAGAAGAACTGGACTGTTGCCCAGTGGTCCAAAGTCCTCTTTTCAGATGAGAGCAAGTTTTGTATTTCATTTGGAAACCAAGGTCCTAGAGTCTGGAGGAAGGGTGGAGAAGCTCATAGCCCAAGTTGCTTGAAGTCCAGTGTTAAGTTTCCACAGTCTGTGATGATTTGGGGTGCAATGTCATCTGCTGGTGTTGGTCCATTGTGTTTTTTGAAAACCAAAGTCACTGCACCCGTTTACCAAGAAATTTTGGAGCACTTCATGCTTCCCTCTGCTGACCAGCTTTTTAAAAATGCTGATTTCATTTTGCAGCAGGATTTGGCACCTGCCCACACTGCCAAAAGCACCAAAAGTTGGTTAAATGACCATGGTGTTGGTGTGCTTGACTGGCCAGCAAACTCACCAGACCTGAACCCCATAGAGAATCAGTTCCCGTACCAGACAGTGATGCAGCTGGTCAGCACATTGAGAGTGTGCTGACCAGCTGCATCACTGTCTGGTACGGGAACTGTACTGCAGCAGACCGCAAGACCCTCCAGCGGACAGTGAACACAGCTGCAAGGATCATCGGTGCCCCTCTCCCCTCCATCCTGGACATTTTCCTCACACGATGCTCCAGCAAAGCCAACAGTATCGTAGAGGACTCCACACACCCCTCCCACAGTCTCTTCCAGCTCCTACCATCAGGTAGACGGTACCGGAGCATCAGAGCCCGCTCTGCCAGACTGCTCAACAGCTTTTTCCCCCAGGCTGTGAGAGCCCTGAACTCAAATCACCCCGCCCCTCTCTGAAACCCCATATAAACCCCCTACATCCTGAAACATGGACCATCTGGAACTTATGGAACTTTGTTTGTGCAATCGAAGGGTGCTACAGGTGAGTGGGCCTGTACAAACCACCTATAGTAGCACACTCTCTTCCTCTATGCGCACTAGTCACTTTTCACACACACTGCTGTAAGTACACAAATCCCACAAAAAGACTCAGCAATATCAGTAATATATGTATGTTTACATGCTCATGCACTACAAATCATCCTGCACTGTTCCCCAGCCAGCTGCTTGAACTCACATTGTCTCTCTTTGCACATGTACAGTATTTATCTGAAGCATTCGTATAGTTTGTATAGTTTGTATTTTTTAGTTTATGTATAGGTAAATTTTTTATATAGATAGTATATTTATAGTCAAAATCTATCAGTAGGATAGTTTGTGTATAGGTTTATATTGTTTTACTTCATTGCTGTATGCCTGTATTTATGTAGCACCGTGGTCCTGTGAGGCACGACATTTCGTTCCACTGTATGCCCCCGCATGTAGCGGAATGACAATAAAGCTCAACTTGACTTGACTTGACTTGACTTGAAGAGGAAAATGAGAAACAAGAGACCAAAAAATGCAGATGAGCTGAAGGCCACTGTCAAAGAAACCTGGGCTTCCATACCACCTCAGCAGTACCACAAACTGATCACCTCCATGCCACGCCGAATTGAGGCAGTAATTAAAGCAAAAGGAGCCCCTACCAAGTATTGAGTACATATACAGTAAATGAACATACTTTCCAGAAGGCCAACAATTCACTAAAAATGTTTTTTTTATTGGTCTTATGAAGTATTCTAAATTGTTGAGATAGTGAATTGGTGGGTTTTTGTTGAATGTGAGCCAAAATCATCACAATTAAAAGAACCAAAGACTTAAACTACTTCAGTCTGTGTGCATTGAATTTATTTAATACACGAGTTTCACAATTTGAGTTGAATTACTGAAATAAATGAACTTATATAGATGGGGGGGGGGGGGGGGGGGGGAAGGGAAGTGATGTGTGGCCAAGTATGATGACCCATACTCGGAATTTGTGCTCTGCATTTAACCCATCCAAGTGCACACACACAGTACACCTGGAGCAGTGGGCAGCCAATGCTGCGGTGCCCGGGGAGCAGTTGGAGGTTTGGTGCCTTGCTCAAGGGTCTCACCTCAGTCGTGGTATTGAGGGTGGAGAGAGTGCTGGTTATTCACGCTCCCCACCTACAATCCCTGCCGGACCTCGAACCCATGACCTTCGGGTTACAAGTCCGACACTCTAGCCATTAGGCCACGACTGCCCCAAGAGAGAGAGGGATATAGATATAGATAGATGACTATAAATATACAGAATATAATGCTGAAAATAATGCTGTATGGGTGAGGATTTGTTGTAATAATGCCTGATAATAAATGATTTCATCAGTAAATTTACAGTATAGCACGTTATTATACAGAGATTTTTTAAGAATTTAGGTGAAAAAAATTTAATCGCGGTGGAATCGTGGCTCGCACATCTTCCAGTTCAGAGCAGGTTTGGAACTAATCAATGAACAAATTAAATGAAACAGGAAGCATGATCTGTTGACCAAGACTTGTCATATTACAAAGATAACAGGTTATGAAATATCATTGAATGCTTGTTTGGGAGCTCCATTACATTTTTAATTATTTCCACACATTCTTATGGCTGTGCCTGAATTATGCTGGAATCTCTGTAATCAGCCATTCGTTATTCAGAGAAGAGTTGCTAGGCCTTGACAAAGGATGCAGTGAAAAGAAGTCAAGAGTCCTCTCTTCACTTGATTATATGCTTCCCTTTTCTGCAGCTGTGCTGATAGGAGAGGCCATTCTTCAGAATCCTTGGCTGCCATATCTGTGTCTCTGTATCTGAGACAGATAGTGTCATGAATGTTCACAGAAGTTGATGTACGCCACACAAAAGTAAGCGTCTCCACCCTGGAACTGCTTCCAGTGCTTGTAACCTGAGCCCTGAACCTTTTTCTTTGAACATGGCATGTTTCATAGCTCTGCTTATGACGACATCAATCCAACATTGTTAATTCATGTGTGAGGACATATTGAGTTATTGAGTCCTTCTGGTTTCTGCTATCTAGCTTTTAAACAAAAGATGTTCTAACATGCTTCCTTTTATGGCATTATCATTCTTTCCCATATTCTGTTACACATTTGGCCTCTTATATGAGGGCGGGTTCTCGAATGTTAGACTTTTAGTGAGCCCCATACTGAGGATGTGCCCAGCTGTAGATCCTCTTCATCCCAGACAGCCCTGACCTCCTGCTGCCAGAACAGGAAAGCAGTCAGCACTATTTTATCTTCAGGCATCCTCTGTTCCCATAGGTGAACTTAGTCAGATACCCCTGTGTCTCATTAGAGGACTGCAGAAAAGACTCCTTTCCATACCTAAAAGAATGAAGCAAATTGGTTGTGGCGTTTTAAACGACCTCACTTCTTTTTAGGAGTTTGAATCTCCTCCACAAGTCCTCTGAGGATCCTAAATTATGTATAAAACAATCATAATTCTGACTGCTTTAGTGGATCAATGATCAGTCTACAAGCAGCGCTTCAAAAGCACAGCTGGTATTTTATTGTAATAAAGGTCTTGGATCGATTTCCTGCAATCTCTAAAAGAATTGTCTATTTGAATATATTTTAAAATGTAATTTATTCCTGTGATTTCAAAGCTGAATTTTTAGCATCATTACTCCAGTCACATAATCCTTCAGAAATCATTCTAATATTCTGATTTGCTGCTCAAAAAATATTTATTATTATTGTGATGTTGGAATCTGAGTAGAATTTTTTTTTTTTTTTTGTTTTTTTCTCCAGGTTTCTTTGATGAATAGAAAGTTCAGAACAGCATTTATCTGAAATAGAAATCTTTTGTAACATTACAAAATACCCCCCCCCCCCCCCCCCTTCAAAGAATCCTGAAAAGGCTGTTTATAATATAATAGTTAAAATTATAATAATTAAAAAAATGTTTCTTGAACAGCAAATCAGCATATTAGAATGATTTCTGAAGGATCATGTGACACTGATTACTGGAGTAATGATGCTGAAAATTTAGCTTTGATCACAGGAATAAATTAAATTTTAAAATGTATTCAAATAGAAAACAGTTATTTTAAATCGTAAAAATATTTCAAAATTTTACTGTTTTTGCTGTACTTTGGATCAAATAAATGCAGGTGAGCAGAAGAGACTTTAAAAAAAAAATAAACATTACAAATCTTACTGTTCAAAAACTTGGTAGTGTAAATCTTGATCTAAAGTAGATCAAGTGTATCACAAACAATGCTGAATGAGTTACATGCCAAAATGTCATGTTTAGTTTTAAAAAAAAGTCTGCACAAACATTTTAAAGCAATGACTTGCTCTTGAAAATAAAAGACATCTATGGTCACCATTTTTGGGTCGGGTTGGCCAGGTTTATCTTATCTAGTGCTTCTTGGTTCCACCAGAGACACACAGATGCCTGGCGTTTCAAGGATGGCCTGTTCTCAGCAGCTATCTGATACTGCAAGAACAACAGTTTAACAGTGACATGAAGTTATTTATCTACATCATTAGCAACATTCTGCAGCTACAGATGCGGGAACTGAGACACCACCCAAATGATCACTTGGGAAAGCTCCCAGGGTGGGTGTGCGTGTTCGTTCGCCCCTGGTTTACAGAAAATGCATTCAACCCTTTGGAAGAGGATGCAGAGAGTTATGCTGTAATACAAATGAATGCACACTCCAGTGTGATACACAAAAAGCTTGACGAGTGCTGTGTATGTGGTTTTGTAACTGCTGTGCAATGCAGAGGAAGTCGTTTACTTTATGAGCTTATTGAATCAGATGTCCTGTATGAGGAGGAGGCTGCAGGACGTTAAGTAATACATTAAATCTGCTGATCTGTTTCCATTTAGATTGTTCTGTCTCTGGGCATGACCTGAGCCCAGTGTGTCCTGACACTGTGGCCAGTATTGGTTGTTGTCTCTTAATACTCAAACCCAATTACCTACAGTCCACATGCATCAGTGTTTGATTAAAGTGAGCTGATGTTACAGAGATCAGTGCACTTAAAGCATGTCAGAGGCTTTCTCATCCATAGGAAAATGTTCATGCAAGTATCTCTGGCATATACCTGAGTTGACATTTAACTGTTTGTGCCTGGGAAATGAAATGCATAAGTAGGGAAGAGTTTTGGCCACATTGAAGCCAAAACATCAATATCAGTAAAATGGCAATCTGTATCATATAATAAATATGATATGTGCTGTTAAAAGCCTTTTTAAAACCCATCCTCAAATAAGCGGTCACATGATGTCCCCTATCTTCCTCTTGCAAAGGTTTAGTATCACTGTGAAATAGTTTTGCTTGCTTTAGAATTTTCCTATAAAACCTTCACTTTTGAAGGTGCGAAATCATTCTGTTTTGTGGAAGACCAACCTGTTTATGAAGTGAGATTTACAGATGAGTGGGAAACCTACTTTGAATATAGACGAGTTGTGACTCAACGAGTTTTACAGATGTTTTCTGGCTTGCATTTTAGGCCAACACAGCATTTTCAGTTGGCACTCATTTTCATTTTAACGGAGCCATCTTTCTTTATGCTCTGTTTTCTTTCACTAAAACGTTGTCTGTTGAAAAGACAGAATAGTCATAATATGCAGTGTTGAGTATATACAAATATGACAGCAGATTGTAATAATAATTGGGTAGAAATAAACCCTAAAATAGCTTTTTAGTTTCTTTTGCGAGACTGCATCAGTGTACATGTCTTCTCTATTTGATAAATCACTTTTTGGTGAAATGTTTGTCTTTTTGCTGTTTTAGGTTCTTTTAAATGTCAAAGTGCATTGATTTGAATTAAAGACTCAGGTGAACTGAGCTGAAAAAGCTGACCCAATTTTCTTCTGTCTCTTTTTTTGCAGATCGTGAGGACCAATCGATTCTTTGCACGTGAGTAACCATTAGGTCATCTCTATTCAGCAGTTACAGGTTACGTCAATCAGTCGAGGCTGATGGAAGTGATGTCACGTCCCCAGTGCTGCACAAGAATCCTTTTTTGGAATCATGCATGTACAGCTATGCCTCGAAAAAATGAGTCATGTATCATTGCGGTATTAAATATCAGTAAGCTGCAGCAGTTCGGCATGTAGAGCATCTCACAGTGTGACTCAGACCTACGGCAGATATTTGTAGTCAGCCTATAAGAATTAATCCATAGAAATTTGAGCTTTTGATGCATTAAGCTTGAATTATTGTCTTTGCATATAGTAAATAAGTAAACAGCCTCTCTCGTGTCTTAGTGGCATTATGAGAGTGGGTTTTAACATCCTCTCTCAAAGTCAACCCCTTCTGACCTGTCGATACCACAGCAGCACATGCCATTCTGCACACCCACTATGAAGACATGATGTCCATGAAGCCATATGTCCACGTAGCTAGAATGCAGGGACTAGAATAAGGAATCTCGCACTTAACAGCGTAAACACAAGCAAAAAACTGATACAGTCAAGAGCTGTTAAAAGACAGATTTACCCAGAATTCTGTTTTGAAGCTCACAAGACTTAATTTCTGTCCAAGGTGTTCTTTTCTATACAATATAAATGAATGAAAACAATTTATGGCTTCAGAAGAAGTGAATATAGTTACTTTTATTATGCTTTTTATTATCCTATTTGGAGCTTGAAAGTCTTTAGTGTTTTATAGAATCTTCTAGTAGATTCTTACTAATAGTTCTTGTTAGTTTTCAGCAACATGAGAATAACAATTTTTTTTTTTTCAGAATGGAATAAAATGCAGGAGTTTTGAGAGATGTTTTTAGAAGATAGACTGTTTCCATGACATCTTAAACTCAATAAACAATGGGATGCAATGTTTTTGGCAAAGATGTCAGTCTAATCATCTATTGCCGTAGCTGGGGTGCTTAACTTTATTTATAGAGTTTTATCGTGTGCTGTTCGTATTGTCAATGTATATAGTGCTTTACAGTTAATTTTGTTATAGCATACCTGTATCGTATTGAAGTTCTCATAAAATACTCTTACATTTCGTAAGTTAAGTGTTTTATCTTAGATACAGAAGTAAGAATTATCAGGGCACTTTTTTGCTTTTCCAGTGATGATAAACTGTTTACAGTGTTATTTTTGTGTGTGTGTGCATATACAGGTGCATCTCAATAAATATTGAGATGCACCTGTATATGCTGTTTGGTGATATTATGCACACAGACTGAAGTAATTTAAGTCTTTGGTTCTTTTAATTGTTGTATGTATGTATGTATGTATGTATGTATGCATGTATGTATGTATGTATATGTATATATGTATATGTAATTTATTTTTTTTCCCCCCCAGATTGGGGAGAAGAATTTTTGAATCAGACTTGTGAAGAACAGTATTTCTCACATCTATATCACTGTGTTATAAAAAGTTATTAAAATTATATAAGACTTTTTTAATGTTTACTTAATAAAGCCCATTGTATAATGCACCAGCACTATAGACCAAATCCTCCTCAATCAGAGTCCTAGCTGCTGAAAGGCGCTGACACTGAAAAAACAAACAGCAGAGCTAGCAGACCTGTGATACAGGATCCAGCCTGATGCTTAATTGAGCTTGCGGAATGCAAATGTGCATAAATATCTACCCAATCTGTTGTTGTTTTATTTTATTTGGGTATTTTATTATTTTAATGATATTTTGTTTGCTTTTGATTGGAATTTTCTCTTGCAGAGGGGAATCAGGTGCTGGAAAGACAGAAAACACCAAAAAAGTCATCCAGTACCTGGCTCACGTTGCGTCGTCTCACAAAGGAAGGAAGGACCACAACATTCCAGTGAGTTCTGTTTCTCTCGGCCATTCGATGAATCATTCATTTTGATCCTCTTGTTGAATTTCACCAATAATATAGGTGTGGAGGGACGAATATGTGGGCATATTTTGGGAAACTGTCTCACCTCAGTAGGGGGCAGTACTGAGCAGGATAGGATCATGAGGCTAGCAGGTTTAAAAACTAGTCAATTTAGAATCATATTCGAAATGACACGTTTTCAATCAATTATTAGGTTGCTTATTGGTTTTAAAAACTTTAGGGTTCATCTTGATCTTTAGACCGTGTTTACATAAGATAATGGAATGGAAAAAATAAAGATGTCTCTAGAAGCTCTTTTAGAAGGTAGACTATTGACCTGCCATCTTCAAAACTCAAAAAAAAAAAAAAAAGAAAAAAAGTCAAAGTTGAAGCTCTCATAATGTACTCTTTAATTTGTAAAGTCTCATATGTAATCTGTTCTGTCTAGTTACAATGACATCAGGGTGCTTTTGCTGGAGGAGTAATTTTAACCAAATTAACATACATCCGTGGATAACATGCACTTGTATGTCATTGATAGTGTTGTGTGTAGATTCTAATGTACTGATAATGTTGTCTAGTTGATCATGTAGTAATAACTGCTGGCTCTTATCCATGTTTGTATTACATGTGGGTCTATATTGAGAAATCATCTTAGTGGCTGCAGTACTGGCCTGTAGTTTGCCATCCTTACACAATTTATGATAACGTGTATTACCTTCAAAATTATATGCAAGCATGCTGAAGAGTTTTACATGCTGCGTCATTGGTCTTAATGTATTCGCATGGCCAAATATATGCAACATACTAAAGGCTTAGATCTGTCCCATGGTCTAAGACAGTTGGAGAATGTGGCCCTGATGCCTTCTAACATATTACATTTGTTTATTATATACAAACAGCCAGAATCTCCTAAAGCAGTCAAACTCCAGGCAAGTTCCCTTTAAGCTTTTTATACCTGCTCTGCTTTTGCATGCAAAACTAACCTGCTGTATAAACACCAATGGAATGTAGCCAATCCAAGGGGAAATTTTCAGCACTCTGGGATATTTTTGATTGAAGTAAACACATTGCTTTAAGGGGTTTGGATGGTTTATGTTTGTATTATTTGTACACATTTTGTCACATTTGGGAAGTGGTTTTGAATGTATGCACTCTGTCCTTCAGAATATGCAGGGTTATTTTCACCATCTTTAGTGTTGGATAAAACATATTAGAGATTAACCTAGTTAACTTGTCAGGATAGCTGGGGGCATAGTCATATATTTGCATGATGTGAAATCAGACATTTTAATGTCATTTGCATATTTAACATACTGAGCTGATGTCTAAAGCCCCTTTCACACTGCACGTTGGTCCCGGAAAATTGCCGGAGTGCCTGCTGTGTGAAAGCAAACACGTCCTGGAATTGATTCCGGGATTGATCCCAGGTTGGGGATCTAGTAACATTGCCGGGTTCAGTCCCGGAACGAGCTCTGTGTGAACAAAAGCCGGATCAATGCCGTAAAGGGTGTCTCGTAGTGATGACGCACCTTATCATGTGACTGTTTTACTGGGTGCTTTGAAGGAAGATCAACGTTCCCAACGAAAAAATATGTGCAAACTGTAATGAAGCAGAGATCAGGAAGCTCCCCACTATCCGCACTGAAGCTGAGATCGTTCGCCAGGTTTAGTGAAACGGTACGCGTCACATCGTAATGTCACGTGTCTTTACGGGATCTTTACGGGATGTGTGTGAATGCACACACAGATTCTGGAAAATCACTGGCAGTGTGAATGAACCAAAATCAAATGATCCCGGGACAAATCACGGAACACATTATCTGTGTATTTTCCGGAATCTCTGTGTGAAAGGGGCTTAAGAGATGTTAAAGAAAAAAAAAACTGAAAAGAGTGTTTTTAGTGCTTTTAAATCACCCCTTGCTTGTGTGTGTTTTGTCTGTCGAGTTTTTGTGTATTTCCCTCTATGTGACATTAACACCTCTGTTTCCATGATAATGATTTGATTACAGAACGGAATCCTGTTTTATGTGAGTAGCTTGTAGTCCCTTGTTTTTTTCCTGTTTTCTTTATCTCATGCTACTTCTTAGGGCATAAAAAGCTGTCATTTTTGTTCATTTTACCCTCATCTTTTATTTATTTGTTTTTACTAATAACATCTCTTTCTGCCGTATCTGCTTTCTTAATTATTTTTTTCTGTTATCTGTGGATCCAGTTTACTATACTTTTGGGGGTGATGTCAAGTAATTCACATGTCTATACACGGTGTTGCATTTAAAAATACTGCATGATGGTGCAGTGGTCGCTGTGCTGAATTCCATTTTGTCAGATCACATGTTACTCTGCTCTATCCATGCAGTTGGAAAGTTCTGGAATGTCCATTTACAGAGAGCTTTGCTACAAAGAGCAGCTCAAATGCCAGTAGTTCTTGGCATACTTTCTATAATGATGAAAGTGCCCTTTTGACTTAATCTTATCAGACCTTCTTTTGCTAGAAATTACCATTGCTAATGCAATTTTGTCATATCACTTCAATGGTTAATTTATCTCCTTTTTAGATGAGAGCGAAATCTGTTATTTTTCTTAAAGCTTCATCACTAATGCTTTTTAAAACTTCATTGTTCTGGCTTTAGTTACTGATTTTTGTCTGTCTCTCAGATACACCCAGATATGTTTAAACAATTCAGCAACTGTTCAACACTTAAACATCTTGCAGTCTATTTATAGGCTTTTTATAATATTAAATTTCCACAAAATCCCCTGGACTGTATCCACTATTTTGGGTTACGTAATTGGAACAGTGTAAATTCACAGTGGTCATTCTCTCTTACGTCGTGATGTGTTCCTGTCTCATGACAACAGCAAGAACAATGGGACACCTGTCTAAACATCCTATCAGGTGGACGTGGACAACACTGAGGGTGACTAGAGGATGTAAGGGGCTGGATGTTCCAGATTTGCTGCTGGGGGAGCTGTGATGCAGACTAACTCTGTGATGTGGCACAGTGGGGCTTTGGGCGTCTGTCGTTGCTAATTTGAGGAGTTTCCTCTCCAACCCCCCGATGCCTGTATTTCAGGCAGCCAGTGAGAATTTGCACAAAAAGCCTCTCATGGCTACCCAGGCTTTAATTAGGTTTGTAGGGTAGTTTATTTTTACTCCATCCAGATGATCTGCTTCTGGTTTGAGGGTCAAATGAAGAGAAATGGCATCGCTATGGAAGCAAGCTGATCATTGTTAGTCATACCATCTCAACAAAATACTGTGAAGAATGCTGTAAATAAATGGTATTTGCGATCAAGATGATATGGACCATTTGAGTTTGGAGGTAGTCATCCTGCTCCAAACCTTACGTGTGTTAAAAAGGGGATGTTAATAAAGACGTTACTAATAATACAGACTAACCTAAGGTGATCTGGAGTATACTGTTTTAAGGTAATATATGCTCAAATATTTGAAAAATTGAAATGTTTCTCTTTGCTTTCACTCTGTTTATTTTATATAGAACATTTTCACTGGGTTTCTTTTCAAGGTTTCACAAACATTATTTTATTGCTTTTTTATATATTGCTTTTTATATGCTTTTATACACTACCTTTGAACTTTAAAGTTCATTTTGTATCTGTATGAAACTTCATTTAATCATATATTTTTATAATTAATATTTCTAACCAGTGACTTTTGCATTACAGGGAGAGTTAGAGCGTCAACTCCTGCAGGCAAACCCTATTCTGGAATCCTTTGGGAATGCCAAGACAGTGAAAAATGACAACTCTTCACGATTTGTAAGTTGGTCTATTAAGTCTGATTTGATAATTCCACCTTTGTTTTTCCTACTGTAACTTTAATCTTGAAACCCTGTTTCAGTTCTCACCACAGTTTGGAAAAATGCTGCAAAAGTGGGCGTGGGCAGACAAAATCAATGCTTCCCACAAATGCAAGCTGCAATTCAATATTACGTGGAACAATAGTGAACACATATTATAAATGGTTTTGTAAGCTCACTGTACATTAAATAAATGCATGCTGTGAGAGCTCTGATTTGACGCTTATGGTGTGGATCGTGTGTTGGAGACTCAAGGTCTATAGAACAGGATTTATGCTATGCTGAGACTCTTACAAAGCACACATATGACAAAACAAACACTTTCGATCTGTGAATGCTTCTCTCACTTACCGGATATGATTTCAATGTTTGAAGTGTTCGTCTTAGGAAATCAACACATGCTGTAGAAAAAAAAATGGAATACAAAAATAGTGCAAAAAAAAAAAAAGGACATTTTTTCCCTACAATTAAATATAAAGGTTGCTAATATTGTCTTCTGTGATGTGCAACATAAGCACCTCTGTTAAAATCTCAGAAAATGTAGTTTAGTGTTTCATGACCCTTTAAACTTGCCACGTTTTATTAAATTCTTGTTACATTTTGGCAATGACAATTATTCCATTTATTTATTATGCAACAATGACATTTATTACGGTTTTTTTGACTCTGCATGTAGCATCTGGAAAGGGCAATTTAGGTACACACTCACCAAAATCCACATTCAGCAATCTGAAAGAGCTAGGCGTCTGTTTTGCATCGGCTCTTCTCGCCAGCTGATTGAGTTTTCACTGGCATGTGTTAAAGTCAGCAGAAAGATTTTAAAGATACAAACAAATCAAAAGCCACAGAGGAATTCGATTCTTTAGCCCTTCCTTTAGGTAATTCTTTTGGAGGCATTTGCTGCAAATAAGCATGTCTGTTAGCCTTTTACGCATGATTTGAGTACAGATTGCTTTTGAGTAGAGCTGTTTCAACGTGTGCTGCATATCATGCATGCAGAAGCCCCTCTGTCCAAATGGTAGAGATGATCGTCTGTTCAAATGGATTCTTAGAAATGTTGATTAGGTCTATATATAATGATAGCTATGACGCAATGGTATGGTTTGTAAAGCATGACCAGTATAAGCACATCATAAAAAAAAAAAAAATACAATCTTAAATATTTGTCTTTCCACAGGGCAAGTTCATCCGCATCAACTTTGATGTAACCGGTTACATTGTGGGGGCCAACATTGAAACCTGTATCCTGATCTGATAATCATTCCATTACATTTGAGCAATGCTGCAAACAGCTGTAAGATCAAATGGCTGAAACGAGAGACTTTTTTTGTGTGTTTTTATTTTTCAACAGAAGTAAAGGTGTTATTAAAGGTATTATTTAGTATTTTACAAATAAAAATCAAATCAAGCAAATTATAATGTTTGTATATTAGTTTTATTACATTTAAATAAAGTGCTACAAAAAGCTGTACAGCTGTGATTTGACATAGACTGAAAAATGGATTTTGCTTGCCCTTAACTCAATCTTAAGATCTTCTTGAAAAGTCCAGGGCCATTCGCCAAGCCAAAGATGAACGCACCTTCCATGTCTTCTACCAGCTGTTGGCTGGTGCTGGAGAACATCTAAGATGTGAGTATTTCTTTTTACATGGTTATAAGTTTATTTTTTTTATTTTTTATTTTTTTTTAAATTTATTTATTTTTTTGTCTGTTTTTAGCAGTGAGATTAGGAGACCTCGTTCTTAGTGCAAGGTCAACATGAATGTAATAAAGCAGGCTTTGTATATTCTCAACATGTGAAGTAATCTGACTGATTATGGAGAGTATGGTACAATCTGTTGTCTTGAGAGGGTTACAGCTGTAATTAATGCTCTTGTTCCTCTGGCAGCTGATCTACTCCTGGAGGGCTTCAATAACTACCGCTTCCTCTCCAACGGTAACATTCCCATTCCTGGCCAACAGGACAAGGATAATTTCCAAGAGACCATGGAAGCCATGCATATTATGAGCTTCTCCCATGATGAAATCTTATGTAAGCATACATGAAACAAACACAGCTCTAACTACTTTATTTACTGCAGTTTTATACAGGCATACTAGTAAATCATCATAAACAAATATTGCTCACCTTCACTGTTGTATTCAAAATGGTTAGTGACATTACAGTACAAGAGTCTCATGTAGTCTCTCCATTAAAGAGTTGATAACTTTGACAACCCTATTTTTATTTTAATGTATGCAGTTAACGTGGTTTAATAATTTTTTTTTTTTTATCACTAACAATTTAGTACACAATTTAACTGTTTCATTCTGTTCTGTGATACTTGAAAAGTAGTTGAAGTGAAAGCCATAATTGCTTACGCATACATGATTATTTAGTAAATAGAGAACTTTTTTTTTAACAGATTATTTATACACAGTATAAATTAAAACCAGATGTGATGTTTAATTGAAGTCATCTCCATTCTCTTGGTAAAATGTAATTCTTAAGCTCATTAAGCCATGAGTAAAACACTGTTATTCATCGAAATGTTGCAAA
Source organism: Spinibarbus caldwelli (assembly GCA_039654775.1). Taxonomy (NCBI): domain Eukaryota; kingdom Metazoa; phylum Chordata; class Actinopteri; order Cypriniformes; family Cyprinidae; genus Spinibarbus; species Spinibarbus caldwelli. Next base: position 5,856,743 of record CM077237.1, read on the forward strand.
AACCAGAAGAGCATTGCAGGCCAGCAGAATTGTATGTATGATTAAGTCCATAACGGATGGGTATTATTTTATTTATTATTTTTTTATTATTATTTATATTTTATTTATTATTTATTATATTTTATTTATTTATTATTTTATTGTTGAATTAAATTATATAGTATTTACTGTGTAATTTTATGCAATTCAGAAAGGTTTGTTTTGAGGGAATAAAACTCCTGCATTAATCTGCCTGTCAGTTTCATCATCCACTGAAATATCTGAACCCTTCAAATGAAACTGAAAATGATAAATATGAAAAAAAGGAATAATCTTAATTAAATGTTGTAATTGTTTGACTTCCCTAAGAAGCATGCAAGGGCTCAAATGCTGGTTAAAATAGTTTTAAATGGAGTATAAGCAGTGCTACACCAAAAATATTTTGTGAACTACCCACATACTGTTGACGGTCCTGTTCTTTTTTTTTTCTTTGTCACTGCAGCAATGCTGAAGGTGGTATCAGCGGTCCTGCAGTTTGGCAACATTGTGTTCAAGAAGGAAAGAAACACCGACCAGGCCTCTATGCCAGAAAATACAGGTACTCATCTGTTTTAAAAGTTTCAGAAATGCATAATGCCTTATTTTAGCACAGAGATAACATTTCTTTTTTTTCAGTAATGGAAATCTAATGTATTATGTGAAGTATTTAAATAACTCCGTAAATCTTTTGGCAGTGCATTAGCATTAAAGTGTGTTCGGTATCCAGACTACCCTCCAATCTAACCTCTGCACCAGATGTTTTTGTGCAGTTCTCCACTGCTCTGTTTTGATAAATTACCCGTTGGACTTCTCTTGGGCTCCCATGATGACAGTTTGAATGGTTTTTGGATACGTTTCATATTAAAAGAATACCGGAATAGTTGTGCTAAGTTGCGTTAAATCAAATGTGTTTACGTAAGAGCCACAAAGGTGACCGTTTTACCGTCATGATGCATTCCTGCAAGCTTACTCCACTGGCATTTTGATTCATTTGTTTTTATCATCATTGTTCATGGTAAAATATTGAAACTTTCATCTGTTCAAGCCACCAAGTCATTCACGACTTGAAGCTGGAAAATTATGGTCGTACTGGTGGTCCTGAGGGGGAACTGTTGGGGTTTGTTTGGCTGCTAAATGGGCTGTAGGGGTTTAGAAGTCAGTAAATTGCAATAACATCCTGACTTATTTGAAATACCTCTTATATTCATGTCCCATAATAACTTCTCTCACCACCATTTAAGTGCATAAGGGATACTTCTAAAATCCTATTAATCGAAGAGTATGTGACCATTTTTGGTCAGCTTGTATTAGAGGACCATTTTGTGAACAAGTGTGTTTTTTTTCTGTTTTTCAGCTGCTCAAAAGCTTTGCCACCTGCTTGGCATGAATGTCATGGAGTTCACACGTGCCATCCTGTCTCCAAGAATCAAAGTGGGCAGAGACTATGTACAAAAAGCCCAAACTAAAGAACAGGTAATGAGCTATTCAGTTCTCCACTGTATATCTGTCAAATCACCCGCCCTCTCAGCTATGAAGCAATGTTTTTATTAGTGTTTTACCTCTTGAATCCTGTTAGGCCTGATTGTAGACCATTGCTGTACTTTTGTTCTTGTCTCGTTTCCTTTTCACCTCTGTGTCCATTTACAACAATAGGCTGCTATTCTCCTATCGTTAAAATGTCATCCTAATTGTTCAAATTCTGCAGATGGGGTAGTGTTTGGGAAATTAGTTTGGAAAATAATTCCTCTAGAGGGTCCTTACAGGTTTTACATACCATTTTTAGGGTTGGGTAATATTTGAATTTTAGTGATTCTGATTCTGCTTTTCTATTCCAATTTTAAAAAAAGAAGCATGTATCCTATCAGTTCCACGATTTCTTGAAAATATGGAACTGGTTCTAAATTAGAACTGGTTCTCAATACTCAACCCTATCTTTGTATCTGTGTAAAAATAGTGTGATCATATGTTACAATGAATGTTTTTTGTAAATGTGAGGTTTGTCACCTTTTTCCCTTTGCCTGATCTTGTCTCTCTGTTCCTCTGACCAGGCTGACTTTGCAGTGGAAGCCCTGGCCAAGGCCACATACGAAAGGTTGTTCCGCTGGCTTGTTCACCGCATTAATAAAGCTCTGGACAGGACCAAGCGCCAGGGAGCTTCCTTCATTGGCATCCTGGACATTGCTGGCTTTGAGATATTCCAGGTGCAGCTTCCTTGGGTTTAGTGCACAGCTGTCTCTTGTGCTAAATCGTAGAAATTAATCACTATACTGCAACAAATCAGTCATGTGATATGATATTTTCTAAAGATGCAGGCATTGCAAGAACTTGAAAATACTGCAAATTTTGTTTTGGACAGATTTTTATTTGCGTATAGCTTAACATAGATTTTAGGCGTATCAGATACCACAGTATTAGTGGGTTTCATCACTAATTAAAAACAATGATTACACAAAACTGAGGAATTTATATTGAGGAAATTTTTTTTTTTTAGTTTAACAGGGTTGTGACAAGTATATTACTGTTGTGCCACAGAATGTACTTCTCAAAGTAGTAATACAAAATTAGGTTTTATCGATTTTATTATTAAGTATTACAATTTTTCTTTTGTGTTTTAGTAGTAAACCTCTATTGGGCTCACTTTGTTTGCCAAAAATAAAAGGAATTCATTTTAATTTTAATGTTTTAATTTAAAATTTAAGTTGAGTACATTTTAAAAGGTTAATTAAATTATTAATGTTTCTTTGATTACCAGCTTTTTTAATAATTCAATTTGTATTAAATCATTTATCCAGAAAAATGAAATGGACAACACAGGATTTTAAAATTTTATAGACCTTATTACTGTAAAAATGTATCTGTTATTGTAATAAATGAATACATTTTGAAAGTTTTATGAAATCAATTGATTAGACATGCTTTTTGACTAATAAAATTTAATTAAACCATTAAATTGGAATCTAAAGAAAGAAAGCAGAATTTCATGCATATTTTTGTGATCACTAAAGTGTAATTATACCATTGAAACTGAGTCCAGAAAAATTAATGGAAAAACATGAAATTTGAGAAAAATAGTCATTGAGCCCTAAAGAAGGTTTCTTCCTTCAGGTTGTGCTGGAGAATGTCTTTGCTGTCTTGCTTTGGATAGGATGCATCTGCTAAATTGAGTAATATAATTATGGTATAGTTAGGATGAAATTACAAGGTTTACAGTAAATAGTGTAATTGGATACCCACTCATAGCTGCAGTATTTAGTTAAGTGATATTGATATTGAAGATAGTGATGTTGGTTAAAGAAACTTTTATGCATGTTCTGGGAATAAAAATGTTATGGACAAAGACAGTTGTTTTATTCGTATTTTATTGCTCTATCCATCTCTCTTTAGCTGAACTCATTTGAGCAGCTTTGCATCAACTACACCAATGAGAAGCTTCAGCAGCTGTTCAACCACACCATGTTTATCCTGGAGCAGGAGGAGTACCAGCGTGAAGGCATCGAATGGAGCTTCATCGACTTCGGCCTTGACCTGCAGCCCTGCATTGACCTCATCGAGAGACCGGTGAGCTACAATTATTTTTGCCCTTGAATTTCTATTCTGGGTTGCCAGAAATATTTTCTACCCCAAGCATTTGCAGAATTTCAAGTGACTTGAAGTTACTGTGAATGCTTTCTGTTGGCTTTTCTGTAATTTGTTTTGATCGGTCTTATGGTGCCATTCCCAGGCAAATCCTCCCGGTGTGTTGGCTCTGTTGGATGAGGAGTGCTGGTTTCCAAAAGCCACTGATAAAACCTTTGTGGACAAACTGGTGCAAGAGCAAGGCACTCATTCCAAGTTCCAGAAACCACGGCAGCTGAAAGACAAAGCCGATTTCTGCATCATTCACTATGCTGGCAGGGTACGTCTGCATTCATGTTAATGAAACTACACTTAGCTGTTGGATTCACATCTTGTACTCCAGTCCTGTGATGGGTTTTTATAATGAAGGCCTGTTGTTAGTGTTTAAACGAAACAAGGAATGCATCGTAACCTTATGTAATTGGATTTAGTCAGGTCATACTGGCTTGCAGTGAAATGTTGCGTTGCTGTCTTTCAAGGGTAGCTGCATCCAGCTGTGGTATGTGCTAATCATAGGCCACATCTGTTTCAGATCAGTGAGCTGTTTGGAATAGAAACTTGACACTGCATGAAATGAGGAACTTTTGATATTTCTCTCCCTATGAGCTATGTTTGGGTTAAAAGCCAGAAAATTAAAGTTTGCTTTGTTTCCTGTTGTTTAAGAAAAGAAAAATAGTGCATTGATTTATACTTTATCACTTTCAGTCGTTACATAACACTATGCAAACAGCCAACGACTGCTGAACTGCAGTACCTCCTAAATTAAACGATTCAGATTGAACCAATCCTGGATTAATTCTATTCCTCCCATCTTGAGGTTGTTAACGTACTGTTTATTTCTCTCATTTTACAGGTTGACTATAAGGCAGATGAGTGGTTGATGAAAAACATGGACCCTCTAAATGACAACGTGGCCACACTCCTGCACCAGTCAACGGATAAGTTTGTGGCTGAACTGTGGAAGGATGGTAAACTGTTTTCTTCTCGAGTGCCTTCCAGATTCCCTGACACATGAAACGTTAAATGGGTCGTTTTTGTGGTTCTATCCTCCCACTCTGTGAAGAAAGAGACTGTTGTTTTCAATCTTCAGTTTCACGTCTTGTAAAAAGAGCTCGTCATGCATTTTGGTTGCTTGACGCAAATATTTTAACATAGTGGGGGGAACTATTAATTCAGTTACAAAGAGTCTGGGCGGTGTGCGTGAATAAAAATGTGTCCAACAAGACATTTTGCAATACGGTTGATACCACAATAGATGTATTTGCACTGTAGTTGTAAGCAGAGCTGCTTTACATTATTTACAGATTAAAGCAGTGAGGAAATATGAAGTAATGAGTGGGACCTGTCATATATTTTGTCTTATTTATGTCTGACATTTTTCATTGCATTTCCTAGCAAAAATAACTCTATATATCGTTGGAAAATTATTTATACTGTGGCAAAATAATTACTCAAAAATAAAAACAAAATAAAGTGTGTGCTAAGATTGATCAGCAGGATCTTAAAATGTTAAATTAAAAGCACTCGTATCCAAAAACGTTAGACTTTTGCTTATTCTCACTTGTGTTGCACAGCACTAACCAGTGTTTACTACCATTTATGTCTTTTATGTGCTAGCTGTGTTCTACTACTACTTTTTTATTTTGCTTGTTTATCCCCCCCTTTGCCCCCTTTCTCTGTCTCTCGACCATAGAGATTCAGAATATCCAAAGAGCGTCTTTTTATGATGTCTCTAGTCTCCATGAATCGCCAGGTGAAGGTATACGATGCTGTAGGTCTCTGCTTACCAGCGCATTGTGTACTTTCAAACACTCCCATGGCTTGTAGACCTGGGCCCTTGTCCCTCTAGCTGGCTAACTTTAGAGTTAGCTGGATCCATTTGGAAGGAAGCGTGACTTGGCTGATTCATTAGGATGCCCAAACTGACCATGAATGAAGATTGCATGAAAAATTAATGCATGTGCATAGTGACTTAATACAGAGTACTGACACTGCATAACAAACATTTGAAAGTGACTCTGGGTAACTCTCTATGTGCCATGGCTTCAAGGATTAGGGCCCTGCTTGTTCTTTGAGTGCCTTTCAGCAATTTTGATTCACACACTCCCTAAATAATTATTAGTTTAAAACCTGTAAAAGTGTCAAATCATTATTAAATCTATCTATCAATCTACCTGCCTGTATTTTGAGTGCAAGGATAGATAGGAAAGGACGACGAGTCGGGACTTAAATTCGGGTCGGCGGAAGTGGTACTTGCCAACAACTTGCTCAAAGTAATTAATAATTGTTATAATTTTTTTTTAAATAAAAGAATAATTTTTGTATTTTTAAATAGTTATGTACAAGCAAATTATTAAAATAATAGAGCTTTTCTAAGACTAAGATTTTAAGATTTTCATTACAGTAAAGCACAAGTAATTAAAAAGTGACTATAGTACAGTAATAAGAATCTACAACAGTAATAATGAGTAAAAAAAAGTGTCTGGAAGCATTATGATGATGACAATTTTGGGTGAAAATTTGCTTAATTGTCAAAAATATTGTCCTAAAGTGGACTTAATGCTAAATATTATTTCCTTTTTAAATTTTAATTTCATGATGAAATATGACCTGACCTGGTTTTCACGAGAATCCCTCAAACACAGCTTAGTTTTCAGCAGTCAGAGTGGTGTGTGTGGTACGGTGCTTATGCCCTTGCTTCTCGCAGTCAGACAACTTGTTTGTTTTAAGTGTCAGACGGCGATTTGATAGGCCGTGTGAGGGAGATGGAGTTTGGGTGAGGGGTGGAGGAATTCTGTAGTGTCTCCGACAGGGAACATGGCACAATACACGTTTTGTTTCACTGGAATCCAAGTGACTCGCTCAGCCCTGTGCCAGTCAACACTGACAGCTCAGTAAATTCTCCATGGAGGTAACGGAACTCACGTCAGGAGCCCCATTATGAACAGAACGTTATTTGGAAGCGGTTCTTAAGAATGACGTTTACAGGAATGCTGCGAGACCTAGAATTATAAATCTAGCACCAGTAGATAGACTTTACCAGCCCCCAATGAATCAAAATTAACGTCGTTTTTGATTACTTGTGTGTTGAGTGATTGAGTTGAAGTTGGACTTGTTTTGCCTTATGACACTGTTATCAGACTCAAATTTGTGAATATAATTTCTCTGATTGGGTCTTATTTATTCCTAAGCAAATTTATTCGCATTGATTTATTCAGTTGCTGAAAGGAGACATCTTTAGTAACATTACTTAGAGAGATCCTGATTTACATGTCTGGGTCATTTTTCACTCAAAAAAAAAAAAAAAAAAAATCTAAAAAATTTGAATTGCTGTAATGAATCCAAATGTTTTTTTTATTATTATTTGTTTTTGGAATTGTCATTGTTTCTTGTTAGAATCTCATTTCTGACTATGATAAAACTATGATTTGTTTTATTGAAAATCACATTCTACAACAAATACTTACATATAGTGTATCAATGTTTTACAATGCACTTTTTGTATTAAAGTAATGAGAATTCAGTTATTCTGTAGTTCTGTAACAAGAATTGGGGTCTTAAAATGAAGCCTTTTAAGGACCATTATTTAAGCAAAATATATTTTATTTTTATATTTTATATTATATTTTATTTTTTTTATTTTTTATTTTTTTATAAATGGAAAACTTTTTATAAAATTAAAGCACTGTTTACACTGCCGTTAAAATTCGCCGCAACAAAAGAAATCATATTTAACTAAAGTTGTGAATATGGGCTGCAGCCGCTGCACGCAAAGATTTATAGTGTAATCAGTGTAGTCTGATTCACAAGCAGGTGACTTTTACAGTTCAAGAGGAGTTCAGTAACAAATTACTGGTTTAAATCTGTCTGATGAATCCATGAGAGCAGTTGCTGAATTAACATCTGACTCGATGAACTGCAAGGTATTGGGGTGAAATATGTCCTGGACATGATCTTGACAGGTTTTGAGGTTCACACTTCCATTATCTTTCTTTTGCAGCTTGTGCTTGTTTATAGATGTAGTCTTATCCTTGGCACTCTTCATCTGTTTCATGTCTCCATTTGCCTAGCACTGGACCTGCACCTGCTGGCATAGTAGGGACCATTGGCTCTTGAATTGGCTGTCTAAACTTGTGGCATTGAGTCAAAATACACTGTACTACTTTCTGAAAGTTATTTTCTATTTTCTTTTGGGATTTGACAATTAAAGGCCTGAAAGTATCAAAGGACAGTTTTTTTTTTTGTTTTTGTTTTTTTTTTTAATGGTTTTTGTAAGAATGCAAAAATACACAGCGTATTTTGACCTTCTGCTTGGTGTTGTTGAATTAGAGCTTTAGTTGTAGATTTCCCTCTTCCATCTTTACATGATTTGGCTGTGCTGTGTCACTCTTTTTGTTTTAATTACATCTGTAAATACTTTGATGATCAAACTAACCAGTTATCTTTCTTTTTTTTTCTCGCTCTTCATGGTAGTGGACCGTATTGTTGGTTTGGACCAGGTGGCAGGGATGAATGAGACTGCATTTGGAGCTACATATAAGACCAAGAAGGGCATGTTCCGCACTGTGGGTCAGCTCTATAAAGAGTCCCTTACAAAACTCATGGCCACACTCAGAAACACCAACCCCAACTTCGTCCGCTGTATCATCCCCAATCATGAGAAAAGAGTAAGTGACATTTGTCCCTTCAGTTGTAAGTAAATCAGTTAAGTTAAAAAAAAAAAATATTTGACTAGAGTTTTTTTTTTTTATTTATTTTTTTTTTAATGTGGTCACCTCTTTGACATTGTCATTCTTCTAGGCTGGTAAACTGGAGCCTCATCTGGTTCTAGATCAGCTGAGGTGTAATGGAGTTCTAGAAGGGATCCGGATCTGCAGGCAGGGATTCCCTAATCGTATTGTCTTCCAGGAGTTCAGGCAGAGGTGTGTTTCAGATATCTCATTAAAGAGTTAAGAAGCACCATGCATCTTCAGATGCTGTAGCATTAATTTTATTGTATTTTATCAGTGATAAAACTGTTCTATCTGTTTTCCTCTCAGATACGAGATCCTCACCCCTAATGCAATCCCTAAAGGTTTTATGGACGGCAAGCAGGCTTGTGAGAGAATGGTGAGATTTCTTAAGATTCATGCAGAGGACCAAAGAAATGATTCAATCAAAATTGTTAAAATACCAGTATTATGAAATATTCCATAAAAACAAACACAACTGTTCAAAAGGTTGCTTTTATTCAGCAATAATGCATTAATGTGATCAAAAGCGTAAGAAGTCTTTACTATTTCAAATAAATCCCATTCTTTTCAACTCTATTCATCAAAGAATCCTGAAAATATATAAAAAATATTAACCAGCACAACTGTTTTCATTGATAATGATGATAATAATAATAATAATAATAATAAAATCCTACACACCAAATCAGCCTATTAGAATAATACCTGAAGAATCATGTGATCCAGAATAAATTACCTTTTAAAATATATTGCAATTGAAAAGAATTGTTAAAATGTAATAATGGTGTACAATATTACTGAAACATTTGTTAAAAACATTTATTAAATCATTTGTTTTTGTCATTTTTCAGATAAATTTGATTTGTGCTACATTTTAAATTATTTTCTTTTCATAATTAAAATAAGTGTATCCAATTGTCACTTTAAAAATAATAGGCTTCAATTCTGAATCACACCTAATAGCTCAATAATGCATTTCTACAAAGAGCTTTATCGTAATGAAATTAATTTATATAATTTTTCATTAAAGAAACATTATGACATTAAAGAAGCACTGCAATGATGTAGTTATTTCATGTTTGTTCTATAGTTTCATAGAATTTTTACTGATATCCATTATTGACAAACCAGCACCTGAAATTTTGCATCTGCTGAATACAAAGCATCAACTAACTATCTGATCTGTAGATCCGAGCTTTGGAGCTTGACACAAACCTCTACCGGATCGGGCAGAGTAAGATCTTCTTCCGCACTGGAGTTTTGGCACACCTGGAGGAGGAGAGAGACCTGAAAATAACAGATATCATCATCTACTTTCAGTCAGTCTGTCGAGGATACCTGGCTCGCAAGTGAGTCCAAATTCAAATGACTGATCTAAATCTGGTCTAAAAGAGGCAGCAGTAATATGCAGTTCTTAATGTTTATAGTATAGAAATAAAATGCATTCTTTTGAGACCTTGACAGTGAACTGCTGCTGTTCTGCGGTTGTGTTTCTCAGAGCCTTTGCTAAGAAACAGCAGCAGCTAAGCGCTTTGAAAGTCCTCCAGAGAAACTGCGCTGCCTACCTGAAACTACGCCACTGGCAGTGGTGGAGACTCTTCACCAAGGTTAGTCTTGGTTTTTAAAACAGTTTAAATAACTGTTTGAATGATTTGACCAGCTTTTGAATACTTATGTAAAAGAAATCTGAGTGTTTGCAAGAGAAACTGAATCTTTAACAACTCATTTGCATTATTGTTGCAGATAGTTTTCATTTGAGACATGCATTACATATGTGTCTGCAGGTGAAACCCCTCCTCCAGGTGACCCGTCAGGAGGAAGAAATGCAGGCCAAGGATGAGGAGCTCATTAAAGTGAAGGAGAAGCAGGTGAAAGTAGAGAACGAACTGGTGGAAATGGAGCAGAAACACCAGCAGGTTAGCACACACTCACCCGATCCCTCTGTCTCCTGAAAAGACACAGTGTTATTTCTGTGTTATGTTAGCTTTTGACCTAATATTTGATGGAATGAGCCACATTGATACATATCTGATATATGTACATGGCCACACTTGAATTATGTTGCTTTCTAAAATTACTGGAATGTGGTCTCTTGTGGCTTTGTGATCTTCTGCAGTGTTACAGAATCATAGTGACTCTGTCAACCAAACTGAGTGCTAAAAATGTTGTAGAAACAGAGAATAGATCTGGTGTGATGTTTGTTTCAGCTCTTGGAGGAGAAGAACATCTTGGCAGAGCAACTGCAGGCTGAGACAGAATTGTTTGCTGAAGCTGAAGAGATGAGGGCTCGTCTGGTTGCTAAAAAACAAGAACTGGAAGAGATTCTTCATGACCTGGAGTCCCGTGTGGAGGAGGAAGAGGAGAGGAACCAATCTTTGCAGAATGAGAAAAAGAAAATGCAGTCACACATACAGGTGAGTACATCACTCAGAAAGTATAATCCTTGATCTGCTGTAAACTTAAAATAGGTCTCTCAGCTCTGAGAGAGTAAATCTGTATCTAAAACTTCTGGGTAGGAATAATGAATTCAGCAAGTGCTTAGCTAAAAAGGCTCACAAAGTCCTACACCGCTGCTCTACAGAAACCACAAGAGTGTGTATGTATGTGTGTCTTCAGGACCTAGAGGAACAACTAGATGAAGAAGAAGCTGCCCGACAGAAGCTTCAGTTGGAGAAGGTGACGGCTGAAGCCAAGATAAAAAAGATGGAGGAAGATATTCTGCTGTTGGAGGACCAGAATTCCAAATTCCTAAAGGTCAGTGCAGATGTCAAACCGCCTAATCAAAATGCAACCCAGGGACTTTATGATATGGGTGCTTTGAGAAGAACTATGCAGGAACAACCTGAACTCTTCCTTTCCTCTCTATCCCTCAGGAGAAAAAACTCCTGGAGGACCGTGTCAGTGAGATGACCTCCCAGCTGGCTGAGGAAGAAGAGAAGGCCAAGAACCTTGGCAAAGTCAAAAACAAGCAAGAAGTGATGATGGTAGACCTGGAAGGTGAGGACTAGGTTGAATATGGGTCTTTTTATTTAAGTGAATGTAAAGCAGTAAGTCTTACACGTTTATGTGTGCGTGTTTGATCCTCAGAGCGTCTGAAGAAAGAGGAGAAAACTAGGCAGGAGCTTGAGAAAGCCAAAAGAAAGCTGGATGCTGAGACCACAGACCTACAGGACCAGATAGCTGAGCTGCAGGCCCAGATTGAAGAACTCAAGATCCAACTGGCCAAGAAAGAAGAGGAGCTACAGGCTGTACTGGCCAGGTGAAGATCTATTCTTTGAGGAACACAGAATAAGAAAAAGAAAAAGGCGTCTAATCTCACCAGTAAAAATCCCCTTGGAGCCAGAATAGTTTGGCTGTCGTCTAGCTGGAAAAACAACAACTTATGGTGGGCCAAGTTACATTGGCGTCATATAAATTGGTATATTAGTCATGGAGAGTTTTTATTCTTGACCCTTGTTTTTGTTAACATTGTGCAGTTCTGAAATAATAAATTGGTTTCACATTGCTGTTGCGAAATCACACCACAAACACATTAACATGCTTGCTCACATTTATATATACTGGAATTTAATTTAATTTAATTTAATTTTTGAAAATTCTGTTAAAAATGTTTTGAAATACAATTACAATTTAAAAGAAGTGATATTTTTGAAATAGAAATCTTTTGTGACATTATAAAACTCTTTACTGTTGCATGTGATCAATTTAATGTGTCCTTGCTGAATAAAAGTGTTCATTTCTTTTTTTAAAAATATTTCTTATGCTGCTAAAATAGTTTTTAACATTGATAATAGTGAGAATTGTTTCTGGAGCACCATATCCACATATTTATATCCATTCGGTAATCCACTGTGCAGGTATATTGCTACTTACTTCACTTGTGAAAAAAAATTAACCAGTCATAAGAGTTTATTTACATATTGCAAAAATTGGCCTAGATTTTAAACAGGACTATTTTATTCATCAGGATCAGAAAGAGTTCAAAGTGTAGAATATAACTCTAATTTAGCATGCATCATTTTTTTAATAGTCTTTGCCTATGCTTGTTGTTCCACAGAGGTGATGAGGAGGTCGCTCAGAAGAACAACGCTCTGAAGCAAGTGCGGGAGCTGCAGGCCCAGCTAGCTGAACTCCAGGAGGATCTGGAGTCTGAGAAAGCAGCCAGAAACAAAGCTGAGAAACTCAAGAGAGATCTGAGTGAGGAACTGGAGGCTCTGAAGACTGAGCTGGAAGATACCCTGGACACCACTGCTGCCCAGCAGGAGCTGAGGTACAAGAGTCTGCATCAGGAACTAAGGATCCAATCTACAAACATTTTTACCATGACCACAAAATGGAACTAGAGAGAATTCACCCAAAAATGAAATTTTTTTTCATTTACTCACCCTTCACTTGTTTCAAATCTTTTGAAGAACGATGGTAACCAAACAGTTGACGGTAGCCATTGACTTGAATAGTATTTTTTCCCCATAGTATGGAAATCAATAGCTACAGTCAACTGTTTGGTTACCAACATTCTTCAAAATATCTTCTTTTGTGCTCAACAGAAGAAACTTATACAGGTTTGGAATGTGTGGTGGGTGAGTAAATGACAATTTTTGTTTTTAGGTGAAAAAAAAGAAATATCAAAACTATGCTAGAACCTTGGTGCTAACATTTTTCTACAGTTGAGAGTTTAAAATGAGCATTTTAGTAATATAAGTGGAGAGCCATTCAAGCCAGATTAATTTAATTGGAATTAGACCCTTTCTGTTTTTTCTGAACCTTTCTCTTCAAATGTGTCTTGCCTAATAATGTGTCTTTTGCTCATAAAGGACCAAACGAGAGCAGGAGGTGGCAGAGCTGAAGAAGGCCATCGATGACGAGATGAGAAACCATGAGTCTCAGATACAGGAGATGAGACAGAGGCATGGCACGTCTTTGGAGGAGATCTCTGAGCAGCTGGAACAGGCCAAGAGAGTAAGTCACAGAGATGAAGAGTAAATGACTCATTACTGTAGGGAGAGATTTCAATTCTAATGTCTCGACTGGAGCCCTGCCAGTCGTCTGCTGTCAGAATGATGTGTTTGGAATTAATTTCCTCGATCAGTGATTGAATATGGTATGGTATCCTGTTGATACAGTTCAGGCAAAAATTGGCTCTCTCTCCCACTGTCTGTCTGTCAACATTAGGTGAAGTCAAATCTGGAGAAAAACAAACAGACTCTGGAGAGTGATAATAAGGAGCTGACCAATGAGGTGAAGAGTTTGCAGCAAGCCAAGTCTGAATCTGAGCATAAGAGAAAGAAACTTGAGGCTCAGCTGCAGGAGTTCATGGCCCGCTTCAGTGAGGGAGAGAAGGTTAAAGGAGAGCTTTCAGACCGCTCCCACAAACTACAGGTCAGTGCTTGTACACTGTGTCACATAAACTACAAGTGAGTGCTGTTACACTTCATATTATAATCATTTCTGTTACACCCAGTTCCTTGAACTACTGTTACACTCCCTCCTCCCTCACATAAACTACAGATAACAGTTGTTTAATTTGTTTTTGCAGACTGAAAGTGTGGCTGTAATTAGGGCTGCACGATTAATCAAAATAAAACCCAAATCACAATTATGGCTTGAAGTGATTATCAAATTGCAATCAATAAATTTACAATTAATTTGTAATTATTATTAAATAAATTGCAAATTGCAATAATTAAATATTACCGTGTATACTATTAAATTATTATTATATAGTAAACAATTTCATATATGATTTTATAGTCATATGTAATCACAACATTATGCAGCCCTATAAACAAGCACAGCAAACCTGGAGCTTTTTTTTTTTTTTTTTTTAAAGCACAATTTTTAATCATTTCTTTTTAAAACGAACAACTATTTACTACATGGAATTAAAAAGTTCTGGTAAATTCTGACTCAGAATTTCATATGAGACCTTGCGCATTTAGTTCGGTTCATCCAGATAATGTGAACGCTGTTTTCTGAACTCTGCGCACTGACGAACCATACTAGAGTTCGCCTAAAATGGGTGATCTGGGGAATGGTTAATGCGAATTCTGGAAATGGTTCACTTCTGATGTGAACGCAATCATACTTAATCATGGAAGTGAGCCGTTATTGATCATTCGAACTAGGCTATCGAAACAAGTGTGAAAGCAACCTTAAATAGATCAGAGTCCAGGTTACTTATGAAATATCTCTCACCTGCAATTTAAATTTTTTTTTGTCATTTGTTGAAGACGGAACTGGACAGTGTTTCTGCTCTGTTGGAAGATGCTGAGAAGAAGGGAATTAAGCTGGCTAAAGATGCCTCCAGCTTAGAGAGTCAGCTTCAGGACACTCAGGTAATGCGTCTCTGCAAACAGGAAGCACTGGAAGAGTGGATGAAGCAATGACAGAGAATAATGAAACAATAGATAATTAACATTAATTAAAAACAGTGATAGACTTTTTACAGAAAAGGTGTGTGATGTGATTGTGATTGAGTCGTGATTGTTTAATATTGTGGATGTAGGAGCTGCTTCAAGAGGAGACGCGTCAGAAGCTGAACCTGAGCAGCCGCATCCGTCAACTGGAGGAGGAGAAGAACAGCCTTCTGGAGCAGCAGGAGGAGGAAGAGGAGGCACGAAGGAACCTGGAGAAACAACTGGCAACACTACAATCTCAGGTCACTTTATATTTTTTTTAATGAAGGAACATGGCATCAACATCTAGCATATCAGTTGTCATTCATTAATGATGTGTTTTACTCTGGCAATTTACATGTTGGTTAGAACCTCACACAAGTCTGTCATGTTTGAGGACAACAAAAAATGTGTTATGAAAATGTTATTTTCAGACTTCTGGTCAGAAAGGAAATTAGATGTACTATTTACTACTTAAACGTTTAAAAGTAAAAGCACTCCTCTGTGATCCTTCTTTCTTGGATAGCTGGTGGAGACCAAGAAAAAGCTGGAGGATGATGTGGGAGCTCTTGAAGGCCTGGAGGAGGTCAAGAGGAAGCTGCAGAAGGACATGGAGGGGACCAGTCAGAAGCTGGAGGAAAAGGCCATCGCTTACGACAAGCTGGAGAAAACCAAGAACAGGCTGCAGCAGGAGCTTGATGACCTTATGGTGGACCTGGACCACCAGAGACAGATCGTCTCAAACCTGGAGAAGAAACAGAAGAAGTTTGACCAGGTATAAATTGTTTAACAATAACATCTCACCCAAAGACGAAATTTCTGTCATTTACTCACCCTCATGTCATTCCAAAACCATAGGACGTTCACTCTTCTTCAAAACACAAATGAAGATATTTTTAATGAAACCGGATAGATTTCTGTCCTTTTATTGAAAGTCCATTTCACCAAAACTTGACACTTAATTCAGAGTTTTAACACATAATTAGCCTTCTGAAAAGACACGATTGCTTTATATGATGAACAGATTTAATTTAGGCTTTTATTCACAAATAAATTGATCAATGCACATATATAGAATTCATCAAATATGGGAAACTGAAGCTCCAACATGCTTGCTTGATGTGCGAGAACCAACTTTTATGATGTCTTTATATACTTTTTGAAGCGTCAGAGTTTTAGTGGAATGTACGTTCAGTGGATAGACAGAAATCTCTATTTTTTAAGTCTAATAAGTTTGCATAACAATATTGATAGTGAATAACTGATGACAATTTTTTATTTAGGTTATTTCATTTATTTTATTTTAAATATACATTTTTAAAATGATCTTTAAATACTACTGAAAAAATCTTCACAAAAGCATTTGTTGATGTGTATGTCAGATGCTGGCGGAGGAGAAGACCATCTCTGCACGTTATGCTGAGGAGAGGGACCGTGCGGAGGCCGAGGCGAGAGAGAAGGAGACCAAAGCTCTGTCTATGGCCCGAGCCCTGGATGAAGCTCTGGAGGCTAAAGAGGAATTTGAGAGACTCAACAAGCAGCTCAGAGCTGAGATGGAGGATCTGATGAGTTCCAAGGATGACGTAGGCAAGAATGTAAGTCACTATGTTACTGGATGTTTATATTACATATGTGGTAATGTTTGAATTCATCATCATGATGTTTAAAGAACCTTTGGTGTTTTGTTAACAGCAGATTTTGTTGGCTGTTTTTGTTTTGAGACCTCATTATGTGCTGACGCCCTACAGCATGTGATAACTAAGTGTGATGCAACAAATTTCAGGTGTCAAGTAATTTGCCTGTCATCACTGACAACAGAATACTTAGCAAAGCCACTAAATCAGCCAGTCACAACATATGCATGTTTAATGTGCAGCATTTGGAGCAAGATTTTGGACTAATGAAACTGCACGGTCCGGATCTACTCAGAGTGCTGTGGCAAACGTAGAGAAGCAAAAAATTAAATAAAATGCTCATTTGGACAGAAAACGGGAGAAATCAGGGAATTTTAAAATTGTTTTAAAATTTCCAGTTCTAGAGAGATCATAAAAATGTAATGTTAAAAGTCATCTGGAAAATGTAAAATATATGAAAAAATATATGAAAAATGGAAATCTTCATCTGCAATCTTTGAAAAAAAATAAGTTTAGAAATGTGGACTAAATATGAATGACTAGAGAAGTCCTAGATCCTGGATTTATCATTGGCTTGATCGCTGGTTGTGACGGTGTCTCACTGTATTTTTATTTATTTATTTTTTAATGTCCTATAATCTGTAGGTGCATGAGCTGGAGAAATCCAAGCGCACTCTGGAGCAGCAGGTGGAGGAGATGCGCACTCAGCTAGAGGAGCTGGAGGACGAGCTACAGGCCACAGAGGATGCTAAGCTACGTCTGGAGGTCAACATGCAGGCCATGAAGGCCCAGTTTGACCGAGACCTGCAGGCCAGAGATGAGCAGAATGAGGAGAAGAAGAGGGCACTGGTCAAACAGGTGGGTGAAATTTATAATTTTTGAGGTTTACAAGCCATTTGGGTATGTAGATTATCCATTTTTTAAGATTAAAAGTGGTTTATTCACTGGTACCTGTTTTCATCAACTTAATTAAATGTAAATGTTTCAACCCCTCTATTTCTTGATTGTTTACTACTGTTTTTTTTTTGTTTTTTTTTTTAATTAGAATATATTTTTAGGTAGTGCTTTTTAGATCATGTGACCATGATTTTTTTTTTTAATTCAAAGTATTCATTATTAATCATTTTATTGCCATTTTATATGGATCCTGTTTCGAGGCAACATTGTGCAATAAGGGGTTAATACCTTAAGAAGCAATAAGCAACAAATTTTTGACAGTCTGCAGTAGTTTTTATTCATATTAAACCTATCTGGTGTAGTTTTTTGATCCATGATTCCTGTTCCTTCAGGTGCGTGAGATGGAGGCGGAGCTTGAAGATGAAAGGAAGCAGAGAGCTCTTGCCGTAGCTGCCAAGAAGAAACTGGAGATGGACCTCAAAGATGTGGAAGCTCAGATCGAAGCTGCAAACAAGGCCCGTGATGAAGCCATTAAACAGCTCCGCAAACTCCAGGTAGAATCTTTTCCAGAATGCTTTCGTTCATGCACAAATGTGATGACACAGTAATGATAATGCAAGAAATGACACATTTACTGTTAGCATAATCTGTTTATACTCACAAGCTCCAAGTGCATCAGTCTTTCAGTAGTGACATAGATGTCTACAGCATTACTGAGACTTAATATTTTAAGTCAGTACAGAGATATGAGAAAATGTGTGAAGTACAGATGGCAGCATCTCTGTTTTCATCCAGGCCCAGATGAAGGACTACCAGAGGGAGCTGGAGGAGGCGCGCACTTCTCGTGATGAGATCTTCGCTCAGTCTAAGGAGAATGAGAAGAAGCTCAAGAGTCTCGAGGCTGAGATTCTGCAGCTGCAAGAGGTGAGCCAACACTGCAAAGCCTGAAATACACATTTGAAAAAAGCCTTTCTGAAGAATCTGTTGCTTGTTTTTCTACACAGTTTTAAATCGGATTAGTTAAACTGGCGAGTCTTTGTTTATGGTTTGGTTGTGATTGGTTTTAGGACCTGGCATCTTCAGAGAGAGCCCGACGCCACGCTGAACAGGAAAGAGACGAGCTTGCAGATGAGATTTCCAACAGTGCCTCTGGAAAGTGAGTTATTTTGCTGCAAATATCTTAAAGTCAGTCAATAGTCAATAAACAAAATATAAATTTAACAAAATAAAACAACAGTTCAGCCCTACATTTTTTTAAATTAACTAAATAAAACAAAAGTCCGGCCCTACATTGTTTTTTTTTTTTTTTCTCATTTGAAATTTCAATTTCAGTTTCCAAACATCGCAATTTCCATTTCATGCTGACTTTGATATATTCTGCTGTTAATTAATTTGCTCCTCTGTTCATAGTTTGTACAAACACTTCACAAATACTCCTTAAAACACAAATACTTCACTCATGTTCATTCCTTCAGGGCAGCCCTCTTGGATGAGAAGAGGAGGCTGGAGGCTCGCATCGCCCAGCTGGAGGAAGAGCTAGAGGAGGAACAGAGCAACATGGAGCTCCTGAACGACCGCTTCCGCAAGACCACTATGCAGGTGCGGTGTTGAGGAAGCTGCTGTAATTATGAGCAAGCTATGCTTTCAACACAGTTAAACTTGTCATCGTGGCCTGTTCTCAAAGCTCTGTGTGCTTTTGATCTTTGCAAGATGTCTAATCGTTATCCACATAAGCATTCTTGGCTTTGACACATCACGTCTTTAGCAACAGCTGTTGCGTCTGTATTTCAGGTGGATACCCTGAACACAGAGCTGGCGGGAGAGCGCAGTGCGGCCCAGAAGAGCGAGAACGCCCGTCAGCAGCTGGAGCGGCAAAACAAAGAGTTGAAGGCCAAACTGCAGGAACTTGAAGGATCCATCAAATCAAAGTTCAAGGCCTCTATCGCCGCCCTGGAGGCCAAGATTATCCAGCTAGAGGAGCAGCTTGAACAGGAAGCAAAGTATGCAACTGTGAAAAGAAACCATTTTACGCCACATTCTGAATCGAACAAAAACCATTGGCACTAACTTGTCTTTTGGCAATGATGTATGATCTGTGCGCTTCACAGGGAGAGAGCTGCAGCCAATAAGATTGTGCGCCGCACAGAGAAGAAACTCAAGGAGGTGTTCATGCAAGTGGAAGATGAGCGGCGCCATGCTGACCAGTACAAAGAGCAGGTGAATGAAGCCCAAATCCTAAACTTTATTCTCAAATTGTCCCTAGCCACTTATGCTGAATAAATGCAGAATAAATTAAACTGAGTTTCCACTTTCTAAGCACAGGTTAAATTTTTCCTTGGGCTGTTTGTGAAACATCTGATGTGTATAAAATGGCAAACTAAAGATGCCCATTTCAAACTGATTGATTGGTTTTATAGCATTTCTGTGAGTTTTTTCCAAAACGTTGCTACCAAGGTACTGAACTGCTTTTGTGGATAAACTTGTCACAAGGCAGCATTTATTTGATCAAAAATATAGTAAAAACAGTAATGTTGTGAAATATTTTTACAATTTTAAATAACAGTGTACTATTTGAATATATTTTAAAATGTAATTTATTCCTGTGATGGCAAAATTATATTTTCTGCATCATTTCTCCAGTCCTTAGTGTCACATGATCCTTTATAAGTTATTTTAATATGTGAGCCAGGACCACAAAACCAGTCATAATGGTCAATTTTTTGACATTGAGATGTATACATAATTTGAAAGTGGAATATTGATGTATGGTTTGTTAGGATATGGCAATATTTGGCAATACAACTATTTGAAAATCTGGAATCTGAGGGTGCAATAAAATCAAAATATTGAGAAAATCGCCTTTAAAGTTGTCCAAATGAAGTTCTTAGCAATGCATATTACTAATCAAAATAAGTTTTGATATTTACGGTAGGAAATTTACAAAATATCTTCATGGAACTTAATATCCTGTATCTTCTTTACTTAATATCCTAATGATTATTGGCATAAAAGAAAAATGGATAATTTTGACCCATACAATGTATTTCTGGCTATTGCTACAAATATACATGTGCTACTTAAGACTGGTTTTGTGCTCCAGGGTCACATATGCCGATGTGCTGCTCAATTATCACAAGTTATACCTTGTCAGATAGGTTGAGAACCAGTGCTTTATATCTCACTTTGCTCTCAGAGCTAAATTCAGTTAGTTGCTTCTCTCTTATCCTATCATTTATAGTGAAGGAAGCAATATAGAAATGAAAGACTCCGAATTTCTGTCTGTCTTTAGATGGAGAAGGCAAACTCCCGCATGAAGCAGTTGAAGAGGCAGCTGGAGGAGGCTGAGGAAGAGGCGACTCGAGCAAACGCCTCCCGCAGGAAGCTGCAGAGGGAGCTGGACGATGCCACTGAAGCTAGTGAGGGTCTGAGCCGAGAGGTCAACACTCTCAAAAACCGCCTCAGGTACAGGGGCTGTGCCAATTAGACGTGTGCCAGTATTCGATAATGCGATATATCACGATAATGAATATGCACGGTATTGTTATCGTGGGCACTTCAAAATACTGAAAATAATTATTTATTAAATTATTCATAATTTTGAATGCATTTTAATACTTTTCCCATTAACTGGTTAAATGCACAACACTGCTGCATAAGAGGCCTGTGGACTCTGATGTAAACAAGCACGGATGAGAAGCACATGGCGGAACGCCTGAGAGACGCTCTGGATGAAAGCGCACATTCTCTCTCTGACAGCAGAGGGCGCTGAACAGCAGATGCAGCGTTATTACCCCGGAAACCCCTTAAAGTCGGCATGAAATCAAAATTGAATATTCTTATTTTTTGATGGAATACTGTAGTGTTTATTATAAATAATTTATCCGTGCACTTCATTATTTTTTTAAAATTCATGTGCCCTCGTAATCTTTAATCAAAAATGTTAACCTCCCCTCCCCCTCAAAATGACTCCTCTAGTCTTCTGGTCACGAGTGATGGCGCAAGGGCGGAGCTAGTGACGTAAGGGGTAAACGCTGGGATAAATGACAGGGGAAGAGCTGAAGCTGATGCTTCACTTTATAGCACTGACACCAGTCATAAGGGACTACGTTACCCTTAAACACTGAAAAGATATTAGGATATTACGAGAACATTACTCTTAGGACATTGCAAACTAATTTGTTTCATGAATATGACAACCTGATGGAGGATGCGCTCAGTCATTCAGGCAATCTCTCTCTCTCTCTCTCTCTCTCTCTCTCTCTCTCTCTCTCTCACTCTCTCACTCTCACACGCGCGCGCGCGCGCTGTTTAGGCATGTTTTGTGCTGTTGATCGTGGTCGTCATCCCTAATAAATAAGTCACTTATTCATGCTTGGGTGTCGGCGGTGAATCAAGTGGCGAGAAATCCCCCACCACTAACTGCAAACTGGCATTTCAGATCTGCCTCCATTTTGTTAGTAACGCCCCAACTTCCAACGATCCAATCAGTTCTCGAAGGATGAAATCAAGTCCCGCCCTCTCATTTCAGATGCCGTTTCACTCAGATATACATCACAGTAGACAAAAAAAAGACAGCTGCAACTTCCGTTTCATACCGACTTTAAACAAAGCAGCTGTGCTACTTCTAAAACATATTTAAATTATTTAAATAGCCATTCAGATTTTTGTATTTGCAGTGGTGTTCAGCACAGCGCCAAATACTTTAATATTTAGACTAAATAGGCTATTTATTTGAAAACTTTTTTTTTTTTTTTTTTTTTCTGGACTACAACATGCCCTAGATATTGTTTTGAAAGTGTTTTGATTCTTTATTGTTCGGTCATACTTTACATTAGGGCTTCATTGGTTAACATTAGTTAATTAATTAGTTAACACAAACTACCAATGAAAAATTCTTCTAAACGTTCATTAATCTTAGGTAATTGAAATATTTAATAGCACATTGTTAAAATCAAAATAATTATAAACTGTGTGTTATAAATTGTTTTTTTTTTAAATGAACCCGAGCTAACATGAACTAAGAGTTGTATTATTTTTAACAAAGATAAATAACTTCTGTAGTAAATGTAGCTTTTGCTCATTGATAATGTTAATGCATTAACTAAGGTTAACTAATGAGATCTTACTGTAAAGTGATACCTAATGGTCTTTTAATTCTTTTGCACTTTAATTTGTGTAAAATGTTTAACTTTATAATTTTTTTGTGTATTGCTTTATTGTATTTAAATGTTCAGATATTTTTGTTATAAGGAAAAAAGTTATTAAACCTGTTATACTGTAGTATGACCACTTTTTTTGCAACTAAATTTCAATACTATGATAATACCGTGATAAAAACATTAGCAATTAATCGCAACATGAAAAATTGATACTGGCATATCCCTAGTGCCAATACAATCACACACTGATATATTGCAGTACTTTAGATCCTTGTATCAGTATGTCTGTTTATTTGTGCATTCATGACATGTCCCACTGATAATAATGAAATCATAATAATGCTGATATTCACTGCCATTTCAGACACTCTTGGACCAGAAGTAACATTTGGACATTTGTTGGTTGTCAGTGTTGTTATTGATAACAAAACCTAAGCTATTAAAAATAATTTTTAGAAATTGAAATAAGGCTGAAATTAAATAAAAATATTAGATATTAAATTATAATATTTAATTTTACATTTCTAATTTTTATTTGTTAAAGTACTAAAATTACTAAAAAACAAAAAGTGAATTAATGCTAAATAGAAATATTTTTAAAAACCTGATATAAATGACAAGCACACAACAAAATTATATTAATGTATAATACATATTGATATATAATTATAAAAAATATATTAATGCTAAATAAAACTATAAAAAAACTTTTAAAATGATAAAAACACCTAACAAATTACTAAAGCTGAAATAAAAATAAATGAATGCTAAATAGAATTTAAAAAAACATATGAAAATGATAAAAGCACCTAACAAATTACTAAAACTGAAATAAAAATAAATGAATGCTAAATACAAATATAAAAAATGACAAATGCACATAAAATTAGTAAAACGAAATAAAATAAATACATGCTGAATAGAAATATTTTTAAAAACTAATAAAAATGACAAGCACATAAAATTATTAAAACTAAAATTAAAATTTATTAATGCAAAATACCTCTAAAAAACTTATAAAAATGATAAAAGCTTATAACAAAATTACCAAAATTTAAAATAAAAATAAATGAATGCTAAATAGAATTATAAAAAAAACTTATAAAAATGATAAAAGCACCTGACAAATTACTAAAACTGAAATAAAAGTAAATTAATGCTAAATGCATAAATAAAAACATAACTGAACATAAAATTGCTAAAGCAAAATAAAATAAATAAATACTAAATAAATATATATTTAATAATAAATGTATATAAATGACTAAAGCACATACAATTACTAAACTGAAATAAAAATAGTGCTAAATAGAAGTATTTTAAAAAATTTAAAATGACAAGCTATAACAAAATTACGCAAATTAAAATTAATGCTAAAAATATAAAAATAAAAGATAATTCAAAATATTAATACTATAATAGTATATAAATAATAGAGTGCTGGGTAATGCGCACTAATTCCTTATTAACTCTCTCCTGCAGGCGAGGAGGTCCTGTTAGCTTCTCCTCAAGCCGTTCTGGCCGCAGGCAGCTGCAGATGGAAGGGGAATTTTCTGACGAGGATGCAGACAGCAAGGCCAGCGACCTGAACGAGAACCCGCCGGCTCAAGCGGAGTAGAGCACAGCGCCCTCCTGTGGTCATCCAGCCCCACTGCTTCCTCCTCTCCAGCACCTCATTCTTCTCCTTTAGCTGTGTGGGGTCGGCGGTACAGAAAGAGGACCAGTGAGCGATGTAAACACAGCTACACTAACACTTCTCTCACACACACACACACACACACACACACACACAAACATTCAGACATAAGCTACCCTCAAACCTCCGTTTCTATCCCCTCCCTACCAAGGGAGCATCAGCTCTGCCTTACTCTAAATACAAGATGCTTCAAGACAGAGCGTACACTCGCCAATTAGTGTTGTCATCTACAAAATACCACGCTCACGACAGAACACATTATAGAAGTGCATTTCAAATGTCAAACTTTGCTTTGTGTACATGAATATGCTCATTCATAAGAGCACGCAATGAAAGTGTTCACTCCAATCTAGTTTAATGATGCAAAACCATCAGCTAGCTAAGCAAACGTGACAGATTGGATCTTAGTTGTACAGTACAGTTCTCCAAATAAACACGGTCTGGGTTGATAGAGATGCATGTGCTGCTCGTTCGCTACAAGCCAACACTAAAAGATTAAAAAAAAAAAAAAAGTCCTGTGGCACTGGACCGGATCTGAAACGGACCAGAAAAGGAAAAACTGTGAAAAAGCTGCTCGCTTCAGCATCTCATTAACATTTAAACATTAAATAGTTAAAACACAAGAAATCCTGCAGGTGACTGCGTTTATCTTCATTTAACTCCAGGCCTGTTTGATCTTATTTGGGAGATATAGCTGACGGTTTGCGTTGAATTTGGATGTAATCGTGAATCGCCTTTAACTGCACATTGTAAGAAAGCCATAAAAGGCCATTTCAACTGGAAAGGAAATATGAAGAATTCTGGATGCAAATGCACGTCAAGATGAAGCATATATGTAATCTCTTTAGGGTTTTTTTCCCCCTGTATATGTGACAGTATGATGGTACTTCTCAAATCCAGCTGCTCTGTTAGATACACTACATGTGAAACCAAAAGGAAATTTATTGGAACTTGAAGGAAGATGTTTGAAACAGTCCAGACGTCAATGAGAGATCAACGCTGAAAGCAACTGGAAATATTGAACGCGTTAATTCACAGGCACTTGACTGAATGTTCGTAACTCAAGTCTGGGAGTTTGGTGTCGAGTATAGCTGTGGACAGGATGCTTTGAACACTAAGAGGATGAAAGGAAAGCGTATTAACCTGTTCCACTGTTAGCATTTAATGACGTGTTTCTTAAAGTGCCTTAGACACTAATTAGAAAACATCCATGAAAGTATGTCACATATCAGTAATGAAAAAACGCTAATATGAAGGCGAAACTGGCTGAAGGCAATTGAAATAAAATGCTATGTAACCCTTTTTTGTTGTTCTTTTGTATTTTACTCTGCTATGAATCATATCCAGTATATAGGTCTCGTATCCCTTGTATTCTCATGAAGATCTGAGGGAAATCCGTGTTAATGTTGGTTTGATATGAAGAAGCCTCTGGCGGCGAGGAGCAAGCGTGATTTCATTTGGTTTAAAGCTTTATCATCCATGATCTAGTTACTATTATTGCAGTTATCATTATTATTGCTATATTATCACTTCTATTATTGGACTGGCTGTTGACAACCAGGCGTTTAACTGCAAATGTCTCTCCTCTTGTTTTTCTCTTGTATACTGTAACTATTTCTAGATGACAGTGAGTTTTGTAAAGGAAAAAAATAAAACATTCATTGTAGAAGAAGCATGCTTTCTCCTGTTTCTGAAGTTGCTCTTCATTTCTTATTGAAATAAAAAGGAATGATGAGTGTTTATGGTTTAATATGTTAAATAGTGGTCAAAGACGGACTTATTTTAATGCTTGGCATAGACTTAATAGAATATCTTAATTTATATATAAATTGTATGTCTGTCTGTGTGGATAGATAGATGGCTATACATACTGCACAATTCCATATGTATATTATATAGTTTTTAATATGTTCATATGTGTATATAAATGATGCATAGGTATTTTTCTATAACCTGCAATTATGTCTCTGTAGCTCTCATTAACCCTAAACCCACACTAAATATGTGCGTATTTCTGCATACTGTAATATATAGCCATGTAAGCACAATTTATATTTTGCATATATAAATGCACTATACACACTTACATACTTTAATGGGTTTATTTACTAAACGTAAGCATATGTAACCTGTAATCAAAATTACACAATTTGTGCTATTTATGCCTGACATATTGACCTTGTGATGTGATATACAGTCTCTGATATATTGATATTGTTCAAGCTTTGTAAACAAATACAGTCCCTCAGTGATGCAAGCAACATTACAACCACATCCGCCAATGTTTTTTATTGAATTCATTTTTAGAGCTTGTACTTGAAACAAATGACAGCATTTTAATTCCAGAATCAAGACAAAAATAAACCACTCAAATAAGAATTTTCAAGGTGTGAGCATCAGTTAAAATTACGCCCACCTGCTTCAGCATTTTTAGAAAATAAAATAAAGCAATATATAAAATTGGATTTTAAAAGTCAGTCCATCACAATATCCACAGAGACGACCAGAGACCACACATTTAAGATGTTACACTGAGCACAAACAGACGCCTGACCTGTTGCTTGTCAACTCTGAGCGAATGCTGTCATCTTTGGTGCCATTTCTCATTTGAACAGTCATAAGATGCAGGTGAGCAGTGCCAGAGATTTTGAAATGAACAGGTGGTGGAGGCACAGGATGAAATGGAACTGAGACATGGAAGGAAGAACTAACGGTCCAGTGAGGTAACAGGGGAAAAGAGACCCAACACACTCTGAAAACACACACACACACAACTAATGTCAAAAGTGGAGCTCTAAGCAATAGCTTACTTTGCATTGAAGCATTTACAGTCCTGCATAGTTATTCAAACTTACAAACTAAGGCGTTTTATTGACAGTCTTGGGAGTTCTTGTACTATTATTAAGCAAAACTAAACTGAAAGTTCAAGTAGGCTATAATCTCATAATTTTTCTCTATGAAAAGCTTTCACACGATTCATTCATCCGTAAAAGAATGTTTTTTTTCTTTTCTTTCACAAGGTCCAGTGAGATACGCAGCACCAAAGACAGCAAGACATCTGCACGCACAGATGAGAGGAACATCATACGTACTGACCTCGAAAGAAAATATATCACTTAATATTAATGTATATTTTATATACATACCCATTTTATTCTACTAATACACTTAAACATCATAATATATCCCTGTCGAAAAATTATAAATAATTTACCCATATGTATTATTAACAGCTACTATTCTAACAGTCTGTAGAAGGAAACGGTTGGACTATCACATCCCTTTAGGAGTTCAACAAAAATCTACTAAGAAAATAAACACAGGAATGCACGTTTCCAGCCAACATTAACTTAAATAGAAATTATGTTGCTTTGTTTCGTACTCCTCTCACTTCTTCTAGCTCTATGTCCACAGTGATTAAGGTCTTGTGTAAACATGTTGACAAACAATAAAATTAAAATGCACCCAGCTCACTCCAATCGTCCAGAACACTGATCGATTAAAAGCAGAATGACATTAATTGAAGAAGAGTCGTTAATGAAGTTCAGTCTGAATGAAAGCGCAGTAGGTGTTCATCCACGAGCAGCTGAAAACATCTGTCGCCAGCGGTGTCCGCCTGTACATTCTGGTTGTGGCGGTCAGTGGGACTTTCTCTTCGTGTCTCCCCCCTGACTTTGGTTTGCATCTGTGGAAAATCCACACAAACTCTTCAGTTAAAAGATTTCACGAAATAAGCATTTCAAATGACAACAAATCTGTTCCAAAACCCAACATTTGCCAATGCAAAGGCTGTTCCAAACCACAAGCGTCCCGTAGAAAATACCTCGTTTGGCCTCTAGTCTTTGTGGATAGTGCAATCCCAGAATACAATGTGACAAACTTGCGAATTGAGGCGGGATGATCAAGGTAAATCAGTTATATACGTATTATTTTATACTGAAAAGTATTTGACAGAAATTGGTTTGCTTTTTAATAAAAAATACAAATTTCACTGTGTGTTGTTCATAAGTTTGGAATTAAGAACTGGCTTCATTAAAAAAAAAAAAAAAAGTGCATGGATACAAAAAAAAAATAATAATAATAATAATAATAATAATATAACTTCATTGTCATAGTTGCTTTCATGGAACATTTTATAGTCTTGTGAACAAATGACCTCTCTTTATCACTTAAAGAATAAACAAACTCAAGTTATCAGTTTAAATCGGTCTAATGACTGATTTATAAGTCAGTATTCTTTATCAATAACACTTTAAAATAAGGTAACATTTGTTAACATTAGCTAATGCATTAACTAACAATGAGTAAATATTAACAGAGGTTCATAAATGCTGTAAAATATGCTACTACTTAAAATGTTGATAACTCACGTTCGTTTACAGTGCATAACTGTTGATGGACAACTTTTAATCTTAAAAAAAAAAAAAAAAAAATACTACTACTATCCTAAATGTTAAGATTAAGATAAGTTTAATAAATGTATAAGTATGTTAACTAATGTTAACAAATGAAAACTTATTGTAAAGTGTTACGTTTCATCATGCCTTACATTAACAGGAAACCATTACAGCTCCTAAAAATTAATAAAAGAATCATAAGCCAGAATCACTTAATAACTAATTTTGTGAACAAACTAAACATTAATATTGTGCCTGCCGTATAATAATTCCAATACTTTTTTGCGTTGTTATTTTTGATAAGAAACAAGTTCCCATTTCAAAACGGTCAATTTTAGCGCGAAATTCAAATAATAAATGTGGGTTTGGCGCGCTTTAATGCAGCGCGAAAGATCGCTGTAGGCGCGTCAGCACAAGCGGCAGAGCGGAGCGCACGTGAACCGATCTCTTCCACTTCAACACCACGAAATAAATATGAATGAACATCAGAAGGTATGTTGAAAGAAACAGTACAATTTACTGAAATCTATCGTCTCATGTATTCGCTTAATCGGTGTTTGAACCACCGAAATACGTCAATGAAACAGCTTGTAAACAATCGCAGGTAACGCTACATTTACCTCAGGAAACACAATGTCGATAGTTAGCTGCAAAAAATATCTCTAGACAGGAACATTTTGCTAAATACATGCACAATTACAAGTTCATTGTTTAGTTAACCAGTTAGTTTTGTCTTAATGTATGTTTGAATAAATATGTCATGAATGCAATAACAGCCATCATTTAAATACAACGAATTTAAGTTGAACATGCTAATATCATTAAAAGGATAATATAAAAACTGCCTTATGTACATTTACATGTTTGCATCCAACGTTTTGAGTGTACATCTAAAAATAATCAGAAATTACACTTAATACTTTATTAATGTAGCAACTGATAAGGTTCCCTGTATAGTTGACAGCATTAGTGGAGAGATTTCTTTCATTATGAATATCTATAGATTACTGCACCTG
This sequence comes from Spinibarbus caldwelli, assembly GCA_039654775.1. Classification (NCBI taxonomy): domain Eukaryota; kingdom Metazoa; phylum Chordata; class Actinopteri; order Cypriniformes; family Cyprinidae; genus Spinibarbus; species Spinibarbus caldwelli. Next base: position 5,886,303 of record CM077237.1, read on the forward strand.
AAATATTTCCAAATGAATTTAATCAAAATTGAATTGTGAAATCTGTGTCAGTACCCAGCCCTAGTAGAGTTCCTCAAGAGAAGCGTCCTAAACGTGCCACGTTTAACGGTAACAGAGTTGCGACCCATAAAGAAGTGTTCAAATCAATCACTTGAGGTTCCACTTCAGTTAGGATGTTCCCTTAGAAGGTGGCTGCCTATGTAGACACACTAGGTTTTGGAACAGAGCTAATGCCACACTAATGAAACACAAAAAAGGACTGAAACAAGCAGAGGAAGTAAAGGAACGGTCAACAACCTAAAACTACGAGACAGCAACAGTGAGCTGGAGGGTTTCTGCAGCGTTTACCTGAGAAAGCAAGCTGCAAGTGGGGAGGTAGAGCAACCTGAGACCTTGGCTGAAGACTCTTAAACAGATCTGGGGGACGGCAGGACAGGTGGAAAGAAAGATGGACAGAGGGAGAGATGGAAGAGTGCACAGCAATCCAGGAGCAAATGAGATGGGAGGAATGCAGCACCAAAACAGGATGTGAAGTGGAGAAAGAGGAAGAAAATTGAAAAAACAGATTAGGGAGACACGGAAAAAGACTCAGACAAGCCACGTTACATAAACAGCCAAACACGATACACGCGAACATACAAGCAAAACCCCGAGAGCCGCTCTGTGCTTGTGTACACACACTCACTCTGTGCCAGGGTGTATCCTGAGTTGGTACCAGGTGAAGATCCCATGTTGCTGCAGCCAGGAACTCCAGGGCCTGGAGGGTTGAAGTTGAGGAGCGAGGGGAACTGGAAGGGTAAAGAAACAGGCACTAGACCCCCGAGCATCCCGAAACCCAGGGGGAGGGAGGGGGGCACTGAGCCCAAGAGGTTACTTGCTGAAGCTGAAGACACCTGTGGGAAAGATTAATGGTTAGAAAGTACTGTTGCTAAGTTCACTCATTTCTGTTGTGTTTGTTTGGATAGGTGATTAAATTAAATTATTTTATGGAAATTATCCACAAATACAATGAAAAGTTGTTGACAGGTCATAGTGCTGGGCGGTAATTGGTTTATATCACGGTATTTTCTAAATTATACCGGTTTCACGGTATATGACGGTATTTATTTTTTTCATGCAAGACCGGGTGTTAACCACATTTTCTACTGATTGAGAGAGGAAAAACTGCAGTAGATTGACTTAGAATGCCCGATTTTACTGTCAGGGTGAGCGAATATTGTAGAAAAATTCCACACTAAATAGTGACTAAACACGACCCATTAATACAGGTTAACCAGGAGTCACTCTCATTTATAATCGCGACATTGTCTGATAAAATCAACATGCATCTAACGTTACACTAAAGAACAGCTATGAGGTGGTTTTGGCTATATTACTTTTTTGTCTCGTGCAGCGCACTGCCTGCGTCTGAGTAACAAAAAAAATTAAAAAAGTGCATAATATTAAGAGAGTTTCTCTGTCATCTCATTTTGTGTGCCAAATATATCTATTTGTATAAATTAATTGGTAACGCTTTTACAGTAAGGTGTTATAATGTATTACCTAACATGAATGAACAATACATTACACTATTAATCTTTGTTATTTAATAAAAATACAGTCGTTCATTGTTAGTTCATGTTAATTCACAGTGCATTAACTAATGTTAACAAACACAACTTGTGATTTTAATAATGCATTAGTAAATGCTGAAATTAACATTAAGATTAATAAATGCTGTAGAAGTATTGTTCATTATTAGATCATGTTAACTAAATGTAGTCAACTAATGTTAACTAATGAAACTTTATTTTAAAGTGTTACCAATTTATTGCGTAATAATTGTAATTAATTACATATGTGACACTGGAGCACAAAACCAGTCTTAAGTAGCACAGGTATATTTGTAGCAATAGCCAAAAATACATTGTATGGGTCAAAATGATAAATATTTATTTTATGCCAAAAATCATAGGATATAAGATCATGTTCATGTTCCATGTTCCATCAAAACTTAATTTTTGATTAGTAATATGCATTGCTAAGAACTTCATTTGGACAACTTTAAAGGCAATTTTCTTAATATTTAGATTTTTTGCACCCTCAGATTCCAGATTTTCAAATAGTTGTATCTTAGCAAATCTTGTCCTATCCTAACAAACAATACATCAATGGAAAGATTATTTATTCAGCTTTCAGATGGTGTATAAATCTCAATTTCAAAAAATTGACCCTTATGACTGGTTTTGTGGTCCAGGGTCACATGATTTTCAAAAGCTGAAGTGATTACCTTTATTTATTTGTTAGAATATGTATAACGCAATATTTTAACTAATTGCAAAAGCTGAATAATCAACTAAAGTCTACTGATTGATCAGTGAAATAATCGACGATTAGTCGATTAACCGTTCTAATAATCGTTAGATTAATCGATTATCAAAATAATCATTTGTTACAGCCCTAGTCATCACATTTCACTAATTCTACAGCTTCAGAACTTTCACGCTTAGTAACACATACAGCTGTGACCTCGCCACAATGCAATAGTGAAAAGAGACCCCTCTCAAACAGTGTCGCGTTCCGAACGTTATGTAAATGACACCAATATTGCAGTATTTTAAAAAAATTTATTTTAAAAATTCATATAAGAAAAATAGACACCAGTATTTGGTATGAACTGGTATACCGCCCAGCACTAACAGGTCACTTATAATACTGACAAAAGATACCCAGAGAGACAAGTGGTATTTTTCCAAATCTTTAAATAACGTATTATGCAGATTAAACTACAGTACTGTTTAAAAGTTTGTGGTCCATAAGATTTTTTTGTGTTGCAGAAACAAATACTTCCATTCAGAAAGAACACACTGAATTGATGAAAAGTAAAAAAAAAACAATTTGTAACAAATGTCGGCATTGATAGCCTTGTGGGCAGCGCGCCGAGTCTGCCGACATACAGCGCCACTGCGCTACGGGCGTCCTGAGTTCGAATCCCGGCTCGAGGACCTTTTCCGATCCTGCTCCCTCTCTCTCTCTCTCTCTCTCTCTCTCTCTCTCTCTCTCTCTCTCTCTCTCTCTCTCTCTCTCTCTCTCTCTCTCTCTCTCTCTCTCTCTCTCTCACACTTTGCTTCCTGTCAACTCTAAAACTGTCCTATCATCATTAAGTCAAAAACAATTGAATTTTAAAATATATACAAATACAAAACAGTTATTGTAAATTGTAATATTTTCACACTTACTGGTTTACTGTATTTTTGATCAAATAAATGCAGTCTTGGTGACCATAAGACCCTAAAAACCCACAAAAATCCATACCAACCTTACTGATCCCAAACTTCTGAATGTGTCATCCCTAATGTCCTCGAATAAAACATGAATAAGGCCACCTACATTTGCTCCCAGGTAAATTCATGTTAAAAACGTAACCATGTCATTGTATTGTATGATTATGTATTGATTCAGGTCACTGTGATATACTGAAGAAATAGAATATACTGTAGTGCTCACAGTTTGACAGTGAATGTTGTCTGGAAACACGAGTAACAATTCTGTTTACTTTAAGGTCAGCTGTGAGAAGAGTTTGCACACAAAAAAAAAAAACCTTATTATTAAATCAATTATGCCATAACAGTTTCTTTAAAGAATGGCAAATAAGACACGTTGTAATGTCAAATCAACAATATCAAATACACTTTAAAAGCACATTACTGAAGAGAAGAAAAAAAGTGACACTGTTTAGAGCTTAGAAAGAGCTAAAAAAATAAATAAATAAAAACCCTAAAAATAACTTATAACCTTCTGAGTGGGGGAAAAAAAGCTTATGGGCACTGGAAAAGCACAGCACAAACAAATGCAAGGTAATGATTAATGACTAATGATTCTCAGGGAACACAAATACTGATCTACTAAGTGATCGGCTACTGAAGTCGCTTTGCATAAAAACAGCTGGCAAATGCATACATGTAAAGTGCTACCATTCAGAGCTAGAAACAGGTTTAGCATGACCAGACATTTTGTATAAACAGGTTTGGAGTGATTGAGGCTGTTGGACTCACCTGTGACAGATGAGAGGAGACAGGAGGAGAGGGCAGGGTCATGGCTGATGCCCGACTCGTTGAAGACTTGGCACTCTGACTTGTCCCTCCCACTGGCCTTTGCCGCTGGCTGTGATTGGCTGGTACTGCTGAAGGGGCGGGGATACTGTCCTGGCACCCTACAGACAGGGGTGTGGCCATCGGGGCAGTGTTGGTGTTGTTTGCGCCACCACTGGTTGGACTATTGGATTTGTGTCCACCTGCAAAACTGTAACTGGCCTGTCCTGATCCAGATTTGACTCCAGATCCCACTGCGGTTCCTTGTGAGGTAAACGGCGGCCTGAAGTTTGGACTCTTGGGGCTGTATTGGTGCAAGCTGGGGATCATTTGAGGTCTAGGGTGGGTGAGAGAGGGAGATGATGAAGGCGAGGGTGAGGATGAAGGAGGAGGAGTGGGGGCAGGGGGTCGTGGTGTGAGTTTGATAATAGGAGAGCTGCTACTGTGGGAAGACTTGGTGAGCGTGGCCTGCATGGGCGTGATGAAGTTTGACTGGTTGTGTGGCATCGAGGGAGTCTTGGCCTGTGATAGAAGGGTGGAAGGAGAGGAAGGGTTTGGAGGAGGAGACTGCTGAGGGTTCATCTGTGAGGGATGAGCGTTCATACGAGGCTGCTGGGAAACCACAGTACCGCTACTAGTAGTGGATTTGTTAGCACAGTTTTTAGTTTGTCCAACAGGGGGCGGAGTCTGAACCAACTTCACTCCCATTGTCCCAAATGACCTCTGCTGTGGAGGCAAGAGAGGCGAGGCGGTAGGAGGCGGACGGGGTTTTGCAGACTGTGCCGTGTTCATTCCTGAAATGCCAGCTCTGTGAGTGGGCGTTCCCGAGGGTCTCTGCACATGCCCGCCGTCCTTTAGCATCCTGAAGTTCTCGCCTCGCATGGAAGATAAGGGAGACGAGGTGAGCGGAGAGGAGAGGGAAGGAGAGGTAGATAGAGTGCTCATATTCGCCTTGGAGATACCAGAAGACTCCATTTTTGCTGGAAGGGTGGAATGTGACAGAGGAGAGGAGTAGTGGCTGACTCCAGATGAGGATCCAGGGACACTGGGTGAGGATGCGGTGGGAACACCGTTGTTTGGCATCAGACCCTTGGCAGCGTTACTGAGGAGAGCGAGAGCTTGGGAAATGGAATCCAGAGAGTTAGCAGCCAGATCCTCATCCAGTGAATCCGAGAGGCAGATGGGTTCAGAGGGGGAGGAGGGCGGTCTGCACGCTGGGGCGGGTAAGGCAGGCGAGGCAGAGGTGGATCCAACACCTGGAGCAGGTCTCTGTGTCCAGCTGACCTCCTGAAGAAAAACGATGGCAAATGCAGAGCGATTAGAAATGTAACCACAGTCAACAGGAGGACAAATAAAACTGATGAATTTGCACTGGGTTTGAATATATGGACGTAATGGTGGAAAACTGGTTCAAATTTACATACCGTCATTTTGGCAGCTTTTGGGGTTGGAACAATTCTTTTCTTGCCCCTGTTGAAAAAAAAAAAACAATTCAACAATCACAATGAAGTATTAAAAGCCATTATTGGAGTAGTTTAAAGACCTGTTGATGAACAATCGGTGCAATAAACATTGCAATTTGAATGTTAATGCATTTGTTCAGACCGTCAACATTTGCATGGCTTCAATGCAACAGATTGCGAATAAATCTGACCAACCAATAAGATTTGCACTTCTGGTCACATGACCAGATAAAACTCTGACTTGGTGGTGCTCAAACAGGATTTAGTAGAGGAACAGTTCAGAACTGGTTCTCTTTCTCTTTACTCATGCAACGGGCGTTCAAAAATCTGAACGCCCGTTTGAAAACATGTAAATATTGTTTGACCTCCTTTCCACTCTCTGATAAGCAGGTGTCAGAATCAGAAAGTTGCACGGTGCTTTGTGCACAGGGGTATTTCTGCTTTTCTGTAAGTGCCACCAACAGTCATTTCTGTGCTTTGGTCTGACGAGACAAATCGCATGCAAAAATTTGGTCAGATTTTCATTCCAAAAATTTGTGTTGATGTGAATAGGCCTCAAAAGAGAGATTCTCCACATGATCCCACTGCCCTACATCAAGTCTGTACCTTTTAAACATCTGATTTCCATTGCAAAATCAAACCTTCCATCTTTAACCTACATGATCTACTGTCAAATCTACTGCAAACACAAAGTGGCCAACATTAGTTGCTCATTCTCTCAAAATCCACTTTTTGACTACTTAATCCACATGAAGAACATCAATGAAGAGAAAATACACCTGGGGGGTATTCCAGAAAGCAGGTTATGTGAAATGCCCGGGTATGTTTGAGGATAAGCAAGCGGATAACCTCAGCTTTCGGTTCCAAAATCGGAGGTAACTTTCAGGGTTTGTAAGTAACCATAGCAACTTGCTCTCTGAAGATAACCTGCTCTGGAGCAGGTTATGTTCCAGGGTTAGTTCACTTCAGCGCTATTCAACAGCAATTAAGCACATGGTCTCAAACTCAGCATTGCTTTAGAAAAGTCTGAGGGACTCCCTTATTAGGGACTAACATTAGGTTATATGTGTTGTCCTCTAGGCAAGGAGACATGAGAGACCACTCACAAAACCTATTAATATTTCAGGATGTCTGCCATCAACTGAAATTAGAAGGACATCTATAGCATAGTGTGCTAGAATTAAAACTTTTCAATGAAACTTTAGAAAGTGTCATTTCAAGGGGTAAAATTAGTAATTTTATATCACTGCGGGATATATCACAATTTTCAATACAGTTCAAGTAAACATAAGAACATAAATGAGCCTAAAGAAAATTTAAAAAAAATTCTCCACATCATTCCAATTTTAATAAACCAGCCAGGGAAAAAAAAAAAAAAAAAAAAAAAAAAAGTTTTAATATTCAGAATATTTGAATTAAACATTTCCTGTATTTGGACGCATAAGTTCATAAATCATCTTTAGTAAGATCACTTGGACACTCTGTTGCTAACCTTTAGCCAAATAATTTATATTTTTTATACAACAGCAACTCACCAATAAGGTATATATTTAGACCTGGATATATTTGCATTGACATTAAACTCATTTTATGTGCTATATAGAAAACTCACTTTGCATATCACTTTTCTCATACGCATCTGTTAAAAATAGGCTTGTGTTTATCATGGACCCTTTATATATGGTCATATGCAAAACCTAGCCTAAAGAGACAACACAGCTTACCCACTCAAACATCTTACTCTTCTCCCCACTATGTATGTTCTATTTGTTGATATCAGTGGTGCAAACATTAGTTTAAATATATATGAAGAGGTTGATCTACTCACAGGCCAGTGAGGTGACCATGTACAGCACGACTCTCCTTAAAAAGCATCCTGAAAAAAAGGAAAGAATCTTCTAGTTACATGTTATTTTACTAGAAGAAGGTAATGCAAGCACATAGTCAAACACACACCTGGTCTGCATCCAGCCTTTGGGCCAAAGTGGCTTGACTTCATTCTCCATGAAGGCTTTGAGATAGTCCTCCACAGACAGAGAGCACTGCTCCAGCTCATAACAGCTCAGCTTCACACGCACCAGGTTACACAACAAAGTCCTGGGGGGGAAAAAAAAAAAACACACATGCACAGAATTATGGGGCAACCATTGATTTCTTACAATGTCTATTAGTAGCTCTGCTTCATTATTAATGATTTTAACTTGTAAAAGTAAAAACCTGAGTTTGTCATCCCATATGAACTTCTTCCTTGGTCCCATCACCCTCTTTCCTGGTTTCTCTTCATCATCATCCTCTGATCCGTTCTTCTCTCCATCTTCTATCTGCTGCCTGTGACACACACACAGTCAATCTCATAATCTCTCTATATATCCACGCCATCCGTTTATCATTTTCCACAGTCCATTCCACTAATCTAAACAAGCAAATCATGAAAGCAGAAAGAGGCAGGAAGCTGAGAAAGTTTAAGACTTACTTAGCTGCAGCTTTTGCCATGCAGTCCATGTTATATCTGGCAATCTGCTCCGGCATCACGCTGCACACGGCGAGTTTGAGCTTTAACAAGGGTGTGCGCAGGCGATCATCCTGATTAAAGAGAAAGACAACATGGAGACATTTGAGAGATAAGTATTGTATCCAGTGTTGGGAAACTGATCTGAAACTATAACCTGTCTTACAGCTACAAGCTAGTCATAATTTAAAGTAGTTAAAACTATAGTCAATCACATCTGTTTAAAAATGACTGCATGTATGGTATGTAATCTTTTGCAATCTGAATTAATTATCTGGCACAAAACTATGGCTCTCATGAGACAGCGTTAAAGTTGAACATATAAATGTATACTAAATAACAAAAACAAAACTAGAAAACACCCTAATTACACTTGGAACAAAAAATAATGAATAACGGAAGCATTTAACAACAAAAGAGACAAAACTTGTTTTACACAGCATATAGAATAACTGCGACCACAGTGCTCTACACAGAAAATAGTCATTTCTGGGTAACAACATTGAATATTTTCATTAATTATGGTCAGAAATGATAAAATTGTTAATGGGAATGGCCAACTATAAATTACTACTATAATCTTGACCGTTGAAGAATGTTATTTAAACAATGAGGAGGGTGTCACATTTACTAAATATTAATGATTCTAAAAAAAAGGAGTCCAAATTCCAAAGTATAGCTATAAACTACTTCGATCCTCTGGATGCAGTCAGAATAGGACAAGAAAATTGGAACTGGAGAATAATTTATTTGAACCAATTCATAATACTCCAAACTAACCTATTCATTAAATTTTTTTATGTCCCAAGAGAGAGGTGTTCTAGGAGAGTGTATGTTGTTATTAATATGAAGCATCATGCTACACTATTTTAAAAATAGCTGACACAACTGAAAGATGTAGTTTAGTACCATTGCTACTTTTACTCCAATACTAGGATCATTACCAAGTACAAACACAACAAATATTGTTCTGGTGTTAGCATATAATCTCAATACCCTATGAGAAAGTAACATATAGTCCTTCACCTGTATGTTGAGGCTGAGTTTCTTGAGTCGTTTTAGCAGCGCCTCCTTGTTACAGGGCACAAAGGCTTCCAGGTGAGAGTACACCTCCGAACGAATGTTTGCCGGCTGCTCCTGAACCTGCAGCTCAATACTGAACGAGAAGAAAAACGATCAACGACAAGAAACAATAGACTACGAGAGATTATCACCGAATTTAAAGTCACAAATAACAGCTGAGATTTTACTTACTCCAGCAAGATATTATTCATATCCAGAGTGAAGAATTTCTTTCTGCCTTCTTGATCAAATTGCCTCGATGCCTGAGTTCAAATAAATAAAACAAAAATCAAGTTAGGCTGGAAAATGGTATTACTGTCAGAACATGAAGTCCCTGAAGTGTTTTTAAAATGGGAAGTGGATTTGTGGGCGTATATTCGCTCTCTTGCTCTCTCTGTAACTCTAGGCATTTACCTTCAGTGAAAACATTTAATGTATTACATTTTAAAGTTAGATGTAATGCAGTTTATATAACAGGTAGCTATCACCAAAAATATTCAGTGGCCTTTATTCTTATAAAATTCATCTGCTCTCGCATAACAGGCTGGAACAGATTTTAAACCACTTCTGATGGATTTATAGATGTAATTTCATACATTTTATTCTTATGTCTACTTATAACATTAGCAAAAGTAATCATTTCTAAGACTTATGTAAAAACCCCTACATTGCTTTGCTCATGCATGGGCTGTGGATTTGTACATCCTTCAAAAGCAGTCTCTTAGCAAATCCTGCAATACATTGTGAGAGATTCACAAAACAGACTGTGCTGAAATGTGTCTCTGAAACTGATAAGATCAGATTGAAATCATCAGGGATCTTGTTAAAAATAAACTTCAGTCAGCTAACATTAGAGACATAAAGAGTGTTTTTTTCAGTGTGGAATGAGTAGATGGATTTTCGAGTTCTTAAAGCCCCCGGTATGGTTTCGACTTATTTCAAAAGATCAAGAATATGTTTTTTCCTGACATGACCCTGTTTAACTGAAAAGACGGCTGCAGAAAAATAACAAAAACATGACTCACAGCTCGTAGGTCTTCTATGCGCTTGATCAACGGGGCTGGAAGACCATCAGGGAGAGGTGGAAATGAGATGAGACCGCCCTGTTCTCGATTCAGTCCCCCTCCTGCAATCTTGTGCCCCAGTGATGAACCCAACCCAACCTGCCCGTTCTCTCTGCCTGATGGGGGCATCTGGGGCCCTGCGTCCAAAAAACTAAAGTCCAGGTCATGCATGAGATCCTGAAGCTCGCTTTCATTGGCCGAACTAAGCAATGACATCATGGCGGGGTCAGTCGTCAGGTTGGCTAGTGAAAGGTCATTATTGTTGGCATTGCCTTGGAGATGGGAGTTCTGCAGTAAGTTGTTGGAGTTGGGAGTGCTTGTGAGACCAGGGCCCGGATGAGACACGCTGGCATCCCGTTTCCGCATCTCTTCCTTCTCTCGTGTGAAACGGCGGAGCATTGCAGCCAGACAGAGTGAATCCTTCATCAGCTTCTTCCTCTTCTTCTTCTCAGGACGATGAAGGCTCAGACCAGCCACTCTGTGAGCAAATATATGGTCAAAAACGGATAAAAACTGCATTCATAATTAACTAATCCACATCAACGACAAGTTTACACACTTTGGAAAATCAATCACAAATGGCTTCTTAATGGAACACTTCGCTTTTCAGAAAAGTAACAATTTAAACTGCGTGATTTATACAGGTATCAGTTTGACAAAATGTATATATACAAAACAAATTCTTACCCTTGTTTAGCTCCTTTGTTCTTTCTGGGTTTTTTCTCCTGTATACTGATTCCATCTTTCTTCTTCCTTTTTATCAGTGGTTCCTCTCCACCTTTCATCTACAATCAGAAAACACCATATTATAAGACAAACATCATAAATAGGTTCTCATGAAAAACAAACTCTTAAAGGGATAGTAATTCTGCCATTACTCACCCTCATGTCATTATAAACCCATAAGATTTTGTTAATCTTTGAAACACAAATGAGGATATTTTTTATTGAAACTTGAGAGATTTCTGTCCCTCTACTGAAAGACTATTCCATCAAAACTTGAAGAAAAAAAAACTAAAAAATGAGTCACAAAGTTAATAAAAACACAGCATATGATTAAATTGTTTTAATCCAAGTCTTCTGAAGAGACGCAATCACTTTACATGATAGACAGATTTAATTTATGCTTTTATTCACATATTGTATGTCAAAAAAGCACATTAGAGCTTTTGTTTACCATATTTGATGAGCTCTATGTATGTGCATTCATCAATGTTTCTATGTGAATAAAAGCCTGAATTAAATCTGTTCATCAAAGCGATCACGTCTCTTCTGTTTAAACCACTCCGTTCATACAGATTTTATTCACGTTTTAAAGATGACCAAAAGTCTTATAGGTCTGCAACGACATTAGGGTGAGTTGATGAATTTTCATTTTTGCGTGAACTGTCTCTTTAACAGGTCTATATATCATTTAGTGGCCCTGTTTACACATGGTAACAACATCCGTCTGGGGTGATTTGATCACATGGGTTCAGTCGAGACAGATATTATAAATAGAAGTGTAAATGAGGTTCAAATTGTTTTGTGATCTGGTCACCCAAACCACATCTGAACGAAGTGACACACGAAGGGTTTTAAACTCTGAAGATTTCATGCTCCTTAATCTGATCTGATTTGGAAAAGCCATCCTTATACAGATACACACATTTGCGGTAAGATTAAAATTAAAATATGTATTTGGAAGCAACAGTATGTCAATTCTTTGCTTTAGCATAGTAACAGATGTAAATCAGAGATCCTATCTTTGACAATGAGATACATCGCAGATGCATAATAAAACTCAACGTCAATGTCAATCTGTCTCAACTGACCACTTCTGATTGGATCACTCACGATGGACACTAATAACCACATGTGCACAGGGTCACTTGGCAAAAACAAAGTAAACTCACCCTGGATTTTTCTTCTTTGCCCCCATCCTCTCCCTCAGATTCAGAGGCAGCTCTGAACTGCAAAGTACCCGTATTAATGTAGAATCCACCAAGCTTGGTGGTCAGGGAGGCTGGAACAAGCTCATCATACTGACAGGAAGAAGACACAATAATTTACAGAAGTATTACCCTGTTTGTTGCCTGTATTTCTGAGGCTATGGCCAGGCTTTAGGCCACAAAAATGACTTCAAAACCACACATTTCAAACCAATCCATAAGGTAAATCTAAATATATCCATCACTGACTTCAATATGAATGAAAAAATAAAACACCCCTTAAGTTCAGAGAGCAATGAGACAGAGTTGGTAAACAGCATGTTAAATGCCAATCGATCATCTCCATAGTGATGTCTGTCTGTTGCCATGGCAAGTGCCCACTCACAGCTTCCGAGTTGTCTATGAAGGGGTCACTCTCATCGTAGCCGAAGCCAATGTCAATCAAATCCTGCATCCGATCTTTCCGCCTCTTTTTCCCTGCGTTACCCTGTAAGGACGTCGGTGGTAGCGGCAACGTGACATTTGGCATTTGAGTGCCCACACATTTGAAAATGCAACTGAAAATCAGAGCAACACTTACGTATTTGCTTTCAAACTTTTTGGCCAGTGCCTCGACCTCCAGACGTTCTCTCTCCTCATCGTTAAAGGGATCAATGGGGTCCAGGGAAGACTTAGAATCTGGTGGATTCTTCTTGGCCTGTGGAAGGAAAATGTGTGAGCTCAATCACTCCAGTAAGGCTAGTTGGGCATTTAATTCTTCCAGTTAGGATTGGTGGATCAGAATGAGTACAAAACATTCTATATCAATACTATTCTGGGAGATTTTATTTTCCCATTCAAACGTAAAGGGACACTCCATCCAAAAATGGTTTGAAAAACCAAATGGTTTCAGTTCCCACTGATTTCTATTGTACTTTTTGTACATACGGTGAAGTCAATGGGAACCGAAACTGTGTTAGATTATCAACATTCTTCAAAATATCTATCCTTTTTAGGTCTATTCACGCTAAGGCCGATAGCTATAAATATTTAATTAATAATCATTATAATTCTATAAAAATAGGGAAGTTCACACACCAAAACTTTAACGATAATGACACAGGGGAACAATATCAATGAAATCACTTTCAAAAAACGATAAAGACAAATAATCCAGCTGACTTTAAAGAGTTTATGCATTTAAAGCAGCAGACAGCATAACTGCAACACATGCTTATAATAAACAAATCTGGCCTTTATTCAGTTTGAACTGGTGTTGCTTTAGACTCCATTGTCATGTTGTGCAGTAGTAGTAGTAGTATTATTGATATTATTAGTAGCAACCTAAAATGACACCGCTGATCATGTGATCTCAACATGAAGGCACACATGAGGTGGCGACCCACTTCATGTAGAACAAAACCCCTTTTTCTACAACACAGATAAACAGAGTCTTTATCCACCATTTTAATGATGTTTCTCAAAAATTACTTTCATTTATTTATTAACAAAACTTTTTTTAATTAGCAAAAAGTCCACTTTTAATAAAGCAAACCATCTGACAGATGTCAGAGGCCAGGGCTACATTCATAAAAGTTACAAGAACAGCACTTGAACGCAGTTAGCAGCAATTCAGCTCTCCTTTAATGATTTTGTGCGCACAGGGCCCTGGGGGCCACAAGGGTCACGTACTCAAAGTGCTCTAAAGTTTACGAGCAAACAAGATAGAGACACGTCATAAAAAATTAAACGCACTTCTCACTCGCTCATAACATATGTCACATGTAGAAGGAGATCCCCTGAAGAGGACTTTATTTTTGGACTCCACTGCTGCTAACAGGCTAACGCATGAGCAAACTCCGCAAACACAAGCAAGCGGTGGCTTTATAATACCAAGTAATGGTGTGACTAACGCGCTCCTCGCTGAAGTGATCGGGATAGTTACTGTACCTGTTGAGACTGGATGAGCTCGCTGTAGTTGAACTCGGCCGAGCATTGCTCGCTCGGCTCGGACAGACACAGGTTGAGGCGCACTGTCTTCCCTTTGGGCTCTTCGCCGTCTCTCTTCCCGATCAAACCCCCGCGGTCACCCGCTGTCGTCACCCCGGTCCCCATCATCTTCATCCTGCCGTCTCTGTCAAAACTCACCTCGGCGGCTCCGTCCTCCTCCAGCCGCCGTCTCCTGCCCTCCGCGCCCGGACCGCCGGCCAGGGCCGACAGGGTGACAAACTGCACTTTTCTCGGTTCGGCCATTTGGATGTTCAGTGTTCTTGGACACTCACTCACTCACTCACTCGCACTCAGCAGCGGGGCTTGACTTCGCCAAACAACTTGATTTAAAGAGCTTCACGCCGGATGGAAGGGGCGCTCGGAGGCGGTCCTGATGCTAGAGTCCCCTCCGCGCCTTACGGGGTGCGCTTGGGAAGGGATGGCCGGGTGAAAGTTGCTTTTGGAGGCGCAAGCATCCTCGGTCGCTTCGCTCGCGGGACTCAGGAGCTCCAAACAGCCATCTTAGATGAGAGAGAGTAAATAAAAGAGTGGAGAAGAGCGAACTGAGCCTGCGCGCACACGGACGCCGGAAACGGCGTGCGCAACGGAGAGCTCGCCCTGGCCAATCAGAGGAGGCCGACGGCAGCAGCGTGTCCAATCAGAGGCGGGCCTACAGGCAACAGACGCTCTAATGAGCAATTAGAGATGTTACAGTGGAAAAAAAGGATTCCCCTTGAACTAATACATAGATATGGAACTAACAGAGGAAAGTATTTTCCAACAGAATGTGCTTCAAGGTGTTTCCTAAGGACGCTTTATTGTATGTTAAGAGCTTCTCTTGTTTGGATTTAAATGGCACAGGAAATGTAATGTAATATGATGGTAATACTTTACAATAACGTTCCATTACTTAACGTTAGTTAATGAATTAACTCATATAATTTACAATAAACAATACATTTGTTACAGTATTTATTCATCTTTGTTATAATTAATAAAAATACTACTGTTTTTGGTCCATTAAATAATATGAACAGAGACAACTTTTGATTTAAACAATGTATTAGTAAATTATGAAATGAACTAAAATTAATAAAAAAGATTTTCATTGTCCGTTCATGTTAACTAACATTAACAAATGAAAACTTATTGTAAAGTGTTATTGATGCTATAACATTTTTCTAATCTTTTCTGTTAGGTTGTCACAGCCTGTTCTGAATCAATTTAATTGCCTTAGTCATTGATATCACTTGTTCCAAAGGTGTACAAATCTCATGCCTGAGCTAGATAACTAACATAGATGAATCTTCATAAAACCTATTAAATTAAGACATTTATTGTTCCCAAAACAAAACAATAAAGGCTTATGTTGCCTCAAGTATGAAAAGATATAAACTTTATTTGATGCATTGTCCATCTCACAGAAAACATTCACTTACATGGATACATTGTAAATATAGTTTTCTCTGACAGCTGCAAATATTAATAAAGATATAATGTAATAAACACTCAGTAAATGTTGGCTGCAATTATTGTAGCTTTATAAGAGCGTGAGATGTTTTTTTCTTTCTAAGATGTAACATCTGTACTGTTGCGATCACATATTTTGTTGACAGGCAAACAAGCATAAAGATACTATATAAAAAAAAAAAAAAATAGTAACATTTATGAAAGAATAAATGTCCAAGAACAACTACTGCAGTGCGTTAGCACATTTATAAATGCGATCAGAGAGCCACTCTGTTGTCTTTGGCCCATTTCTTCATGATGCGGATGATGTACTCCACTTGTGGGTTGCCAGTGCTCCTCAACATCGGCAAAACCTCCTTCAGTGTCTCTCTGAAAACAAAGCAAGCAAATAAAAAATAAAATATAAACACAGAAAACATGACCAGAGGTCAAAACTCAGTCTTTTGAGAGTTAAAGATGATTTAAAAGAATTTTGCAAAACTTGACTGAGCTACGGCTGTCTATTTTAACCCTATAAAGCTTACTGGATCATATTTGATACATAAATTTCTAAGGCCCCTAAATGATCAATATGATCAAAACTTTGCTGAAAAACCTGTTGTAACAGAGTCTACTATATGCCTTTTTCACCTGATTGATAATTTATACTTTTTTAGCAAGTAAAGAAAGTATAATTATAAAACTGTCCACCTTCAGGTTGTGGTACATGTGACATTTTGCTGTAAAATCTTACTAAATCTAATTTTTATATAGTAAACATAAGAATCATTTTTATATTGTTAGTGATATTTCAAGCTGAACACTTACTAGATGGAAGCAACTTTAGGTTAATTGATTATCCATAGATCATTTTTATTTAAAAAAAAAAAAGAAAAAGTGTTAAAATATGAGTACAAATATGATACAGCAGGCTTTTGAGGAACATTTATTTGTACATCTCTCATTCATCATTGAATTACATTGTATTGTATGTTTTGCCCTGCAATCAAAAGCTTTTAAAATGTCATCTTTTTGGCCATAGAAATATTAGCATCTGCAACCAAATTGCATATTTTTGCTCAGCTTGAGCCTGAATAAATCAGAGGTGTTTTTTCCTCCTCGAGTGTGACTTCCACATTCTCACTATATCATACTAAATGAGCCATAAAAGCCTGATGTATCAAATATGATGCTTCAGAAAAAAACACATGAAATTTAAAAGAAATATTTTGTCTAAAAGTTCAATAAACTCTTCTATTTCAAAAATTAGATTTTTCTGACTATTATTTCATATGTCAGGCTTTACTGGGTTAAATGTAGAACTAACAAGAGACTAATAAGAATTTAGTTTAATAATCTGAACCAAATAATAATGGCATTTAAATTGAATTTAACACATCATTCCTCAGGCATGTCACTGGTTCATACCTAGACTCTCGGCCTGCCAGTATGAGCTGGAAGATCCCAACACATGCTCCACGCTTCCCCTCCCAGTACTCAGGGTTTTGATCCAGTCTCTCTAGAGCATCAAATGCTTTAGCTGCATAATAGAACTGCCCCATCTGAAAAGAGGTCACAGAATAAATATAAATAATCTAATGAAATCTTCAGAAGAAAACCTTGTTTCAACAAGCAGAATCTGAGCAGTAGAAACAACAGCCATACAGCCTTTACAGCCTTTATTAAAAAGCAATTAGTACCCAGCTGATGTATGAATGAAAATGTGTTTATAGTTACGACTGGCTAAATCAGAATCTGCACCTTGTAGCAGTCATTTGCGATGAGCTGCAGGAGGCTGAAAGGGTCAGATGAGGTTTCCAGTCTCAGATAGAGCTCCCAGGCCTGTCGAGCCTTCTGATTCATAATGTCTAGAACAGAGGAGGGAGGATGACATCAGAGAGTGAGAGGTCTCATGCGGCTACAGAAATGCCTAATCAAAAAGAGTTGACATGTAAAAGACGCTTCCAAAGACTATTCCAGTCATTCATCTTCATTAAAGTCAAAACCAAATTTTACTAGCCTAGAACAGGAGATCTGTTGGCCACAGTTCAAAACTATCAAAGACATATAGCAGAACCTACAGCAGCGTGCCAACCAGCTCAGGTAAACGTAATCATTCTTGATCTTCTCATTCTGGATGAGCAGGAACACCTGTTCACATTAAATTTAGATTTAGTCATACTTGCAGATGGTTCCTAAATCGTATTTTCTGAACCACGGTTGTTCTGTACCTCTTCAGCCTCCCTGTAGTTTCCCAGGGTAGCCTTGGCCTGAGCGTAGTTAAAGTTGAAAGTGTCGTCGTTGTAGAAGTAACTCTACAGGGAAGCAAGATAGATATTTGACGCTGATGTTTTTAATGCTTCTGCTTTTAGTCCAAACACCCTGATATATGTATTACCTTGACTGAGTTAAGATATATAAGCACATCCTCAAACTGTTTGAGCAGGAAGAAACAAGAGGCCATACACTGCCTGCCAGGTATTGTGTCTTATAAGAAAAAAAACAACAGAAAATAGATCATTAAATGTGTTTTACATGTCCAAGACAAAGGGAAATGCATTCTCAGTGAAGCTAATGCACAAAACCTACATTTTATTTATGTGCTACGTAGCTAAATAAATAAATAAATAAGCAGTAAAGAAATAAATCCAACTGATACAAAATGAACACCTGACAAGTGCCTAACTGAAAAAAAAAAAAAAAAACTTTGGCGAGAAAATAAAGCTATTTGCCGGTCACTCTAGTGTCAACTGCAATGTTAAACAGAGATTAAATTTATAAGGTATTTATTTATTTCCTTTAAAGAACTCTATGTGTTACACTTATTTGCAATATGCCTTTTTATTTTATTTTACAGAACAACTAAAATTGCAATACTGATATTCATGGTTGTCCTAATTTCTCTCCTGTCAAGTGTCAAAACCACAGAGCGTTTACTTTTGCAGAAAACAAAAATAAAAGGAGAGACCTTAAAGCTTGTCTTTTGTTGACAACAGATTCTCATAACAAATTTGGGAAGATGAAGTTTGTGCGGAGCAGCAGTTACTATAAACCGAGCCGCTTTGAGACACTGAAAATATTAGTTGCTCGCGTGTAAATGAACACAGTGCCGTGCTTCAAGCACTCATTGGATCTACATGAATCACACAAATGGTTTATTTTGGATTCAAAATGACGATTTTACATTCCTACATTATGGACCATTTTAATAAAAAATATTTATTTTTATTTATAAAATAATATTCAATTTTTACCATGTTAGGTGCAAGTTAAATTTAGTAGTAAAATAGCAAGGACATATAATTGAGAGCCATCTTTCAGTCTAGGATGAGGCATAGTTTGTGCCAAGAAAACAAACTCTGTCACTGGCTCACTTCTATACAGCACAGGGGCCCGGCTGCTGAACCGGTGCTAATATTGTTATTGTTAGCCTAAACAATGATGTTACCGCATTCACTGGCTGAGCCTCCAACCAACTGGAAAAACTGCTGGGCAATTTTTAAATGGTCCCTCTGTGAAAATACACAAACATATAACAAGATAAGAAAACAGATTTGGGAAACATTTGGAAAACATGCGCAAAGGCTTTGAGAGGAAATACTGCTATCTGATATAAATAAACCTCACGAACCGATCCGATATCTTGTCCCAAAGCAGCATTCACCACCCCCTTCAGAATATATTCCTGTGAATGACACCAGAGGATAAAATGTTATCACGGGACCCAAAATGTATTTTAGAAATGAAATTTAATGTGAGGCAGAAAAATGAAGATGGAAAATGGTGATATATGTTGTAAAATATGATTTGATTAAGTTATAATAGTCGGTCCATTCATGCTGGTACTTCCAAGATGATCACAGCACAAATCAGCAGATAAAACACTTTATTATCAGTTATAAACTCTAATCAAGTCACTGACAGTAAATGAAAAGAGTAAAACAAGGTGAAATATGCATTAGGGTGGACTAAATACCTGGGGTGTGGTGGGCTCAAGGTCTTTGATTAGTTTGTAGGCCTCCTGTATGTCATCTAAATGTGAGATGGCAAAGTTAACAACAAACCTGATAAGCCAGTCTCGCTATATCTGCTAAAGACAAGAGGCCATGCCTGATCAACATACCTTGTCTGAGATAGTAGATGACCAGGTTGAGTCTGGCCTCTGATATGACGTCAATAAGAGGAGGCAAAACCTGCAAGGCCCCCTCACCCCCACGAAACACCACCAGATTGTGCTGAATGAGCTCTTTAGCAAACTGAAACGAGCTGGAAGAGATATCTATCAGGTTCTTCAACTCCGTCTAAAGAGTCAAGAGAAAGAAAAATGTTTATTAAAGAACTTAAAACCATGTTCATTGTCAACACACATGCATTTTACTTAAATGCATTTTATTTCTTAATAAATGTCCCAGCTGAACAAGTTAGTCAATTAATGTTTCATCTGAAATGACCTGAAACTAACATAACATTATTCTTTTTCATTCAGAATTTTTTTTTTTAATTAAATGAATTAATATTTTAATTTAGCAAGGACCCATTAAATTGATCAAAAGTGACAGTAAAGACATTTGC
This sequence comes from Spinibarbus caldwelli, assembly GCA_039654775.1. Lineage (NCBI taxonomy): Eukaryota > Metazoa > Chordata > Actinopteri > Cypriniformes > Cyprinidae > Spinibarbus > Spinibarbus caldwelli. Next base: position 5,906,391 of record CM077237.1, read on the forward strand.
ATTGTTACACAAAAAATACTTAAAATAAATGGGTTTTTTTTTTGGCGTTCTATTGATCAAAGAATGCTAATCTGTTTGCTGTTTTCAGCTGTTTTCAACATTGATAATAATAGAAAATTTCATGAACAGCAAATCAGCATATTAGAATGATTTCTGAAGGATTGTGTGACACTGAAGACTGGAGTAATGATAGTTAAAATACAGCATTGCATCACAGGAAAACAAAAAATATTTTTTTAAAAACACATTGCAATAGAAAACGGATATTTGAAACTGTAATATTACTTCACACTATTACTGTTCTTACTGTAGTTTTGATCAAATAAATGCAGCCTTGGTGAGCATAATAGACTTAAAAAAATAAAATGACCTAACCCAAACTTTTAAACAGTAGTGTACAATTAATGTTGTCTTTAGGATAATAATCATCAACTTTCATCTTGTGTATACTAGAAAGCATAGTAATGTAAGTGACCTCAGCAGCTTTGCCATTGTAGAGTCTGAAGTGGTTGCAGGCTTTGAGGTTGAGGGCAATAGTAGAGTCAGGAATACTCTGCAGATACACGGCCAACACCTCCTGAGACACGTCATAGTAATCCAGCTTATAGTAACACAGAGCCACATACACATTCAGGGCCAGAAAGTCTCTGCAGAATTGGAGAGAGACAAATCATTTGTCAATATTTATGTTGTACTGTACGAAGAATGTGTTGACATTCCATATAATAAAGACAGAATGAACAGCAAAAACATTGAACTAAAATTCACATTTTTTTTATATTATTGTACAAATTCATTGTAAGGCTTCTCAGAGGCTCTGGTTCATATATTGATGCAATCATGATGCAGTTCTGAAGCACCTGTTCTGCAGTAAGATGCGTTTGTAGATATCAATGGCCTCTTGGTAATGAGAGCGCATATAATGAATGGAAGCCAAGCTCAGCTGGTCCTCAGTCATGTCCTCCAGGTTCTGATGGAAACCCATCAGCTTCTTTTCATCACTGAACTTCACAGAGAAGAACAAAGCAGATAATATCGTTATCATCTGATGCACTACCATAATAACGTCCAGTAGGGCATAAAATATTATGAAAACTAACCTTATGAGCTAAATGAAAGAGCAGGCGATTCTGAAGCTGAGTTTTTGGCCCTGAAAAAGACAATAAAAAAAGTATATATTTCTAATAAATGCTGTTCTTTTTATAAAAGAATCCTGACAAAATGTATTACGGTTTCCATAAAATATTTTGTAGCACTGTTTTCAACATTGATAATAATAAGAAATGTTACTTAAGCACCAAATCAGCATATTAGAATCATTTCTGAAGGTTCATGTGACACTGAAGACTGGAGTAATGCCTGCTGAAAATTTAGCTTAACAATCATAGGAATAAATTATATTTTAAAATATAGGCAAACCAAAAATTATTCAAACACCACATATAATTTTAGATATATTTTTACTAGTGGGTGCAGAACACTATTGTTCATTTATGTAAGTGAGGATAGCAAAATAAAGTAAACTGTGACATATTATACCCAAAAATTCTTCATACAGTGGGCCACCAGTAAAAATGATAAAAAAAAAAAAAAATTGGGACCAAAAATTTGATTTGACACTTTGACCTGGCCATGATTTGTTACATACCTTTCTATCAAAGTTATCTGACATTATCAAGATGAATTTGTTCTGACACAGTTTAACTCTTGAGTTCTTGTCATATTTTATTACCATTTTCTAAACTATAGCAAATAAATTGTGATAATGTGAGAAATTTTGAAGGTGTCTGAATAAATTTTGGTTTGACCGTAATTCATTTGTGATTATCAAGATGAATTAGTTCTGACACCGTTTAACTCTGAGTTCTTGTCATATTTTATTACCATTTTCTAAACTATAGCGAATAAACTGTAATAATGTGAGAAATGTTGAAGGTGTCTGAATAAATTTTGGTTTGACTGTATATTCAAATAAAAAAGTTATTTTAAATTGCTATAATATTACTGACTTTACTGTATTTTTGATTTAAAAAAATAAATACAGCCTTAGTGAGCATTAGAGACTTCTTTCAAAAACATCCCAAACTTTTGACGGTAGTGTACAGTATGTGAAGACAAACCTTTTAATGCTGCCTCCTCAGCCTCTTTATAAAGCCCCAGGAAAAAGAGCGAACAGCCCAGATATACCCAAACATCAACTGGACACTCCGGCCTCAAAGTGAGAGCTTTGTACTCCTGAATATATGTAACAAGTGGAAATATTTCATGTTACATTCAACTAATTTCAAATGACAATCAGTCATAATGTCAAACACCCTCGCTCTTTAAAGGTGATTTATCCCCTGACCAAGCATAAACTGACTGAATCCAACATCCTGGTGTGTCTGCAGAATCTAACATCTCTTTCACTAACCTCCATTGCTCTCTTGTGGTCTCCCAAATGAAAGGCACAGTAGCCAATCCAAAGGTCTGCATGCTCCACTGACACGCCGCCATTACGCTGAAACTGGCATACAGAGTTTAAAGTAAGTTCATGTAAATATCATAGAGTTGGAATTGTAGGTCTCATGTGTACCTCTAATAGAGTCAGAGCTCCCAGATAGTCTCTTTGGTTTAGATAATCCTCAAGTCTTGGAATCTTTTTTGTTTTATTTTTCCTTTTCTTCTCATTAGAGCTGGTGGACGCTTCACCACCCACTGCTGGCTTCATCCGAGACAAGAGCTTCAGAACAGAAACAAGAGTGCTGCTATCAGAATGTACAACAGCTCAGATAAATTCTATTATTCCATTGTAATTATGTGCACACATAAATATTTATTCCGGTTTGTAATCTTTCATGCATATTGTACATACCTATTTATCAACTCATTTACAGTAGCACGGTCTTTTTATTTGATCGTAAGCATATGCACATATTTCATATACATTCTTATTCATTGGATATTTTGGACAACAGTTGCACATTATCAATGCAACGCAGCTTATCATTGCACAAAGTGAGTGTTTTGTAAGTAATCATTTATTATTGAAGACGGCATATGGACTACATATACTATACTATTATTTACACTACTGTTCAAAAGTTTAGGATCAGTAAGACTTTTTAATACTGAGAAAGTCTCAGTATGCTCATCAAGGCTTCATTTATCAGAAATCAGAAAAGTAAAAATAGTAAAACTATTATTAAAGTCGTTTAAAAGAACTATTTTTATATGTTTTATGATGTCATTTATTTGTGTGATGCAAAGCTGCATTTTCGGCATCATTACTCCAGTCTTCAGTGTCGTCCTTCAGAAATCATTTTAATATGTTGATTTGACTATTATCAATGCTGATGAATAGAATGTTCAAAAGCACAGCATTTATTTGAAATAGAAATCTTATGTAACCTTATAAATGTCTTCACTTTTGATCAAATTAATTCATCCGAGCTAAATGAAATTATTAATTTCTTTAAAGAAAAACATTTCTTACAATGCCTTTTATAAAATTCTATAAAACCTTCCTCTAAAACTATAGATATGTTTACTACTGTAATGTCTTAATTTCTCAGTGGAACATTCAAGTACTATCCTATCATGTACTGTGGGTACTTAAAAGAATTCAAGTTACCTAAGTAGGTAAGATTAATGCACAGTATTTTTAAATATTTTTATAGAGAACAAAAAATGAGGGTCACTAATATTGGTATAACCTATTTTAAATGGTTAGCTAGATATAATCACAAAGCAAGCCATTACATGAATTTAGTTGAGTTATTATACTAATAATTAAAACTACAAATAAATACAGTCACAAGATTTAGCTAAAAAAAAAGTCATGCTAATGGCAGCAGAAAACCTGACGAAGAAAAATTAAAAGTCACCACATTTTTAAAGTTTTTAAATTCACATATTGATGCCTAAACACACCAAAAAACACAATTATGATTGCTTGCTCGGAACATTTTATTGAATAAATTTAATAACTAACCAAAAACAGTAGATATTCTATGTTGTTGATACTCACCATGGTGATGATGCTTTACTGTCCACGAATACACAATCCTGAAACTAGCCTAGAGTTAACCATTCATTTTACTAGCACTCTGATCGCCATAAAGCCTATAAAAGAAATCGCTACATCTACAAATATCATCGACTTTAATCCATGTCCGTGAATCCAGGAACAGTATTTCTGTAACGTTAGATGAAGTGAACTAGCCAGATAGCCTACTAGCTAGCAAATTTGCTACGCAACTATGTTTAGGTGTGCGTACAAGATGTTAATCAGATCTGCGTTTGCGCTTGAACAAAAGCAAACGATCCTACCTCCTGAATGAAGTCAAATGATCTATTATAACGCAGAGCATGAATAAACGTGCTCGTCCTGTTGTGTGTAATGTTCTCTAGCCAAGCTAATCTCGACTGCCGTGTTCGGCTGCGCGGCATCACGATGTTGCTAAGCAACCCATTCTTCAACCAGATCAATGACAGAAGACCGCCATGTGATGATTCATGCTCAGCGCTTTGCCTTCTGTTTTTAATCAAAATATGGTTAATATATAACAGAAATATCGAAGGAAATATCTAAAAGTTTGTCTACCGGAAATACACATAGGTTGTGTTTTTTTTATTATTTTTTTTTTTTGTATTACTTTTTATTATATAAGACTACAGATGCCCCAGTGGCCTAATGGATAAGGCACTGGCCTCCTAAGCCAGGGATTGTGGGTTCGAGTCCCATCTGGGGTGGAACCTTTTCGTTATACCTTAAAAAAAAATACTACGACCATTATTTGATTGATACATATTCCAGTGATAATGTCCATGCACAAAGCAAAACTGGGCTTTGACTAACCCTGAAACAGGCAAATCTGAATCCAGCAGACGGTTTTAGATTCTAAAACCAGGGTTTCTGCAGGTTTGAAGGTAAATTTAAGACCAAAAATTTAAGGAATAAACTGAACGGAACACAAATTATGACGTCCTCTAAATGTAAATGTCTAGAGAACAGACAATGTATTAGCAAGACTTCATAGCTTGAAAACACAACTTTCAATTTCCAAAAAAAAAAAAAAATAAAAAAAAAACTTTAAAGCTTAAATATAGTAGTCAACATTTGAAGTGGATCAAAAAAAAAGTTCATCAGAGTTGTCCTAAGACAAGAACGGGTATTGTTTTGGTTTTAGGACATCTTTGATGAAAGGTTTTGATCCACAAATGTTGACTACTGTGCATACCTCCATTCCCAACCACTACAATGTGAAAATAACTTTTAATCACACTGCAAAAAGTGATATTCATCGGCAGTATTTTAGTCTTGTTTTCCAGTGCAAACGTCATTATTAAATATTAATAAAACGAGAACAAATATCTGCCAATAGCCTCAGAAAAATCAACTTAAAGGGATAAGTTTTCATGCATCATTGACAGTCGTTAGTTCTGGATTTAAGCATAAACTCATTTAATTTCAATTAACTTAAGGCCTTAATTTGCAGGGTGAATTAAGACTTCAAGACACTGAAAACCATTTTGATTCCAATAATGCTGAAAACTGTCAAACATTGTAAATTCAATTTTAATTTCATTGGTCAAACACCAAATGGCTGCTACACAATGCAATCTGTCACTCAAATGTCCACAAACAAGCTTAAAATATAATACCCAGTCAGTGTTTATGGAGTACTGTTCAGCTGACAGTACATTATCCCTTGATTAAGCCATTGCATATTCCACATAAGACCTGCTCATCTGAATTATTTGGTTTCACTCTAGACACTACAGCCTTAATTGCTTATCTGAAATCAGCTTAAAAAGAAACCATATCAGAAAACAAGATTTTAAAAACCAAATTTATTGATTTCACAAGCATGGTTTAATGCTTCACTTAAGACCAGTCAGCACTGGAGCCACCCCACTCTCCAGCCTGAGCGGTGGGAGCAGCAGACCAATCCTCAGTGGCAGGCTGAGCACTCCAGTCCTCTGTTGATAAGAGAGAAATTCAAGATTACACCAAATGTTACTCACACTTCATTATTTTGTACTGTACTTTTATTGCTACTAAGCATAAAACCCTTACCTGCAAACACCTCAGCTGGTGCAGCTTTGGCAGGAGCTAAAGTTCAGAAAAGTTGATTAGTTCATACAATTTTCACATGTTCACTTGAAATAATTATCTAAAACGGTTTGTAGTTTGCATTTACCAACTTTAACATGTGGGGAAACAAGCCTACTAGAAACAGCTTACCCTCCATGCCAGCTGGGAACTGCTGGATGGGCACAGATGGAACCTGAACACCTTCAGACCAGTCAGCAACCTCAGGCTGGTTGAAGTCAGGCACAGGAGCGGTCCATTCACCCTGGAACTCCTCCTTACCAACAGCCTTCTCAGCAGCAGCCTGCTCTTCCTTCTCAATCTAGAGGTAAAGCAGAGAACAATTAGCACACTTTTAATAGTAAATAAGCAACATTTTCAAGCTACACTAGAAATGTGATTCTGAATGTTGCTTGGCTGTATTTAAATTAGCCATATCAGCTTTTTAAACGTTCAACAGACTGTATAAAAGTGACAAATTATAAGAACTTCCATCTTACAAAATAAGTCCTTCAAAATTTGTCCTGAACAAATCGTCACATGACATTAAAAACTGGGCAGACCAAAAACTTGTTTTTCAGACAAGTTAGTACTACAATTTGGAGGTTCTCCACCCTTCAATAAATGCCCATGAGTCAGTCTAATATGACCAATATGGCACCTTAATCTTGTCTGGATGTAAATGGGTTTATGCAAATTTTTACCATAATCGGATTTATACAGTTATGAGATTCTTGGACTGATTCTGAATACATGGATGAGAAAAACAATCAGTTTTAGAATATTTTGCATCGTACCTCCTCAGGATCTCTGTAGAAGTACAGATCAGGCATGACCTCCCATGGGTGCTCCCTGGAGATGGTGCCCCTCATCCTCAGCACCTCTCTGGCCAACATCCACCACATCAAACCCAAAGAGTGGGGACCCTAAAACACAACATTTAAAACCTTATAACCACACAGAGCAAACACCACTTGCATGAAGAGTTTAGTTGCTCATTCGTACCTTGTTGTTGCATGGAATGGCAATGTCGACGTATCTCAGAGGGGAGTCTGTGTTACAGAGGGCAATGGTTGGGATGTTGACGTAAGAGGCTTCGGTCAGCGGCTGATGGTCAGCGCGAGGATCTGTCACGATCAGGAGGCGGGGCTCCCTGAAAGCAGCCTGAATCTGATTGGTGAAGGTTCCAGGAGTGAAACGACCAGCGAAGGTGGTCGCTCCAGTGGCAGAGGCAAACTTGAGCACAGCTCTCTGACAAGAACAAACAGTGATGGTTAACATCAATAAAATCAACAGTCAAGTTCACAAAGAACACATCCAGTGTAAACGAAAGAGTAAAAACGTTGTGGCTCAGGTTACTATCAAACCCCAGTCATGGGGTAAAACCCTCATGGTGTTAGCGAAATCCCGGCCAAGTCACTCTAGCACACTTCCGACACCCAAACACCGACAGCAGTGCCAGGTTTTAATAATGTGCCAGGTTAAAAAGCTCTTTAGATTTTTACAATTGAGAATTTAAGAAAATGCTGCTGGCGTTGACTAGACATGGAGCTTGTTAATCACCTGGCCAGTGTTTCTGGAGGAGATAACGCAAACATCAGCTGGATTCTCGATGGCAACAATGGCACGAGCAGCCAGCAGCAGTTTCTCCCAAGTCTTCTTAAGATTGATGATGTACACGCCTGCAGAAATGCAGAAGTCAGATCAGTTATAGTGGGGGTTTCTGAACTGTCACATTTGACAAAATATTTCTCTTGAAGCACCCTGACAGCCTAATGTCATTCCAAACCTGTAAGACCTTCATTCATCTTCAGAACACAAATTAAGATATTTTTGATGAAATCTGAGAGCTTTCTGACCCTGCATAGACAGCAATAGGGGTGGGAATCGCAGGGTACCTTCACGATACGATAAAATCACGATACATGGCTCACGATAACGATATCACGATACAGCGATTCTGCGATAATCGATACATTTCTAGAAAATCCTATAATGATACATCAAGATATCGGTCTAAACCAAATGTCTGTGAAAAGGTTAAGTGCAAGTTTTCTTTATTCAAGTCTAAACTGTTAGAAAACAGCAAAAAAAAGTTCTGTAAATCAATTTTAACATGTTGAGTAGCCTAAATTAATCATTTTATTCTTTGACTTAGTAAAAGCTTACACTCTTCTTATTCTGTGTGTAAACAAACACATTTAACTTCTTATCAAACAGATAAAAAACTATATAGATCGATTTAATATAAACCTGGTACATTCAAAATTTACCTGGAGTGCTTTCTCAACCTTTCTACTCCTCTCATCATAAAAACAGAGCCCCACATGAAGAAATAGCTGTTCACATCGCGTCTTTTGCGCGCTCAGGTTCGTTAATTCAAATGTAGATACGCGGCAAACACACCCACTGCACACTTCTGCGCCGCATTGTGGCTCTGACAAGGTTTTGTTTCGTCCTCCACGCTATAGGTGCAGATTTATGTTTCTGCTGGTCGGTGCCCACTGTTCACACTGCATAACGTGCACTTGTAATATCTGAGAGAAAGGGAGAGCATCCAGTTTTGTTCACATAAAACTGGACGCACCGGTGGCGCTCTCTCGCACTCATATAGTGAGGGAAATCCACCTACGATCCGAGCGGAGAGGTTAGGCTACTCATGAACTGAATATGTGCTCTGCAATAATAACGTGATTGGTGCCTATATGGTCCACGCTGATAGCTGTTCCGGGTCAGTTTTTTAGTTTTCATCTCCATAAACATATAGCAGTAAAGCGAATACAGTGGCTGGAAATCGGTTTATCCTTCAGTTCCTCGTGCTTCCCCATCTTCATAGAGAATGCGGTTCATGGAACTTGCTCAGAGTCAGAGCACTTTTGGAAAGGTGGAAATGGCGCGGCTGCGATTTCCACACATTTTTAGACACTGTGAACAGGGAAATCTATTTAGAGCACCTTATTGTATTAATTAAAATATCGATATTTGGCGCCAGATATCGATTCTCGTATTACATGGAGAAGGATCGTGATATATCACCATATCGATTTATTGTCCCACCCCTAGACAGCAAAGCAACTGACATGTTCAAGGCCCAGAACGTTAGTAAGAACATTGTTAAAATAGTCCAAGTGACATCAGTGGTTCAACCGTAATGTTATGAAGCTACAAGAATAACTTTTGTGCACAATTCCCGTAGAACGAAGGTCTTACGGGTTTGGAACGACATTATCTAAACTATCCCTTTAGGTAAATATTTCCATAAATTAACACAGGCTTTTTTAAATTTGATAAAATCACACCAAGCCATCAGTATTGCCAATTCATCAATTTTGTAGCTAGATTTAGCAACTTCCCCACCCCTTTTGAGACTTTTTTCAAAAGTTTAGGGACAAATATAGCAACTTCTTGGACAAATCTAAGTTCTCATCTTGCCCACTGATCTATATTCATCTTTATATAGACCAGTGAATTTGCCATTATGATGTCATCTAGTGACATTTAGCTATCAGTTTTAGCTACTTTCAATTGAAAGCAGTTGGCAGCACTGCAAGCCATATTGCACTTTTAATTCTCTTTCGATTGCAACCCTATTTATTTAACATTTTGTAATTTTAACTTAGCTTTTAATTAACTCTCTAACCACCTGCAGCTCCCTCACAAACCTCTTCAAGTTACAGTAACCTACTAACATCAATAAAGCACCAGAAAGGCACATCGCAGCCATATCATCCTTGTCTGCACTTCTTACCGTCACTCTTTCTCTTGTAGACGTAATGCTCCATCTGGAAGTCCAGGTTGGTTCCTCCCAGATGGGTTCCTGCTGCCAGGAACTTCAGCACATCCTCCTCCTTCATCTGAAGGACATCCAGACCTCCGGACATCGTGACCACTTTCCCTGTGTAACGAGTTTAGCAGGAGAGCTGGAAGGAAACACAAGAGCGTATAAATGGCTTAGCATAGAAAAAAAAAAAAAACTGACAAGTGGAATAAGTATTTGTAACTAAGTTGAATGAATGTAGCTCAGGCTGCTATCAAACTCCAGTCACTGGGCGCATCAGCCCTACTGGTGTTAGCGAAAACCCGGCTGTATTACTTTAGCACACTTTCAACGCCCAAACACCGACAGCAGTGCGAGGCTTTAACAGTGTGCGTGATCCTCAGACTGAACACCTCATCTCCAATCATCATTAGCACGTCAGATGCTATACCGCGCTTAATCACGGAGGAAATGTGTAACTTATTTCAACAATCAACTAAAAGAGACATTAAATGTAGACATATGATGTCAATCAAAGCACTCAAGTGTTAAAGGGACAGTTCACCCAAAAATGAAAATTCTTTCATTTACTCAGCCTCAAGTAGTTCCAAACCTGTATGAATTTCTTTGTTCTGGTGAACACAAAGGAAGATATTCTGAAGAATGTGGGAAACAGAGCAGTTCTGGGGCACCATTGACTTCCATAGTATTTTTTTCCCTACTATGGAAGTCAACGGTGCCCCAAAACAGCCTGGTTACAAACTTTCTTCAAAACATCTTCCTTTGTGTTCGGCAGAACAAACAAATTCATACAAGTTTGGAACTACTTGAGGGTGAGTAAATTATGACAATTTTCATTTCTGGGTGAACTATCCCTTTAATTATTATTATATTCGACACCGACTGTAGCCGTACACGCGCTTCCTTGCGCGAGATTACACGTTGCGATTCAGGCCTTCATATTTCTTAAAGTGCTGGAGCAAACCTCAAATTTACCATGATATTTGATGAACATTGGCATTACGGCCTATATTCACAATGGTCCGACTCAAACAGACGTTTAAAAGTAGTTAAAATAACAGTTTCTGCTCACCCCGAGACAACGCCGTATAGAGTTCTGCGCTTCACGGCGAAAAGAGGGCGGGAAGAGGAAATGACGTATATTATATACCTGAGTGTCCACCAATCATACTGCGAGATTTCTTACTCGTTGCTTTCCTTCTGTCTGATCAAATTAGCATACTGCTCCTACCGGTGGAGGATTTCACATGCGAGAGCTTTTTCTTGATCCTCTAAAAGTTTAGGTGTTTTTGCGAGATTTAAATTTATTTGCTAATTATTTGCAAGAAATGTATCACACTCCATCAACAATATAGTGAGTAGGTAACAGAGGTGTGTAGATTACTTACAAATTGTAGTCCGTTACTGATTCAAAATAGTAAAGTAGGCTAATCAATTGCATTACACATTTTAGGTAATATAATCAGAGTACTTTTTGATTAATTTTAGATTACTTTTAAGGTATCTTGTTTATCACATTCATTTAAATAGGATAATATTGTACCATACTGATATTAAAATGCCAAGAAAATATATTCTGTTTGTTGTTAACAAGATAAAAGTGAAATAAGTATTACATTATGTCATGCTTTCCCAAACTGTGGTTTGTGAGGTTAATGAAAAGCTAATAATTAAGTAATAAAAATGTAAAATTAAAATAAATCATTTTAAAATAACTTAAATCAAAATAAAACACTTACTAAAAAATTAAATATTTTGTTAACCTCCATGTCATGTAGGCATTTTAGAAATGAAAATTAAAAAAAAAAGAAAATAATTAGGGAGAATCAATAAAGTATGAATAATTTATTGTGTGAATATATGTAGTCAAGTAATCAATGAAACAGTAATTGTAGTCTGATTACGAGTATATTAAAAATGTAATGCAATCTAATTACATGTACTTAATTTTCGTAATCTGATTACGTAATCCAAATTACATGTAATCAGTTACTACCCAGCTCTGGTAGGTCAGGGTCATTATAATTAAGTAAAACTAAAACCATAAAATATTGTTACTTGAAATAAAACAAACGTTCACTAAAATCTAATGAAAGAAAAAAACTTTAAAATATTTTATTGCCAAGTCAGCATTCTTTATTTTCATTTAGTGTGGCTTGATATACTAAAACAACTAAAACTAAACCAAAAATTATTTACATATTTAACATATTACAATTTTATAAATTACATTTACTCAAAAAACATTAATAATAAAATGACAAAAATACTACAGGATTACTAAAACTTAATACTAAAATGAAAATGGAAAATAAAGTAATATTCAAATATTAATAAAAAATATAATCATATCTCAATTAAACTAAAATAGCACTGGTACTAGTAAGCAATGTTATCATACATACATACATAAAATAAAAACCTAAATGATTAAATAAACTCTAAAATGTGAAATATTGCATTCTAAACAAGAAAGCAAACGACAATGTCATGCATTGTGTTGTATATTGTTCATTTTAACCATGTGAAGTCCATCAGATAGCAGCACAAGTCTAATGTCTGCATTCTGGCTTATGCTGGACATTATTATGATATAATTATTATTTCCTTAGGGAGCCTAGCTGGTTTCTGATAACTATGCTTGAGTCATTTTGCAGTTAGGTAAATAAAAGCTGACAGGAGTCTGATGAGGTCTGGTGTCTGTGTTATAATTACTGCTCCCTGTTTGATGTGTGTCACTGCAGTGCTTCAGTCCCTCTAGGTGTCCTCATACCTGACCCCTTTTCACTGTCTGGCTGCATGTCTGGGGACTCAGCCTGTCAGGGTTTGTACCATCAGCAGCACCCAGCAGAGCACAGAACAACAGAGAAGCAAGACCATTTTTTGTCATGTTAACAGTATACTAGACCCTTTCCCTAGTGAAAAGCAGAAAAAAAACCCATTGATTTTTATCCATCCACAAAAATGTAGTGTAGGTTAAAAACCACCTGCATAAAATAACCTTTCACAATCATTTATAAAACAGGGCAGATTTATTCACATATTAACATAGGCACAACATTTGCGTGTGCAAATATTCTCACATACAGACAAAATATCAACAATAATGGCAATAAGAAATGCTGAAGACACGATACTGATTGTGTGAAGGCAAAAGAGTATCTCCACAGTACAGCACAAAGCACAATGGCTTACATAGCAACATGTGAACAACACACACACACCACCCAGCTTCAGTTTGAATGCAGTCAACTTCACTGAATTTAAAGTGCTTTCACAAACTATATGCATGTAGTGTGCAGTGTGATCGAAACTTATGAACCCTCTTGACTGATGTAACACTAGAGTATCACTTGGCTCCGCGTCTTCCAAACTTCATACTATTGGCACTGAACTGCATTCTGCAGCAGATAATCTTGCTGTGTCAGGAAGAAGCCAATCTAATTTTAATCAAGACAATTTAAAACAAATTGCTAACAGAACTGAATTTAGCTAACTAAATTAAATTATAATTACTTGAGTATAACAAATTACTGAATTTAAATGGTCAAATGGTCATTTGACGTATATGGTAATGATTCCTGTAATACAATCCAAACATTTAAGTCCTATGGGATCGACACTGACCAGTGCACATACAGTGTGAACCCTCAAAGTACATAAAATGGCAAAGTACTATCACCAAGACAAACGAGAGAACAAGAAACCCAAAGGCTTATGGAGTGAATTTCATGAAAACATGTCCACATGATATTAACCCCCAAAATTTCAAGAGGAAAAAACATACAAAAGAAAGAAATTTTATTTCATTCTTTTACCAGACAATTAAGCCTATTTCCCCTAAATTCACATTATTGTAATGCACCCCTGAATTTTACTTGAGTTTTTCCTCCCATCACTGAAGGTTTTATAGTACAAATTACTGTTATTTACGGATTTAAAAAAACACACAAAAAAAATATTAAAGGCAGTACGACAAATACTACCATAGTGTTAAAATTAAGACTATATGCAATAAAAATTTGATAATTCGGGAAGAAATTGCGCCTAACTGGAATGAAAATAATGTCACAATGCCAAAAATCCTAATGGTTCTCATGCTTCATTTTCTCTATGAATTTTAAGGGTGAATAACCACCCGGACATGTTTTTGGCAGACTTCCTAAAATTCCCCCTATGGGTCATGTATAATTAACATTACACTGTTGTGTGTGTTCACATCGAGCACCACACCGTGGCATCCTACAGTGGTTTTACACAAAACGTCAATATGACAAAATGTCAATCAAAATGATCCCGTTTGCAAATACAATAAATTAAGTATTGTAATTTCTCACTGATACGTTCCACTTCAAATATTGTTTCCTCAGGAACTATAACACTTGTTCTCCCATGTTTCTTTAATAAATATTAAATGTTTCTCCAGGTCTTACAAAGTCTCATTCATTCCAAATCCTGGCTTTGTCTGTGCCCAGGAGCGAGCGTTCAAGAAAATAAAAAACCCAGTGTACTGGAATGCACTGATAAATCCATCCAGTCATACAGCACAGAAAATCAGTAGAACAGCACAAATCATCGCATAGAGACGCGCAATTATAGTCAGAACGGAGTATGTTGGTGAGACAGTCATGTGTTGTCAGTTCAGTTTCTCAGCCCTAGAGTAATTCGGTCTGATTGTCAGAGCGCTGGAGTATTATGTCAACATGTCTTTGTAACACTAGTCTCTTAAGCCTCATCCTCGACTAAAAAGGATTTAACTCAGAGGACCAGGCTTAAGAACTATCTCAGACACTGGAGTCCACAGAGTCGTGCGATTCTGAGAACTCTGCAAAGGTGGGCGCTTTTCAATGACACTGAGAAATGTGGTATTCTAAGGTTAGTTGCCAAGAGGGGGATTGTCTTCTTCTGAAAGGAGTGTTTTCTTGTGAGCTGATGGCACATGATTCAGCAGTCTCTCATTGGTATTCTTCAGTGCGGACCCCTGTCTCAATACGCAGGCATCAACAAGGCAGACAAACTCACAATGTGGCAATTTAGGAATGTCACTGTCAGAGGTGTCACGGGGTAACGACTCACTGCACCTGAAAACTCTAACACACAAAGACACACACACACGCAACCCTACTATTACCAGTACCTCAGCCAACACTAGCTGCTTTTGTTTTGATCAAGCCTTCAAGGATAATACAACGCCATCTTTTCACCATCTGAAAAGCACACACTCCTGTAACGGACACACACAGAACGAAGTCCACACATAAAGTGCGTCGAGTGTCTTTAGGACTTCAGTCCCATGCGTGCCATCAGCTGCTCGTACACAGTCCAGGCCATGGCCGCCATGAGGGTTCTCCTCAGAGAACGAGGAACCGCTCCTCGAAAGAACCCGCTCAAGCCATGCTTCTAAATTCAGAGAGAGAGAAAAGAATTAAAATTATGTAGCTGACATTAAAGTGAGTTTAATCTGCTGACAAAAATATGACTTAAGAAACTGACACACAGTATGGATTCCACGAATACGTGCGCCAGGTGTGTTTAAAAACAGATTTTTACTAAATACAAAACGACATTCAGAATTTATTTAACTTCTGTAATGTAACATATGAGTTGTAATGAGTTCATAATGAGTTTCAAACAGAAAATTCAGACAAAAATGATGTTGGGTGGGACCTAATTTTGTCTGTGAGCTAATTTTGACTAGATAATGAAAAGTGGAAACATGAAAGGATATGATATTATGAGCTCTTGTTTTCTTTAAATTACATCCTCAGAAGTCACTCTATATGTAGGGGAAAAAAAAACAAAAAAAAATTAATTTTAATTTTAATTAATTTTCTTTAAGAATACAATGAATCTCGCACAAGGCTAGGAACATTTATTAAGAAAGTAAATATGATACATCACAGTACAGTAAAATATAGTAATTAGTAATATTATGAAATAATATTACAATTTAAAATAACTATTTTCTGTTTTAATATATTTTAAAATATAATTAATTCCTGTGGGAAAAGCTGAATTTTCAGCATCACTACTCCAGTCTTCAGTGTCATACAATCCTTCAGAAATAATTCTAATATGCTTATATGGTGCTTAATTAATATTTCTTCTTATTATCAATATTAAAAAAAAACTGTTTTAACAATTTTTGTAGAAACTTTGATAATTTTTTTCAGGATTCTTTTATGATTAGAAAGTTAATCATCTTAAAATAGATTTTTTTTTTGTAACAAGGCTTTACTATTACTTTTAATCAATTTAATGCATCATCCCTGAAAAAAAATTCTTTCAAAAAAAAAAAATAAATAAAAAGAAGTAATGGTATTGTATTTTAGGGAATTGAGTGACTTGTGATTTTGTCATTTTGTAATTAAAAATATTTAATTACAGGTCACTAAAGGTCAGCAATTATGTTTTATCCCGTGATTCTTACTGCATAAACGTGGCGTACGGCGTCGCTGGTCTTGGGATACAACACTGGGCTCACTTGCATGTGGGTTTTGATCACGTCTGCTGGCTGAGTGGCTAGAGAGGCCAAAATACCAGCCACCACACCACAGCCAAAATTAACCAATGGGACAAAGGAGGACGAACTGATCTCTGAGTGCGTGAGAGAGAGCAGACATTATTAAACAATGTCATATCCTCAGATTACATCACAATCATGACTGATCAGAAGCTCACCCTGTGGCAAAGCCTTTTTGGCCTGGCTATAGAACATGACATAGATGCCAGAGAATGGGGCGTCTCTGAGCAGAGTCGCTGTGAGTCCGGAGTAAAGAGCCCTGGGACCTTCATTCTGACACATACTTTTAAGAGCTCCAGCTACGCTTATGTAATTGTATCGCCCACTCTGAAATAAAACATGCAACAGTGAATAAACACACAGATACAGCAGAAAACATGCATTTTCAATGTGCACACAGTGTCAGAGCTCAGTAATTATCCTCACCTCAAAACGAGTCTTAATGACTGTGATGGGCAGCATGGCCATGCCTGCCACACAACGAGCCCCCGCCCCTAACAACACCGCCTCCCCAGCGCTCGGAGACCTATCCTGGAAGAAGTGCTGCTTCAGCGAGTAAAATGTGCTAAAGTAGATCCCTACACCAGGGACACAGCGCATAAACGACTGTAGGACAGAAAGAGAGATAAGTGAGACAGATACAACTACAGTACTTGATATACAAAAATAAAAATAAATAGTGATACACTGAAATTTTGGCAAACTTGCTAGAGCTGGATTAACAATATTTATTTTTCATTTTCAATCGATACTTAAATCTCAAGATCAATCTTTTACGCTATGCTTTTTTCTGTTGATGCGTGAACTTTCCAAAAGGTTATTTGTAGTGCACCTACCATCCAATAATAACAATAAGCTTTGTGCTTTATTACTTTTCACATAAATCACTCTCAGCTTTCAAATTATGACAATTTTATCACGAAATACAAACAATACATGTGGTTTTGAGGCTCTTTAATGTGGCGTAACAGATCACTGTAGCACCTGTAGTACAAACATCTCTTACTCTTTACTACTATAACACAAAATAAATATGAATGAACTTCAGAAGGTATTTTGAAACAACTTACTAAAATCTCATTCAATCAGTGTTTCAGCCACAGAAAGACGACAATAAAACAGCTTGTAAACAATGTCAGATAACGCTTCATTTACCTCAGAAATGCCATTCAATGTCCATAAACTTGATAGTCAACTAAAAAAATAATTCTAGAGAGGAGCATTTTGCTAAATATATGCTCTATATTACATATTCATTATAGTTTTATTTAACCTGTTGCCTTTATTATTTAATGTATGTTTGAATAAATGTATGTCTTGAAAAAGTTTTGTTTTCTTTTTTTTTTAATTACGGCCACCATTTAAATGTTTATATTTCAACAGTGGAAATTTTAATTTTTTTTTTTTTAAAGGTGACATAAAAATGGCCTTATGTTTGCAAAATTCATTTTTTTATTTGATTGTTGATTATTAAATAAATTGACCAATTAATTGATTATTAAGTAACATATATTTCCTTTTTCCTGTTTTCAGCCAAACGCATCCTGAATTTTCCGTTTCGGACCAGAAATTTCATTTCGGTGCATCACTAATATAAAACAAAACGTGTCAAGAAAGTGTACTTTTAATCTATATAATATATGATAATATTCCTCACAGAACAACAGGATTTTGTTCGTGCCACACTAAATATATTGTCTACAGTTGAAATGAAATGAAGAATTAGACATATGTCTGAGATCAGAACACTGATGCTGTTGTGAGATCAAACAGTGCGTGAGGACCAAAGGAAATGGACACATCATCCAATACACTTGACTCACTGGTGAAACCCCCTTCCACAGGCCAAGCAGCTTCTCTGTGCGGATCACGTTGAAAAAGACTGTAACCATCCCCACTTTAGGAGCACTAAGAGACAAAGATAGAAATGATGGACACAGACTGAGACACAAAGAAGGGCGAAAACAGACAGAAGGAGCCAAAAATCTTTGTGTTTAGATGGCATGCTGAGCATATGAGGATAGGACATAATTTGACATGGGTAACATTTTATTCTCTGCGAAGCTGAGAGGCAGACAGTTTAATAACAGAGCACTCCCACGCAGCATACAGAGAGGACACGGTTATATAAACACACATACAACGACACTCAACACGCATCTCACCAAAAAAAACACAGGCTAAAACCTTACAGTTGCCACAACAACCAAAAAAGTAGCAAAAACACTGAACAAACCAAAAGCCATTAATTGTTGCCAATAAAAGTTGCTTTGTGGCTGCTTACTAGCTCAGGTCAAGTTTATCCCAAAATCTTTATGATATTTTGTATACTTAGATATGCGTTGGGTGTTGTTTTATCATCCACTGACAAAAATCCCAACTACATTTGTTCAAATCACTAACTTTAAGCATGCTTTAGCAAACACCACTAACTATTAGCTATCAGTACTGGGCAAAATTGGGATATGACGTTACTTCCCTTCAAAGGATTGAAGTTGTTTTAATCTATGACATGCTAAATTAACTATTTGTCAGAAGGACAACAGAAATGATTATGCATATTAACTATGCAAGACATGTTTATTATCTGTCAGTCAAGTCCTGAAACTAAGCCTGACATCTAATACCAGACAAAGATCAGGGCAAAAGGACAGCAGTCTAACTGCAGGCTTATGTCTAGACACGGTCAGCGAGGGTCACAGCAGGCATGTCGGTTGGTGGCGTCTCACCCTGGGTGCATGTTGTTTTGCAGGGTCTGCAGTCTGGTCTTTACCAGATCCAACGGCTGGAACAGCAGAGTGGAGCAGGTGCCGCTGAGAGAGCCGCACATGAAGGCCTTCAGGGCAGGATGAGCCTGAGAGAACAAACCCAGAAAGACAGAATTTGAGAAAACAAGGACTGAAGGAGGAGACAAAGGTTAAAGTTAGAAAAGAGTATGAATGGATGGATATAAAATGTGGGGTGACAGCAGAGGAGAAGTCAAATGGTTTGGAGATGAACAGAAAGATCAGATGATGAAACTACATTTTAAGAGAATACAATTCAGACAGCACTTTAAAGGGGCCATATTCAACACTGTGACTGTTCTAACATTTTGTTTTATTTTCCTTTAAGTCCACTTAACGGAAGTCCAAATTTGTTGCACCAAAAACAGTCATAGTTTAGATCTTAGATCATAGTTTAGACCATCTTTTAACCTCGCTCTGTCCCTTAGAATTAAACAGGCTGAGGCTTCCAGTAATTGCACTGGATCTCTTTTTCTGTGTTTTACTTTGGGAGTATGATTCATAAAGGTGTATTTGGGCATATACATACACTCATATCTCCAGATGTGCGTGTACTGTGTGTGTTTTTTTTTTTTTTTTAAATTTTACATTTTATAGAAAATCGATGAAACCTATTTGTGTGTTTTGTTTAGGTCTGTTACTTACTGTTACACCTTACTGACCTGTCCTCATGAATTATATTTTTCTTTTGTTTTTCACTCATAGCTGGGTGTATGTCTACATCTTTCTTTGTTTAGATAATAATAAAATAAAATAAAAACCTTACAGGACTTCACTTGTTACAAAATAACAAGATAAAAGTATGGTTTAACTTGAATTTATGAACAAAAAAGCAATATTCTGTTGTAAAGGAATTTTTTTATTTAATTACATTTTTAAAAAAAATTGTTGAAGTTTTGCGATTTCAATTGATTAGACTGATTATTAAAATGTAATTAATCCATTATAACGAAATTGAGGGAAAAACAGAATTCTGGAAAATAGGCTAAATATGAAATAAATATAAATATAAAACTTACAGAACAAAATAAAACAATTAAAAAAAATGAAACAGATTTCATAGGGCTGAAACATGGACACATGAGCGGTCATATGCTCATGGGCTGTGATGTCATAATAATGATGACTCCTGATAATGAACAACATATTTTTGCAGTTTGGTTTTCATTACCATTCTGGGTGGACTAGGAAGGGAGCTTTGCACTGTAAAAGTTTCATTTCAGAAGAACAGAAAAATACTGTTTTCCAAGTTAATGCCCCCTTTAACAGGCTTGGGTACAAAAACTGCCTTCATTTTCTCAACACAACAGTTACCATCAACTGCAAGAGCACTGAAAACACCACAGTGGCCAACACTGACACCCCAAATAAAAGGATATTCTCACGCACTGAATATCCATCCATCCTATATTTGGTGCCCTGCATGGACACCAAACCTTCAAATACACTGTCATTTGCATGTACATTTATGCAAATGAAAAAAATAACAGGTTGTGTAAGTGTGCACGACCACACATACACATGAACGTACTTCAAAACTGACCATAATAGAGAATCACAGCCAACACAGATGCACAACAACACACTGACACCGTCAGCATCATCACGCACACTGACATGCACATCAAGACTCGAGCGGTGCCGACAGGCTCCTCGGAGCGCTGAGATTCATTTAGAAGCATGAAAACAGCAAGACATGAGTGATGGGCAGACACACACACAACTGCGCAGAAACACACAAAAACATACACTAGAGAAACATACAGTGAGCCACTGACTAATTTGCCCTACCTTTCCCAGGCTGCTGGCAGATTTGGGCTGAGGGTCCTTTTTCTCTTGCATCTCTCTCTTTCTCACTCTCTCTTTCTGCTGCCGCTAACAGCACATGACAGAGTAAGCCCCCATCTCTCTCCTCTCAAACACAATGCCCACAAATCTCTCGTTAACCCCCTCTCACCCAACAGCAGGAGATTCAACGGCTTAATCCACAAGCTTCCATGCTTGCCGTTCTCAGTGCTGGTTTTCCGCACTCCTTATCGCACATAAACGCACATCCGTGGTTTCAGTCCCCCCGTTTGTGTTCCAGATCAAGTGCTTTCAGCACAGTGTGAGTCATGCAGTTGCCAAAGGCATATGTATATGTGCGTGAGCGTGTGCTTGTGTGGATGTGACAGAGGAAATGTGGGTCATACATTGGATGCATATATCCTATTATTCCAACATAGGTTCAGCCAGATTGCACAACTAAGAAAAACAATGACTTTCAGATCTTTATATGCCTTTTGCACATAAAAATGCTTTGTGCTGGGAAAACCACTGTCATCAAAACATATACACACTCCCTCAGACTTCCATTAAAATATGATTGCTTTTCTCTACTAGCGATAGACTGAAATGTCAGCAAAACATTCGGCAGGTTATTTGGCAGGTATTTGGCCATTTTGAGACAATCCGCATCAGTTGGTGACTATGACAGATGTGGAAGTTTCTGCATCAGTAAAAATATACAACAGATTTCTTAATGAAACTTGAGAATTCTGAGTTGATATTGTGTAAAATAAGTGTTCATTTCATTGGAGCAACTTGTGCATATTTCTTCAGGTATCAGTGAATTGCATTATATGTTCATATTATATGTTATATCAGTCAACCATTATTCTCTCCCCCAAAAAATGTCTCACATTTAAGCTGATGTTAATGTTTTGCAATCAATCGGCATTGCAGAATATATTAGAATAGCATGACATTGAACTACTTAACCTGACCTACTTGTTAAAAAGCCTGCTGAATCAACTTTAAGGCATTTTAATAGTCTTTTTAATAGCTGGTCAGGTTAAGTAGTTTAATATTAGGCTATTCTATTATATACATATTATATTCATTCTATTACACTCTTTTGGTTATTCAGCATTTCACATTTAACTTCAGTAGAACAAAGCACACAGCCTTAGCACCAACTCACCAGGGCAATCTCCATTGCAGATGGAGAGGATGATGAAGCTTGTACAGAGGAAGAGCTCAACTCCCTCCGTTTTATCTCTTCTGTGGCCGTTGTGATGTCTGAGACGTCAAAGCTTTGATTCCAGACTGCATGAGGGAGAAATAAATGTAATACCCAACCCACTGCTACCATCACACACAACCAACACAATAAAAAATAAACTAGTCGTGTATTAAAGCTTCGGGTAAATAAAAAATAAATAAAAATAATAAAAAAGAGAGAGAGAGTGTCAGACAGATTTAAGTTATATTTAATGTTTACCTGTGTGTTAAGGACCGAAGAGGAAGAGTGAATGAGGGCTGATCTTCATCATGATTCTCGCTCTTTCTGTCACTTTACACACACAGCGCCGACAAATTTAGACACAGAAACCACCATTTAATTAATAAGATATGACAAAAATGTAGAAATGTACAGCATACCACAGCATTATATGTCATATAAACTACTAAAGCAGATCTTAGTGAAAGCTAATGCTAATTTCTCCGGCCGTTTAAAATATCCTGCAACGGCTAACAACTGATTCTTTAGTGTTTTCTTCGTAAAACACAAAACTGACAATAAACACACTGCAAAATATTGGAAATAAAGTGGTGCTCCACACGTCAGCTGATTTCTGTCAGTTAGCCGGTAATGCTAACAGTCATCTCTTAATCCATCATAAACCACAAACTTTAAGTTACCTTACATACAGCTCCGGTATCTCCAAAAAACGGCGTATTTTCGTTTCAAGCAATAAACGTTTACTAAATTAGAGATAAAACAGCAGGCGTACGTTACACAACAGTTTTCAATATCACATTCCTGCGCGGAGACCGAGAGCAGGGAGTTTGGAGTTACGCTTGCGCGTGAAAGTTGTGCGTAGTTTGCGTAACTCCTGCGTACTCTTGGCGTAGTCTGCAGAACAACGGACAAGAACCGGTTTCAGCTCGATTACTCCAGCGGTGCCGGTTACACGTGCTTCGAGGAGACACACTTGATGCCCCCCACTGGGGCACTGAGGTATAGGTCTTCCCAAACTCCTAATTGATTTAACACTTTTGAAATAAACGAAAGCTAAGCTTTGGTAAAAAATAAATAACTTTAATAATATTTACGTTGCCCTCAAAGACATTATTAATAGAGACTGGACTTTATTACTGGTATTGGCCACTGACTGATGAGACAGTGTATGAAAACCTA
Source organism: Spinibarbus caldwelli (assembly GCA_039654775.1). Lineage (NCBI taxonomy): Eukaryota > Metazoa > Chordata > Actinopteri > Cypriniformes > Cyprinidae > Spinibarbus > Spinibarbus caldwelli. The sequence continues at coordinate 5,929,737 of CM077237.1, forward strand.
CCAAGAGCCTATTTAATTTGGAAGCTAATTTAAAAAAGTACAGTAAATTACATAGCTTACACTGAAGCAACCACTATAATATAAATATTTCATGAATTTGCCTTTATAGAGTTTGAATCTGCAGTCTTTGTTATCAGCACAGACCTTTAACCATTAAACCACTCTTGATCAATATTGTTTATAATGAAACACTGCTGTGTTTGGAAAAAATATTGGAGGTAAAATTGAGGGTACAAAAGGCAAAGCTTTAATCAGATGCAATGAAAAAGTATGTGACATTAAAAGTGAGAGGAAAATATCTTTTCAGTTGTTCCAAAACAGTTAGTCCACTACCATTGCACTGAAGTTGAACAATTTAGTTTCCAAATGGATTGATAGAAACATACAGCAGGAAAATATATAGTATAATGTATAAATGCAGAAAAATACTATGACAGATTCAAATAGACTGAAAATTAAAAAATAAACAACTGAGTACAAATGAAAAAGTTTACACACCCCACCACCTAAAGTGTGAACTTCAAAACATGGAGGGGGGGGAAAAAAAAAAAAAAAAAAAAAAAAAAAAAAAAAAAAAAAAAAAAAAAAAAAACAACCTTAGTTTGCAGTAATACGTGGTGTACAAATCCTGAGTGAGTTCTCAAAAACAAAATTTTCCGTAATTAAGGCAAACAGTCTTAATTTTAAAACATGAGTAGAAGAGGTGGAAAAGTGCCAGTGAAACTATTAGGAAAAAGGCTTAACTGGTGCTGAAGTGCTCTTGAAACAAAATAAGATTAATCTCTTTGGTTGATGGGTAATATTCCTGCAAATCCTGGATTACATAAGGAAACTTCTTCCCATGATCAATTATAAAAGTGTCCCAACATTTAATTTACTTTGAAAATGGATAAATACTTTGTCTTCCATGTAAAATATAAATATCCAATATTTATTCAAATGCATTGTAAGGCAGTTATCAACAAGGTAAGACAGATTACGCTAAATAAACAGTTCCAGTTTCACTAGAAAGATAAAGTTTGATAAGTGGCAAGATGAAAGATTATTCTCTGCCCTGATTCAGCTTTTATTTGTTGTTTATCTTGGACGCAAAGTTACTCTTATGGCTCGAATAACTGTTTGGCTCAAAATCTGCTTTAAAACATTGAAAATTGCAGTGAAAACCCATTAAGGGTACAGTTGCCCTCAAAGCATACAAATTTAATTTAAACAAGACAAACTTGGTGGCAAATAACAGATCCTCATCTGTAACACCCCTAGGCTTTGATACGCTTAAGTTTACTCCGGAGTTGGCTCTGAACCCTCACTTTTCAGATCGTTCTCCTCATCACTCTCCACACCTGAGCGTCCAGCCGTACGACGTACGTTGACAGTGAAATCTCCACGCCTGAAGACGACAAACATAACGCTAAATATGTGGCATACAAATTTACAGAAATGTTTCAGACTGATTTGTCAGTAACTTCTAATTTTAAAAGTGACATTTGTGGAGGAATGATGATATGACTAATCACAAAGCAGCAGAGTACGCACCTGAGTTTGTTCTTTAGGGTGCTGACCTCTCGGTTCATAAGACTAGCAGATTCTGTGGCATCTTCCAGCTCTCTCTGCAGCTTCCTGCGGGAGGCGTTAGCTCGAGCCGCTTCCTCCTCAGTCTCCTCTAGCTGCCTCTTCAACTGCTTCATACGAGTGTTCAGCTTCTCAGTCTGACAAAGAGGAAGATTTCATTATGAATGGCATAGGAACAAGTGGATCAAATCATCTTTGACTGAGAACGTATAAAGATCAAATGAAGACTGCTTTGCAGTAGTTTGAACAAGCTTACGGTATTAATTGCACAACCTACCTCATTTTTATATTGTTCAGCATTGCGTCTCTCATCATCAACCTGCAGCATGATCTCTTTGAGTTTCTTCTCCACACGCCGCACCTGTTTTGTGGACTGCTGCCTCTCCCTGACAAGAAGTAAATGAGGTTTGATTTAGAGAGACAAGTCACTGCGGAAAGCTGCATCATGTTAACATACTAATAATAAAAGGCCTTACAACACAAGCTGACAACTGAAAGGTTATTGGGGGATCTGAGGTGTAATTATGCTGTATAAGTCCATAATGATATCCGTATATTATGCCAGTGGCTGTGTGGGTTTGAAAATTGCTGCCAATAACAAACCATCTCTACCATCACTCACTTCATCTCAATATCCAACTGCTCTTCGAGCTGTGGGATCTTGGCCTCCAGGGCAGCAATGGTGGACTTGTACTTGCTCTTAACAGTTGCCTCCAAATCCTGAAGCTTCTGCTTTAGGTCCTTGTTCTGGCGGTCCAGCTGAGAGCGCAAACCCTCCAGACGCTGGCTATTACCACGCTCTGCAGTCAACTCCACTGTAACCTGCTCAGCCTGATGTTGAACCGAAATAAAGCCACAGAGAATCATGAAGAACACCATTTGAAGTGTTCCCAATCTGAGCCGTCATCTCATGAAGTTCTTGGTACTCTACCTGCAGTGTTGCTTTCTTCAGTCGATCATTGACCAGTTCCACATTGAGATGTTCTTCCTCAAGTTCCTCCTCAAGCTGAGCAATACGTGCCTCCAGTCTCCTCCTCTCGTCGCTGCTCAGTGAGCTGACAGAAAAAGTAAACACCATTTAAAACTACTCAACACTGTAAGATACCCAATACACTTTGATTTTCTTGGACTAACTGTCTGGTGCAGGATAACCCTACTAGACAATACTTCACAGTAACAACAGGTAACTCACTTCTTGGCATTCTGGCTATTGATTTCATCCTGCAGCTCATCTCGTTCTTGTTGGATTTGTCTCTTTGCTCTGTCAGCAGAAGCCAGATCCTGCAGAGACAAAACGGGAAATGTTTTCCACATCCGTTTTCTTTTATAAAGAATCCTATTCTTCTAAACTAACAAACAATCACATTGACCTAAGCTGCAGCACAATTCTGATCCAACAAGACAAACCTCATGCAGCTGCATGATCTCAGCCTCCATGCTCTTGATCTTGCGCTCATTTTCTTTGGCCTGGTTAAGAGCCTCATCTCTGGACAGACGCAGATCCTCAAACTCTCTCATCTGATCTTTCACCTGGGCCTGCAAAGTAAGAGAGAAAATGACTTGGAAACAGTGTCGGAAGTCGTGGACTACCAGATACTGCATGTGCTCTAATTGTTATTTTAAAAGTACAGATCTGATTTCTGGTTCTTGAAACCAGAAATGTCCCCATCACTTTAACACAAAAGTGATGCCCATGCTCATGTAGAATGTGTATGCGTGAATACCTGTAGTTTCTTGAACTGTCTGAGGGCCTCATCTCGAGCCTTGTTGGCATTGTCAATCTGAGCAGCCAACTCAGACAGATCCAGCTCAAGCTTCTTGCGCACAGATACAGCCTGAGCCCGCTGTTTCCTCTCATCCTCAAGCTCCATCTCCATCTCACGCACCTGACATATTCAAGCATTATATCAGTGGTTGTGTATTATTCAGTTTCCCAACATGCATCAGAATCTCATGGATTAACAGTGTTCTGGAGAAGTTCGGCAGGTGAGCACATACCTGTTTGACTAGCTGCTTGCGTTTCTCCTCACCCTGCTCATCTCTGCTCTGCAGGTCTCTCTCAAACTGAGCCTTCATGGCCTGCATGTTGACCTCCAGGCGCAGTTTGGCATCTTCCGTGAGCTGCAGTTCATCCTCCAGCTCTTCCAGCTGAGTCTTCATTTCCGCTAACTGCTGTTCCATTCCTCGCTTGGCCCGCTCAAGTTCATGCACCTTAAAAGAAATGAATGAAAGATTGCGCACAAGTAATAAGGGTTAAGAATAAATCATGATCACCATTTTCAGCAAACTGCTGCCAAAGCATACCAGATAAAGTCATATTCGCCCACCAGTCAAATTTTTAATCAGTTGATCCTAATGAAATCTTACCACATGCCAATTAAAAACATTCTACTTTACCACACTGAACAAGACATTCAGGGATTGTACATTTTCAATAGGGCAGATGACTTAATATAATTCACTTACAAAATCTGTAATGAATAATTACATCTTTAGAAATTAACAGACGTTTTGGTAATGGTTTGTAGACAATTTTTGCTCTATTCCAAAACAGCTAGCATGTTGTAAAGATAATTGCTGCCTAGTAGGGCTGTGCAATTAAATCGCATGCGATTATCATGCGCATCTAGTCAGTAAAGTCGGTTCCGTGATTAGTATTAAGTCTCCATCACCTGCTTTCAGATGGAACGGCAGTTAATACACAGAGCCGTAGTTCACGGACAAGCTAGGCAGAACGTGATATTGCCTAACTTGTCAGTGAACTACTTATTAGGCTTTGGAACAGAGCTGCAATCTTTAAAAATACATGTTAGACATGTAATGCTTAAGTTTCACATACACTCTTGCCAGCATCATCCTTGGATGACATCAGGTCCTCCATCTCAGTTTTGAGCTGCTTGTTAACTCGCTCTAGTTCTTCCTTCAAGTCAGTAATGGCCTCCAACTCTCGAGTCAGAGTCAGGGTTCTGGTCTCTTTCTCGCGGGCCTCTGCTTCAGCACGATCCCGCTCCTCAGCATATTTCTGAGAGATGTTCTTCTCCTCTGCCAACATCTGCACAAATTTAGGTATTTTATCACTTAAAAAGACTGCAAGACTGTGAAGGTGATTAAACATGACAAATTATATTTTAAACATTGCTACTTCTCTGGGTGTTTTTTGACATTCAAAATATCCACAATATCCTTTCCATTAATAGAAAATAGATTTCTGCTCCACTTACAGACAAAAACGGTTGTCTACCTGGTCAAACTTCTTCTGTTTGCGTTCCAGCTCCTGAACGGTCTGGCGCAGATGAGCCTGGTCTACCAGGACATCATCTAGCTCTCGCTGCAGACGTGTCTTGGTCTTCTCCAGTTTATCGTAGCCGGCATTCCTCTCCTCCAACTGCTGCATGATGCTTTCCACCTCTCTCTGCAATTTCTTTTTCCCATCCTCCATGCTTTCCAGGTTCTGGGCCTCGTGCTCGACCTTTTTCTTCATGTCTGCCAACTGAGAAACAAAAGCAAAAACAATAAGAAGAGTTCTCTCAACTGCTCCTAGACCAGCATCATCACCTAGAAGAATGTGACCACAGACTCAGGGGAGCACATACCTGCGCTTGGGCTGTGTGCAGTTGCTTTTCAGCATTTTTCTTGCTCTCCTCTTCCTCCTCCAGCATCTCTTTCAGGTTGTTCTGTTCATCCTCTAGTTGCCGAATACGAGTGGAGAGCGCAAGCTTCTGCCTGGTCTCCTCCTCCAATAATGCCTAACCAGAGAGAAAAATATATAAACCAACTTTTTCAAAACAGAATAAAGTTTTATTTTAATCAGCAACACTGGTAAAACATTTGTGAAAGTTCACCATTAATGTTAGGGCATGCAGGACTAGGAACAGCTACTTGTGACCAACAGTCATTCAGGAACCGTCAGTGATAAAAGTGTGTGTGAATTGTGCACATAGTAGTGCATGACTAAACTGTACCTGTGTGTCTTTAAGTTGAGACTCAACAGTAGAACAGTCTTTTGCAGCTTTGATGGATTTGCTCTCCACCTTGCTCAAGTTGCCTTGAAGAGCTTCAAGCTCCACCTAAACATTAATACATAAAATTAAGATTTTCAAGAATGCAAAAATTTCCACTAAAATTTGCAATTGTTCAAGTGTATCAAAGTGTAAAAATCTCTACAACATTCTTTTAGTTTCAATACCTGCATCTTCGACACTTTATCGGCCAGTTCCTGTTTCTGTCTCTCACTCTCTCCATGTTTGACCTGTAGCTCCTGGAGCTGTGATTCTGCTTTCTTCCTGCGGTGCTCCGATTCATTTTTACCTTGTGACGATGACTGAAGTTCAATCTGAAGTTCATTGCGTTCACTCTCCAGAGCCTGTTTGGCTTTTTCCACAGATGCTTTACTCTAAAAGACCCAACAGTGAAAGTTAGTCAACATTTTGCAGAGTTTTAAAATGAACTGGTCAAATATGAAAAACACAAAGTTGCCATCTTTTTCTAAAAAGTGCTAGGAGTGCTACATACAATATGCAACATTGCTACATATCTTAATCATTTTAATTATAGTGCCATCTAATCGCCAAACGCTCATAGGATCAGCACTAAAGGAGGCAAGAAAAACCCTTTTTGTTCAATTTCCATTCCTAATTTTCAAATCAGCATCATCAACAGTCCTGTTAGTTTAGGAGAGGCATATGGTCTCACCCTTTTGGACTGCTCAAGCTGTTCATTGAGCTCCTCAAAGGCCTGGTTGTGTTTCTGTCGCACTTCAGCTAGCATCTGTTCATGTGAACGAGCCTCATCTTCCAGAGTCTTCTTCAACTGAGCCACTTCACTCTCTCTCTTTGCCCTTCAGACAGGAAGAGAAGAATCTTGAAGCTGACATAAGACAGTGCAGTAACTTCATTTTCCCATAACAATGACATGATACTCGTGGAATTACCATCACAGATAATTCAACTAATTACCACTCATAAGTTAAACACAAAAGTACAGACACTTTGATGAAGCAAAATCTCTCAAGTTAGGTCTTTACTTGCCCAGTCAGTTTTTCTCATGGCTGACCTGAGTTCCTGCTGAGCAGCAGTAGAGTCCAGTGTGTCCTCAAGTTCTGTCTTTAGAGCCTCCAGTTCTTCTCCCAGGTCCCTGCGGTGTTTCTCCGCTTTAGCACGAGCAGCTTTCTCCAGCTCCAGATCTTCCTGCAACTCTGAGATCTGGGCCTCCAACTCACGAATGTTCTTCTGGGCAGCATTCTTAAGCGCAGCTTCCTCCTCAATCCTACAGTGGGGAAAAAAAAGAATAATAAGAATAATAATAATAATAATAATAATAATAATAATAATAATAATAATAATAATAATAAACAAAGCTAGAAACCAAAATTCCCTTGATCTTTTGACATATGAGGACATTGTAGTATAAAAATATCCTGTAAGATGAAGCCAATCTGCCAAAACGACAGGTTGTGGAATGTGCCACTTTATGATGTAAGTGTGGCTAAACACCGCCTCCGCAGAAGATCAACGCCTGCTTCAACAGAACTCCCTATTTAGTCTCACCCACCGATTCATGCATATAGTGTAAATAACGAGAGTGGCAAATGCAGATCTACGCAGAAACCAAAGTATAAACTTTATTTGATTAACTGTATTCTTAATGAAGATCCAGACCACATCAGTAAGACTTTCACTTTATTTTACCACGGATTCGCTTACAAGCAAGGCACAATTTGACGCACGATTTATATAAAGATTGAAACTAAAAGACAATGCTTTGCCGACTACATTGGATCCGACAGTAATGTCGCAACACACAAGTGTGAGTAACACCTTTTATTACGTGGTTACTATTGCTTTGTCGGTTATTACAGATCATTTGATATGTACTGAGTATTTATGCGTTTTTAACCTAACTCACAGCAACGTCCATCTGTGAAGGACTTAGGCCGTCAAACATTCACAGCTCTTAGCCAATCATAGCAGTGGCCCTTTACTTCCGAGTCTACAGTCTGCCACGCCTATTCAAACAGAGCGTTCTGATGAGGGGGTCAAAACAGGACAGAAAATAGCCTCTTCCTTCCAAATTATGAATTTTTTTTTAATGTAAAAACCTTGTTAACATAAGTGGACCTCAGAACTGTACAAAATTGCAAACAAAGGCAGTTAATGACGCCTTTAAATGGCAAAAGTGGAAGTGATGGACAGATGAAATGGAAGTTAAATGCTAATCCTCCAGTAACCCCTGATAGTTTTTTTGTTACAAGTTTTACTCACCTTGCTAGTGCAGCCTGGAGCTCTTCCTCTTTCTTGGCCAGTTGGGCACGGAGCTCTGCGATCTGAGCCTGCAGCTCTTCAATCTGATCATGCAGCTCTGTAGAATCACCCTCCAACTTCCGTCTACTCTTCTCCAACTCTTGTCTCTGCTTCTCTTCCTTCCTTAAACGATCTAAGAGAGTGGACATTTAACATGTCAAAGAGTATAAAAACTGGAAAAAGAAAAAGATGTACCGAGATGGAGAAAATAACACTGCAACGTAACTGTTGCTGCAAATAGAGAGTTTTTGTTTTTAAAAATTATTTCAAGGTCCTCAAAACGCTTACCTTCCAAGTCGGTAATCATGGCTTCATGTTTGTTCTTGAGTTTCTGCAAACTCTTGGATTTCTCTTCCTCTTCAGCCAGGTTAGTGGTGAACTCAGAAATCCTCTCCTCCAGCTGCTTTTTCTCCTACAAGCACAGATACAAACACAATTTTCAGGACAAGTGCAAAATATTTTTTTTGCAGCAGATAAAAATGGACACCTCGTGCAGTCCCTGCAGGTGGGTTGAAGTAATGGCCGACATTATATCTGGGTTTGAAATCGAGAAACGGTTCTTATTTAGAAAAGTCTTTCACCTCAACTTTGGTTAAACTAATTTTTTGTAAAGAATTATTATAATGGTAGTGAAATACTACTACAACTTTTGTTGCATGTAGCATTTAATTTAATTTAATTTAATTGTCTGGAGCCAATGTCATATGGTGGAATCAGAACCAGGTTAAATTTCTATTGAGTCCCACCCCCAATTACTGAATAGTGAATTGAAACTACATTGCTGATGTAAGAGCATAACACGTTTGTTTTACCTTGTTAAGTTTGGTGTTTTGGTCATCAAGAACCATAATTTCCTCTTCAATCTTCTTCAGCTTGGCATCCATGGTGACTTTCTCCAATTGCAACTTCTGTCTAGCAGCCTCCTCCTCATCCAGTTGCTGCTCCAGATCCTGAGAAAGTATTTAGGTTTTTCAATTGAAGCTCTAAAGCACTGATCTTGATCTCCCAAATACAAACCATTTCATTTGTCAAACTTCCTCTCTCACCGAAATGTTCTGTTGCATCTTCTTCCTCTCTGTCTGAAACTGTGAGACTCTCTCCTCCTCTTCTTCCAAGCGGGACTCCAGATCGTGCAGGATCTCCTCCAGCTCCTGTTGGCGTGCAACAAGTCGTGCCCTCATCTCTTCAGCCTCTTGACACAGCTCCGTCTCTGCCTGCAACTGCTCCTGCAGTGCTATCTTCTCTGCGTTTAACTTTCACAAGGAAATATTTGATAAGGTTATGGACACCAAGAAAGAATAAACTCATCTTGAAATACTGGAAACACACCAACACCATATATACCTGCTGTTGTTTGGCCTCAAACTCTTTCAGCTGTTCTTCAGCCTGCTGCTGTCTCTCCTTCATCTTAACCAACTCTTCTTCTTTAGCAACCATTTCCTCTTCCTGTCTGGTCACCTGGAGCAAAGGCTTCACCTGAAAGCAAAAAAGTAGAGACATTGCTTTTAGATCTCTTATTGATCTAAAAAACATACAGGTGTATGAATCTGGATGTGTACCTTGGTAAAAAGTCTCCACCAATGCCAATTCTTGAGTTTCAAGTAGGCTGCGCAGTTCCTCTGGATCACCCTCATGGCCGTCAGCTGCTGCTGCCTCTTGGCAAAGGCTCTACGCAAAACAAACCCCAAACAGCCCTGTTCAATTAATACCTCACAGACATCTTCAGTCTTCTGTTCTCAAAGACATTTCAAAATCAATTATAGTAATCAGCTTATCAGTAGCAGCTAGAATTTTAATATTGGTGCATCCCCAAAAAACATTCAGCTCAAGTAATTAAGCACTTCAAATCTTCTAGCTGTAGTGCCCTGGAAAACTAATCTGTACAAATTTAAATATTTAAAAATATCTACCTCCTAGCTACATAGCCTCTACACCAGGCCTGGAAAGTGATAATGACGTCAGTGATCTTCATATCTCTCTCCTCTTCCAAGTGGGCAAGAACGCCAGCCCTGAAGAACACTTTACTCTGACCTATACGGTACAAGTTAGAATCAAGTTCCAGGGCTTTGATCTGAGAGAGACAGACGGAGAAAAATGCATGTGACTGACAAGTTAACATTTTTAACAAAACATTAATTGTCAGGTGTGCATTAACCCTTACCATGAGGACACAGGCCTGCTTTCCATCCATAAAGGCCTTGGGGATGGCATTTGGTGTGAGGATCTCATATCTGAAATTATATTAGGGGAGAATAAATTGGAGACTAAAGATATTAAAAAAAAAAAAAAAAAAAAAAAAAAAAGTCTGCAATAGTATCCAAGCAGTCAGAATACTCAGCATTCATGAAAATCTAAATACCTTTGTCTGAACTCCTGGAAGACAACACGATTGGGGAACCCTTGTCTACAGATCCGAATTCCTTCTAGAACTCCATTACACTTAAGCTGATCTAGAACCAGGTGGTGTGCCAATTTACCAGCCTAAAGGAGAAAAGCAATGACTTAAATTGTTAGAGGCCTCAAAGGGAACATGAGCCATCAGGCTGTACAAACATGTTAGATTTTTCTCTTCACACCTTCTTCTCATGATTGGGGATGATGCATCGGACAAAGTTAGGGTTGGTGTTTCTGAGAGTGGTCATCAGATTTGTCAGCTGCTCTTTGTATAGTTGTCCTACTGTACGGAACATTCCCTTACGAGTCTTGACGGCTCCATGCAAGGAATCAGACATTCCGGCCACTTTGTCCAATCCCACAATTCTGTCCACTGATAAAACCAATGAAAACAAAACACTTTACAGAGGAAACCAACACAAAAGTTAAGACAACTGTTCATGTTTAACTGTAGAGTCTTTTAGTGTCCAGAATGAACAGTAGCAGACCACCTGCTTATTACACACTGGCAAAACCAGACTCACTTTTCTCTATGACGACCTAAAAGCCTGACAAACAAAAGCTCAATGTAGCAGGTGGATTGTCGTCAAAACTTGTTAGACATTAGTGACATCCGAAATCATACCCAAATTGCAAACCATTAAATAAATCTACTGGTTAATCATCTTCTCATAAAGTCTCATACCATCCTTCCAGAGCTCAGACACAAACTTGTCCGATGATTGGTTGAGTAGAGTAGCCACATTGTCATTCAGAGGGTCCATGTTTTTCATTAGCCATTCATTTGCCTTGTAATCAACCTGTAGAAGACCAGACAGACATACAAGATACACTTTTAAAAATAACATCCAATAACCAAGGTATCTCCTCTTAAGCCCTATTCATTTTTATAGTTTTATTCAGGGAGGTGAAAACGTAAACGTTCTAGAGCATGTGGATGTCGAAATGAAAATGGATTTTTAATACCAAGCTTTATAACATTATGAGTTCATGTGCCTACCTCAGCAATTTCCACAGACACTGCTTATCCAGTGTGACATCCACAGTATCAATTACTTTACAAACATGAGAAACTAATCTTGTTCAAATAGCTTTTAAGACCCATAATGGCTCTTACTTTGCCAGCGTAGTGAATGATACAGAAGTCAGCATCATCTTTGAGCTTCTTGGGTTTCTGGAATTTTGAGTTGTTGCCCAATTCCTGAACGACTTTCTCCACAAAGGATTTGTCTGTGGCTTTCGGGAACCAGCACTCCTCATCCAACAGAGCCAGGATTCCTGGAGGACCAGCCTGAGGAAGGGGGGAAAAAAAGAGACCAAGTAATCAAGAAAAAAAAAAAAAAAAAGGTCAAGGAAGGAGGGTTTAAGACTAGAAAGAGATTCTACAATGTTTGAAGAGGAACGAATAAACCTACAGTCTTTTCAATAAGTTCAATGCAGGGCTGCAGGTCGAGACCAAAGTCGATGAAGCTCCATTCGATGCCTTCACGCTGGTACTCCTCCTGCTCCAGGACGAACATGGTGTGGTTGAACAGCTGCTGAAGCTTCTCGTTGGTGTAGTTGATGCAGAGCTGCTCAAATGAGTTCAGCTACAGAGAGATAAAGTGCACTTAAATCAAAATAGTCCATTAGAATGGACACACTCAAAAATAAAACATCTGGAAAATTCAAATTCTTTTCCACAACCCTTTCACACCTCAAAGATCTCAAATCCAGCGATATCCAGGATTCCAATGAAAGATGCTCCCTGACGCTTGGTCTTGTCTAAAGCTTTGTTGATGCGCATAACCAACCAGCGAAACAGTCTCTCATAAGTGGCTTTGGCCAAAGCCTCCACTGCAAACTCAGCCTGCTCTTGAGTCTGAGCCTTCTGAACGTAATCACGGCCCACTTTGATGCGTGGCATGAGAATGGCACGTGCGAAATCAGTCACATTCATGCCCAAGAGGTGGCACACCTTCTGGGCAGCTTATAAATGAGAAAATGGACATTTATAACTCAGAAAAGATGTCCGATTTCACTCTAGAATAAACTATGTATAGCATGTAAGAAGAAAACCAAACTGGGACTAATTTGTAATGCATGTTAATGAAGAAAGTGAAACCTGTGTCATCAGGCATGGAGGCTTGGTCCGAATTGCGTTCCTTTTTAAAACTCATGTTTCCCAGCTGCAGTACAGCAGAAACCACCTTCAAAAGACCTGGAACAAAAGACCAAACACACATTACATTTCCTCTGACATAAGCTGCAAAAATCAACATGCCACTCCTTAGAAAGATAACCCCCAAACTCCAAGTTCAGGCAATATAACAGAATAACTACACAGTATAGTTCAACACAGTGCATCATGAAAAACTGGCAAACTTCCCTGAATCATGAAAGATGTCACACCTTTAGGCGATTAAACACTACAGAACTACAGATGAATGAATCTTGTTTGAGTCTCTATACCTGTCTGCTCCTCCTCAGGGATCCCCATAATCCTGAAGGCATCTATGGTTTCAGCAAACAATTCTTTATCCTGTTGTCCAGGGATAGTTACATTTCCATTTGACAGGAAGCGGTACTTATTGTAGTCCTCTAGGCACAGCTCAGCTGTTGAGTGGAGAACAAATCTTATAAACTTTCCATAGAGATTAGTCTTTGAGTATATTACACTCACATGGGTATATTAAATATGAAAGTTCTTTAGTAAACTTGGTGTAAATTAACAAAGTCTCATATTAAGAGAAGATTCATTTATGCTCCTTTAAATAAACCTAACACTGCATGTATGACTTTAACAAATTCATGCTATGAATTCTTTAATGGCATGAAATGGTTCTTCTCACCACGCAATTTGTCTCCTGCTCCTGATAGCAAGTAATAAAAAACATGGAAGGTCCGTTCATCTTTGGCCTGTCTGATTGCACGAGACTTCTCTAACAGATCTGAAAAATGCTTGTTAGGGGATTAACGGAATAAGCCGAATACATTATGCATGAGAATCCAATATAAATGGTTGGCTTGTTAATATTTTAGTTTCCTAAAGGATGGTTCAGTCAATAAAGGATACAAGTTTCAATATTGGCTCCAACGATGTAACCATTGACATCAAAGTTTATCCTAATAAACTTCCCCTGTGAATGAAGAGCTCATATTGATGCTTGTCGACACTTTGTGAGACATTTGGATGGATTTTTGTCTGTGCACACTTACAAATCGAGAAGAATTATCGTTTTTCACAGTTTTGGCATTGCCAAAGGCCTCCAGAATCGGGTTAGCCTGGAGCAACTGTTTCTCCAACTCCCCCTGGCAGACAAAGAATTGATCAGACGGAATGAAGAGGGCATTTAAAAAGTTACAGCTGCAGGAACTGTTAGCGATTAGTGAAACAAAGACTACATCCTGAAACAAAGTTCCCAAGCCATTAATACACAGTAGACCCAGATCACCTATTTGCAAATGAAAGCTTTGCTTGAGGCTGAAAACTGATGCCCATTTTTGCAGCTGAGTACATTCTTCCACTACTTTTATAATGCTAAAACCATCTGTGCATTAAACTTTGTTCCACACCAGTGTTAGAATTTGCATTAGCTGAAGCTGTTAGACTTTGCAACATAACGTATAAAATCAAGCCTGTAGACAACCATGGTCGCATGACCAGGAAAGTGGGGTGTATATAGCCAAAAAAAAAAAATTATATTATATAATTTATTTTATATATATATATATATATATATATATATATATATATATATATATATATATATATATATATATATATATATATATATATATATATATATATATATATATATATATATATATATATATATATATATATATATATATATATATATATATATATATATATATATATATATATATATATATATATATATATATATATATATATATATATATATATATATATATATATATATATATATATATGATGGATGGTAATGTTGGACAGAGAGAGGAATGAGTGAGGCGTATAACTCACATGTGATAGGGTGACACTGCTCTGGAGGATGAAAAAGAGAAAGTCTCAAAATATGGGCACAAAAATGAAGGGGGACTCAAACATGCTCAACTGTATGGCACAACACTGAACAACAGGATGCTTGTAGTGTGTGTGTTTTTTTTTTTTTTTTTAAAGGATTTAGTGTATTATCAACCATGAACAAATATGCAGGTATTCACAAAGTCATTAGAGATCCAGTGGGAACAGGTCTAGGCCTGATACAGGAATGTGAAAACAGAATTTTGACTTCCTGGTCCAGAGAGAGGACAGAGAGAGAAAATGACAGAAATAGAGGTTTCAAATCCATAAAGAAAAAAAAACAAGGAAGACTTTTGACAGGAAGAAAAAAAAAAAAAAAAAAAAGAGGATGAAAAACAGGAAGAGATAAAACTGATATCAACAAAACATTTTTCATAAACAGGGCTGGAGACAGAATAGCTGATGTTAAAAAGGGATGTGGTTATTTATTTATGAACAGCTCTGTCATGACAATCAGCACTCGTCTTATCTGCCATTTGTGCACGCTAATGACTGTTTTCCATGACTGTAAACTCAGAGTAAAAAAAGGTTTCGTACTCACTTGATCTTTCTTTGTTTTGAAGGATGATGCTACAAATGCAAGGTACTGAATGACTTTTTTGGTGTTTTCGGTTTTTCCAGCACCAGATTCACCCCTGAGGAAATATTAATAAAGAATAAGTTTTGAAAGAACACAGTGCTGGTCATTTTGAGATTTTATTTTGGTACTAGTATTTCACAAGTTTCAAGTCAAGCTTACGTGCACAATATGGACTGATCCTCACGATCTAAAAAGTTCAAGAAAAATGAATTAACAGTACTCCATTGCATGGACAGATGTGCCATTTTGACATAAATAATGGTATCAGTCATGCAGTTAATGTTCTCACCCTGCATCATGCTCCTATAGGCCGTGTCTGTGATGGCGTAGATATGAGGGGGCATCTCATGCCTCTTTTTGCCTTTGTACATCTCGACAATCTCTTCCGTGTAGATAGGCAGATGCTTATATGGGTTTATGACCACACAGAAGAGCCCAGAGTATGTCTGAAACAATGAATTACACATTCCATTCATCAAGAAAAGCACATTTGTTTCAAGCCGATTGACTAAACACAAAAATCACAAATAACTCAACATTAGATGGCTCTCTGTGAGTAATGAAACAACATGAAACAATCAAGTTTCCTGCATAGTCAGCATGTTCATTTGTTAACCTGCCAGTACATGCATAATAATAATAATAATAATAATAATAATAATAATAATAATAATAATAATAATAATAATAATAATAATAACAACAACAACAACAACAACAACTCTGAATTTGAATGCCACAAACTGTTTATACAGACTTACATAGATGAGCCCAGAGTAGTACCTCTCCCTCAGGTTGTGCAGGACAGAGGCTTCATTCAGGCAGGTGAGCTCCGCCATATCCTCCACCTTGCTGAACTTGGGTGGGTTCATCTTCTGGATGTCATCTTTGTTCACCTTGATCTTCTTGCCAGAGTCGACCAACTCCACAAGACACTCATCTCCAGTCTCCTCTTTGATGGAGCCGGCCTCAAAGCCGAGCTTCTCTGAGGGAACCCACACCAGCTTCTTAGAGGCCCAGTCCGCCTGGGCTAAAGGGTCGTTGATACTATTGCGGTCGGCATAGAGGAACTTCTCTGCGTCTGACATTTTGGCTACATGTGAGAGAAAGTGAAAGCCTTTATGGTTGTAGTTTTAAAATGTAATGGTTTTGTGGTTTTAAAGTTCCACAGGATAATAAGATGACAAACGTTCAGGACAGAGGATCTGAGAATTAAAACTAGCATGACGACAGTGTCTTGAAAAATAATGTTCCTCAATCATACACAAACATCCGCATGGTGACTCGTTCAAGCATCTGACTCCAGTATGTGTCCATATTGTCCTATAAAACATGACAACCACACCTGCTCAGGCCTCTGACTGATACGGTGCTACCTCTACTCTTCAAACTGCTTCCAATTCTCCTTCCCTTTCCCCATTTATTCTATACAGAGTCAAATTCCTTCAACAATCCCTAAATTCCCACACTCATTTTACAACCCCACCAACTGGTTTTAAAGATTCATATCACCAAATACAAGTGCTTGGTAAGGTGCGTTTTTCCTTTTTCTTTTTGTGGCTACAAAACTAGTCTGACTAACCTGGAAAGTGGTAAAATACAAATAGTAACTGGGTGTGCGTTAAACATTTTCATGCAGAAATCATGATTCAGCAAAAGTCCAAGACTTCCAAAATGTATGTTTTTATGACTCATACTGTATATTTACAAATTTTAATTTTCTAGTATATGTTATTTCATGCTATGTTTTATACTGCATATAAATTGAATAAGAGCGTCTTGTGAACTCTGAAAAATTATGCGTGCACAATTTTGCACACAGAATTATGCGGCAAGAATGGAATTATTAGTAAATGACACCCACCGTTTCCATATTACCATAACATTTATGGTGTCAGGCCTACATGTAGCTAGTGCATTCATTCGTTTGTTTGTATTGCCATACCAGCATCAATGGCTATTTTCATGGCAAAATCAACGTCATTTAAGAGAGACAAATAATAGTAACATACATCAGTAATGAAAAACGCTAGTGTGCTCTTTAATATGCATTCCTTAGGTTGGATTGCACCTCAAGGCACTTTAGTGAGGGTCTACCAAACACCTACTGTGTCCTGATGCAAACGTACACAAGACACAAGCTCCTATTACTTTGAAGCGGGGAACATCTGCTCTGAAGGAGCAATTCCTAAACAAGTTTGGACAAAGACAAATTCATTATCCACCACACCCTGCAGAAGACTCCAGAACCCTGAAACTAAGTATAACACCTTTATTTCTGTCAAAAAGTGCAAAAATGTAACCTAATATGGCTTAAACAGCTTACAGCGCTATGCATGTTCAGAAATGTTTAATCACTATCATAAAAGCCCACTTAAGAAATATTCAGAGAGCAAATAAGAAACATCAGATGAGTTTGATAAATTATGCAAAGTTCCTCTTTAAAGAAATATAGCCTCTGCTGTCAGAGTCTAAATCCTAATATGCATAATATGAACATCAGATCAATGTTACTTAAAAAGGATCCATTTAGAAGCAAAAGGCTGTAAAAGATCTAGTAGAAATTTACTAGAAACCAGTTTAATACCACTCAAAATGGTCAATGTCTGCCATTTTGGGGTGTGTCTATAGTATATGGTTAATAACATCATATGAATACAGTATTCCAGTATCTGAACAGACTTTGGGTGTATTTTTTTCTGTCATCATGAGGATGTTAAAATATACTAGTAATATATATTACTAGTAATGCATATTACTGCAAAATTTGCTACCAGTTACCACTGTAAAAGTTCTATTTAAAAAAAAAAAAAAAAAAAAAAAAACAACCTTTTAGGAATAAGGAATACAAGGAATATGACTCAAAGAAGAAGAAAGAAAACACTAAGTGCCCTGCTGTTGGGATTTCACTCAGGTGACTCAAGGGGAGTCATATGGTAGTGCCTTACATAGACCTGTCCCTCAGGGGCAAGGAAAAGAGAGGCTTCTGGGAACCAAAGTTCTCTGCCTATTCAAACATTGAATAAACTTACTGCCTCTACACTCATTTCAATCTGCCAATTTCTAAGATAGAAAACCAGACAGCCAGAGTGGAAAAAAGATGCTAAGTGATGTGTAGCGATACCATTGATGGGCACTCAGAGCGTCAGAGAGGTACACTATATTGCCAAAAGTATTGGGTCACCCCCTTCTAATGAATAGGTTTGACTACTTTAGTAACTTCCATGAGTACAAATCTTAATGTTTAAGCATATAATGATATTCTAGGGAATTGTGTGCTTCTAATTTTAAAGCAACAGTTTGGACAGGATCCTTTTCCATTCTAACATGACAATGCCTCTGTGTATAAGGCAAGGTTCAAAAAGAAATTGATTTAGTCAGTGTGGAAGAACTTGGCTGGTCTGCAGAAAACCAAGTCCTAATCCAAGCTGAACACCTCTGGTGTGACTTTAAATGCAGACCTTGTGCCAAAAACTCACCACCAAACACCAATGACTTGTACATATGGGTACAGTCATTTTACACACTTCCAAAACTGTTGCAACAGAGATGGAAATACAATTTTTAAATACATGAATTGTTTCCATCTTTGTTGCCCCCTTCTTTTGTTCTAAAGAAGGGGGTGTCCCAAATACATTTGTCCATATAGTGTATGTACAAGTCATTGGTGTTTGGTGATGAGTTTTTGGCTCAAGGTCTGCATTTAAAGTCACGCCAGAGGTGTTCAACTTGGATTAGGACTTGGTTTTCTGCAGACCAGTCAAGTTCTTCCACACTGACTAAATCAATAATTTCTTTTTGAACCTTGCCTTATACACAGAGGCATTGTCATGTTAGAATAGAAAAGGGTCCCGTCCAAACTGTTGCTTTAAAATTAGAAGCACACAATTCCCTAGAATATCATTATATGCTTAAACATTAAGATTTGTACTCATGGAAATTACTAAAGTAGTCAAACCTGTTCATCAGAAGGGGGTGACCCAATACTTTTGGCAATATAGTGTATCTTGAAAGTGAAGAGAGATGACAACAGCACAGCTTTAGCGTACTGTTGAGATGGAGTGAGTGTAAGAGGGATAAGGAGATTAGCAGGGTGTCATCTCTGTTTGCAAGTTCATTAACAGCTCAAATACAGTCGCTGTGATTAAATTCAGATGACAGCGTTTGCCTGTGCACATGACATGCACCTCCGTTGGGTTGCCCCACGATGGTTTGTAATCCAATTATACAAGAACAAAAGAAAGGAACAAACTATGAGTGCATTACGAGAGAGTTGGACAATTGTGGTTTAGCAATGAGGAACAAACAGGAGCTACCCGTGACAGAACAAAACAGTGAAACTTGTTGATATTGAAAAGTTGCTTCACCACACTGACACACTTCCTCTAGCGTGAAGCTTTAATGCAAGACCTTAGAAGGCAACATGTTAGAGCTTGCTGTCTGAATTTAAAACTTGTATCAGAAGAACTGCAGAAAACAGCCTGAATTTGCATTTAATTGTGCTTATAATACTTCATCCTACAGTTTAAATGGAGAAAATCAAACCTGGTTATATCTAGCCATCACAGCCAAACACAAGACTTGGTAAAATATCCATCGTATATTGCCCTGGAATCTAAATAAATAAATATTTATATATAATATTTCTATCATATACATTTTATATTTAATGTGAAATACCCTTTTACATTTAATATTTGGTGTCATGCCTTTAAATACCAATTTAATGCAAGTAAAAACATTGCATTTGTTGGTTTGTTTTTTAACTGTACAAAAATTTGTCTTAGAATAGGCTGAAATATGATGAGATTAACCTCAATATTAGCTTTACATAAAACTAATTTATTTGTAATTTATTTTAAGGCAATGTGGGACATGTTTTAAAGAGTGCTACTCTGTCCTGCCATCACAGTAGTCACCTGCAGTGCCATGCCTTATTTTATCCCTCCATCAGCATGTTCTCTCATCCCACTGATCTTGGCTCATGTTCAATCCTTGCTTATAGTTCAAATGCCAACAGCTCTGAGATGAAGTCAACAACAGCAACACAGGAGACACCAATACTTACAGTGATCATTTCACACCGGGCAAGTTGAAACAGTTCTAATGCAAAACACTTCACAATGAAATGAAGACATTCACGCAACTTTGTAACTAGCATTGTGACATAAGAGTTAAAGTATGTTGTTCAGAGTCTGATATGAATGTGTGTCCTCAAGGCAGAGCAATTCAGCTCGTGTCTACTGCAGGAAACTGGCCTCAATGCAGACTGGGCGTGTTGCACACACAGACAGAGCAGACGGATCACCTGAACTGAGATGTTAAAGATAGCGGAGCTGCTTGTGCGTTCTAGTAGCTACATTATTTTGGGTAGCACAATATAATAATAATAATAATAATAATAATAATAATAATAATAATAATAATAAATCAACATTTCATGATATTCTAAGTGAATACTTGTAATAACTTACTTTTCCCTAACATGAAAGAATTTTATCACTACTTCGAGCAGCATAGTTCCACGCGCGTGCATTGACTGATTGTGCAGAACAGGTACAGGTGCGCTCTTGCGCGCTCAGGTGAGAACTGAAGTGTAACTGAATATTAAACGTTAGCTCACCTGTTTTCTCTCAGGCGCCGTTTTCTGAGAAGACCTGCTTTCCCCAAATCTCCTGTTTTTACGGAGAATGACACGGATGCGACAAAATTATTCGAAAATCTCTAGAGTTTGTGACACTTTCCTGTTTTCTCATCGGCGTTGTGCTCTCCAGTCTCCTCTCACTTCGCTCAGCAAACTCCCTCTGACTCTTAAATCAGCTGTGTGGGCGTGTTTATACAACGTCGGCAAACCCTATTGTCCCGCCTCTATTTATATGATTGAGCGCTTCTATGGACGCGTCAATCAAAAGATGTGCTTTCATTGATTGGTCATTTCTTCAGTGCGGCTACAATTGTGCCCAAAAAAGTGTTTAGGTTCGGCTGTTACGTCTCAAATACAGTCCAAACGTCTTATACAACACTGAAATTTAATTTAATTTAGTTTAGTTTTTTGTTTTATACAGGAAAGTAGGATACGTTTTAAAATCTAGAAAATTTAAAGCAGATTTTAAACATGCATGAAATATTTAAATAAAAAATATACAAGAAATATGTATACAATATACAATAAATATTGAAAATATGGGATTCATAATAGATAATTCTGGAAATAAACAAAGTTTTAGTATTTTGAATGCTTTTTCAACAATTTTACATTGCAGACCTCCGGATTTCTAAAAAATTCCACTCAACATTTTGCTAAAATTGCAATGAAAACATCATAAAATTGACTTGACACGTTTTACTACTTAAATTACTTATATAATTACACACACACACACAAAAAAAATCATAATATCCCTTATAGTTCAGAAAGAGTGTATAGATTATTAGCCTAAATGCTTCATAAATGCTGGAGGAAGGCTTCTGGTGGAGGGTGAAGGAATCCAGAGCTTTGTCTGCACTTGCATTCCTGCAATGATTTTCCTTTTTAAGAGTCATACTGTGGAGGTAAACTATACTGAGAGAGAGAGAGAGAGAGAGAGAGAGAGAGAGAGAGAGAGCAGGAGACTAAAGGGAACCTATACTGCTATGAGTCACCCATAAGATAGGCTATCATAAAACAATAAACACTGGTCAAGTGATAACTTTAAGCAAGTCTGTAAACTACTGACACATGATCTTCATGGCATTTATAGATATTGCAGTTTTCTCTGTGTGTCAATCAGGGGTTGAGATATGTGAATTGATTATTGTAAATAATGTTGCTGTCATTGGCAACAAAGTAAACAGGCCTCCTTTACAGAAAATCAAAAAAGTCAAAGTTCAGATTCATCCAGGTAATGTAAAATTGACTTGTGGCAGAAAGTTTTATTTTATGGAAGTTAACAAAACAGACGCTCACAGCAAGACAACTTGTTTAGGAGATCTTAAGAACACAGACAAGTATGAGTCTACCTGGCCTCAGGTGGGATGATTCTTCCTTATATGGTATGAAGCAAGCACATAGTGAAAGGATGGGCTCTAGTTTAAGCAGCGGTGGTTTTGGATTACCCATAACCCCACTGGCCCACCCCATTTTCTACCTTCCTTCTTCTTCATCTTCATCTGAAATACTCAGTGGCATGAAAGATAAAGAGATCATTTTCAAGAGAAGGCTTGTTACTACTTGACCACACACCAGATAAGCAGAGAACAAATGAGATTTCTTAAACCTGCTTGTGTTTGCACATTGTTCGGCTGAGTTCTGCTTCACATACACTGTGGTATCTACAATCTTATCCATAGTATGAATGCCAAACATGCGTAGGGTGCGTTACTTGATATGATAATGAAACGAAAAGGGTGACTGGTTGACTATACCATTGTCTACTTCTCAGTCTGATGCAGTTTCCCGTCGTTTATACAGGGAGAGAGTGACAACTGAGATGACAGAGCACTTCACAGCAGTGTCCTGCAATGTCTGCTATACTGCATCAATCATCCAATTTTTTTTAAAATAAATTATTTTTATTCAGCAAGGATGCATTAAAGTGATCAAAACATTTATAATATTTCCTTTGATCTATTTATCAAAGAATCCTCACAATGTATCACAGTTTCCACACAAATATTAAGCAGCACAACCTTTTCAACACTGACAATAATAAGAAATGTTTCTTGAGATCAAATCAGCATATTATGATGATTACTGAAGGATTGTGTGACACTGAAGACTGGCGTAATGATGCTGAAAATTCAGCTTTACCGTGACAGGAATAAATTACATTTTAAAAATATATTAAAATAGAAAACATTTCTTTTAATATGTAATAATATTTTACACTATTACCTATTTTGCTTTATTTTTAATTAAATAAATGCAGCCTTGGTATAAGAGACTTCTTTCAAATACATTAAAGAAAAAATTATTTTAAGATGACATGCTTTTTAATGGGTAGTGTAAACAGTAGTGTAAATATACGGTTTTGAATTTGTAAAATCTTTATGCACAATCACATGACAGGACCAGAGGCCTCTGGAACTTTTATTTAGTCTGTGTATTTAGACTCCTTAAGTTTCTCTCAAGCACCACCAGGTGGCAATCTGCAATAATAAAATAAAAAAATAAATAAATAAAAATAAAAGATTCAAGCCATTTCCTTTCAATTAAATATTTAATTAACAATCAGCTGATCTGCAAGAATCATCTATCTTCATATAGAACTTTGCTGAATCTTTTTTTTTTTTTTTTTTTACAAAATGAAAGGAGGGCTATACCTGAACAGTCACATTCAAGCACCATGTTACATACAGAGGCTTTATCTCACTTCCTTCAGTGGATGTATTATGTAGAAAAATGCTGGCTTACAAAATAGCCAATAACATCGATAGACAAAATGTCTGACAACAAGCTTTACAGAATATGTTCAGTTTCACAATCTCTCAAAAAATCACAAATGAGTGTTTCACATAAGTCTCTTGTACACATGTTCAGTAAATTCTACAGAATGAAGTTGTTTAATGAAAACATAGTCATTTGTATGTAAAATGTCAAAAAAAAAAAAATGATGTGAAAAAGAGTTATTTACAAAAATTATATAATTTTATGGTGAGACACGGACAGTTGGCAGATGTATCCCAATTAACCTTAGGATGAAACCTGAGGTAATTCCTTAGTCTCTGTATTTTTGGTTTTGGATTATATCACTAAATTGACTTAACCTGTCAATAATTCTAAAAGGAAAATCCCAAGGGAAAACATTCACATTTTATACAATGTAAGATATAAAACATTTGCTACATCCTGTACATATTTGTCTCCTTCACATCCCACCTAACTGGTGCTGAAATGTTCTTAAATATATATTATAGTCTTGAAAACTGTCTCTGTACAGCTATAGTTTTGATTCTCTATAACCCTACATCTGAATAATGCGATATTTTGCTCCATGGATACTTAACTCAAATACTTAGCCATAAAAATAGTGCTAATAATCTATTTATTATCTTTCAAATACACTTACTAGTAGTTTGCTACATCATACCAATCTATATTTCCAAAAATAGAATTGATTTTCTTTCT
This sequence comes from Spinibarbus caldwelli, assembly GCA_039654775.1. NCBI lineage: Eukaryota > Metazoa > Chordata > Actinopteri > Cypriniformes > Cyprinidae > Spinibarbus > Spinibarbus caldwelli. The sequence continues at coordinate 5,953,733 of CM077237.1, forward strand.
TTCACTCTTAAATGTCAGTAGATGCTAATTTAAATCTTAAATTTCACAGTTGATATTCAGTTTCTGTATGGCTGCTAGATGAGAAAATCTTTTTAGAATGTATACAGAATGTTCATGTCTGGCAAATACACTGCAAATTTACAGAGATGGAAGATTATTATCAGTTGCAACACTTTCCTTTAATAAAAATAATACAAAACACCCACCCAAAAGATAAGAGACAGATACTATGAGGATTCAGACAAACATGAAGCTGTCATTACAAAATAATCCCGATTGAAATGAGTGGCTATTGCTGTCATTGTCTCTGTCAGCCAGTAGGGGGCAGTATAGGTGAGTAAGGGGAGCCTCTAGACCTGAGTGGAGTATGATCTTGTGAGAGAGGGTCTGGGGCGAGCGCAGGTAGAATATTCTGAAGGCATGTCTAGACTGCGCTGGAGATGGAGCGACGTGAGTGGATGAGGACATCGGGAGGGGCGGGGGCCAGGTATGGCTGATGGTCATGTGATGCCTGTGTACAAAACCCCTGGAACCTGCTGAGGTTAGAAAACAAAGCATTTCTGAAAGAGTGCAGAAGGGAGAGAACAGGGTCAAGGTGACATTTCACTGGATGCAGACAGGGTCAGAAATTAATGTGGGTAGGGGCAAAAATGCCACCAAAATGAACAAAAATGCTTCCCAAATTCAAGATAAAGTCAATATATTACTGCTGTTGTGATTAAAAATGAAATTTATGAAAAGTGTTGATTATGGCATTACATTTAAACCTGCTAAAGCTGCACCAGATTACTTTTTTGCAAAGCTGAGCATTTTAACCAATTACACACATTTCTGCTGAGTTTATGAATACAGTGACCAATCAGAAGCGTTTAGATCAGTTACTGCTGAAAAGCTGAATTTTCTCATCTATGATAAAAATGCAGATACAATGTAATTAAGAGATTTAAGTGTAGACAGCTTCACTGATTATTACGAGATAGTTTGAATAACTGTTGAGTTTTTCAGTGTGCTAAATTGCCAGTGCTTGATTTTGCAGTTTTGATTTTAAAATGTGTAAAAAACAATAAACTAATTCACAAAGTTCTTAGCTTGCTTAGTCTGTGTAGCCAGTGATGTGCCATTTCCCCAACAGTAAAAGTTTTTTTTTTTTTTTTTGTATTCTATTAATCAACTTTAATACACATTTTACAATATTTACAATATTTTTGTCATAATATTGTAGCTCTACCCTGTAACAGTTCCTGTTTTTAATTTTATCCACATTATTTTTCCTGAAAGAGCAGACACTTTTTATGGCTCTGGCTTCTGGTGTCACCAGCTTCCAGCTATTTTTAGCTGTACAAAACAGCTTGTTTTGCTGCTTGATATTGCAAATTGGTGTGCCTTACTGTATTATTTTAATGTATTATCTTAATTATGAACACACTGGTTTGTAGTGCATTTCCTTCAGTTATCCTTTTCGTTATTTCCCTACAGCGGATAATGAACCAGAAGTCTTGCACATTCACAGAAAATGGCATACTTCCGTGTTGAAAAATAAAGTGGATAATTTACTGATTTTTTTGTAAGATATTTATATTATGCAATTGTTGTGTAAATGCATGTATGCCACCTTTGAGCAGCATTATATAATCTGTAAAAAAACATAAATACCATGTAAGATGCAGTTTCTGTTCAACCTCTGCAGTATAAATATGGCATTTGTTGATGTTGATAAAATTTTATTATCTATGACAGAGCAGCTTTATGACATGCACATTTTATTATCTATGACAGAACTCTTTAGGACATGCACCCCCTATGTTCATCTCATTTCATTCAACGCCGCACTGCATTCAGTGTTGCTTGATTACAATGGGGTTTACTGTCTTTTGTTGTGTTGCGTTGCACCACTCGTGTCTGGTGTAGACAGGGTGTTACTGAAAGATTAAAAATACAGTTTACCAAATTTAGTGTGACAGCTGAACCTGTTTTTCAGTCAGTTTAACTATTTTATGATTACTGGTATTCTTTGTTTTTTGTTTTTGCTCGAACTCCACTGCGCCAAATCTGCAGGAAATGTAGCCAATGAAGATTTAGCTTGACTAGCTTGTTAAATTGCCCCCTTTAGTGGATTTTGCTAGCAAAATCTGTATTCAAAGCTGTTTCACTGGAGTGTATGCTTCTGAATCAACAGGTGCTTGCCCACCTTAATGGGTGCTGGCCCCACAGGTTGAAAACCACTGTCTATAATATTATGACTGATTGAAGCAATTGATTCAATTTAAGCATTTTAAATAAAATACAAAACACATTTAATAAGGTAATTATAAAATTAAAAAAATGACCCTGGAAATCACTTCCAGGGGACAAATGTTGCCCCTTAATGAAAAAGTTAATTTCTGACCCTGAATGCAATGCTTACTTAGAATCTGGTTAATACAAGGAGATTATGATGTTTTTTGGAGCAGCTTTCACATCTGAAGCATAACTATAATGCCTTAACATGCTGTCTATGTAGGCAGCTAACTAGTTTTTGGAACCAAGCTAATGAGAAAAAACAATGCACCAAACTCCTCTTCAGAGCCAATAATATCAGTCTTACCACATTCTGGATATATGATCTCATTATTCATGGCTATTTAAAAACCACAAGTATGTGGGCAGCAGACCTCATTCAGCTGAAGAATAGGTACATTATTATACAGTACAGTTAGCTGTTAGCTCTTGTTTAGATTTCCCACGCCTTCCTGGTGTCCAATGCACCCACTCGTCACCCCTTACCTGAGGGCCACTTAACTTTTCGAGTGGACTCTCTACGCAGGGCATGGCCACCATGGGCATGTTGAGAGAGGGCTCTGGGCGCGGAGGGTGCACAGGGGGCGGTAAGGGTGGCAGCTGAGACTGGGTCTGCTGGAAGTTATTGATCACACATTTGACCTGGAGGTGAACCAAGAGCAATGGTTAATAATACACCAAAAACGTGCAAGGCATTTACAGTATGACAATGCAGGATCTGCCTCTTGTGGATTAAGGCTTTATGCCCAGAGCATGTTCAGCCTTGGCATGGTTGTGATTGGACTTGATTTAAAAGGATGAAGGATGGAGTCTAAAGCCAGTGGATAAGCTGCAGACTCACTAAACATCTGAGTACTAGTACTAGCTGTTAAACAGGTATGTGCTCAGAGTAATGACCTGTTTTACCCTCTGACATGGCGTGAGACTTTGGCCGTGTCCCAATTCACACTCTATCCATCCTAGATAGTATGCAAGGATGTGTGCAATCCAGGTGGCAGTCTAGCTGGTTCATTATTTTGGGGTGGGTTTCTATCATTCTTTGAGGACTAGCAATGTTCACAAAACCTTGTTCAACCAAATTGGAGGTATTTGCGATGGTTTTCATTGAAGTTTTTTCAGTTGTAGATCAATTCATTACAGTAGATGCTAATACTTGCCAATGCCAGCATGCAACAAAGGGTTCAAGATGCAATTTTATGATGCAGATTTCAGTTATTCTGTGATTTTGTAGTACATGCAATACACTGTTGTTCAAAAGTTTTGGGTCGGTAAGATTTTTTAATGTTTCTGAAAGTCTCATAAGATCACTAAGGCTTTATTTAATAGGTAATAAAATAGTAAAAATAGTAATATTGTGAAATATTATTACAATTCTAAAATTGTTTTATACTTTAATATACACTGTCGTTCAACCTTTTGGGATCTGTAAGATTTTTAATGTTTTTTTAATCAGTCTCTTATGCTCATCAAGGCTGTATTTATTTGATCAAAAAAAACTTTATTTGAAAAAACTGTAATATTGTGAAATATTGTTGCAATTTCTAATATTGGTTTCCTATTTTAATATATTTTAAAATATAATTTATTTCTTTGACACAGTGCTGAATTTTTATCATCCATTACTCCAGTTTCAGTGTCACATGATCCTTCAGAAATCATTCTAATATACTGATTTATTATCAGTGTTGAAGCTGTTGCTGCTGCTTAATATTTTTTTGGAACCTGTGATACTTTTTCCTTTGATTCTTTGATGAATAAAAAGTTTAAAAGAACAGCATTTATTCAAAAAAAGAATTAGAAGTGTATATTGTAACACAACATTTCTATTTTGAATAAAAACTTTTCTTTTTAACTTTTTAATTATCAATCCTGAAAAAAGTATCACAGGTCCCAAAAAATATTAAGCAGCACAACTGTTTCCAACACTGATTATAAATCAGCATATTAGAATGATTTCTGAAGGATCATGTGACACTGAAGACTGGAGTAATGATGCTGAAAATTCAGCTTAGCTTTTTTTTTCTGCATGATCAAATGCATGCAGCCTTGATGAGCATAAGAAACTTCTTTAAAAAAATATTAAAAATCTTACTGATCCACAACTTTTGAATGGCACTGTATTTTAAAATGTAATTTATTCCTCTGATGGCAAAACTGAATTTTCAGCATCATTATTCATTGTCACATTACTTCAGAAATAATTCAAATATTCTTATTCGGTGCTCAAGAAACATTTCTAATTATTATCAACATGGTAAACAGTTGTGCTGCTAAATATTTTTGTGGAAACCATAATACATTTTATTCAGGATTTACTGTTGAATAGAAAGTTCGAAAGATCAGCACTTTTGAAATAGAAATCTTTTGTAACACAATAAATGTCTTTACTGTAACTTTTGATCAATTTAATGTGTCCTTTCTAAACAATATTGCTTATTTCCTCAAACCTTTGAATGGTAGTGTATATTCTCGACTGGGCATGCACTGACTGGCTACGGCATATGATGGTCTCCAAGGTTGGCAGATTCTCACCAGAAAAGCGGCGATGGCTCCTCCGGTAAGATATCCAGCTAGGACATCAGACCAGTGGTTACGGTACTCAGCTACACGCACGATGCCCACCAGAACAGCCAATGAGAGAAGAGTCAGACAGAGAGTGGGTTTGGTCAGCCTTGTGCCTTTAGTCTTCCATACCAGAGATATATACATCTGCAGAAAACACAAAATACACATTGCATTAATGCACATCTATCATGACTATTTGCTCAGCAATACAACACCTCAAACACCCTAAATGTACTGTAGATTTATCCATGCATTGCGCCCATTCTACCCTTTTATTTTTATTTGCCATGTGTTGTTACTTCAAAACACTGCCAGAAGTCCAGCAGCATCTCTTGTCTTCACTGTTACAGATGAAGCCGGAGTTTATTGTGTACTGCTTAATGGAGCTTCTAGCTGTTTCTTAAACTAGAGACAATGTTCTTCTCATCTTGTTGTCTGGGCATCCACTTCTCTCTGTGATGGTTAGATCCAGTAGTTTATGAAATAGACTTCATCCCTCAAAAGAGCAACACTAATGAGACTAATAGGTTTCTAGAGGAACTTTCTTGTTTTTGGCCATTTTTAAAATTGAAATTTGACTTGAAACTTGAAAGTTTACAAAGACTTACAAGTGCAGGGGAGTATTTTTGAGTTTTGGGGGACCTAAGCAAGTTGTCCCTGGGGGCCCCTCGGTAGAAATCACATAATTGCGTGGTGCCTAAACACACTACTGTACAAGTCTACTCTATTCTTCAGCATGTGCAAAAGACACTGCACTGCCGTCTCCATACTTCATTAAACAGCACAATCATTTCAATGTGCTAATAATAGGAGAAGGATGTTGAGTAATAAATCAACACATTATGATAATTTCTTAAGGATTATATAACAAAAATTTCTTCTTCTTCAAAGTACTCTGGAGTAATGGCTTTGCATTACATTGTTGAATGTGCTTTGCCAATAACAGCCAAAAATTAAATGAATAAATAACATTTACAACATTCCCATGTTTCACTCCATATCAATTAAATGCTAAATTGAGGAGTTGAATTATGAGTTTGTTTCAAAAACAAAAATGTCTTAAGAAATCATATCTTATTATTTACTATATTACATTTTTATTGTATTTTGTAATTGTGATTTTTTTCAGAAACATAAAAATGTATTAAGAAATTATATTGTAAACTTTTAAAATGTAATATCTAAAATAAAAAAACAGTTATTTTAAACTGTATTTTTTATTGTATTTTTATTCAATAAATGTTACACTTGTGAATAGAAGTATGAATTTCTTTCAGAAACACAAAGTATAAAGAAATGATATTGTAATTTGGATTTTGCATCACAGCAAAAAGTATAATTTTAAAAACATGTAAAAAAATATGAAAGCTATTTTAAACATTACTTAGTGTAATCTTTTTTTTAATATTGTACATATTGTAAAAAATGATACAAATTGTATTGTATTTGGGTTAATTAAATGCTAAACTGGGGATCAGAAACCAGTTATGCTGGTGAAGAGTCAGATATACTGATATTTTCAGCAGGGTCATGACCAAATATTGTGAATCATCATTGCACAGGAGCTCTGTCATCTCTTCAGCCAGTTAAAACATCAGCATTACTGCAGGAAAGGATGACTGTGATTTCTTTGCATGCTGTGTCATGTTTGATTTCTCGTCCTGGATGTACTCACCACTGTATAGACAGCTGAGTACATACTCAGCGCTGCGTCCTTGGAGGGGAAAGATTTGCGGGCGGAGGCGATGAGGTAAGGGTTTCCGGTGCAGGCCCGCCGCTCTGTGATGTACTGCAGTGGTGAATGGCAGCCCAGTGCTGTGTAGTTTGGGCGGCATGTAGATAAGAAATGAGGTGTCTGGTTTCCTGTCACTACCTGCCCTGCATTGGCAAAGATGGTGGTGGTAAAGAGGCCAAAGGAATACACACCTGAGAAAAAGAGGAAGAAATCATTTCATCAACAACTTGATAATTGTAAGAGGATTTTCACATACTTTTGGACATTTAAAGTAGTTTGATTCTGTTCAAAAGTTTGGGAGACAGTAAAATGTATATATATATTTTTTAAATTAATCATTACATTCATCAAGGATGCCTTAAAATTATCAAAAGTGTCATTAAAGACATTACAAAAGATTTCTATTTCAAAGAAATGCTTTTCTTTCAAACTCTGTATTCAGCAAAGAATCCTGGAAAAATGGTAATGGTTTTCAAAAAAAATATTGAGCAGCACAAATGTTTTCAACACTTACTCAGCCTCAGGCCATTCAAAATGTAGATGAGTTTGTTTCTTCATCAGAACAGATTTGGAGAAATTTAGCATTACATCACTTGCTCACCAATGGATCGTCTGCAGTGAATGGGTGCCGTCAGAATGAGAATCCAAACAGCTGATAAAAACACAATCTGTAAGACTCCAGTCGATCAATAATATCTTGTGAAGTAAAAATCTGCATGTTTGTGCAAATGCATCGTTAAAATGCTTTTAATTTCAGTCCGTTGCTTCTAATTCCTTTATCTATAATATTGCTTTCTCCAGTGAAAAAATAATCTCGTCTGAATCAGGAGAGAAATATGCACAAATCAAGCACTGTTTACAAGCGTAAACAGTCCAAAACATGTCAGTGGATTTTGATGTGAGAGGACAACAGAGGATGGACTTTTTCACTGGAGGAAGCATATTTTGGCCAGAAGCAACGGTTTAAAGTTAAAATCCCTTAATGATGGATTTGTTTCTTATGAACACGCAGCTTTTTGCTTCACAAAACATTAACTGATGGACTGGAGCGGTGTGGATTACTTGTCGATTATTGAAATGTTTTTATCAGCTGTTTGGATTCTCATTCTGACGGCACCCATTCACTGCAGATGATCCATTAGTGAGCAAGTAATGTAATGCTAAATTTCTCCAAATCTGTTCTGATGAAGGAACACACTCATCTTGGATGGTTGAGGGTGAGTAAATGTTCAGCAATTTTTGGGTGAACTATTCCTTTAAAATAGAAAACAGTTGTTTTAAATAACTTCAGTGTGCTTGCAAACAAACACAGAGACCCAAAAATTGTAATGTAGCAGGAAAAGTTTGATGTCTGGAAGATTAACAGTTTGAATAAAACTAAAAAAAACTTGAAGCATTGCTTACCAAGGAAGCGGACAATGCGTCTCAGCAGCGGGTTGAAATAGCAGCAGTCAACCGTAACAATTGTCTTCTCCTGCATGGCCTCAGGTTTAGTGAAGAAGGATGCGAGCTCCCCCAGCAGAATCTGCAGCAGACAGACACGGGAATGAGATTTCTCAGGTGCACATAGCTTACAGAAAACAGCGCTTAGGGGGGGAATCACAATACTTTCCTTAAACTGATTAAACTGATTGCCAAATGCAGAAGGAAACATTTGTCATTGTCAAGACTGCTCGTGTTCCATGCAGTTCCAGAATTTACAAGAAATTCATGAGAATGAGAGAATCTCTCATTTTCAATTCCATACATGTATAAATGTTAAATGCACAAGCACGGCTAAGACAGGTTATACATACATATGTTTGATATGCCCTAATGGGACAGCAATCATAAAACATGAATCCTCACAGATTGCAAAGCAACATCATATGCTGACTTGAAAATGTAAATTTTTCAGTTTTGAAACCATTTTCAAGAAAGGGTTAATGATTATAAAAATGATGTGGTGTAACTAATAAGTAAAAAGTAATTACATATTGCTTAGTATCTTGAATACCTTGATTTAAAAAAAAAAAAAAAAAAAAAAAAAAAAATATCTATCTATATATATATATATATATATATATATATATATATATATATATATATATATATATATATATATATATTTTTTACAAATATGATGAATAATTTATTTATTTATTTATTTATTTTACATTTTTTTAATTAATTAAAGTTTCATAATTAATTTAAAGTTTAGCTGATTTTTAAGACACTCCTTGACACCCAATTCTGTCCTGGGAGTGAGTTTTTTCTGCATGTTGGTTACACCACCTGAATATGTTGGTCATGCCATATGACTGTGATTTGATGAAGATTTTTTTCAAATATTGATAAGCAGTGTAGTAGATTTGTTTTCTCTTTATTTTCTTCATTATAATATCTGGACAGTATCACTTTTCTACTATATGTTCTCCTTAAAAAATAAAATTAAAAATTAAAAACATGTTCATCATAGATGCAGAGTTTTCAAGCCATTTTATGACATTTACATTTATGCATTTAGCAGACGCTTTTATCCAAAGCGACTTACATTGCATTCAAGTTACAGTTTATACATTTCTATCAGCTCTTGCTTTCCCTGGGAAATGAACCCATGATCTTAGCGTTGCTAGCGCTATGCTCTACTATTTGAGCTACAGGAAAGCCTGTGAATGAATTGCATTTTTAGCAAATGCTTTGAAAAACAAATGATATCAACAGAAGACTGTAATTTTCACCTCACTGCTGCTGGACAAGCAGAAAATACTTTGACTGCTTTTATAAAGACAATTTGCTATGGAGTTCAGTGTCTCAATTAGTTCCACCTGTGAAAAGGTTTGTGTGCTATCTCAAACAGCAGTCTGGCACTGAATATCACTGAGACACCTTTTTAAGAGTTACTTAACCTAACTGAAAAGTCTATTTAACCTCCACAGATATGAAGACCCAGATCAGTGTGTGGTAAAAGCGGTGCTTGTTATTATGCATTGTTGCCTGTGCTAAAAGATCTCATCCTCTGTCTAATGCCTAATTTTTCACAAATGCCACTCTAACCCTCTCGCTGAGCGAAAATGGAAATCATTCAGGGACATAAAAGCCTGAATTTCTGAGTAACCTTCAAATGTTTAGTGATGCTCCATGAATGATATTTTTTGGGGCATATAGCCTTTTCACATTTGGCTCCCAAACTCTGGAATAGCCTTCCTGATAACGTTCGGGGTTCAGACACACTCTCTGTTTAAATCTAGATTAAAGACACATCTCTTTAGCCAAGCATTCACATAATGCATCTCATAATCTTGTACTGCAGTTATATCTCATCAAACACACATTATTGTTCTTTAACTTGGATTGAACAAATCATTTTTGCTTGGTTGGAACAGCAGCTACGCTAATTATGTCTCTATTTGTTTCTCTGTTTCTGCCACGTAACTAGGATTTACACAAGCGTCAGTCTGGATCCAGAACACCTGAGAAGAGATGATGCCAACCCCTCAGAGGACCCCTACCCTCAGACAACATACAGAACTACCAAATTTCGCCATAAGTTAAATATATTAAGTTTCTACAATATATAAATATATTGTAGAAACTTAATTTCCTGTAAAGCTGCTTTGGAACGATTTGTATTGTGCAAAGCACTATACAAATAAACTTGAATTGAATTGAATTGAATATTGTGGCGTTTGGAGGGCTCTTGTCTTGTGGTATAAAAAAAAGGTGAAAATAGACAGACAGAGGAAGAGAAAGAGAGAAAAAAAGAGAATGAATATTTCACTTGAACACCTTTGACATATCTAAAGTTCTCTGAAGCCAGAAGTGATACTGGTAGCCAGTATGCTTTGAAATCTTTAACACACATCACAATTACAACACACCTGCTCTGAAGAGTTTTAAAACTCTGGAAAAACAGTGACACACACAAACACACACACAGATAAGACAAAACATTTGGAGTTTAATGAATGCCTCAGTGTCAAACATTAAAGGCGCTCAAAGCACTCTTAGTTCAATTCAATTCAATTCAAGTTTATTTGTATAGCGCTTTTCACAATACAAATCGTTGCAAAGCAGCTTTACAGGAAATTAACTTTCTGCAATATATTTATATAGTGTAGAAACTTAATATATTTAACTTATGGCGAAATTTGGTAGTTCTCTATGTTGTCTGAGGTTAGGCATCATCTGAGGTCCTCTGAGGGGTTGGCATCATCTCTTCTCAGGTGTTCTGGATCCAGACTGAAGCTTGTGTAAATCCCGTGGCAGAAACAGAGAAACAAATAGAGACATAATTAGCATAGCTGCTGTTCCAACCAAGCAAAAATGATTTGTTCAATCCAAGCTAAAGAACAATAATGTGTGTTTGATCAGTTATAACTGCAGTACAAGATTATGAGATGCATTATGTGAATGCTTGGCTAAAGAGATGTGTCTTTAATCTAGATTTAAACAGAGAGAGTGTGTCTGAACCCTGAACGTTATCAGTAAGGCTATTCCAGAGTTTGGGAGCCAAATGTGAAAAAGCTCTACCTCCTTTAGTTGACTTTGCTATCCTAGGTACTACCAAAAGTCCAGAGTTTTGCGACCTTAGTAGAGTAGAGTTCACATTCACAGATACATTAGGGTTGTTTTGTTTTGGTTAATTCTGTGTAAAACCAATCAGAGTAAAAAATAGTGCATTCAATGGAAAAAACATCATTCAGTCATTAAAAAGTGATAGTTCACTCAGAAATAATAATTCTGTCATCATTCCAAACTAGGACTTTCCCTTTTTTTATGGAACACAATCATGCTATTTTGTAATATTGAGAAATATACACTGATCGGCCACAACATTAAAATCACCCACAGCCTGGTAGAGTGAATAACATCGATTTTCACAATGGCACCTGTCAAAGAGTGGGATATATTAGGCAGCAAGTGAACAGTCAGTTCTTAAATTTCATGTGTTGGAAGCAGGAAAATGGACAAATGAAAAGATCTGAGTAACTCTGATGAGGGCCATACAGTGATGGCTAGACGACTGGATCAGAGCATCTCAAAACGGCAAGTCTTGTGGGTTGTTTCTGGTATGCAGCAGGCATGTACTGGCCATAGGGGGCACCTGGACTTTTCTGGTGAGCCGGTCGAGTAGTGGGCCAATCGGCAAAGGGAGATTTCACCCCTCTTTTATATAAGGCGCTGTTTGTATGTAGCACATCGGTAACTGCAAAAGTCTAATACTCCAAATGTGTGACGAAACGGTGCATCTGCCAGCCATGCGCAAAAGCACTTTTTTGTGTTTAAACTATTTTTTCTAATAAATTCTATAGTTTATTATTATTTATTTATTTATTTTATAAATCATATCCATGGTAACAAGGAGCATGGTTTTACCGTGACTATGATCTTATTAATAGCTGAACTTTTTAATCATTCTAATGTATTTTAATTGAAGTAAAACATTAATTCAAGAGAGCTTGATGAAATATGTCAGTGTCTTACATAAATTAGGTATTAACTCTTTACCAATGTTACTGTCATTCCAAACCTGTATGACATAGAAAATCTTTTGAGAAATGTCTGTTTTTGATTTTTTTTGATTTATTTATTTTTTTTATAATAGAAGTCAATGGAAACCAAAAAGGTTTGGATACCAGTATTGTTCAAAATCACAAAAGACAGAAAGTCATTAAGGTTTGGACGACATGAGGGTGTGTAAATGATGACAATTTAATAGCAGTAAAATTACTTTATGTCATCCTAGCTCAAAATCAGTGCTTTACTGTCAGGTTTATTTCTGTGTGACAGAAATGCAATATTAAGTCTGTTCAATAAGATCTATTATTGTTTGTTTCTGTCATTTTTTATTAATTTATTTACTCCACTTTAAGACCCTAACTAGTGTTGCCAAGTCCACGGTTTTCCCACGGAATTGTGCTACTTTAATGCTCTCTACTTTATGCTCTGGTCATTGTCAGCAAGCATTTTGCTGGCATAGATAATGAGAATGAAACTGATAAAGCAGTAAGACATGCTCAGTGTTTAGGCCACATCATCCTCACTAAACAAAGATGGAGTTGTCATTGTCATGTCACAAATTAAGACACAAGGTTTAACTTGTCCTCTAGAAGCCGTAGCTAGAGAAGACAAAAAAACATGGTCTTTAGAGCGGATTAATGGAAACTGTTGAAGTGAAGTGCTTACATGTTTAATTGATGAAACAGCTCTGCTGACTCTGAGGACTTTGAGGGAAAGACAGATGGAGGGAGGGACGGGGACAAGGAGTTCAAAGCAAAAGGAAACGGAAAGAGAAAGATCGAAAGTGAAATCAAACCCCAGAAAAAGGGAGAAATAAAAGAGGAAAGAGAGATGATGGCTGAAGTGAATGGTAGGGATGTCTGTTTCCTGAGGAAATCATATAGTGTGTGAACAATGTAGACACAGACGTTTTGGGGCGGCTGGGAATGCTGTCAAATCAAAAGCTTCTAGTAGAAAAGTAGAGCACCAAAAAATGCAGGCACTTAGTGATGTCAAAAACCCTCTGCGGTTTATAGTGGGTGTCAGGCTGTCGGTCAAAAAATAAACCACACAAACACCTCAGAATGCCTTGAGGTGCTGAGAAAACAAATGCAATCTCAAAGAAGCACTGCAAATCAACAACAATATTACACTACGCAACTATTCATGCATAGTTAAACATACACTACCAGTCAAAATTTTGGAACAATTGCATTTTTTTAAAGAAATCTCTTACACTCATTAAGGCTGCATTTATTTGACCAAAAATACAGTAAAAACAGTAATACTGTGAAATATTATTACAATTTAAAATAACAGTTTTCTGTTTATTTGTTTTAAACCTTGCTTACCCTAGAGAGTTTTGAATGGTAGTGTATCACAGTTTCCACATAAATATTAAGCAGCAAAAACTGTTTTCAAAATATTTCTTGAGCACCAAATCAGAATATTACAATTATTTCTGAAGGATCATGTTACACTGAAAACTTTACACTTTAAAATTACATTTTAAAATTAATATAGAAAACAGTTATTTTAAATTAATATTTCACAATAATCCTGATTTACTGTAGTTTTGATCAAATACATGCAGCCTTGTGAGTGTAAGAGAAACATTAAAAAAGGTAGTGTACATTTACATATTATATATAAATAAAAATATACTGATATGTTTCCACACTTCTATCCGCTATATCTAAATGTGTGTATTGTGTGAGGTCTTAAGACTGACCGAAGATGGGATGGCATTTTTACGTCAGATGGGATCCCAGCAGTACTTGAACCACTAACTTATTTTACCCAGAAAGTTGGCAAAAGGGTCTAAATCCATAATGAAGGTGCAGCAGGCAGCCAGAAGATTTGTGTGCAAAGACAAAATTAACTTTAATTATGGCATTTGTCAAAGGTCAAATTAAATGAGGAGAAGCACTGTGAAAATACAGCTTACAGAAATTAAATTTCTTAGAAGATACCTGAGCCAAAAAATAGTAGCTAATTTGTTCTGTAATTTTTACTGAGATTGTGAGAGGAAAAAAAAAACCAGATATGTTTGATTAAGTCTTAAAGTATATCTGCCAAATTTGCATTATTTTTTCTGGGAAAATTTGTCTCTTCTGAATTGCTCTTACAAAAAACAAAAAACAAAACAACCAAAAATGTCAGTGACCTTAATGAAAAGACCAGGGGCCAGTTGCATAAACAAAGCTACAATGTTAACACTGTCTTAAGAACTAATCTGACCAACTAGTAGTTACCCAAGTGACTTAGTTTTCAGATTCAAATTAGGCCAGTTTAGTTTTTTATGTAAAGGAATAGTTACTCGAAACTACAGGTGCATCTCAATAAATTAGAATGTCGTGGAAAAGTTTATTTATTTCAGTAATTTAACTCAAATTCTGAAACTTGTGTATTAAATAAATTCAATGCACACAGACTGAAGTAGTTTAAGTCTTTGGTTCTTTTAATTGTGATGATTTTGGCTCACATTTAACAAAAACCCACCAATTCACTATCTCAACGAATTAGAATACTTCATAAGACCAAAAAAAAAAAACAAAAAAAAAAAAAAACATTTTTAGTGAATTGTTGGCCTTCTGGAAAGTATGTTCATTTACTGTATATGTACTCAATACTTGGTAGGGGCTCCTTTTGCTTTAATTACTGCCTCAATTCGGCGTGGCATGGAGGTGATCAGTTTGTGGCACTGCTGAGGTGGTATGGAAGCCCAGGTTTCTTTGACAGTGGACTTCAGCTCATCTGCATTTTTTGGTCTCTTGTTTCTCATTTTCCTCTTGACAATACCCCATAGATTCTCTATGGGGTTCAGGTCTGGTGAGTTTGCTGGCCAGTCAAGCACATCAACACTATGGTCATTTAACCAACTTTTGGTGCTTTTGGCAGTGTGGGCAGGTGGCAAATCCTGCTGGAAAATGAAATCAGCATCTTTAAAAAGCTGGTCAGCAGAAGGAAGCATGAAGTGCTCCAAAATTTCTTGGTAAACGGGTGCAGTGACTTTGATTTTCAAAAAACACAATGGACCAACACCAGCAGATGACATTGCACCCCAAATCATCACAGACTGTGGAAACTTAATACTGGACTTCAAGAAACTTGGGCTATGAGCTTCTCCACCCTTCCTCCAGACTCTAGGACCTTGGTTTCCAAATGAAATACAAAACTTGCTCTCATCTGAAAAGAGGACTTTGGACCACTGGGAAACAGTCCAGTTCTTCTTCTCCTTAGCCCAGGTAAGACGCCTCTGACGTTGTCTGTGGTTCAGGAGTGGCTTAACAAGAGGAATACGACAACTGTAGCCAAATTCCTTGACACGTCTGTGTGTGGTGGCTCTTGATGTCTTGACCCCAGCCTCAGTCCATTCCTTGTGAAGTTCACCCAAATTCTTGAATCGATTTTGCTTAACAATCTTCATAAGGCTGCGGTTCTCTCGGTTGGTTGTGCATCTTTTTCTTCCACACTTTTTCCTTCCACTCAACTTTCTGTTAACATGCTTGGATACAGCACTCTGTGAACAGCCAGCTTCTTTGGCAATGAATGTTTGTGGCTTACCCTCCTTGTGAAGGGTGTCAATGATTGTCTTCTGGACAACTGTCAGATCAGCAGTCTTCCCCATGATTGTGTAGCCTAGTGAACCAAACTGAGAGACCATTTTGAAGGCTCAGGAAACCTTTGCAGGTGTTTTGAGTTGATTAGCTGATTTGCATGTCACCATATTCTAATTTGTTGAGATGTGAGCAAAAATCATCACAATTAAAAGAACCAAAGACTTAAACTACTTCAGTCTGTGTGCACTGAATTTATTTAATACACGAGTTTCACAATTTGAGTTTAATTACTGAAATAAATGAACTTTTCCACGACATTCTAATTTATTGAGATGCACCTGTAAAAATTAGCAAAAAATGTACTCACTCTTAGGCCATCCAAGATGTAGATGATTTTGTTTCTTCATCAGAACAGATTTGAAGAAATGTAGCATCACATTACTTGCTCACCAACAGATCATCTGCAGTGAATGGGTGCCATCAGAATGAGAGTCCAAACAGCTGATAAAAACATCACAATAATCCACAATTAATCCACACCACTCCAGTCCATCAATTGATGTCATGTGAACTGAAAAGCTGCATGTTTAAAAGAGACAAATCCATATCCATCATTAAAGGATTTACCTTCACTTCTGGCCAAAATCCATAATCCATAATAACGCTTTCTCCAGTGATAAAGTCCATCCTCTCACATGAAAATCCACCAACATTGAAGAACTGAACATTTAGAACTGTTTTTGCTTGTAAACAGCGCTTGATCTGTTCATATTTCTCTCTTGATTCAGATGAGACGAATTTCACTGAAGAGAGCAATAATATGGATAGAAGACTCATATTTCGTCTAGAAGCTACAGCTTAAATTTAAAATGCAAGCAGCTTTTCTCTTCACAAGACACTAACTGATAGACTGGAGTAGTGTGGATTACTTGTTGATTATTGTGATGCTTTTATCAGCTGTTTGGACTCTCATTCTGACGGCACCCATTCACTGCAGAGGATCCATTGGTGAGCAAGTGATGTAATGCTAAATTTCTCCAAACCTTTTCTGACTCATCTACATCTTGGATGGCCTAAGGGTACGTAAATTTTCAGCAAATTTTCATTTTTGGGTGAACTGTTCTTTAAAAAATTATGACCAAAAAACGTCTAAGACTAGTCTAAGCAGTTTATGTAACCTTCTATTCTGATAACCAGCATCCCCATATTGTGATGATTTATCTTTTCTGCAGGGTGGTGCACCTGGAACAACCATGGTTTACGAGAAGGACTGTATCACACCACCAACAGCACTGGACATTTCGCCTGCAGTGCAGTGCCCCAGGCGTTGGCCCACTTCTCCTCTGCTAAACCAATTCTCTCGGTGGACTGGGTATTTATAATATACCGTCCAGTACATAGTGACATAGAACAATATTAATAATTCATTGTACACATCATGTGCCTTAAAGGGACGCTTTGGAAAAGGAGCAAGGTCATCGTTGCTAGAGGGAAGAGAGAAAATAGCAGACTTGGGATACTGTAATATATTAAAAGTAAAGTTTGTCCAAAAAAAAAAAAAAAAGTCAACATTTATTTACCCTCATATCATTCCAAATCAGAATGTTTTTTTCTTTCTTCTGTGGAACTCAAAGGCAGGTCATTACTAAACAAAAATCATGGTCACCAGCTGTCAGATATCAAAAAAAAAAAAAAAAAATTCCAGACCCACAGCTCTCATTCCACATTTGTTTTTCCACTCTTCCCTTGTTCACATTAAAAAAGCAGCAGCAGCAACCTTCTACTAATATTCTCCTTTGGTGTTCCACAAAAAAAATAAAAATAAAAAATAATAATAATAATAATAATAATAATTCAGGTTTGGAGCAGCATGAGGGTGAATTAATGACATCATAAAAGAACAAATTGGACATGAGCTTATTCTGAAATAATGTGCTGCTCAAACACACACAGTAACAGTTTGCTCAGCTGACTTTCCAGTTCTCCCTGAGACTGACAGTTCGCTTAGGATCTTATCTGGGTGACATGCTTGAGGATACAGGAGAATATCTGTTGTCATAGTGTTACCATGGCATCAGTATGACAGCTGATGCACTCATGCTCTTGCTAATCCAATACAGATCACAAATAGACAGCAACACATCACAGATCACATTCATTTCCACACTCTGTCAGCCAAATTTTGAGCTGTCATGTGAATACAGCAAACAGAGATATCAGTACCAGTGTGTTAGCATTGATCTGCCCATAATGTGTGTTCACTGTTGTTATCACAACCTTCTTCTATTTCTTTCATCTACTCGTTCTTTTCTCTTGTCCTTTTAGTGGGTTTCACACTCTGTCATTCCTGATTTCTGGGATTTGTCCTTCTGTCTTTCTGCGGGCATCTCTCCAAGTACCATATAGGGAAACTGGGTTAGCATCATTCCTCTCTCTCTCTACCCACCACCAGTTCCTTCTCTCTTTCATTCGAATGGCTTCATTTCTCATGCTTTATTCTTTTCTTTAAAGTCAACATGAAATCAGATTTGACCCCATTTACTTTCCTAAAGCATCTTTTTAGTCTCACTGTAGATGATTCATCAGTGCACATTACTGCAAGGAAAAACAAATGGCAGTCTTTGTAATCATTTGTCAAAATGTAATAACGTGCACTTCCTCTGGAATTACTTTTCTTGGTGACGGCAGGTCTAAAATACATAGAGAGTGCTATCCGTTAGCATTCCCATCTCAATGGAAGTTGCTTGGCTGGCGCAGGACCACCTGGAAGTAAACGTTTCAAAATCTGCCAAATTCTGGGTGCTTAGATCTGCAGCCAGGTTGTTTTGAGCCACAAATTCCAAGTGACTATTCACTTTGCAGCTGCAGGAAAATGACATCATGACTGGCAACACTGATTGGCTGATGGCACCACAAGAATGTACACAAACCCTTAATTAGTGACTATCCATGAAAGGCAGCAGACAGCATTTTACACCAAAAACAAACAGGATAGTGGTAAAATATATGCTTTAATATAATAAAATATTTAAATATATATATAAAAAAAAAAAAAAAAAAATATATATATATATATATATATATATATATATATATATATATGATGCATTTTAAATAATAATCAGATGCCTTTAAATGGCCATCAATGGAGAAAGGTGGTCTTTGCAGACAGATGTAATTATGGCATCTACCAGCAGGGACTGACTGGGGCCTCAGCTGATGTCATAAACATGATTCTTTTCTGGTAATGTCTACTTTTCATAATCTAATCATTTTTCATTCAAAAAAGTCCAGTTTATTTTTTGCTCAGTGTTCTGTTTCACTATGAAAAACTAATTTAATAAATCAGACCTATGCAACTGTTCATTTTTTTTTTTACACAATCCAAACCTTTGAACTTTTTTTCATTTTTAACCTTATAACTCATTAAGCTTTTTATTTTAAAGCATATTACAGTTAATTTTTTTCTCTTTGCAAACATTTTTTAAGCTAGCAAATATATGTTTTTAATGCTAGTTTTCATTGTTAATCACCAAACAATTTGGTCTGATAAGTCCTTCTTTTCTATTTTAAACTCAAGCACATATTTTCACTGTTTTACTCCGCACACTTTCTGCTTTCTTGCTACCTAGCAACCTTGAAGAATCGCTCTTCTGTGATGCTTTCCATGTGAAGGTCACAGCAGTGCATGATGCTTGCATTAAGCAGTGTGTTCAAATCCTGACACAAGTCATGCGAAAGTGCCTTAATTTTCTCCATTTTTCATATTCCCATCCACAAATGGTCCTGCTTCTCTCTTTACTCTAGCACATCTCTCACTCCATGCCCACATGGCCAACTCCCAGTGTTCCCAAGGCTGAGTAGGAGTGTTAAACAAAAGCTGATGCCTTAATCTAAGGCTTACTAAGATTAGGCTCTGGATCGTCTCTGCAGAGAGAGGTTAAACACATCCTCTGGGCATTGGTGTACACTTACAAGAGCCGAGTGTGGATGACACAGATCACAATGAGAATATCGTATTTAATGTGTCTCTCTCCCTTTCTCATTCCTCTTTTACACCCTATCCTCCATCAATGTTTTCTATTTCTCTACCTCCCTCAAACACTTATTAGAGATGAAAAATGGATTGATGCAGCTCCATTAAATCTCATCCAATTTTTATGTGTTTCTGTAATTATTAACCGTAAGACTGTAAAAATGCTACTGTAAAATTATTACTGTTAATTGGTTAACCACAAGTTTGTTTCACAGTAATAATTCTAACGGGACATTTCTTGTAAGATTAAAGAAAAGTACTGTTCTATTTCCAGTTTTGAAAAAGAACAAGTCTTCTTATAATTTACAGTGAAATATCATAAAATTTGAATTCCCTATATGATAGCTTACATTTGATGGTTTTTTTTCAGTTTTGTCATGTAAATTAGTGTTTTGTGTTACATCTTTTGGTGTCAAATTAATGTTTATTGCACTATTTTAGTGTCCCGGGTGTCTCTTTACAGCTTGTGTTTTTTGATCGTTGTCAGTGTATTAGAAAGTTACAAAGCTGATTTTCGTACTTCAGTAGGTTGGTATATTAACAGTATATCAGTTAATTAAATAGTTTTTTTTTTAAACTGTAAATTTAAGTTAAATATGCAAAACCAGTTTTTTACCATAAATTTCACAGATTTGTTTTTTCCTTTTAAAGATTATTGTAAGCACATCACCCGTTCTCATATTAATTATAAAACAATTAGTTCCTGTACTCAAATTTGATTGGCCAAGCAGTAACAGGACATTTAACTGTTGAATGTTTGGGTTCCCAACATTCCAGACAAGAGCATGTGATGATATAACACGGTTTCTTGTTTGATATTGCTTAAAAAAAGTCTCTCTCTCTCTCTTTCTCCACTAGCATCCTCAGACAAACAGAATGAGGTCACAGTAATGCACTTATGGCAAACTCACAGCACTGGCATATAGGAGCACACGGTCCCCAAACATCCATCATGAATGGAGAGCTGTGACATCAGCCAGCTGCAGCCTCTGACTGCATGACGCTGTACATCTCTTCTGGGCCAGAGCCCACTTCAGATCAAACACACAGCTTCCATGTTTACCAGAAAAACAGACTGCCAAAAACTCACATAGCAGCATGAATAATTTAAGGTGCATTTGTCAGCGTTTGTAGATTTCATTAATGCACCATTAATGGACTTGTTTCACCTTCATGTTTTTCCAAACCTGCAAGTTGTTACTGATTCCATGGAACACACACACACACACACAAAAAGTCTAATTCACATTGATTTTTTTTTATACAACGACGAGGTTTGATTTTAAGTGGTTGTTTTCTGGCATGATCTGAGGTTTCATTCATTTCTGCAGCACAAACAGCGTAGAATATGTACTGAAGGTTAATGCTTAGGGCTTTTTCAAATTACTAGCCCCAAGTATGAGCAATAATAACAGTGATGCTTGCATCAACAAACTAATAACACAAAGCATAAACTATTGTTGAAATTGGACAGTAACATCCTGGTATATATATTGGGCTTTGAGATGATTTAAGTCAAGGCTAATCTGAAAAAAAGTGCCTGTTGCGACATTTCTGCAAAATTATATTATGTTGCTTCTTGCATATTTCGTACCACTTTCAAAGTGAAATGTCTTGGGAGTGGTGATAAAAGTGTGTTCTATTTTACCTGAAACAGTTGAAAATGAATGTGGCAATGTTTTATTATGTTGCTGTACATATTGTGTCAGTACTTGAGTAGTCAACATTGCTAGTTCAATGCTGTACCAGGTGCACTACCGAGCAAGTTTACTACGTCAGAAAAGCCATACATATGGAGCTAGTTATGTGATGTATGATAAAAGTGTTTTGAGGTCATAAGATCTGCCCTTGTAATCATAATTGGCGTGAAAAGGAATAAAAGTAATTGGTGTTTTACTGTCACTAATGTTAATTTCAGCTGGAAAGTGCGGTGAATTGTAAATATAGGTATGTTTTCTTAGTTTCGCCAAAATGTAAGTACAGGCATGTTTTTCCAGTCAGACTTTGTCCATGTTTCCTTAAGTAAAAAGTGGACTTAAAATGGATTATTCACAGCAACATCAAGCAACAAATACTTATGTAACTTGTGCAAAATTTAGTTTTATCAGTGTTTTTGGATATGGTGTGGGTTGTGAAGGTTTGTAAGGACCTTTTTCATACCACCTCTTCTGGACTCATTATATAATACTTGAAGCCTTCTACATCCCTAGTCATAACTGTTATCCTTATTGTCCATTTTCCACCTACTCTTAGACCCTAGGCTGTTTTCACTATTGTACCTTCAAAATTTCTCTGTTAGCTGTCTGCATTATGTTTCATTTTATTGACTTCATTCTCCATCAGGGCTCATCAGGACGTGGCACGTGGCTGAATAAACAAATGGGTTTTCATGTTAATGTGCTCATGTTTGTGACTGCAACACTATGATGGCGTTGTAACAAATTTCTTTATTCCTTTCAATAAAAGTCCTTGACAATAAAAGTTGTTGACTTATACACTATATTCCAAGTCCTCTGAAATCACTTTGTGTATGAAATTTTGTCATTATTAGCTGAAAATCATACCTTCCAATGTGCAGTAGCTCTGAAATCTAAATATAACATGTCAAGATGCATCACACTAAATTTGATTTCAACAGCAATCAGTTAAAGATAGTTTGACAGCTCATTTTCAAACCAAGCAGCTTTCTGTCAGTCAATGAATCAATGAAGTGAGTCCAAACCTGGTACAATGTTTCATGATACATCACATTTAAACACAACTAAAATTTGACAACTAAGGTGAACATTCAAAGAAGACTTGGAAAATAATGCTTGGAAAGTCATTAAACTACTTTTATGATGATTTTTTTAGAGCTTTACATCCCTTTTCTTATTGTTTGGAAAACAGCAGCCTGGACATTCTGCCAAAAAACTCTTTTTGTGTTTAACAGAAAAAAAAAAAGTCAGATGAGTTTAAAAAAACATGAATAAATGGTGAACTATTGGTTTTAAGAAATTTAAGGCATTGTGAACTGAATTTCACTCCTCCCTGTTAAACTGTCTGTAGTGAAATGGAACTGACCTTGATCCAGCACTCAGTGGCACTCCACTCATTAGGGAACACAAACGCCTGTGACTGATGTGAATTAGAGAGCCACTTGACATCTTCAGATGTGGAGAGGCAGCATGTCTCAATAATTAAGCCCTTCAGCAGGGTTCAAACACGTGTTTATATCAGGAATAGATGCCTCGTTTAAGGAGCTAGAACTGACGGGAGAGTTTTTCCTTTTCACTATCACCGCTTCCAGATTCTACTCTCAGCAAAAGATAGAAACCTCTAACCGCCCACACACACTCCAAGAACCCACATATTCACACACGTGCACACACATTCACGCACGCACACAGGGCGCAGATGCAAATGCTCACTACCCTCAAGACAAAGAGAAAAGGCAGTTACACACAAAGAGAGCATGCTCACACACATGCACACAGTGTTCCTACAGAGATACGTTCATCTATGGATGAAAGAGCAGAAATGTCCAGATCACGTTTCACTTCAACATCAAAATTAAAAAAAAGTCGTGAAATGAAAAATCATAAAATGAAAGCTTATTGTACTACAAATCCAAAAACAGCTTTTATTGAAACCTCATGATGTCATAGTGTGATGAAAGACCTGCAGAAGTTTAACACCTCATTGGCTGTTTAGCCCCGTCCACCAATTTGCACATGTAGTAGGAGTTGAGAGAGGAGGTGAAAGAGGCGCAAACATTACAAGATGCTGTGCGCCAAATTGTGGAGGGACGGTTTTTATGTTGCTTTCCTTGTGATCCTAACACCATGTCTATACACATTGCATCCCACTACAACAGGCTACTCTGAATGCAACAAAGTGACCCTTGCAGATCTCCTTCATGTACGTTGTGTCACATTGCATCACACCTCATCCAGTATAGACAGAATCACTGATTATAATGGCTTCTATTGACTTTAGTGTCAATGAACTTTATGTTTAACTTCTAGATTGTGTCAATAAAGTTATGGTCACACCACAATGATTGGACTAAAATTGGAAAGGTTTCTCTTTTGTGTTTTTGAAAAGATTTGCGTGCAGGTGATAACATTGTCAAAACGATCCCTGTTCACACAGATCTGCAAAAACGACTAAAAATGCTGTATTATGCATGCCAGGCAAATAGGTGGCGATATCACTTTGTGAAGAAACACTACATGTCTGCGCAAATATGCATTCCTATAGACTAAACACATAAAGCGCAAACACGACGTCACTGTTTTCACAAATTATGTTTTCGTAGTTTACACAGTAATGGTATCGTTTTTAAAAATGTTTGCTTTTTTCTGGCCAGTTACCACCTAAGATGCTGTTTATTTTTTTGCTTCATTTTACTGTAGATTCGTTTTAAAACAAGAGTTCGACGCAGACTTTTCAGAGTAAAAGACGATACAGTGCCAACTCTATTGGATCCAACAGTAATGTTGCAACACACAAGTGTTTTTACTATGTGTCACTATTATTTTGTCTGTTACAGATATAATGAGTATTTATACGTAATGGGTATTTTTACGTTATTATACAACCCATATTGTTTTCTTAGTACATTAGTACAGCAGTGTCCAACTATTATTTTTATATGCAAAATTGTTTCCCAATTATAGCAGTGGGCCTTTACTTCCAAGCCTTGAAATTGGCACGCCTATCAAAACAGAGTTACTTCTAAAGTTGTTTAATTTTTTTTTTTTTGTTTTTTGATGTAAAAATCTTGCTAACATTATAAGTGGAACTCAGAAAACATGATAAAAAATGCAATTCATGACCCCATTAAGAATAAAAAGCCTTTCTATATGAAAATAATGTCACAATGAAAAATGATTTTGAATGGTCCCATTTATGAGTGAAATATGACTTTTTTCATTTTTTGCATTTCTATACTTATGGTTTCAATATGTTTCATAAAATAAATAATAATAAACATAACAATATAATTAAAATAATTACTCAAATAATTTCACATTCAAACACACAGAGTACATACACATGGCAAGAAAAACACACAGCTTTGCCCAAATTAAACTTCAGGTGCCTCTCAGCACAGAGGGAGCCTCAGGTGTCCCTGTGCACACTGCTGTCATCTCCATGTGAAGGAACACAAGATGGTGAGCTTTTTTCACCTTCTGCTCTCATTTGCACAGATGAGAAAAGTGTGTGTGTGTGTGTGTGTGTGTGTGCAGCGTGTGTAAAAATACTCAAAAGTGAAGAAAGCCTCTCTGATGTTTGAATCTGTGGTATCTCACCATCTGTCTCTGTGATGTTGGGTGAGACAGACATTAATTCACCCTCCCTCTGATAATGAATCATTTGATACCGCTGGGAAATCTGTATTTTTTCCTGGTTAGCTGAATCGAGACTCTTGTGTTGACCTCATCTAGCTTCCATTCACTGCACTGCATCACAATGTAGACATCTGACCTTGTTAACTTGTCACTTATGCTGGGACTGACCTAAATAATAAAGGCATGATGTCCCAACCCTGACATCCAAACAAGAGACAGAGCAGGCCCAAAACATGCCCTATGCAAGTACATGAACGTTTCTAGCCACACTACCATTCAAAAGTTTAAGGTCAGTAAGATTTTTTTTTAAAGAAATTATTATTTTTTATTCAGGAAGGGTGCATTAAATGTATCAAAAGTCACAGTAAAAAAAAAAAAATCTATTTCAAATGACTGCTGTTCAATTGATCTTTCTATCAAACAAAGAATCCTGAAAAATATGTATCATGGTTTCTACAGAAATATTAAGCAGCACAACTGTTCTCAACATTGATAATAATAAGAAATGTTTCTTAAGAATTAAATCAGCACATTAGAATGATTTTGAAGGATCATGTGACATTGAATACTGCAATAATGTGTGCAGAAAATGTAGCATTTGCAATCCCAGGAATAAATTACATTTTTAAATATATTAAAATAGAAAACTCTTATTTTAAATTGTTATGTATACACAATATTACGGTTTTACTGTATTTTGCATTGAATAAATGCAGCCTTGGTGAGCAAAAGAGACAAACTGTGTACAGTAAATTATACCCCTTAAGGTAAGGTCACATTAGTGAAATTTTGTGAGCAAAAAGGTCATTAATCCACTGTAAAGTGTAGTGATGCATACAGTACTGTTCACACAGCTCATTTTCAAACCAAGCAGCTTTCCGTCAGTCAAAAAGATTAATTTATATGACCAATCAGCATGCATAAATCTTTCACTATCACAGGTAATTCCCTGGATTTCACCCACGAAATTCACTGAACTATGGTCCATGTGATCGCACATTCAGTGCAAACTTGATGTTTTCTTAACTCACATTTTATAGCTATATACTTATACTGTATGTAAACAATACTTAAAAGTCACATTGTGTATATTTTATATTTTAGGAGGAAATAAAATGTCTTTAGTAGCAGTTTTTCTCATTATTTTATCCAGACTGTTAACAAATGACAAATGAGCTGATGGGTTTGTAATATATCAGATGCATAAGATCACGTTGACACACATTCACATTCAAACACACTCATTAACAATCCCGCACACCGACACAATGATGTACACACATATGTGGTACCTCAGAGAAGTGTGAGTTTATGAATGGCAATAGAACTCTTACGGTGACGGTGGGGATGGCGGTGACCAACGAATACACCAGCACCGGAGGAGCTTTGCTGTCATCTTCAGGTCCTGGAGAAGGCTTGGAGAAGGCTTTATCAAAGCAGAAGAATCCTTGAACGTGCACTGGGAACGTGTCCGTATACTCAAAGTAGTATGCCAGGAGAACCGTTCCTGCCATGATCACCAGCTGGAAATAGAACATGATTCCAGTTTAGAATAGAAAATCCGTTCTAATACGTGGACGGTGGCGTTCTGGAATAAAACACAAGCTGCAGTTGGAATCTTCGGCTGAGTGAAGAAATAAACAGAAGAAAATTAAAAAAAAGACAATTCTCCCCTGTGAGAGAAGTGACAGAAGATTTGGTGGTGTGAATGAGTGAAGGCAGCATGAAAGGATGCTGAGAGAACGGCTAGAATCTCTTCAGCTGTGCCTATCTATAGAAATAAAAAAAGAGAGGCATGGAAGACACAAATAAAGAAAGAGAGGCATTTTACGGAAAAGAAAACAAGCAAATGAGAATGATCAAGAGAGAGAAGAAAAACAGGGGAGGAGGAAAAGAGATGGTAATGTAGTAGAGTGTGCGAGAGAGAGAGAGGAGGACTGGAGGGATGAGAGAGAGATAGAAACCCTGGGAGGGAGAGAGACAGAGAGAGAGAGAGATAGAGAGAGAAAGAGAGAGAAAAAGGGGAGGCGTGTGCATCTGTGCTCACAGCGGGAGAGGAAATAGGTACATCACTACAAGTATAACATGCAGTTCTTTTAGATTTTTAGGCAGCAAAGATAAATAGCATGCCTTTTATTACAAAAATTGATGGAATGGCACTTTCACGGAATAGGGTACAAATCGGGCCTGAAACTCTAAAAAAATATGACAACCCTAAATATTATATTAGCTGCACATATATCCCCGGTTTCACAGACAAGGCTTAAGCCTAGTCCTAGACTAAAATGTAAGTCTTAGCTGTTTCAACTGAAATAAACTTGCACTGACTGATCTTAAAATATATCAGTGGCCTTTGTTTTGTCTCAAGATGCACCCCAGTAATGTTTTTTTTCTAAGCATGTTTATAAAAAATTACTTAAATGTCCTAATTGAACTATGGCCTAATCCTGGCTTAGTCTAAGCCCTGTCTGTGAAACCGGGCCATAGTATGTTTTTGTTTAAATCTGCAATTTGTATTTTCTAGCAGTAAACATTTAGTGGCTTAGTAGTGGGTTTGCTAGTTTACACCTGACAAACTCGTTTTCCCATAAATTCAGGGGTTTTTTCTTACAATAACTTAGGTAAGAGAGTTGATTCTAATCTAATAGTTCTTAGAAAAACACATGTGTTTTGAGCCTCTAATGGACAAATGTCTTCACAAATAAAGACCTTCACAAATAAATCAGAATTCCTTGTGACATCATCTGGCATTCCTAAATGTGATTGGTGGGAAAAAAATAGAATGATTAAAAGAGAATGGGAAAGAGATGGAAAGTGCTGGAGTGTGAAAAGTTTTGGCAGGCATGTGTAGGTGCACCTGTACAATGCAATTAGATCCATAACCCTCTAATGTCAGTGTTTCCACTAATGTCCTATGAAACATTAACAGCCTATAGTTCAGCGCAGCCTCATAGCAGCTGATGTTCAGAGAAACTAATTGAATGGTTTTGTCCTCATCACTCTGTTCCAAAACTCATTATTAAAGCCAAAGTTCTCTCCATTTTTAACAATTGGAAAAACTGAAACCAAATAGATAATAGACCAGTTTTGTAATTCATTTGCTAAACACCTCAATCACTTTATAAAAGACTTTCCTAGTATATTTTAAAATGCTCAGAGCTGCTGGATCTGAACAATTTGACTTAGTAGTGATAATTAACAAGAAACTGAACTTTAACACATTGTGATAGATTTAACACTATTTAGCATAAGTAAAATCTGAAATAAGTCTCCATTCATTAATATTACACAGGGTTAAATAAAAATGAAATAGCTTTTGTTGAATTTACAATACTATGCTTTCATTGTTTTCTAATGGTGAGAAAACACTGAAATTGTCTATTGATATACTTTCTGTTCAACCCAGTTACAGTGGTGTGAAAAATTGTTGCTGATTTTTTATTTTTTTGCATGTTTGTCACACTTTAATGTTTCAGATCATCAAACAAATTTAAATATTAATCAAAGATAACACAAGTAAACACAACATGCAGTTTTTAAATGAAGTTTTTTATTATGAAGGGAAAACAAAATCCAAACACACAAGGCCCTGTGTGAAAATTGCTTGCCCCCTAAACCTAATAACTGGTTGGGCCACCCTTAGCAGCAACAACTGCAATCAAGCGTTTGCGATAACTTGCGATAAGTCTGTTACAGTGCTGTGGAGGAATTTTGGCCCACTCATCTTTGCAGAATTGTTGTAATTCAGCCACATTGGAGGGTTTTCGAGCATGAACCGCCTTTTTAAGGTCATGCCACAGCATCTCAATAGGATTCAGGTCAGGACTTTGACTAGGCCGCTCCAAAGTCTTCATTTTGTTTTTCTTCAGCCATTCAGGGTGGACTTGCTGGTGTGTTTTGGATCATTGTCCTGCTGCAGAACCCAAGTTCGCTTCAGCTTGAGGTCACGAACAGATGGCCGGACATTGTCCTTCAGGATTTTTTGGTAGACAGCAGAATTCATGGTTCCATTTTTCACAGCAAGTCTTCCAGGTCCTGAAGCAGCAAAACAGCCCCAGACCATCACACTACCACCACCATATTTTACTGTTGGTATGATGTTCTTTTTCTGAAATGCTGTGTTACTTTTACGCCAGATGTAATGGGACACACACCTTCCAAAAAGTTAAACTTTTGTCTCGTCAGTCCACAGAGTATTTTCCCAAAAGTCTTGGGGATCATCAAGATGTTTTCTGGCAAAACTGAGACGAGCCTTTGTTCTTTTTGCTCAGCAGCGGTTTTCGTCTTGGAACTCTGCCATGCAGGCCATTTTTGCCCAGTCTCTTTCTTATGGTGGAGTCATGAACACTGACCTTAACTGAGGTAAGTGAGGCCTGCAGTTCTTTGGATGTTGTTCTAGGGTCTTTTGTGACCTCTTGGATGAGTCGTCGCTGCGCTCTTGGGGTAATTTTGGTCAGCCAGCCACTCCTGGAAAGGTTCACCACTGTTCCATGTTTTCGCCATTTGTGGATAATGGCTCTCACTGTGGTTTTTTTTTTATGCAAAAAAATAAAAAATCAGGAAGGGGGCCAACAATTTTTCACACCACTGTATGTTGTGATATTTCTCCCTTTAAAAAATGTTTATTGCTTCTAACATCATATTTAATTTGAATTTTTTGACTACATTTTCAAACACCAGTATATCACAGTCTCTATCAGTATTTTGTTTATACATATCGGCTTCGTAAAGTGTGTTGAAAACTGACATGGAAGAGAAGAAATTGTTGAATAAAGTCGTGTTTTTTTTTTTTTTCTTTGTGCACAAAGCTTCTCGTAGCTTCATAAAATTACTGGTTGAACCACTTTTTTAACGATGTCCTTACTATCTTTCTGGGCCTTGAAGGGTCAGAAACCTCTCAGATTTCATCAAAAATATCTTAATTTGTGTTACGAAG
The DNA here is from genome assembly GCA_039654775.1 of Spinibarbus caldwelli. NCBI lineage: Eukaryota > Metazoa > Chordata > Actinopteri > Cypriniformes > Cyprinidae > Spinibarbus > Spinibarbus caldwelli. The sequence continues at coordinate 5,983,662 of CM077237.1, forward strand.
ATCAACGAAGCTCTTACAGGTTTGGAATGACATGAGGGTGAGTAATTAATGAGAGAGTTTTCATTTTTGGGTAAACTATCACTTTAAGAACTGCCAATTGTAAAACTCCTTCTAATCAGAACATTGGGGAGGGGGGTTGGGGTAATGCATCCCTCTATGGCGGTCCCTCAGTGTCTTTTTATGATGTTTACAGTCCTTGGTCACACATAAACCTATGATATATATAAATATTATAAATATTCAGTCACAACTAATGACTCCCGGACAAACAACAGTTAAGAAAGGCCAGTGGATGTGTAACTTCCAGCAGAGACTTTTTCCAAAGCTTAAATAAATTGATCCAGAGGGCTAGTTCTACACCTTGTCTCATTTTGGTCTTGCTGGGATCATAGTCAGAGACAAAAATTGCCAAATTCTATGGTCTATCAGTGCTTGAGTTCCTGATAAACAATTCTGAAAAACCATGAAGCTCATGTATAAACTGTTGCCTACTTATTGCTTCATTCTTGTTCTACTCCAGTAAGATCTTTTCTGCTGACTGCTTCTGTCTCCTCCCGCTGTGCGTGCTTTCATGTTATTTCTAGCTCCTATCCCACATGAACATGAACATGAGTTTTCTGCTCTCACTCATCTAAAAGCTATCAACAGAGTTCTGCACCCAGCTTTAGTCTGCTTTGTAAGCCCTCACAGTACTTCCTAACCTTTTTTGTCATAGATAACTCAACAGCCACATCAGTAGCCTTTCATCAAAAACCAAACTAGAAACGGATTTAACCAATATTAAACTGGATATCTTTCAACAGTATGATTTATTTAATTAAAATACCATTTATTACAATGATTTACTTTTGAACAAAAACAATACTTTGGGTGAAAAAGACTCATTAAGTATTTCCTCCTTGTAATGAGACACATGAACTTGTTTGTCACGAGCCAACTCACATTACTGGCCAACCATGGAGAATCGTTCTTGAGAAAAGCCTAACAATGAATTTATTTACAGATGCAATTCATGTTTTTGTAATTCAAATCCTTCCTGGCATGAAAATCAATTCCTGATGGCTGATTTTCATGCAGTCATGCAATCTAAAGATTCTGTTGCTGGCTAATATAAGATAAAACCCAATTTGAATCCTGCCACATTCACACAGTCCTGGGTCACAGGGGTAAAAATTATGCTTTCCAAAGTAGGTTACAGCTGACAATTTTGATGGCTTCATCTAACAGTTAATCAAACAAAATAATTCAATCTTGACAAAAGGCTTGGAATAATAATTCACATGCCTCAAATCCTGTGTTGATTACAGTATTCAAAACACAAACAGTCTAATACAGTTTTAGTGTAGAATTAACAGTTTGCTTGAATATATAATCCTCATTCAAACACAACCCAGAGAAATCCTCTCTAAACTGGTCTGGAATAAATCTGGCATACAGAGAATTAAACTGATAAAAAGAACTTTCACAAGAATCCAAAAATTCCAACTACAAATCTTAAGACCATATATCTATATCTATATCTAAATCTATATCTATACAGTATATCTATCTGTATCTATCTATATCTATCTATCTATCTATATCTATATATACACACACACACACACACACACACACACACATAAGATTTTCTTAATTTTTATTCACAAGGATGGATTAAACTGATCAAAAGTGACTGTAAAAACATTTACATTGTCACAAAAATTAAAATAAATGCTGTTCTTTTGAACTTTCTATTTATCAAAGAGTCATGAAAATGTATCATAGTTTCCACAAAAATATTAAGCAGCATAACTGTTTTCAACATTGATAAGAATAACAAATCAGCATATTGGAATGTTTTCTGAAGGACCGTGACACACTGAGTTTATCACAGGAATAAATTACATTTTAAAATATATTAAATTAGAAAAGAGTTATTTTAAATTGTAATAATATTTAGTCATATTAATGCTTTGCTGTATTTTTGATCAAATAAACACAGCCTTAGTGAGCATAAGAGAATCCTAAACACTGTTGTGTGCTGTATTATGTTATATAATGTCCCATTTGTATATAATTACTGTTTTAAAGCTCAAAATAGATTCATGCAAGATTATCACCAGGACCTGTAAGAAAAATGCAATTTTATTACCTCATGTGTACACGTTTAAAAGGCAATAAAAGCAGATGTGACTTTATATACTGTGTATTCATTCAACAATAATGCCTGATATTAAAGACAAAAGCCTGCATGTTTAACTATAATACAAATGTCTGTTATATAATGTACTCAGACTAACGCTTCAGGTTCTTTGTCAAGATTAATGAAAAAATGCACTGCACAATGACCAGACAGGAGTGACAGAACTGAGTTCATTATCTCAATTTCAACGGATGTGCTAATTGCGAGCAGAAGGTATGTGCTCTTGTTTAGCAATGCTGGAGAAGAAAGGTCACACATTCACATTAACCACAGGAAAACAGGACAGATGGGCACAAGTCAAATGAACCTAACATTTTCAGATGAAACAATTATAAATGTATCCAAGAAACAAGGCCGGATTTGACACATCTTGGATGAGTGCTCCAAATGTCATAAATGCAGTTCTCAGTTTATTTGTTGAGAGAAATATGTCACAGACGTGTTTGCTTACACATGGGACTTTTAAAGAGCGGTCCCACTTTTGTGGCCTCATTTCTCAGAGTGAGTCCACTGCTTAGTCAGTTTTTCTGAATTTTTAACTGCTGTGCCAGCAAATAAAAATTCAGCTGTCATGCTAACTCTGCCACTCTGTCAAAAACTGACAAGATGGTGACAGAGAGAAAGAAAATGTCTTTGGCAAATTTTAGATATTGCCGTTAGCACTTTTGCACAGGAAAGAAGAAAAAACAGCTTAAACCATCCTACGGTGGTTAACCAGTCTCCCAGCCAGACCAAGCTGGTTATGTCGGTTTTAGATGGGTTTGTGGACCAGCTGACCGATTAGCCAAACCAGCTTCAGCTTTGGCAGGCTGGGGAGAAGATAAGCTACCTTAAACCACTTAAAACCACCAAAAACTTATGCAGAATTAAGCATTTTGTTTGTTGTGAGCAGGGTGATCTTGCAACTTTACTGTCATTTAACAGTATAGAAGTCTTCCTGACAAAAAACAAAACAAAACAAAACCTTTTATCTTGAAACAAATAAAAAAATAAATAAATAAATAAAAAATCACAAGAATATTACAGTTTAATAGTCTCACCTAAATAAAACAATTGCCAGGGAACTTCCCAACCAGTCCAAATGGGATTATTGTGCCCTCTGCTGTTCACATACTGTATTTCAAAGGCAGTCCACAAAATTCAAAACGGTTCAAAGATTTTTTTTTCAGACTTACCTGCTACAGATATATTGATTATTTATATTTCATCCAAGACTCTTACTTTAATCAATATTTCTTAAATCAGAAAACAAAAAAAAACATGGTTGTCTTGTCACATAAACAGCTACTTTGCAATTTGCTGAATCATACAGAAGGTTATAAACAGTGTTGTGTGTGTGTGTGTGTGTGTGTGTGTGTGTGTGTTTGTGTGTGTGTTTGTGTGTAAACACATACACACATACACATCCCCTACACAAGGGATTTATAAAAGGCTTTTATGCAGAGTGATAAAAAAATACTTTAGTGCCACATGCGAAACTGTGGTGAACAGATGGCAGGCATGCAATACAAAAAGTTGTGTTTTATTTATAGAAGGACAAATTGAAAAACTTTGTTCAGAAGTGGATCATTCCTATTACTCTTATTCCTCCTCTTCCAAAAAAAAAAAAAAAAAAACCCAAAGAGCCATTAGCTGAGAGGTAAGCTACATCTTTTCTTGAGCATGCATTAGGCTTTTTACAATATAGCAAGCAATATATAATCCTATATTGCACCTGGGGAAATTACACTGCTGGACTGAGTGCAGAAATGACTCTGCAGTATTCTTTATGTAGTGTAGGCTGCAAGACATTTGAGTTTTACATTTCGCAACTTGTTGATCGAAATCCATTTTTCTATAGATGAAAATAATAAAGTGGCAGAGCTACAGAAGGTGTGGGATCATAAAACTGACTCAGTAAAGCTCATGTAGGATGTTCAGTGATGCCCACACACAGTTAAAATAACTGATTTGAGATGAATAACAAACTGGGTCTGTAAACCTCAGAGGAAAAAACTTTGAATAGGACTCTTTTGTATGGTTTTATTGTTGTTTGTTTCAGCAAGTTACCAAATGAAAGTTGAATTGAGAATTCATAAATGCACGTTTACCAATTATTCAGTGAAACAACTGCATGATTGCCCATGTATTCTGCATGTAAGAGAATACATTAGTTAAGGTTTTACTGTTACAAAAAGTAGAAAACAAGAGACCTACTTTAGAAAAATCAGAAAAAAAAACCCAACAGAAAAAACTTCTCAGAGATTTTTTTTTTTTTTTTTTTTTTTTTTTTTTGTGCAAGCTGCTCAAATTCTACCAGATTTTTTTTTCTCAGCAAGCCAAATTCATTATTCATGGATAGACATTCCTTGATGTCACAGATTTTGCTTTATCCAATACCATTTTCTTTTTTTACATTGTATGAGCATTTTATTAGTTTCTACTGAGCACTTCTGTTTTTCTACTTGGATACATTTTCCCAATAGATAATTTCTTTAAGTTACATATATATTACGATTATATTTTTCATGCACCACATTGCATTCTTCACCTAATTTGCTTTTGACTTGTTTTTGTGACTGGACTGCCAAGAACTAAGACAAATTGTGATCAAAGTAATGATCTTTCCTCTTGGCGAACACTTCCATGTGTTCCTCCCACTTCTGCTGTTCTGTGGAAGTTCAGAATCAGTCTCTTATCTCTGGTCTTATCTAATCTCCACCAACACACTCGCTGAACAGCAACACGGGAATGAGTTACCTCCTCTGGGGGACATAAGCGGGGACTTCAAAAACTGAACCTTAACGAAACACGTCTAACAGATTACAAGAACACTGGGTGGTGGCAGCTCATGAGTGAATAATCCAAAGGATTAGAGAATGAATCTGTCTGCACTGTACTTGATCAATAATCAAAAATAATCAATAATAAAAGATATTATACTTTAAAGCATAATTCTTTGAAGTTGTAAATAAAAAATGATAATTTGAGTAGGTTTTACAAGAAAATACCATTTCAATCTTTGTACTTGCAAAATTTCATGTTTAATTCAATGTTTATATATATATATATATATATATATATATATATATATATATATATATATATATATATATATATATATATATATATATACAGTATGTGTGTATATATATACATATATATATATACACACACATATAACAACCCTGCAGTACTGTCACACACCCTACATATATAAAGCAATAGTGTACTACACAGTGCACTTTAATTAAAGTCTATGTGAGAAGCATTTTACACATATGGAATGACATTAAACTGGTATGTTAATTGCCATGGATCAATAGTGAAGTCAGTTTCTAACTGGAAAGTTGGAAAGTAAATTAACTCCATGTTTCAATGCTCTAATTTTGGAGACATGAACAAAGCTAGCCCAGCTTGGACTTCATGGCAGAAAGTTGTTTAAGTCACACCAAGTGTTCACTGATATAGCCTGTCAGTGCTGAGAGATCCTCAAGCTTTTAATGTGCAGATAACACATGTCTCACAGTGATGAGACGAAGCACGAAATGAAACCGAGCTGGAACGGAATCAAGAAACGGGGAAAGAAAAATGCCTGAGACAATTTTACCAAATGCATCTGATAATGAGATGCAAATGTAGAACAAAGGATTATGGGCCACAAGGGAGAGCTGGATTCCAGCAGAGAGCGCTACTTTGCTACATGAAAGCGTGCTGGAGACACTGAGGAGGCTGTACAGGGCTGGTTACCACCAACCTCTGGCTGTGTTTGGAATACTAGCTTACTATTTACTGCGCAATATATACTGTGAAAAACCAGGCATTCCATGAAACATTATTATACATTATTATCAAATGACCTCGTGTTCTAAATAAGTGGTGTCTAGTTATCAACTTAAATGCATAAAAAAAATTTAATCTTCTGTAACAATGATTTAACTTCCGTTTTAACTTCTGATCAAATAATGAGTCAAAATAGAGATTACAGCAGTAATTAACTAACTGTGCTCAGCACGCTCACTACATACTGAAGAAATAATAGGAGTTAGTATGCTATTAAAACAGCTTTTGTCCTTTTGTGGATTCAGAGTTTGCTAAGTAAATCTGAAATATATAATATATGACAAAATATATGATAACAAAACTTAAAAAAATGCTAATAAACTGCCCAGATAACAAAAATATGTTCTAAGAATGTTTTGCTAATATTTCCATTATGAAAAGACTATTTCTGAATGTTTCCTGAACGTTCAAAATGTTTTTTTCCTGGTTACACGAAAGTTAAAGGATTAGTACACTTCCAGAATAAAAATGTCCTGATAATTTACTCACCCCCATGTCATCCAAGATCTTCATGGATATTTCTCCATATATTGGACTTCAACAGGGCCCAACAGGTTGAAAGTGACCTTTCCAACGTGACTACATAATGCGTGAAGTTGTGGATGTGCATCGCAGAGCTAGTGCAAGAAGAGCATTTGCTATTAAAAAAAAAAAAAAAAAAAAAGTATATAATTCTTTTATATTTTTTTTATATTTTTTAAAGAAACTACCGATCGTTTCACTATTTAAGACTCTTATTCCTCAGCTGGGATTGTGTAGAGCCCTTTGAAGCTGCACTGAAACTGCAATTTGCACCTTCAACCCTTTGGTCCCTGTTGAAGTCCAATATGGAGAAAAATCCTGGAATGTTTTGGAATGCATAAATAACATTTTTGTGCTAACATTTTGAGAACATTATTAAAGACCAGATAACTTGTTACTGGAAAAACGTTTGTTCGTAACTTTGAAAGAACATTGCCACAAGCCAATGTTCTGGGAATGTTCCCTGTTAACTGGGTGGTTTAAAAAAAAAGCTTCATATATTTAAAAGATTAGATAGCATGAGAAAAATTTAACAAGTGTTTCTTTCTCAGAAGTGTATACTCACTGTAGAACTCGTCACTTGTAAACAAAACCTTGTTCCTCTGCAGAAACTGTAGAGCAGCCAGCCAATCAGATTAGAACTTTTCAAATTTATTTTTTCAAATTTAATTCAGTGTGAAATTTGCAGATGGTCTGTGCATGGACTGTGGGTGGGCTGATGCTGAGGCTACAAGAGCAATCTCAGATTCTGTCTGGGAGTTATCTCACCATGCATTAAGTGTTCCAAGTTAAACAAAAGTCAGATGAACAGCATCTGCGAAATGGCAGATGTGGAGTTTATCCTAATTGACTATCTTTCAAATATTCCCATTCCTGCCATTTTCTTGAAGCCCAATAAATGTATTCCTCAGATTCATCTTTAGGACAGTGGTTCTCAAAAGGTGTGTTATTACCCAAAAATGGACCACAGGTGTGTCCTGAAAACCTTGAACAGAACTATAGTATGCAAGATTAAAATAAATACTCATTTCAGGTTCACCTGCAGCGAGGATAAACTGGGTTTGTGTTTAGAGCAATGTCAATTTACTCATTTAGTCTACATCATGTTAATAATTTTACATATTGTTAGGTAAAAGAAAAGAAAGAAAATTCTATCATTCTGAGTATGATGTTCCAAACTTCTTTCTTCTGTGGAACATAAAAGGAGATCTTCTGTCCAAACTTGAAAACAACTTTGATTGCATGGAAAATGCAATGAAATAAATGACCCAGGGTTAACTATTTCAAGTGTAAAATGCCTTATTTTTTACTCCATAGAAGAAAGAATTACAATTGTGTAACAAATTTCAAAGTTTCAATTTAATGACTTTTTTATTTTATTTAATAAACTAACAACTTTGGTACTTTGTTGGGTCATTGCTTGATGTCTAATGAAGCAAAACCAGTTTGGACCCAAGCAAATTTGGTTCTGAATATGTATTTTGGTAATGTTAATATGTACATTTGGTTACTTTGGAAAGCCTGTGAATTTTGAAGTCCCAGCAAATGTCTATGTAAGGCTGATGCAAAAGTTTTTGGCTGGAATCTTTGCCTCCGCACTGGGCCTTGAGCGACTGAAGCAATCAGGTGCTGTGTACGCTAATGCTGCTCATTAGCAGGATTAATTAAGAGCGCTTTTGAGGGTATTTGCCTCTGAGACCTAGGAGTCAACGAGAACTCCGGAATAAAGGGAAGTGGGAAGAGAACATCACAGATGAGTAAAGAGGTCATGGAGTTATGCCAGCCTGACAGTATACTGTGACTGAGTTCAAAGGATGACTGTACTGTTCATGCTAATCTTAAGTGACTCATGCGTCACAGTCAGGTATACTGTGCGACTCTAATGTGTTCAGTTCTGGAAGTATTTATTAGAGCTGCCAGTCAGGGAAGCAGAGATTCAGGTACAGTTTAATGTATTTCCGCTCCACAGATTATTGAAAATGGCAGTGCACGTCTCAGGTGGAGTGTTAGAACAAACAAAAAACCTCTCCTCTTTCTTACTGAGGAACGTTGAACACCTTTAAACAGCATTTAAAAGCATTCATTTCTGAATTCAGTATTATCACTCAAAGCTGCACCACAAACTGTATATTCAGGTTCATATTCTGTTAATTGTTTCCGTGAAATACAAAAGGAAAATTCTGACAAACCTTCACTGAGTTACTTACTATTGAATTTTAATGTTTTGGATGAACTATTACTTAAATAATCTTACTTAAAGTATTCCCATGGTGAATTTTTATGTCTTTATACAGACACAACCTACTTGGAGAGTTACTATGGTGTTTCATAAGCTACAAAGACAAGATAAAATCTCAAATGAAACGCTGAATAAGATGACCCAAGAGGATGTACTATGCCTTTGAAGACTTTGAAAACTTAAATTCCTTTTAGTTCCACTAGAGGGCAGAGCATAATGTTCATGACAAAAAAGGTGAATATGGAAGACTATGGAAGGGTGGACTGAGAAGGGGACAACCTCTGATCCAGTGTATACTGTAACTCACCTCTACAAACAGGAAGCATGGCACTATATATTTGCTCCTCTTAACTCCTCCTCTCCCCACAATCCTCCTGTCCATCTCTTCTGTTTTCAGTATATCAGTCAGATACCTGGAACAAACACAGGCATGAAACAGTCATTTCAATGAGATCATCTCGCTCCTTATGTTGGATTGTTCATGTGGACTACATTTTATATTTAATGCATGTCATCTAGAGCACTGCAGTGATGATGTCTTTTTGTAGGCCAACTCATAAGTAAGCATCACCCTGGTTCATTTGACAAACAGATTTTTCCACTGACGTTTAGATTATTGCAGAAAATAAGCTCTGTGATGAACAAAAGTTTATGATTCTTGCATGTTTTTTTCATCATGCAAATAGTCACAAATTAAAACAACTTTTATGAATTTTGAAGCACAAAATACAAACACAACCCAATCACATACCACGTTCACATTCTGACAACTCTTTCAGTCTTTACATGCTGTAAAAACACTTTCCCTGAAAGTTTATTACAATAGTTTGCAAAAGCTTGATTATAAACACAATGAGGCTGTGAAAGTGGACTAGTGAGTAGATGAGTTTACCAGTTTAATGTCCCAGACAACCTCTTTAGTTCCATTTAGCTACTTTTTAGCAACTTTTTTTTTTTTTTTCAAGATGAGTAATAACTTTTAAAATAAAATCACAAGCAGGTATTAGTGATGTATTTATGTTGTATAATAAAATATGAAAATATCAAGCTCGTATTAACCCAGACTACTGACTTCAGGATGGTGGAACCAGAGGTGCTACAATGATAACTTGTTTCTAGTTTATTTTAGTTTTTTTGTTGTTGTTGTTGTTGTTTTTAGTTTATTTCATTTATTTATACAGGGACAATGCAAGACAAAAGTGTTGTGCCAGAGTTAGCTATAAAGCTAATTTGCATCTGCAGTCCCTGGGCAGGATGTTGTTATAAAGTTACAATATTCAGTCACAAACAATACAATACAATACATACAACACATACAATATCACATCATTCTCCAATAAATTAAAAAGTCAATGATCACATATTTGATTTTCCTTAAGCCATACTTTAAGCGTAGTTTTAAAAATAAAAAATACTCTCTTATATAAACAGGTATTAAATTCCATCTTTCTGCTGCTCTAACTGAAAAAGCTAATTGTCCAAAAACAGTTTTCTTAAATTTAGTCTAACTGATGATCTAGTCTGCCTGATATTGTCCTTACAGAAAGTCACACATTGCTTAAGGGGTGGTGGTGCAAGATCATGAAATAGTTTGTTTGTACATCAAACACACATCAGCAAAAAATAATAAATTGTCAAACGTCAATAATTTATCATTTTTAATAATATTGCTGTGATGATAACTCCTTGGCTTTTTAGCTAAAATTTCCACAGCTTGTTTATAAATAATATATAATGGTTTTAATTTAGTTATACTTGTATGAGACCAACTTGTAGCACAATAAGATAAATGAGGGAGGATCATTGTATGCATAAAGAGTTTAGCAGCAGCCACAGGTAATTGGTGCCTAATATTCCTGAAGATCATCAAGCTTGCTCTAGTACTTTTAGAGACCTTTTTAATATGTTTTTTAAAAATTTAAATTAAAATCCAGAATTATACCCAAATATTTAAAATGCTCAACAATATTTATTACCTCTCCTTTAACTAAAATATCTGGACAACGCTCATCAACTTTCTTGATCAAAAAATATATTCCCACAGTTTTACTCACATTAAGACCAAGGCAAGAATGACATAGCTAGTCTGAGACTTTTTTCAATGGAGCAGTAAGTTTGATAGCAGCTTGTTCTTTTGTCTTAGCATAAGTATAAATATCTGTATCATCTGCATACATCTGAACCTGTACCTCTGGAGAAACTGTAAGCAAATCATTAATGTATAAGCTGAATAAAACTGGTCCAAGAATCGACCCCTGTGGGACTCCAATATTACAGTCAAGAAATGGTGAGCATGCATCATTAATTCTTGTACATTGTTTTCTTAAATTTAAGTATGACTCCATCCATGTTAATGTATTAATAAAAAAATTAAACCATATAATAATTTAGATAAAAGAACACTATGATTAGCAGTTTCTAGATTTTGGCTAACAAAAAAATATGTAACCCCTGCAGCACGTTATATGGAATAAATCAAAAGCATTAATTTCAAACCTTATTACGCATTATTACAAACCACAAAGGTTAAAGGTTACCAGTTTTGGGGAAGTTGGGGGGGAAAAGTAATCCACTACAGATCTTTTAAGCTAAAATCCCTACAAACCGAAACATGGCACCCATAGTGCTTGAACACAATAACAAAAGGGAAAAAAAAAATCTATGATTGATGATGTTTCTTGATATATCTACTCATATACAAAATTTCTTGCTTTTGTATAAATACAGTATGAGTCCATGTTTATAATGCAAAATACTGTACATCCCAGGTTTTGCCAACAGTATATATGTGGAAAAAATGTCCTGAAAAACCTGAAATCCCCTACACTGTGTGGACAATAGTCCCAGTGAGGCAGGCAAATGGCTTAATGAATTAATTAAACAATGAAAATATAACAATGCAAAAAATGTGAGGGTTGGGTCCAGTATAGTGGATGGAAAATATTGTTACCTCAGTACAAAAAGAAAAGTAGTCAGTGAAAATTCCACATCACAATCTACGAACAAACATGTATTGTGTTTGACAGACTATGGTGCATTTGTGAAGGTTACTGAGATACACGTCTCCTCATGTTTCGATAAACCACTTGTTGAGCTTACAGTGTGGAAAAGTTCTTTGGTGTTACAACAACGGTTTTCAAACTGTGGGTCACAAAAGTGCATTTAAACATTTCTGACACATTTCGCAGACCTCAGTGTTTCCTGCACTGCTAGTCTGTGTGTTTACTCACACACTGCATGCAAAAGAAAAGAAAAATACAGCACAATCTGTGTAGTTGAATTCAAAAACAAACGATTCCTATGAACTAGTTCTTTTAATGAATCATTCGAAAAGATTAACTGAAATCCCTGAATCTGTCAGAGCTGCTACTCAGTATATGACCCACTGCGAATTCCATGTCAATGCGTCATTAATTCAATACAGCCATTAGGCTGCTTATACATGCTGTGCCACCAGGAAACCAAAAATGTATTCTCTCTTTATCTGTATACCTCAATGTCACTTCTTTGCTCATGGTTATGCTGACTTATACATTGGTCATGCAATGATCATGATATGATTACCCAATAATATGACAAGGACAATAAAAAATGTTAACTTAAAGTGAACAAAAGTGTTTTCCCACCTCATATTTCAGTTTAACTTTTGGCGGGTCTTGAGATTAATTATAGCCCTCTAGGTAGGTCCTACCACGACAGTTTTGTAATTCCTGTTTTGCAAAACTTGGGTAAAATTTATAACAAATAGTGTGAAGTTCACGAGTGGCATGCACTTAAAACTTTAGCTGAAATTCTAACAGATGCAAACAAGTTTCAAACGGTTTACACATAGAAATCTTACCCTTTAGAAATATGTGAAATCATGACCTAAAATAATTAAGATAAGAAAAAATTTCTTATCAAGAAAAAATGATAAGAAACATTTTTGCTTAGAGAAAATGTAATCAGATTATTGTACTGTGTTTATGCATTATCTAAATACTGAAGTTTGCTGGGTGTCAAGATGCATGTATTTGTAGCACGACAGCAAAATAAATTGACATATTATTCCAGCTATTCCATAAGCAATGTCACCATGGCATGAGATTATCCGTAAAACTATTATGCATTGACAATAATTTTTCCATCACCAGCTCTGTATCATCAAATGAAATCCTGTCTAGCAGTGCAGCATCAAGAACATTATCAGCACAGCGGCTGCTCGTTTCATTTGCAGCCGGGACTCGCAGAAAAAGAAAACCAAATTCCCACTGTGCCGAACAGAAGATGTAGGATGATATCAAGATATCAAGATGATAGGATGAGGGGCTGAAATTTGAAATTAGAATCAGAGTTCAGCACTTCAGAATTCTCTCGTTTGATGTGTAGGTCACAAACACACGCTCACATACATGTGGCCCCCAACAAAGAATGTATTAGTAAAGAGACCAACAATAAGAATATAAGCTCTCTTCTCAGACTCTGTAATGATCAAGATCACTTTTATGTTTTCTCCACTAATTTTACATAATGAGGGGGAGAGAGATGAATAAAGACAGATGAATAAAACATGAGGTTTAGCTTCTGTCTTTAGCGCCGTGTTCCTCAGGCCCAGCAGCAAACACAACACCACAAACATCTTTTAGCTGTCACCATCTACACAGAGCCATTAAAATTCATCATCTAAAAATGCTGAGGCTTGAGTTGAAAAAGCACAAAAGAGATTTTATGCACCAATTACGATGCAATAACTTAGGTCTGTAAGTCAACCAAGTTAAAATAGGGAACAAGATATTTATGCTCCTTACCGGTGCTGTAAAGTTTTTAATGATTTTAAAAGGACAGTCTACACTGCTAAAAAACAGAAAGCTTCCAGCTAACAACACATTGTTACCAGATACCTTTTGCTTGTCAAAATGTTCCCTTTTGAGATTCCTCTATGGTCAGGCAAGAGATTCTCAAATTTCTATGCTGGATCAGGCTGGTTTTTGCTGGTTTGGTGCTGGTTTGATAATGGTGTCTTCATAAATAACTCTTTCACTATTCTCTTTAATTATTTTGCTATTTTCTCTAAGCTCTTTTCTAGTCTGCACTTCTCTAAACAATCTTGGAACTCTGTACTGTGGTACTTGTAATCTTTAAGTCGCTTTGGATAAAAGAGCCTGCTAAATTAATAGATAAACATTAACGTTTTGGCATCAGTGATGTCAAATCTGGTACATCCCAACTGAGGCAAGGGAAAGGAAGATTACCAGTGAATAATACATTTTGTCCTGCTCTTCACGCAGAACTATCACAGACTAATGACACCATGAGCATTTAACAAGGGATAGTTCACCCAAAAATGAAAATTCTATCATCATGTACTCAATACTAAATGTCGATTCAAACCTATAACTAATGTGTGCATTGATTAATGTTTATATGTAAATAAAAGCTTAAATTAAATCTGTCATCATGTAAAGCGAGCAAGTCCTTTCAGAAAATTTGGACTAAACCACTCAATTCACATGGTTTAGTTTTATGATCTCTTTATGAACTTTTTTCCTTTCCTTTTTTAACACCATGTCAGCATCTGGCTACGTTCATGGCGGGCGCCAGGTTTAGTTAATCAAAATTTAAACTAAGATGTTCAAGATTTATTTAAAAAAAATAAATTTGTGTTCCAAAGTCTTACAGATTTGGAACAACATAAGGAGGTGAAACATTTTTGGGTGAACAATACCTTTAAGGACACTCAGAATTCAAAAACAAGAACTTTACCGTAAAAAATATGGTAGCAACAATTTATGTTTTACAGATTAAACTTAAATTTATAGTACAAAACCTTGTATTTCCTTAACTGAAATAATATTAATATACTAAATATACCAAAAAATATGCACCAATAATGTTAATATACCATAAAACACACTGACAACCACATTTAAAGTTTATCACAAATAGCAAATACTTGCAAGTAGTAAATACAAATATATAGAAGGTGCAGTGTCATGTCTCACACGACACTAAAATAATGCAATACATTAATTTACTAATCATTAATTTATTAACTTAAGCTGTAACACAAAACTCTAATGTACATAACTTATAAGAAAAAAACTTATTAGTTATGTCAATAAAAAAGCTCAAATGTTAAGTGTCACACAGAGAATTCTGGGAATGTAAATTTACCAGTTTTCACTGTAAATTATAAGAATAATTGTTCTTTTTCACTTCATCCATACATTCATCATTCTATACATAGTAAGGGAACTTTCCATTAACCAATACCATTAACAGGTTTTTACCATAGCATTTACAGTACATTACTTTAACGGGTAAAAATATGTCATTTTTTTACAGTACAGTATAGGGAACAATCTGTTTTTGCTGGGTTAATCATAACGGTGTTAAATCAAACAACAATTTCAAACACTTCTGCCATGTTCTCATGTCTAAAATTCTGTTTGAAGCCTTGTGCTGACTAGCTGCTGAAGTGACAGCGGCACTAACACATTTTAGTTTTGTCCTGAGGACCAGCTGCATCTGGATAATCCTCTATTCCTAAAAGCTTGATTTGGCTGAGTAGGTGTAATGACTTTATACTGCTCAAACTCTTGAAAGTGAACCGTCAAACCCTCAGTTCTTATGTGAGTGTCAGTGAGCGCTGCTCTTACAGTTAACATACACTGACAGACCACTGACATGCATCACAAAATCTCGCACCACACTGAAAAGTGGGGCGCTGCATTTACAGCAAACACACAGCACAGGAAAAATGAGCACAGGTGTACGTTCATAAGAAATCCATCTTCAAAGGGAAGTCTAAGGCACCCTTATGATACGTCTATCCTGAGCTCTTTAAAACATACACCCTTAGCAAGAGAGAGAATGAAAAGACAAATTCAGGTCACTGCTAAGGAGTACATTAGAAACAAGGAGAGCACAAGGGACAGGAAGGACAAGAGTCTTTAGCTCACATTGTATCTTGAAAGTAGCTTATTTGGGTTTAAAACTTGACCTTGAACAACAATTTTAAAACATTAGCCACTAGAATTCAGGTCATTTAGCAAAATACTACTAAGGAATATCTAATTCGCTGATGACACTGGTTGGTTGATGGCAGCACAAGAACACACGGCCCCAAATCCTGCACTAGTGACTGTCCTGGGCTGTGACGTGAAAGGCAGCAGATAAATATAAGCCCATTTCACGCTTTTAAGAGCACTTCAAAAATAGGGCACTGATTAAAACATCTAGTATATAATGAAATATCTGTGATTTATTTGTCAGAATGCATAGTTGCTTTTGAATGGCTGCCAATAGAGGAAGATGCCATTTTGTGCCCATAATGGTGTAGTTATGCTATCTATCAACAGAGGCTATCTGAACCATGCTAACCAATAAAAACCTTGGGTTTGCTGATATCAAGCTGGATAGCATGTCTTTGGGGGACAGCATTTGGGATAACCTTTAAGCCATTTACATCAATCAAATAAACAATAAAAGAGAGCCACTAAAGAGAGTGGCTCTTAAGAGATTGGTTTAAACCACACTCTTAAAAATAAAGGTGCTTCAAAAGGTTCTTCAAGCGATGCCATAGAAGAACCATTTTTGGTTCCACAAAGAACCATTCAGTCAAATGTTCTTTAAAGAACCATCTCTTCCTTACCTTTTTATAATCTGAAGAACCTTCTTTCATCACAAAGAACCGTTTGTGAAACAGAAAGGTTCTTCAGATGTTAAAGGTTCTTTATGTAACCATTTAGACAAAAAGGTTCTTCTATGGCATTGTGAAGCACCTTTATTTTTAAGAGTGCATGCTACAGTAAATCCTGAGGCATCATGTTTTTTTTTTAACTTAGATAAAATGTTGGATTAAGCAACATTTCATGATTGAAAAAGGTTAGCATGCATTTTGCAGTCCTAACGCAAAATTGCAGTGCCACAAATATAAATGTGAAAAAATAAAGTGCTTGTAACAGCAAATTGTTTAGCAACAGACAACCAACCATAAATTGCCTCATTAAACATTCATGCATTTTTTACAGCCACACAAACTTTCACAAACTCTTCTAATGTTTAGCATCTGAGGAAAGCAGATAAAAATATCGAACAGTGACAACATAAGTTTCTGATTTTTCCTTCTCTCTTTTTGTGTTTTTGTTTTTGGTAATATGTTTCAGAAGACTTAAGACAACCAGAGAAGATTTATGTTTGATCAACAGCAAAAGCCAGTGTTTTTATGCTAATATGCTAGCTTAACTAGCAAGACTTAAGACAACCAGAGAAGATTTATGTTTGATCAACAGCAAAAGCCAGTGTTTTTATGCTAATATGCTAGCTTAACTAGCAAGACTTTTTGAAAATCAGCTTCATCATAAACACTGTGAAATTTCAAAACCTGACTTCACAGTGTGAAACATGGCTCAAGATAACAAGATTATTTTAACAGAGATAAAGTAAACCCTAAGTGAATAATTCCAAATGTAAAAGCCCAATATTGTCCCTCCTACTGTGTACAGTACAGTGTGCTATTTGTTAACCAAATGTTGTAACTGTCTACATCAGAAATACATGCTTATCAGATCACATGCAAGTGATTTGCTGCTATCTTTCAGCTCTGTTGCATTTCAGACAACAGCAGTGGACTCAAAGCCAGGGAAAATGGCCCTTGTTCATCCAGTATGATCTGAAGTTAGAGAACGAATGTTATGGCAGTGCTCAGATGTTTCATGCTCTCTGTGTACACACAGAAAAAAGGGCATGTGGGTCTCTGTGTCACTCACAGTGCAGAAACCTTCAGTACCAGCTGCTGACTGGCTGCTTTATCCTCTGCATGATGGCCAAGACACATCCGCACACTCTGATTTAATTACTTTGACTGAATCCAGTCTCGGGTATGGCTTTTGACTTGCGGGATTAAGTCTGGTTCACATTGATTGTAGCTTATTCTGGCCAAGAACCACCTACATAGACAGGAAAAGGCCACTTGACTGTTGGGAAAGCTACCTACTACAATTTGTTTTCATGTGCCATTCAGGGGCAGGTTTAAAAGCAATTATATATAGGTGTGGTTTTGCAGAGAACACAACCAATGTTAGCTGGAATATGTACAGACTTTGTGATAAGTGTGAATTTCTGTCTATCCTAAAAAAAAGAAAAGAAAAGAAAAAAGCGCATCCTAATTGTTGAATTTAAAAAAAACAAAACAAAAAAAAAAACATGGAATTATTGCACTCATATAACATGATTTTGGAACTTAGAATTTTGGAGACTGTAATTTTTAAACAGAAAATTCCCCAAAAAAACAAAATGTTCCACACAGTTTTATAAAATGTTTAACAAAATAGAACTGATGTTGTGTCACGCTTGCCTACTCTGCTGGAGACGGAGCGCGGAGACGAAGGAGATTCACATTCACTGTCATTATTCATCCAAATAAAGCACCACAGGGAACATGCAGGACACACACACACGTAGCAAGGGGATTTGACGATTAATACCGGATAGGAAACACGGGGCAGAACACACTATAAATACTCAGAACATAACGAGATAATTAAACACACATAGCTGGAACTGAATTAACTAATAAGGACAGGAACAGGAACAGAACCAAATATGGGCATACAAGAGGGAACACAAAGACAGGAAAACACAAGACACAACAAACACAAGCCTGACATGATGCCCCCTTCCGGAAAGCATGAGTCCTCGCGTCATACAACATCAACGGAGTGGGAGGGTGGGCGCTCTGGAGGCCCCTCAGGACAGACACAGACAGACTTGCAGAACGGGAGGCCTCCAGGGCGGAACAGATAGTTCGGGGCACCATGGCGTATCAGGCAGTTTAGGAGGCCATGGTGGAGCAGACAGCTCAGGAGGCCATGGCTGGGCTGCCTCCGTGGCTTTGACCTCATCCTTCGGCCCGGCCTCTCCGGCCGGAGCCCTAGAACCCCCCCCAAAAAAATTCCTTGGGGGAAATTAAAGGCTTCGAGGCCCTCCGCGGGCTAAACTCGGGAACAGGAGCCCTCTGTGGGCTAAACACAGGAACAGGAGCCCTCCGTGGGCTAAACACAGGAACAGGAGCCCTCCGTGGGCTAAACACAGGAACAGGAGCCCTCCTTGGGCTATCCACAGGAACAGGAGCCCTCCTTGTGCTATCCACAGGAACAGGAGCCCTCCGTGGGCTAAACACAGGAACAGGAGCCCTCCTTGGGCTATCCACAGGAACAGGAGCCCTCCGTGGGCTAAACACAGGAACAGGAGCCCTCCTTGGGCTATCCACAGGAACAGGAGCCCTCCGTGTGCTAAACTCGGGAACAGGAGCCCTCCGCGGGCTAAACTCGGGAACAGGAGCCCTCCGTGGGCTAAACACAGGAAGAGGAGCCCTCCTTGGGCTATTCACAAGAACAGGAGCCCTCCGTGGGCTAAACTCGGGAACAGCAGCCCTATCAGGGCTAAACTTAGGAACAAAAGCCCTCCGTGGGCTAAACTTGGGAACAGAAGCCTTCTCAGGGCTAAACTTAGGAACAAAAGCCCTCCGTGGGCTAAACTCAGGAACAGAAGCCCTCCGTGAGCTAAACTCGGGAACAGGAGCCCTCCTTGGGCTACACACAGGAAATGGAGCCCTTCGTGGGCCATTTCAGGGGTAAATTCAGGAACCGCTTCTATTGAGGCAGCTGGAGAAGTAAGCAGCTTGGGAATGGCCTCCGTGGCCATGACAAGAGAAGCTCCCAACTTCTGAGGGACCCCAACAGACAAGACATGACAAGACAAGACTGACAAGATCTGTTCCTGTGGACACGACAAGACTTCTGGAGACATAACTTGACTCTGATCAGGGGCTAGAGCCATCTCTCGACTCTGCTCAGGGGCTGGAGCCATCACTGGACTCTGGTTAGGGGCTTGAGCCATCACTGGAGCGAACTTTCGAGGAGCACCGTGCACATTTTACTTTCACTTTTATATTAGCGGCAATTCGGCACCAATTGCTTGAATTCAATTCAAGCAACAACAAAATATAACATAGAACGTAGAACTTTTATTAACAAAACAAATAAAAATACACAATGCTAAATGCCTAATATAAAATAACAAATAACTTACACAAAGTTTAAATAGGTAGGCTATACAAAACTAAAAATCATAATGAGGAACAAATAATTAGGCTCTGAAACGTAGAACGTTTAACGAATAAGAAAGTTTGGAGGCACAGACGACATACACCTTGATGTAAAATAATGAAAAAAAAAATACACAGTTTAAATAAAATAAAAATCAGCAAATACTGTGGAACCAAATAAACGAGAAACGAATGTTTAAAAAAAACTTCCAATATCACTTAGATTAATGGTAGAAGTCAACAGGCTTTTCAAAATCAATTTAAAAAAAAAAACAAAAAAAAACAGGCGCTTTTACATTTCATTTTGAAACTCATCCGTCATCGTCTTGTCTTTTTCACCTCACTCTTCTTGTCAGTCAGCTCGACTCACTCTCTCCACGTGATAAATGAATCTGATCTGTGATGCGCGACTTTCGTTCATTCGGTGCGCTGCCGCGTTCAGTTTTAATTGTAGTGTCTGTTCTTTAACTGAACTAGATGATTTTTATTACTATAAAAAATATCAAAACGACGGTGCCGTGGTGGGCAAGTGACATAACCGGTGTTGCGGCTTAACACCGGTATCACCGCCAACACCGTCTATCGCAGCAAGCCTAGCAAGCACTGGATGGCGGTTCTGGAAGGCGCTTTCGAGGAGCGGGCACTGGAGGGCCCGGTATTCTGTTGGGTCCGGTATTCTGTCACGCTTGCCTACTGTGCTGGAGACGAAGGAGCGCGGAGACGAAGGAGATTCACATTCACTGTCTTTATTCATCCAAATAAAGCACCACAGGGAACATGCAGGACACACACACGTAGCAAGGGGGTTTGACGATTAATACCGGACAGGAAACACGGGGCAGAACCATAGACTGTATAAAAACATGGACGTAGTGTCCGTGACGTCACTTGTAGGTTTCTGAAGAGCATTTTTGAAGCATAAAGTAGGCGGAGCCGGCCAGCTGTCGCCATCTTGGCAACGCGTCACCGCGCTTCACTCCCGGATAATCGAAAATGGGCAAAGAGGCAGGAGCTGGTTGCTGAAACCACGCCCACTTAGCTCGACAGTGGTGACAGCAGCGGCAATCCACCTGTCACTCAAGTGGCCATGCCCCTTAATTATGCAGAACTTTAAGGCTTAATATAATTTAAACGGATGAGTTTTAAAAAAAATTCACCCCCCTCACAGTTGTCATGAAGGGCAAAATTAGCTATATAGACCAAAACCACTTTTTGTACCAGGCTGTAAACACTTTTTTTTTCTGCTGTAAAGCTGGGCATTTTAACATGGGGAGTCTATGGGACTGACTCCCTTTTGGAGCCAGCCTCTAGCGGCCAGTCGATGAATTGCAGTTTTAGTCACTTCTGTGTTGGTTTCACGAGAGAGACTGGAAGGTTGCCGCTTGGGCAGAACACACTATAAATACTCAGAACATAACGAGATAATTAAACACACACAGCTGGAACTGAATTAACTAATAAGGACAGGAACAGGAACAGAACCAAATATGGGCATACAAGAGGGAACACAAAGACAGGAAAACACAAGACACCACAAACACAAGCCTGACACGCTGCAGATCATGGCCGTCAAAAGATAAAAGTTACAATTATTCAACAATTATTTTCAGGAACATTTGACACTGCAGAGTGGAGTAATGACTGCTGAAAATTCAGCTTTGACATCACTGGAATAAATTTCCTTTTTGAAATATATTAAAATATAAAATGGCTATTTTATTATTATATTATTAATATTGATAATACAATAATATAGCTTTTTTTACTGCATTTTTTTTAATCAAATAAATGCAGCCTAGGTGAGCATAAAAGACTTCTTTCAAAAACATTAAAACATTTTTGTGGCCAAACTTGTGGCCAGTAGTGTAACTGTTCATTCAATACAAATCACAACAGTTATTACTGTAGCAGGTGTTTAACTTTATCACCAATAGAGCATGCTTGAGTTCAAGCTGCCATTTAAGACAGTGCTTTGAGGTCAAGCTAATAAAGGCAATGAAATCATGAATTTTATTGAAACCAGATGGGATCCTGCTCCTGTTATACATCTATTGGCAGAGAGTTGCAGTTTTACTTGATGTATTAAAAAAGGGTAATTCACTTACAGTACTTCAGCATGCATTGAACCTGGGCCATTTTACATCGAGTACCTCCTGCCCAACATGCACTGTATATTTCTAGTGGTGCACAAAAACATTCATGCATTTGGTAAATGCTTTTATCCAAAGCAACTTACATTGCATTCAAAGTACACATTTGATTAGTTCTTGCTTTCCCTTGGATTCGAACCCATGACCTTGGTATTGTTAGCACCATGCACTGTTGTTTGAGCTACATGGTAACAATTTAAAAATGTGAGTTCTTTAAGTTTTTAATATTTAATACAAGTTTAGAAAGAGTTTGTTAATGTAGTTTTCAGTTGATTCTTTCAATCTGATACTGATAGATTTGCATTGTGCTTGTCAATTTTAAGTGCTATATGAATCAGACGGCCAGCGAACAGACTACGGGTGGGATGTGGGTGTGTCGTCTGAGGCTGACACTCGAATTTAGGGGATGAAGCATTCTGATTACATTCTGATTACATTAGGGCTTCGGGTTTACACACACACACACACACACACACAGTGAGCTTATGCAGTACTAACAGGCAGTATTCATCATTGCATACTGCAGGTCCTGGCAAAACAGCACAAGTATACAATTGCCAAAGTAATACCTCCCCTAAAACACAATTATAGCTGTAAACATATATTTAGCTGAATACTTTATCTCTAGCACCCTCTTGAAAATAAAGGTTCCAAAAGGTGGTTTTCACAGGAATGCCACAGAAGAACCATTTTGGGTCCTAGAAAGAACCTTTCGGTGAACAGTTCTTAAAAGAACCACTTTTTCCCCTCTTAGTGTAAAGAACATTTTAATAGTCTAAAGAAGGAAAGTTCTATGAATGTTAAGGGTTCTTCATTGAAGCATAGATGCCAATAAAAGACCTTTATTTTTAAGCATGTACGCTTACACTACCAAACAAACTAATATGAAAAAAGCACATCATGCACTCCTGAGTCAGTTGCAAAACTTTACATTTACATCACTGTCACTTTTGTTCAGAGGAAAAGACAAAGTCTTTCTGTGCCACTGCGCTGCGACTCCCTGATGTGGGTCAGACCCCAAACACAGTTTCTCCCTGCAACAGCCTTGATCTAGTACCGCCTCTGTTGCCTTCGCATTCAAAAGCATTGAATCCATTACAGCCGGCTTATTGAGCCGCCCAAATGCCTGCCCACAGCCCACATTCACCATTATAAACACATCAGCGAGAGTGAGAGTCTGTGTGAGAGAGAGAGTGCTTACCTCTAATGGTTGTAGCAGTGATGGAAGTAAAGGTGCTATATTACAGCCATTCCGGCTGGACATGAACACAAGTGCTTTTGGAAGTGTGTGAACGAAACAGCAGCACCTGCTTAACTCAGCTCTCTGCGTGTAAACGGCTGTCTCTTCACCAGAGGCATACTGCCACACTTCTCTCTCTCTTTTCTCTCCTCCTCTCACTCTGTTTCTCTCTCTCGACACACACACATTGCCAGTGGCATCAGCGCCACCCCTCTCCACATTAAGAGATGTAATGTGAATAAGCTGGACTGATGTCCCAGCGTTCAAGAGCAAAGATCAAGCTAATTCATTAAGAGTCGATTATAGAATAAAGGTCTGAGAGGGAATTATAGATGAAATGGAGCGAAAAACAGAAGGAGGAAAAAGCAAACAAAGGAGAGAAACTAAAAGGAAGATGGCTGTAAAAAAAAAAAAAATCATTAAAAATCATCTGCAATGCTTTTTGGTGTGCATGTAAAAATGTCATGTAACCTGATATAAAAATGTGCTTCAGGTGGTAAGATCCGAATTAAATTCAAGTCCAAAATATTTTTTTTCTTACACTAAAAAAATCTATTTTTTAAAGGTCAGAACAGGTAAAAATAGCTCATTAAAGTACAGTATTTCAAAGTTGCTAGTTATTATAGAGTTAAAAAATAACTCCATCACGAGTATTAACATATTAATCAACTAAAGCTTTGTGACTTTATGCATTATAAAGCATTAGATAAATACATCATCATCAATATTTACCGATGTTTAGAGCCTCACAACTTATAGGTTCTTTGACATAAATATAAATTTATTTATGATATTTCATGTGTTTGCATATGCTGTGGGTGTATTAACTAGCTGGATAAAACAAAAAAGATAAAACAGAGAAGCTGTGAATAAATGCATGTGAATAATAAAAGACAGAGAGAGGGAGGGGACTATGATCAACCCACTGCTTTTAGTGAGCTAGTTCTGCTGCATGACATTGTTAAAAAATATCACAGGGTCTACATGTAGGGCGGGAGGTAGATTTGCAGTTCCCATGGAAACTCGGGCACTATGCCTCACGAGAGAGACGTTCCCTTACACTCTTTAACATCGACGGATCCCTTGGACGATCTATGCGAAAATTGCAACGTTTCGGGTCAGCAGCTGCCAAGCTAAACAAAGCAGAGCAATGCTTTAAAAATGCATGAATAGAATGTGTTAAGCAAATTCATTTAAATCTGAGCTATCCATGTAAAATCTCAATCAAATAACAAGATTGCTTATAGACTTACCTAAACCGCACATAGACAAAACATTTGGTTGTAGTCACATTACATAACTACATTGAAAGAAGTGTGTAATTTTTGTGCCACTTGTGGCACCGAAGGGAATTAGATACTACTGTTTTCAAACAGGTTTCCTGAACACTCCCCCTATTAGCCATTGGTTGAACAAACAGAAAGTCCCGCCCCAAACTCAAGGTTGAGCTAATGTTGCTGTATCTACAAATAGCTTGTTTATAAGTCTCTCTGTATATTTATCTGAGATAGAAGGTATTTTATTATGAAAAATAAAATCTCAAATCGAGTAATATTTGTTAATTTATAGGTAAAAATGGTTCAAACGATTGCCTTCGTTTTGGTTACGGTACCATTTATGTCAAGCTTTGTGCTGATAATAGGTCAAAGGTAATCTTTGAGCAAGTCAGAACACAACCACAGACAGACATGACCTATGAGCTAAAGGGTTACTGTAAGAAGCCTTATCATCACTGATGTGCTTGAGCAAGGAACTTAACCCTAGGAAGCTGTTATCCATCAAAGCAACTGGTGTGCCGTACATTACTTTAGATAAAAAGTGTGTGCTATAACAACTAAATGTAAATATGGAATGCATAAAAACTGGTACTATAACAACAAACATTATAATGCGCAAAACCTTAATAATATGCTCTGTTTAAAACCCAGTGAGCTGCATCATAACCCGAGATTACTCACTATACATGTTGTTCCAAACATACATATCTTTCTTTCTGCTGCAGAACACAAAGACATAAAAGTTTGTAAGACATAAATTTTGTAATCATATGCATGGCACTGCACATGTATTCAAGGTACTTTTGAATCTGATTAAGCAACATGAGGGTAAGTAAATGATGACAGAATTTTCATTTTTTGGGTGACCTATCCCTTAAAGATACCTCATTTTGGCCCACATGTATCCAATAAATGAATACAGTGTTGTTATTATTTCATTCAATACTAAAAATAATTCATAAAAATCGGTCAAATGTAAATAAAATTGGATTATCTCGTTTTTTGTTATAGTATGATACTAGTTTAGCGACAAGCTAAGAGCAATTTTTTAAAACTGAAATTGAGCCCCTGTAGAGCACTCTTTGTGTGGTGTGTTGAGTTGCTGCCTATGTAGAGCGTTCCAAATCAGCCATTTATGAGGTTCCGTGATGGTTAGGATGCTGCCTTAAGGCACAAGTATGCTTCAGTGGTTTGTTTGCAGCTACATCTCGCACATGATACACGTGATGTAAAATTCGTTATCAACAAAGTTCACTTGCACTGTGTTTATGCAGCCCACAATTTCTAGCCTCAAGCACATTTGCGCATCTGAACTCGTCCTTTGCACGTCCCTAGAATTTACTGCACTAATTGGTGGGTCAATCAGGTGGCAACATATAGTTGGCCCATTTGACCATTGCTTTACTCCAAGAAAAAAATGGAAAATGCTAATAAAAACAACAGAAGGCAAAGTTGGAAACAACTAAAATGGAAATACAAGGTCGCTAGATGATACCTGTGTTTGTACAACTAGAGTATGAAAGAGAATAAAGTTGGCACAAATTAGCTCACAAAGTTTAAGAAAAGGCTATTCAGAAGAAATGTGCTTAAAAAAGGAAAGCAAATTCTGATTTTAACAATTAAACAGCCCACCATAAACCAAAATATGTGTGCTATAGTGTAAAAATGCTTCATGTTCTACAACTGTTTTCTCCTTGCAGTCTGTTTCCAGCCTGTAGATTTGAAAGTAGCCACTTTTATTTCTCATACAACTTTAACTGTTTTGTGCTGTCATTTCTCTCCTTCCATTCAATTTTTATCAGATGATAAACACTGAAAACAGAAGGAGAACTGAACCGATGACAGGAGGCTGAAACTCTTGCCATGCTGTGGAAGTGGCACAATTCTTACCCATACATCACAGGTTTGACCCTATCTAGGACTCTCAATAGGGATCCTCCAGAGCATTGCAGCAGAGATTAAAAGTAGGTCGCCCTGAACTTGCACACCCTGATTTATGTCATGTGGAAAGTGGCCAAGACAATTTTAAGGAAATGGCTGTGGAATTTTGGACAGCCATGGATAATTTATACATTTTTAAAAATGGAACAAAAAATAATTGGAACAGACAAGGCAAGAATATTAAACATACAGTCTAAAACTCTAAATCCACATTGAAAATCTGGGCTGTTTAAAGGAATAGTTCACCCAAAAATGAAAATTTGCTGTACATTTACTCATCCTCAGGCCATCCAAAATGTAGATGAGTTTGGTTCGTCATTGGAACAGATGTGGAGACATTTCCAGTCAACTCCAGTCTATTAACATCTAGTGAATTGAGTAGCTGTATATACAGGTGCATCTCAATAAATTAGAATGTCGTGGAAAAGTTCATTTATTTCAGTAATTCAACTCAAATTGTGAAACTTGTGTATTAAATAAATTCAATGCACACAGACTGAAGTAGTTTAAGTCTTTGGTTCTTTTAATTGTGATGATTTTGGCTCACATTTAACAAAAACCCACCAATTCACTATCTCAACAAATTAGAATACTTCATACGACCAATAAAAAAAAAAAAACATTTTTAGTGAATTGTTGGCCTTATGGAAAGTATGTTCATTTACTGTATATGTACTCAATATTTGGTAGGGGCTAATTTTGCTTTAATTACTGCCTCAATTCGGCGTGGCATGGAGGTGATCAGTTTGTGTCACTGCTGAGGTGGTATGGAAGCCCAGGTTTCTTTGACAGTGGCCTTCAGCTCATCTGCATTTTTTGGTCTCTTGTTTCTCATTTTCCTCTTGACAATACCCCATAGATTCTCTGTGGGGTTCAGGTCTGGTGAGTTTGCTGGCCAGTCAAGCACACCAACACCATGGTCATTTAATCAACTTTTGGTGCTTTTGGCAGTGTGGGCAGGTGCCAAATCCTGCTGGAAAATGAAATCAGCATCTTTAAAAAGCTGGTCAGCAGAAGGAAGCATGAAGTGCTCCAAAATTTCTTAGTAAACGGGTGCAGTGACTTTGGTTTTCAAAAAACACAATGGACCAGCACCAGCAGATGACATTGCACCCCAAATCATCACAGACTGTGGAAACTTAACACTGGACTTCAAGCAACTTGGACTATGAGCTTCTCCACCCTTCCTCCAGACTCTAGGACCTTGGTTTCCAAATGAAATACAAAACTTGCTCTCATCTGAAAAGAGGACTTTGGACCACTGGGCAACAGTCCAGTTCTTCTTCTCCTTAGCCCAGGTAAGACGCCTCTGACATTGTCTGTGGTTCAGGAGTGGCTTAACAAGAGGAATATGACAACTGTAGCCAAATTCCTTGACACGTCTGTGTGTGGTGGCTCTTGATGCCTTGACCCCAGCCTCAGTCCATTCCTTGTGAAGTTCACCCGCACCCGCACCGGAGGTAAGACCCGCGGCGGCGGGCTTTGTGTTTACATTAATGACGCATGGTGCCGCGACGCTGTTGTGGTCTGTAAACACTGCTCACCCCTGGTGGAGTTTATGATTATTAAGTGCCGGCCGTTCTATCTACCGAGGGAATATACAGCCATACTGCTCGTTGCTGTATACATCCCTCCCAGCTCCAACAACAACATCAGGAGTGAGGCACTGAATAAACTGTATCAGCACATCAGTGAGCAGCAGACAGCCCACCCAGATGCTTTTCTCATCTCAGCTGGGGATTTCAACCAAGCAGACTTAAAGAGTGTGTTCCCAAAAATACAACAACACGTAGACTTTCCAACACGAGGAAACAACACTCTGGATTTTGTTTACACCACCCAGAGAGGAGCTTACAAGGCCCTTCCCCTCCCCCATCTTGGCACCTCAGACCACATCACTGTAATGCTAATGCCTGCATACAGACCGATCGTTAAAGTCACCAAACCAGTTCACAAACAGATACAAGTGTGGCCAAAAGGGTCGTCAGAGGCACTTCAAGACTGTTTTAGCACCACTGACTGGAATATGTTTAAGCAGGCTGCCACATACAATAACACCACAGACCTCCAAGAGTACTCAGAGACTGTCACAGCCTACATCACCAAGTGCATTGATGATGTAACGGTCACAAAGACCATCACTGTCCGGGCCAACCAGAAGCCGTGGCTGACAGGGGAGGTCTACAGACTCCTGAAGACTCGTAACGCTGCCTTCAGAGCTGGAGATGAGGTTGGCCTGAGGACAGCTAGGGCCAATCTATACCGCGGCATCAGAGAGGCTAAGAGACAGTACTCCAGGAGGTTAGCCCATCGTTTCAGCGACAGCGGGGACACTCGGAGCCTGTGGCAGGGGATTCAGACCATTACGGACTATAAGCCCCCACCGCGCACCTGTGACAGCACCATCCCCCTGCTGAATGAGCTGAACGCATTCTTCGCTCGCTTTGAGGCACAAAACAGCACCACTGCAGAGAAGACCCCACCTCCTCCCGGGGACCAGGTGATGACGCTGTCCCCGGACAGCGTGAGGAGATCCCTCAGCAGGATCAATGCACGCAAAGCTCCGGGTCCTGACAACATTCCTGGTCGTGTACTGAGAGACTGTGCAGCGGAACTCACTGATGTCTTCACAGACATTTCCAATATCTCACTAAGTCAGGCTGTTGTCCCCACATGCTTCAAGGCTACCACCATTATTCCAGTCCCGAAGAAGCCATCTCCATCCTGCTTCAATGACTACCGTCCAGTCGCACTTACTCCTATCCTCATGAAGTGCTTTGAACGGCTAGTCATGCATCATATCAAGTCTGCCCTCCCCCCCTCCCTGGACCCCTTCCAGTTTGCATATCGGTCCAACCGCTCGACCGATGATGCCATCGCCACTGCCCTCCACTCAGCACTCACACATCTGGACAAAAAAGACTTGTACGTCAGAATGCTGTTCATAGACTTCAGTTCAGCATTCAACACAATCATCCCTCAACAGCTCATTCACAAACTGGTCCAGCTGGGGCTCAACACCTCGCTGTGCAACTGGCTGTTGGACTTCCTGACTGGGAGACCTCAGGCAGTACGGGTCGGCAGTAACACATCCAGCACCATCACACTTAACACTGGGGCCCCCCAAGGATGTGTGCTGACCCATGACTGCACACCGTCACACAGCCCCAACCTCTTCATTAAGTTTGCGGACGACACGACTGTGGTGGGTCTCATTAGTAACAGAGATGAGACAAACTACAGGTGCGAGGTGAGCCACCTGGCCGGGTGGTGCAGTGACAACAATCTCTCTCTGAATGTGGAGAAGACAAAGGAGATTGTTGTTGACTTCAGGAGAGTGCACACTCAGCATGCTCCTCTGACCATAAACGGTGCGACCGTGGAGAGAGTGAGCAGCACCAAGTTCCTGGGTGTGCACATCACAGAGGACCTCTCCTGGACTGACAACACCGCAGCACTGGCCAAGAAAGCACAGCAGCGTCTCTACTTCCTCCGCAAACTGAGAAGAGCCAGAGCCCCGGCCCCCATCATGTGCACCTTCTACAGAGGCACCATCGAGAGCATTCTGACGAGCTGCATCACTGTGTGGTATGGCGCCTGCAATGCGTCCTGCCGCAAGACACTCCAACGCATAGTGAGAGCAGCTGAGAGGATTGTTGGTGTCTCTCTTCCCTCCCTCCAGGACATCTACAGCACCCGTCTCACACGCAAAGCCCACTGCATTGCGGGTGATCCCACCCACCCGACACACAGCTTCTTCAGTCTGCTGCCATCAGGGAGGAGACTGCGGAGTCTCCAGGCCAGGACCAGCAGACTGAAGGACAGCTTCATTCATCAGGCTGTCAGGAAGCTGAACTCCCTCCCGACCTTGCCCCCCCTCCCCTCTTTTGCCCCACGCACCACTGAACTCTGACCCTCCAACCAACCTCCCCCCCCCTTGTCCCACTTACACACTGTGACCCGCACCAGTCACTTAGTGCACCACTGGACTGCCCACTACCTCAGTCAGCATTGAACTGACCCCATTCAACTACCTCTTCTGACACTTTAAACAGACTGATAAGCTCTTTTTGCACTACACTCATTATATCTGCATAGTTTTGTTTAGTTTAGTTTTGTTTATTTATTTAACCGATTTGCATTTTATCTGCCATGTGCCTTATGCCACTTAATCTAACTCTTTTCTACAATGTCCTTATTTGTATATCTGTATAGTTTGTTTTAATATTTTAAACTGTATTTATCTGCATTTTACGTCTACTGTTAGTGTTTTATTGTTAACTGTATGCACCATGGGTCTGAGAGTTACGCAATTTCAATTCTCTGTATGTATGTGCTGTACATGTGGCAGAATGGACAATAAAGCAGACTTTGACTTTGACCCAAATTCTTGAATCGATTTTGCTTGACAATCCTCATAAGGCTGCGGTTCTCTCGGTTGGTTGTGCATCTTTTTCTTCCACACTTTTTCCTTCCACTCAACTTTCTGTTAACATGCTTGGATACAGCACTCTGTGAACAGCCAGCTTCTTTGGCAATGAATGTTTGTGGCTTACCCTCCTTGTGAAGGGTGTCAATGGTTGTCTTCTGGACAACTGTCAGATCAGCAGTCTTCCCTATGATTGTGTAGCCTAGTGAACCAAACTGAGAGACCATGGCTGCATCCGAAAACTTAGGCAGCTGCCTTGCTGCCTCATGAGGCAATGACTTTGCAGGCAGAATTTCTGCATGAAGGCACCTCACGAAACTAATTTCGGACAGGCTTCTGAGGCAGCGTAACGGTTTAACAATCTACAACAAAATAGAACGAGTTTTGGTGATAAGTAAACAAATGTTTAATTACTATAAATACTCATTTCTCGCTAGAAATAACATCAAAAGTGCAAAAAGTTAATCAGAAATATACATTTACACACAAACTAACCACCAAACGCAACTTCCAGCCGCCATCTTTATTTTTTAGCTCAACCGTCTCGGAATGGAACGCACAGGATTGTGGGATATCAAAGGCAGCGAAGGATACATCTATGCTACCTTCAAAAATCGATCAGATGGAGGCATCTCAGGAGACAGGAAGTGAAGCTAACTTTGTATTCGGACGTGCCTTGATGCCTTCCTGCCTTGGAATGCTGCCTCTGAAGGCAGCATTTTTCAGTTTTCGGATGCAGGACATTTTGAAGGCTCAGGAAACCTTTGCAGGTGTTTTGAGTTGATTAGCTGATTGGCATGTCACCATATTCTAATTTGTTGAGATAGTGAATTGGTGGGTTTTTGTTAAATGTGAGCCAAAATCATCACAATTAAAAGAACCAAAGACTTAAACTACTTCAGTCTGTGTGCACTGAATTTATTTAATACACGAGTTTCACAATTTGAGTTGAATTACTGAAATAAATTAACTTTTCCACGACATTCTAATTTCTTGAGATGCACCTGTATATATATGTAACAGAATTATTTCCACTGGGGTTCTTCTAGAAGGGCCAGCTTCTCCTTTTCTAGACACATCATGACAGCTCTCTTCCATGTATAACAGGTTAATTTAAAATAATATAACTTTACAGTAAGTTAGACATTAGAAGCTCCACTCTCTTCAGCTGATAAAATGGGTCAGGAGTTGCTTTACTGCACACCACATGAACAGTTAATTTTTAACAAGTCCAAAAAACAAATATAAACAAGCCAAAGAGATTTTATTAAGAGAGAAAAAATCTAGCCGTCTGCCAGGAGGCTCGGCCTCATAAACAGGAAGAGACTAGTCAGGTAACCAGAAACCGCTCTTTCATTCTGTGCATGAAACGCGTCGGGGTGGGAGAGGCACAAAGTTTGCAGTGGATGTTTCAGTCTCGTTTCTTTTACTTTAAGTCATCGTAACGGCGTTTTGTATGTCACTTGGCAGCAGTTTTGAACTAACCGGTTTTAAACGTTGAATTGAAGCCATAAATCCTTCCTTTGCTCTTGGCGAAGCTCCTCAGGTGTTTTGTTCTTCCAGCAGAAGACGCGCTAAAGTTTGCAGATCTCGTCCATTCGGCGTAGAGATTCAATGCAAACTCCTGCCTACATTTGAACTATATTAGCTCCTCTTGTTTGTATATAAACACTTCATTACCTAATCAGAAGGACATACGGGCCAGTGCATCAGGTAAGGATGTTTTAAAGCTGTTGAGGGGTTTGTTTGTTACTTGATTCACGTAAGTCAACAGGTAGCGTTTTTATGATTTTCTTCTCGCACCCACTACGTAGGCTATGAAAAACACATCCGTTTAATGCGCGGTTTATGATCAATCGTAAGTAGCCTAATTATCAGCAGGAATTATCATTAATTTGTATAATTACAAATAAGCATGCCTGAGATCTTAAATCTAGTTTAAAACACATTTGGAAAGTTCTTATAATCTTTGTATTCATGTCGGTTTAATGTTTTTGAAAAAAATGTTATTTATACCATTTTACTTTTGTATGGCTCTAAGAATGTCAAGGGGTGTAACCATTAAGTCATTAAGTAAAAACTACTAAATACAAAACATGTCTACATGACCTGGTCAAAATGTATTAGAGAGAGAGAGAGAAACTTACTGACCTTGAAATGCACAATGATTGGGGGGGGTCTTCTCAATTTTTATTTATTTTTTGCCACCTGTTGGTTAGGGCACACTGACTTGGATTTGGCAAACAAATGTTTTAGAATATATATATAACTTTTATAACAGCATTGCTTTGTTGTTTTAATGATCAAGAATAATTTTAGATCTATTTTTTTTTTCTTGTTGAACAGTTACACCATTGATATTAGGCCCCACAAGAAAAAAAAAAACAAAAAAAAAAACATTGACTGTAACTATTGGTAATAGCGTTTCTTAATGAATTTTTGGGTAGTGAAATAGATTCGGACAAAAAAATAAAAATAATAATAATGTGGCATGTCACTGACTTGAACAAAAATAAAATGTGATTTAAGAAAAAAAAAAAAAAATCAAAAATCAGTCATTTGTAGTTGCAATTTCATATTGCATACACATTTGTAAATAGCCTTCATCATGTATATGAAATATGTATACCAGGTTTGACAGTGTCAAGTAACAAACATTAACCACAGCAGCCACAGTTTTATTACTATGCCTCAGTCATTACTATTCTTGCTACAGTAAAACTACAAAAGTGTTCAAAGGCACACTTTTTAGACAATTCAGTCATTGTGATAATTATTCTGCCTGTTTTAAGGGGTTTAATATTCAGTGCACAAATAATACTTTGTTTAAAGTTAATCTCACATGGCTTGATATAACTTGACGTGCCAAGCAGGTGTCTCCATGTTTAAAGCAGGAGTTTGCAACACCCTGTGCTGTTAATCCCATCAGCCTACATGGTAACAGAACTAAATACATCAGTTTAGTTTTCACAGGCTATCAATTGTTGTTTGATGCAAGGATCAGTATATATAATAAATGTTAGTTGCTGGATCTGTTCTGTCTGTGTAATCCATAGCAGAACAAAAGTATTATAACATCTAAGTAAGTACCAAGTTTACATATTCCACATTTAAAGTAAGAATATATCCGCAGATACTTTGTAGGATTAGTTGCCAACCCAATTTCATGCTGCAGTCATTTTTAAAAGCATGCATATACAGAATTTGGACATTGTAAGTATATGAGTGTGTCAACACGTAGAGCAAAATGGGGCTCTTAGAATTCACTGAACTGAATGATTGGAGAGAAAAAGAATCCACCTGAAGTTTTCCTCACCCCTCAAGTTGCCTGCTTGCTTGTCTGAAGAACTGCTTACCATTGACAAAAAGAGGTTTTATCTGGAACTGAGAAATAAACAGGCCTAAAACAACCAGTAGCATAGCTGGAAACCGTTCTTGTCATTGCGGTTGCAACCTGTTCAAGTGATTTAAACTAATTCCATCTGGTGCTTTTCCACCCATGAAAGGAGGAACTTTAAAGTGCAGTTCAGGTCCACCAGAGTGAAAAGTACAGAGATTTAGAAAATGAAAATAAAAGTTCAGACAGTCAGCAAGAGAAAACTGAGAGGTATGGAGAAGGAACAGTCTCACTTGGGCATCGTGTCGTGGTGAAGATGCTCTGAAGTGTTCCTAGGCCCCTAGATGATGGATGTTCAGTTTGCTGAAGGGAATTCCTCACTGCCATGGAGTCACCATGCCATCAAATACTCAATTACACCAAGAAAAAATGACCTGTGGAGTCTGAAGAATTGATTTGCCTCTGGAGTTAAAGCAGGACACGCACTTTGACAGACAGTTATTAATTGCTTCTCTCTTGTGATAAATAAACATTTACGGCTGAAGTATGTAATTTTTTTGACGTTAAAACATTTAAATTGTTAAATTGTTTGAGCCTGATGAAGCAGTAATGACCGAAAGAATAGCATGAGTTTGGGAAAGGACTGTTTTTCGAACCAATGGTAGATGGGGGAGTGTTCAGGGAAACATATTTGAAAACAATCAGTGTTTTAGCAATTCTGTTTGGTGTTGCGAACAGCATGGAAATTAGATACTTCAGATTTCGGTATTGAAGTTAGAACAACTTGAAATTTCCTTTAAAGACATTTGTAGAAGCTACAGTGCACTCTTAAAAATAATTGCTCTTTATTGGCATCTGAGGTTCCAAATAGAACATTTGCATTGGTTCTTTATTGTGGAAAACGTTCTTCACATAAAAATGGTTTTAAGAACTGTTTACTGAGATGTTTTGTTTTGGGAAACCCAAATTGGTTCTAATATGACATTGCTGTGAAAACCACTTTTAGGAACCTTTATTTTTAAGAGCGTATATAATTAAGTAGTTCTGCTTAGTCATTCAACAATGTGGCACATCTAAATCTTAACAAAACAAGACTGATGGGTTGATGTTTGTTGGTGTGAAATATGTGATATGCAAATTCAGATGGAGGGCTGCAGGATGGTGCTGCTGCTGGTGAGATGTTCCAGTTCTTTGGGTTCCTCTCGGGGTTGGTCTGTAGGCGTTGGACTTGTATGTTTGCCAGGATAATTTAAGAGAAATGAGAGAAGGCTACAATCAATCTAAACGCACCCCAAAGGTACACTGTCAGCATAATCAGAAAAAAATAACCCAGAAATCTCTGGAGGAAACCTGTCTAAGAGTTTAAAAGCTTTTATTTCTTTTTTTTCTCCACATGGGTTGGTGCGAACAGATCTACTTTGAGAACTGTGTCGTGCTATTAGATGGATTTCAGTTTGGATGCTAAATTGTTGTTTATACATGCAGCCTTCCAGAGAACCTCTTTGCACAACAGCCTGAGGCCAAAGACGCTGTTGCTCAGTGTGTAATTTTACACTGAGTATTTCCCCCATCATCCCTCGGTGCTGTCTTAGTACACATCTCTCAGTGTGCGCTTGGACCGTTTCACAGCATCCTGCTGGCTAAAGAATTGGCTAGCTGTTGGAGACGTGTTTACTTTTGATGGGGAACCACTGTGGAAAACCACAGGAGGACAATGCGACGATATCACACTGCTGATTTTTTGCTTGTACACACATGCAAACGTTGTAAAAGAAATAGTTAGCCCAAAAATGAAAGCTTTGCCATAATTTCCTCACCCTCATGTTGTTCCAAAAACCTGTATGACTTTCTTTCCTGGAATACAAAAGGAGAAATATAGTCTCTTATTGTCTTATGGCACAGATGTCATGTTCATTTCATTTGGAAACTGAACTATTGTTTATTTCAGTATGTTTACAGTCTTCCTTCTTCATAATAGTTTCTCGGTGTAGGTAAAGGGTGAAGGCGAGCTCAAATCAAACTGCCTGAATCCCATCTTAATTTCATTGTGAAAATATGCAGTGGAATGTCATCACAATTCCACTGGACTCGCTGTCACTCAGAGCTTATTATTATCTGGTTTTAGAGAAGCTGCCGGGCCTTGGGAAGCTAACACACCCTTCTCAACAGCCTGCAGGTAATAAATCTGAAGTTTACTGAGCGCCTCTGTCTATTTTTACTGGTGGGCTCAGTGGCCCAGAGGTTCTGCTCTGTGCTGTGTTAGTTTTATAAGTGAGTAAATATTGGTGAATTGGACCTAACTTGACTACAACTTTGTATAGTCCGATAATAGAGTGTTATGAAGTTTTTTTTCTAGAGACTAAAAGTGTTTTACAATAAACTTATCACAGTCCATCTGATGCAGCCTTGGGGTAAAGTATTGATAAACTGATATA
Source organism: Spinibarbus caldwelli (assembly GCA_039654775.1). Lineage (NCBI taxonomy): Eukaryota > Metazoa > Chordata > Actinopteri > Cypriniformes > Cyprinidae > Spinibarbus > Spinibarbus caldwelli. The sequence continues at coordinate 6,020,328 of CM077237.1, forward strand.
TTGGTCCGGCCAATGAATTGTCCAATATTTGGCCATTTGAAATAGTGGGAATTATCTAATCAGTCAATAAACATGCCAAAGAGTGACTCCTCTGTTGATAATTGTGTCAAAGGATAATTAAAATATCTTATTTGTTAAATATTAAATATTGTGTAAAATGTATGGAGCCTCTAAAATGACATTTGAAGAAAATGTATTAATGTGCATGAGAAACGTTTTATGCATGTTTCTGAAAATAATTAGGGTTTTTTTTCCTGCAAATGTCATTCATTTCAAATGTCAAGACTCATTTGTTATGTTTAGTTGCATTATCAGCATTATATCGGCCTATGGCAACTTTGATTTCTAGATGTTGTCAATGATGCAACCAAATATTGTGAGAGGACCAAATGTAAGAGTTTAAAAATTGGTCATTGAAACACCAAATTTATTATTGCATGTCCTCACTAATGTTTGTGGTTATGGCCCTAGATATTGGTGTAATTGAAAACCTATAACTAATTAAAGCCCAGCTCACACTGTGCGATTTTGGCCATGATTTGGCCGTCTGAGACAAATTTTGAAAATCCTAAAAGATTCCTATAATCCTAGGCTAAAATCTGTAGTCTTTGATCGTTAGTTTGACATGTTCACCAACAGCCAATTAATGGCCGTTGTGATCAAATTTTACCTCAGACGAAATTCTGGCAGTGTCAGAAGATTTGGCGCACAGTCCTGCAGTGTGACTTTTCCTACGACGAACATCAAACTGTCTTTGTTTTTCAAGACAAGCCATGATCAGAATTAATGCTAGAGATTTCTTCTTTACGCCACAAACTCTGGCGCTCCCGTCCTCCGCTCACGGAATTCATATGATACGGTGCCTCTGCTATGATAAACACCGGTTGCGCTGCTGTTTTCATTTGGGTGTGTAGTGCTGCTTACACTATTCTTCTTAAATACGCCGGTATTGCCGCTGTTCATATACATTTCATGATAGCCAACATTTCAGCCCCGCATGCAATGCAGCTCGCGGTCACTTAAGGTGTGTGGGTTGATAATGTAAAACTACTGACAAGTTTTCTTGCGCACACCCGTTTTTAACACGTCTTGACTGTCGTACAGTCTGACATTAATGACAACTGAGATCCCACAGTGTGACATGATCATCATGTTCGTACAGTCTGACAAGTGCAATCCTAAAGGACTTTTAAAAAAAAAATCGCACAGTGTGCGCCTGGCTTAAGACAGGGATGCCCAATCCTGCTGCTGGAGATCTATCTTCCTGCAAAGTTCAGCTCCTGCCTTGATCAAACACAGCTGAACCAACTCATTATGATTTTCAGGAGCACTTGATAATTACAGACAACTGTGTTTGGTCAGGGTTGGAACTGAACTCTGCAGGTAGGTACTGTAGATTTCCAGGAACATGCTGGGCATCCCTAAGTTAAGAGAACCAAACTACTTCTCCAAGGTTTGAACTTACCAATTAGATACTCAACCATAAAGTGACCTATCCAAAATGATCGATCAGAGACCGATCAAAGAACACTTTGTCTTGAACTCTACAATTTGATGCAAAAATATTCAATGAATAAGCCTCATGAAGAGGCTTTAAACCTAGCAGATGCTCAGATACCCTGCAGAGCATGAAGGATATGAGGTCACAGCTCTTCTGTCATTTCTGCCGTATGGAGCTGGGAATTAGTAATGAAAACTATGAATATTTTGAAAGCAGGCTTGCTGTTAGAACGCTACCTGATTAATTTCCTCTGCCTGCATGAAGGGCAGATAGGGATGCTTGTAATTATTTATGAATAGCAGTGTGTTATGATTTATATTCAGCTGGTGCTGTTAAAGACATGCTTAAAATGCTCTAATTTAATGCTGTGAAATGTTTTAAATGAACATTTGTTGCACCTTGTTTGCATGCTTCATTTTCTACAGATATTGACATTGTCTGCTAATCTGTTCAATATCTTAAAACTGTTGTGTTTTTCATGCCAGGAAACTATTTTCTCCTTTGTCAACTCTTTCCCCACTAATTAGCTGCTTAGTTGATTACTTCAGCTGGTCTATTGACTTGAATGTGGAATCCCGTCAATGTTTCCTGACCTTTCTACCACCTCTTTATTCCGATTATCTTGTTGACATGCTACAAAGATTTGCAGGATATCCCTTTGAGATGTTGTCTCACATTTCGCACACATAATTTCATGAATAGTGTGTTGTAAAGTCTTTTAACACGCTGTGTAGTTTGATGTCGATTACCCTGTAAAGTGGGTTGAGCCATTAGGCATTATTAGCCAGTGTTGTCAGTCAAAGTTAAAGGAGAACTTTGCAGTACCCCACCACCATAATGCAAGAAAAACATCTCATTCTCATTATTTGATACATTATTTGAGGGCCACAATTTTGTGTTTATGTTTTGCTGGCCGACAGCATGCATATGAATGCAGTATCATGCAAAAGCAATTATCAGTTACACATTGTAGAAACATGCTATTTGCAGTCAGCCATGATTATTTTAACAATGTTTTAAAACTATTAATTTTTTGCATAACATGTTTCCCATTATGGTAGTATCTGTCGCACTTAATTTAATTTATGCTTATTTTAACATAACAGTCATGAGTTTTTGGCACTGCAGTAATGAAAATTGCCAGAGAAAATGTGCCTTTTCATGATGTCACAATGCAGAGAAATCTTACTGATCTCTAGAATATAATTTCATATTTTTCCTTTAGAGTCTGGGGTGAAATATTTCTAAGACAGCGCTTCATGAGATTCAACCAGATCAGTAAAACAGGTTTATGTTTATTTAGGAAAATCAGGGAAGAACTTCAAACATGCTGGAGAGATCTTAAAAACGAGTCCTTGTTTTCTCAATACTGTATTATCATATTTTGAGTGACACTTTGTGTTGATGGTTAATTTGTCTTTGCTAAAGCTAACTCAAGGGCAGCGGAGAAGCACGTGTGTGTTAAATATTAGACACCTAATCCACAGAGACAAAACAATGACTCAGTTCTGTTGGTTCTAAAGGACAGATATGTTTTTAATAGGCCGAAAAAGTTCATATTTAACATAAAATAGAGTAGAGCAACATGCACTCTGCACACACATACAGTACAAAGTTAGATTTAAAGTCAACATGAAACTGCATTCACAGCCCTTTGCGTTACTGTGATGTATTTCTAAGTAAAGCTTGATATTCAGTGAGAATAAAAGGTCAGAAATTGATTTTATCCATCAGGAATTGATTAGTTTGAGAAGGCTTTTTCTTTTTAATATTATTGCCATAATCTTTGCTATTTAGATAGCTATTTGGCTATAGGATAACATTAACAAACTTTGGTTAACATTAACCAATAGCCTGTAAAGCCTAGGTGACGTTAGCTGAAAGTCACTTAAAGATTACAAAGACAAACATTTTCTTCTTTGGAATAACATGCACTGATAAATCGTTGACTACACTGTTAGACATTTCAAAGGGTTTTTACAGTAACTTACTGGCAACACTGTTGCCAATAAGTTACTGTAATTAAAATTTACAGTAGCAAACTGTATTTGATTTACAGTTGCAAACTGTACTGTTTTACAGTAAATTACTGTAAATAAAATCCAATTCATCAGTATACTACTGTAATTCATTCATTTTAATATAGATTTCATTAGATTTTATAATTTTTATATAGCATTCATTTTATTTTTACTCTACATAGGTACTACTGGCATTCAATTAAAACAGACACAATAATTAATTAATTACAAAATATCAAATTCTTTATTTAAAACATTGCATGTATAACACTTAAAAATACAGACTTCCAATGCTGGAACAGTGCATCTTCACCATTTCTCCTGTCTTAGGACGTTTTACAGTTCATTATGTTGTGTCCTCTGGATTCATCCTCACAAAGAATCTTTAGGCAACAGAAACATAATGGGGAAAAAAAAGACAAGCAGCCAAAGAATACATAGCCATCTGCAAAACCCAGGTGCTGCTCCAAAACGTGGCCACCATCTTTGCTCACCATACACCATAGAAATGTCTTCTCTGAAAAACAAGAAGCAGAAATAGCACACTTTTAAAAGGCAAACCTCATATAGAATACACAAATCTCTCAAAACCATAGCTGTTCTCTTACCATGAATTATCAGTCTCGTGGTGGCTGGCTGGCATGTTGTCTTTCTTGATGCTTCATTGCAGTTGCCTTTAAAACACAAATACAAAAAATGCAGTAAATCTTAAATTCCATTAAAAACTATAACTAATTCTAAAACTAGAAAGGCAGCTAGCCATAAAACTTGTTTAAGCTAGCTAACATACGATTTTTTCTCAATAGGCTACTGGCCAACATTAACTAACTACTAACACCTGAACTAAATTTCACATTAGTTAACCTAATGTTAATATAAGATAAAAATTTTAATTCGGTAACTTAAGATGACAAAAGTCGTTTGAAACGACAGCGCAGTTTACCATAGTAAAGTTCTGTAACCGCCATGAGTAAATGTTACCATGGGATAAACTGGTGTGCAAAAATCTGACACAAACACACAGACAAACATACATATATTTTTACCTTTTGCCGGTCTTATTCTCTCGTAAAGTGCATCGACACACAGCGTAGTTCTCCGGAGCTCTTCCACTCTCACGGGTTCATCCCTGGACAAAACCCGCGGCGCTGCCCCACTGCTTCCATGTCTTCCTCAGACGCGAGTGGCGCGGCGCGGCGCAACTCAACAACAGACAACAATATAGAACCCATTATATATATTATAAACAGTGAATGTGGACAGTAAACTGATGCCCCGGTATATTTCTGACGTGCAGATGTACTCCAAGCGCTCGCGCTGTTTCTGACATGAAGTACAAACAGATTTTCCAATCATTACAAGCGATGTAACACATCCAGTGTAGTCAGTCCCAAGCTGTCGCGGCGCTGTAGACACGGTGTAGGGCAAATTGTGTCAATTCAAATGTAAGAAATGAGGAAAATAAAACGACCTCAGTAGAATGGCGCCAAAGAGACCATTACAGCTAAATACAGTAGTATACAGCAATTTTAAAAAATACAGTAAGTCTCTGTATGTGGGGTCTGACGTCACAGAAAATTCCCATGATGCAAAGGGTATTACAGTTATTTACTGTAAAGGGAATGTGCAGTATTACACTGGGTGATATACAGTAAATACCTATGGAAATTACAGAAATGTCTATAAAACGGGAACATTAAGAAAGTAAACAGGATCAATTCTGTTTTCATGTTGACTTTAAACTCTCATAAAGGGGAGAAGGGCACTTCCATCTTCCATCTTGTAATTTCCCACAATTACCAGCTCATTACTGCATTTGATTGGATCGGCAGAGCAGGCGGATATGTGCATTTAATTCAGCATAAGGTCTTATACAAAGTGTTGCTTAATTACTTCAGAAATGTTCTATATATGCATCTAATGGACTATGTAATTATTACTTAATGCACTATTAGTGCAGTATGTTGAGTGCATCGTTGGTTTTGCACAAATTCCTCAAAGTTAGTGTTTCTAAGTGAAAAGTGAAGAGTTAGTGTTTCTGCAGGAAAACAGAGCACTAAACGAAACAAGGCCAACTATAAGTGGACACAAGTATGTGAGGAAGGCCAATAATCAAGTTTGACAGAGTATAATGACATGGTTGAAGTATGTTCCCCGCGTCCTGGTGCTAAAGTGTGCTGATGGCAATCAGTGCATTTGGTTTAGGCAGGATTAGGCTGGTCTCACATTCTTCCCTAAACCTGTTTAAGAAAATCACTAATCCCAGACAGCAACAGCAACATGCCGTTACATGTCACTTTGCCTGCCTGGCGTGATCATGGGAATATCTGCTGGAATATCCTGAAATGATTCATTATGAAAGTGCAGGAGGGAAAGTGTGCTTTGAGTTCCCGTTGGGGAAAGATATGTTTAATCATTGACCGTGGCTTACTGAGTCTCTGTTCATTAACGTCAAAATGAATAATTGACACTGGAGCTTAAAAGAAGCTCAGATGGATGTCAGATAGCGGTATTAGTAACTTATCTTCATGTAGATATTCACAGTCTGCTGAAGGTTTTTGTGCTTAAAATCCTTATTTGACCTGAGATGTCATAATACGGCTGGTTTTAGATAGTCAGACTTCTGACACATCATAAAAGATTGCAGAACCACATTGCAGCATATTGTAGTCAAGGACTGTGTGATTGACAAGGAAAATCTAAAAAATACTTTATTGGCAAACTGATAAAATTTACTATATATTGGTGTCATATTGTTTAATGCACAATATTAATTTTTTTTTTCTTTTATTGTCTTTTAATTTATTGTATTAGTCAGTATTGGATATTCAGTTGTGTCTGTTTACCATATTTTTTTAGATTGTATTTAGATTACCTTTGCCATAATCTAACGCTCACTTGTAGTTAAAAATATCTTAAAAACATATCTTAAAAGCATTCATTTAATAGCACTATTAAAAGTAATTGTTAGCAAATCTCAAAATCAATATATATATATATATATATATATTTATTTATTTAATTGTACATTATAATGTTATGCCTCACTTATTAACTTTTAATGAGTATTTAAAAATTATTTTTATATTATTTATATTTTAATTATATATATATATATATATATATATATATATATATATATATATATATATATATTTCATAATTTATATTTTAATGCTTATTTATAATAAGCATTTTAAATTATTTAAATCCTTCATGTATAATGCATTATAAAGGTACTCATAATGTACATTATGCATTATATTTTTTTCATAAATAATTATAAATAATTATAGCCAAATAATGCATTATAATATTTGCAGATTGCTTGTTACATCTGAAATTGTTTGTTTGTTGTGTTTCAATGCATTATTCTTTGTAAAGGTGTAACAATGAGTATTATAATGTATTATAACTGTGGCTACAGTTATTTATAAGATCATTCAGTGCATTGTAAGGTGCATTACAACACATAATTAATGCATTAAAATACTTTTATAATGCATTATACATAAGTAAAGTGTTACTATGATTTTATTCATTTAAAATAGCATTGAATTTTAATATTGGCCATTTACCTTTTCTCATAATATGAAAATAATTATGGGCTTACCGTTAATTCTCGAGTTAAAATATCTGTGCATCTCTAGATAAAGTCTTGTGCACCTTGACTGAAATTATATAGCATCTAGCCAATCAGATTGGAACTTTTTGTATGTGGACACGCTGTCTCAGGCCAAGACTATAATTTTGCAATATTCCTGGGTGTGTTGGTAGAGGAAAATGTCTGGAAAAGTTTTGGCTAAACAGAAGTTCACTTTAACACTGTAATGTTAAACCGCTGTCATCTAAGCACATGTATCAGCAATAAACTGGTTGAGTACAGGCATGACAGTGATGCTGAATATGCTGCAATATTAAAGGTGATAAATAAATAAAAGCTTCATTTTCATGCTCTCAGGTCTCAGTTTCAGAGCTGTTTGTTCCTGTGAATCTAGGTGATGTGCAGCAGAAGTGGAATGTCGGCTGTATTCATCTAGAGGTGACGTGCTTTTTAATGCATAAAGCCCCAAGGCGCTGTCAGGGCCCGTCAGAACAGGTGCCTCACCATCTGGGTGTCTTTTGTTACCTGCTTTTTTCCACCGTTGAATTTGCTTAGTAAACTTCAAGATTTTACACTCTGAATATATAATGTTATGTTCACATACAGTAGAAGTCACATACCGGTACATTTGACATGAGTGACATGGTTGCACTGCAGTTCAAAATTTTGGAATAATTACAAATTTGTAATGTTTTGGAAAAAACTTTTTTGCTCACCAAGACTGCATTTATTTTATCAAAAAAACAACAAAAAAAAACAACAACAACAACAAAAACACAATAAAAACAGTAATATTCCGTGGTAACTAGGATTTACACAAGCTTCAGTCTGGATCCAGAACACCTGAGAAGAGATGATGCCAACCCCTCAGAGGACCTCAGATGATGCCTACCCTCAGACAACATACAGAACTATCAAACTACCAATATATAAATATATTGTAGAAACTTAATTTCATGTAAAGCTGCTTTGCAACGATTTGTATTGTGAAAAGCGCTATACAAATAAACTTGAATTGAATTAATACTATGAAATATTATTTCAATTTTAAATAACTGTTTTTTTATTTTAATATATTTTAAAATGTAATTTATTCCTGTGATGCAAAGCTGATTTTTCAGCATCATTACTCCTGTCTTCAGTGTCACATGATCCTTTAGAAATAATTTTAATATGCTTTGCTGCTTAATTATTAGCAATTATTATTGGTGCTCATTAGTGGTATTAATAGGTGTTCTTATTATTATCACTGTTGAAAACAGGTTTTGCTGCTTAATATTTGCACTTTTAATATATAACCATGATACATTTTTCAGGATAGTATTCATACAAAATAGAAAACTTTTTTCTAACATTATAAATCTCTTTTCTATGACTTTTGATCAATTTAATGCTTCCTTGCTGAATAAAAGTATCATTTTTGTTTTAAATCTTATCCTTACTAATCTAAAAACTTACTCCAAACTTTTGAATGGAAGTGTTACTACAAACATATTAAGCAGCACAACTGATTTCAGCATGGATAATAAAAAGAAATGTCTCTTGAGCAGCAAATCAGCATTTTAGATTGATTTCTGAAGAACAATGTCAAGACTGGAGTAATGATGCTGAGAATTCAGCTTTGCATCACATGAATAAATAATTTAAAATATACTAAAAGAGAAAATGGTAATTTTATTACCATTGTAATTGTATTTTTGAACAAATAAAAGCAGCCTAAAGAGACATATTTTAAAAACATTAAACATCATAAAAATGCTGAACATTTTGAATTAATATCCAGTTTGACTCATAATTAACTTCAGTAGTTTGTTGCCAAGCTAATAATTAGTCTGTCAGGCACAAAGCAATACAACACTTTTCTTGCTTCGCCCACCTTTTTTTTTTTTTTTTTTTTTTTTTACCGAGCTCTGTGCTCTGGGATTGCTTTCTTCGTAAAAATTGTATGTGATGCTGGTTAAGATATTTTAGAGGGCTGCATAATTATGTCAAGTTTTAGTAACAGCCTTTGAATTGTGAGCATGCCTGCAGTATAACGCCTTAAAAAGCTGCCTACATAGGCAGCTCACTACATTCAGGAAGAATTTTCTGTATGTCAATAATTGACTCTTGTGTCTATTTTTATTTCTCTTGAGGAAATTTAGAGGAAACATCTGAAACATGTTTATACTTGACAAAGTGTGCACTTCAACATAATTCATCTATACATAACATAATTCATCATAATTCATGTGCCGAAAGTGTGCTAAACATTTTTAGATTTTTTTGATTTAGGCCTAATTTACATAGATATGTTTGCATGAAAATAATGACACTGACTTTATTTAAATTTGCATAGTGCAGTGCAATACCAGTGCCAGGAATGTCTGGATGAACTGGATTATGGGTGGTTAGTGAATAATAACAACATTTTTGTGGTAAAATGCAATGCACAAAGTGACGCAGCTGTTTCATGAAATCTCCTCAGACTGTTCAAATGCATCATTAAAAAAGAACAAGAAAAACATTTGACTGAAAATACGCTTGGTAGAAAAATAGCTTGGAGGTGTTTTTGATTTAGAGACAGAGGATTGAATTAAAAAAAGACCGAAAAGCATACAGAATCTGGGCATTCCACCAGTACAGAAAGAGAGAGAAAAGGGGAAAGCAACACTCACATTTTTGTCCTTGACAAGGGCTCTTCCCTTCCTCTGTAATGTGGTTGTGTGTGTGTGTGTGTGTGTGTGTGTGTGTGTGTGTATGTGTAAGTGTCCTAGAAAGAGGGAAATAAGCGAAAAACACTCCTTTTTCCGCCCTTCGATGTCTCAAGCGTGTTAACAACAACTGTTTGAAGCATTCCTTTGCAGCATGACTTCAAAAACTCGACAATTCAGTAAACATGAGTGTCAGGGAAACTTAATCAAGCCCTTTATCATTAATTTAAGACACCTGACATCTGTTCTGTCATGGTAACATAGCATGGTGCTAACATGCACATGCACATTGCACGCTGTGCCTGCAGTGGTGTTTTGTGGTTATCTAGCCATGACTCAGATGTGGCATCTTGATCCGTGGCCTTTGCTTGCACATGGGCGCTTTTCTCGCAAGCTGTTCAAACAGAGCTTATTCACTTTGCTTGATAAAGAAAAATGAGCATGACAAAGTCTCTAAAAATAATCTTCGATGGTAATTGATAGTGAATTTGAGGAAAGGTATCCTGTATGGCTTCAGAAGATTATAGACAGCCCAGAGGGTGACATTTTGCCGAACCTGCCAGAGATTTGACAACTTACAGCAACGTTAAAGCGCATTTGGTTGCACTGTTTAAATATGAAATCCTCTTATGAATCAGAGGATTTGATGGCTTTTCCAGTTTATAATTAGCTGAACTGTCGTCTTATGCATTTTGATGAAGGCTGACCTTTCCTAATGTGCCTTCATTTCTTTTTTTTTTTCCCCGCATCCAAGCATTTCCTGCACTCTTTGACAAACATCCTAAATTGATTAAGCGACGCTTGTTCAGACATTCTAGTGCGAGCCACAGAATATTTGAAATATTCCATCTGACACCTGGAATCCACCATGAAATAAACTCATGCAGTGTTAAATCTCAAGTTAAAATCTCACCGGCTCTCCTGTTAAGCTGATGGATAGCAGTACTTGCAGTGTCTACAGACTTGGTGCTGAGAATCTCTGCTTGATGATTAGCTCACTGTATGAATTATTGACTCATCTTGTTTTAGTGCTCGTGCAAGAACCCAGTTTCCAAACTACAACCAGCATTTTCCCAAAAATCTTTAAGTGCTTTTGACAACATCCAAGTAGTCTCACAATGTCTGTCTTGGAACTTTACCAACAGGTAAAGCCCAACCACTGTTTTATTTGTTTTTTCCATGACATTTCAGAGCATTTACGTGCTGAACACAAACAGCCCAACAGGAACAGACAGACACCATTGCATAAAATCCAATCCTTAATGAGGATTTTTGTTTAATGTTCCAGTTAAAATAAATACAAATCTTTGAAACAAGGTAAACATACACTGCATATAATATTAAAAGGATAGATCAACCAAAAATAAAAATTTGGACAATTTGCTCACTCTAATTGCAAGTTTTGTTTTTCGAAACATTTTGAAAAATCTTGTTTGTCCTTAAAATGAAAGTCAATAAGAACAAATGTTGTTTTGGTCTCTTTTGACTGCCATTGTAGGGGCAAAAACAATTTTAACATTCTTCAAAATGTAGCAGTGCGATATGGCTGTATATCGGCATGGATATTCGGCCGTAGGTAATCATAGCGTGCCGATATACAGCCATATCGCATGGCTACGAGTGTGATATCGCATTTATAATACAGTTCTTTCTGGTCACTGAATCTGATTGGCTGAGAGGAGTGCAATATTCAAGTGATATCGGAACTCCAACCATTTCACCGTTAGTATCACTCCACAGTATTTCTCACAGCGAGTGTCATGATGGACGCCAAAATCCACTGTAATTTTATAAATAATACTGTTTTGTGTCACAAAATGTAGTTTTAAGAGTTTTTTTTAGGTGAGAATGTACTTGCTTAGACTTCAAATATGATGTTTGCAAGTAGGAAGGAAGTAATTCTGCACAATTACGCAAGCAGCATACGCTCTTCTGTATCAGCCGCAACACAAGGATACGTATTCTAGGTGTATTTACACATTGATTTGAACGAAAATAGCGCATCCTTGTGTTGCGGCTGATACAGAAGAGTGTACGCTGCTTGCGTTCAGTGGATAATATCCAAAATGGCGCTACGTTGACACAGAGAGACAGAGAGGAGACGAATTGTTGAATAAAGTCGTTATTTTTATTTTCTTTGCATACAAAAAGTATTCTCGTCATTTCATAAAATTCAGATTGAACCACTGATGGCAGATGGATTATCCTGACGATGCTTTTCATACTTTTATGTGCCTCGACAGTGGTAATTACTTGGCAATCAATGGGACAGTCACAAGCCTTTCATCTAAAATAACTTAAATTGGGTTCCGAAGACGAACGAAGCTTTTATGGGTTTGGAACAACATGGGGGTAAGTGATTAATGACACAATTTTCATTTTGGGGTGGAGTAACTCTTTAAAACCAAACATATGTTTTAGTATTAGTATTATTAAATGAACCTCAGCTAACATGAACTAACAATGAACAGTTGTATTTTATTAACTAACATTAACAAAGATTAATGAATGCTGTATTGCTCATTGTTAATGCTAGTTAATGCACTAACTAACTTTAACTAATGGGACATTATTTAGTTTTTTCTTACTGTACTGGCAGATTTTTACTTGTGTTAAGTATAAAAGGTAAAAATGAGTGGATACAAATATTAAAAAAGACTATTTAAAAACTAATTAAGTATTTTTTGCACTGTGACTGACATTTAAATGATTACAACCTGGCAACATTAAACCAAACTTTGTTTCCTGGTGGACTGATAAAATCGGTACACCATGACTCCTTGAAATTGTTCAAAGCCAGCAAAACAGATGTAAACAGTTTGAGAAAATTTTGGTATTTTTGTGTCCAATATGCTTCAGACAGTCAGTGAATGGTCAGTGGGAGTGCAATCACCCTGAGACTCGTCAAACAAATATTAAACCAAACAGTATCAGAAACAGCAGTTGGTCTGATGACACTGTCAGGTTATCTGACTCATTAGATCATGGTCACGAGCCTGTCCTGCAGGCACTGCATAGACACACACCCTCCTTCCTCCTCCATGCATTCCATTTTAAGGTTAGTAGAGGTGCCTGAACTCCACAGTGTTCGAAAATGTGTTTTTGAGCTTCTATGAAGGTGCGATATTGCCGTTATGAGTTCCTTTGAGTCTTGGCTGGGAGTGGAACCATGCAGAGGATATTACAGATGGAGAGCTTTGGAGGTTGTGAAGAGCTTGTTCCTGTCTGAACAGAGACTCTATTGTACAGGGCGACTAACGTTTAGCACAGAGGAGCACCTGACAGAGAGGCCATTGATCCATTTCTAGCAGCCCACTGCAGCTCAATAACATCCCAAACAAGTAAGAGAGACGTCCAGGGAGGCCGACATAGCTGTCTGCTGGCCAGCAACCCCTGGTCCTCCCTAGAGAGGTTTAAGAAATGTTATTACATCAGTGGTTGAACTGAAGTCGCAGGCCAGAGGGTCAAATGAAAAGAAGTTGGCTTGTGACGGAAATTACTATAATGTGTACTTTTTTTGATGAGTTCAGACTGAAATTGCCCTTAGAAAAGTAAATTGCCATTGTAAGTTGCACCAGAGGACAGTTTACAGCAGGGTCAGGATTTAACTTTTCCATTAAGGGGCAATATTTGCCTGCTGGATTTATTTTTTTACTTTTCTAAGGGCAATTTTTGTAGTTACCTTATTTCTGCCATGACAACTCTTGGAAAGTTTAGCATGGTAATATATATAGCAATGTTAATGTGTTTGATCTTGACAGAATATGCTGCTGTTGTAGAGCAAGTACCAAGACTGGGACTGCCAATACATCCAGAGACATGTTGCTGTGAACATGTAGGAAATACTGCTGCTGCAATTATAACATGCATGAAGTAACCCCCATACAACAAATACCCTGTATCAGACCCATACAGGTGGAGCTGGGGAAGGTGGAGGGTTTCTGAAGCACGCTGCAAATGCTACAGAAAGCACTATCCAAGTATTTGAATGTTGTGCAGCAGTCTCATTGGCTGCTGATGCAACTAAAACCAATCAGCTGCGCCATATGAGTAATGATGCGATTATATCAGATGAGTTAGAACCTATCGCCCTGTGCCATCTAGAGTTTCATTACCGAACTTTGTATTAAAAGTATCTGTATTTTATGTCAAATACTCGTGCTGCATTCCATTTACATCGGAAGTCAGATGTCAGAGCTCGGAATGACACCCAAGTTGACTGCATTCCAGTACACAGATTTGAAAACTAAGATGGACACATTCATTATTACCAATACCAGTCAATCAAAAAAGTGGAATTTGCTCAGATAATGCCGAAGTATTATATCCACAGATAGGGGTTGGACAGTACTGTGTGCACCACTGAGTTTATTGAGATAAACAGAAGTGCTAATGAACAATGTATTTGTATTGTTTCACTTCTGCTAATGTGATGAGCAGCCATATGGGATTCTGAAGTAGGTGTTGTTGTGGTTAGAGCTCCAACTTGAGGGTTCATTCCAGTTGAAAGTTTCTACCGAGAACTCAGAATTTCTGACTGCTGCGTGCAAATGAAACACACGATTAAATTCAACCAATTACTCAATCTAAATACTACAGACTGTCAACTTCAACAAAGTATTTTTTTCACGACTCGTATTATAACAAGCTGTCTATGCTGAAAAATGAATCTCTTACTTGCATCCTACCTACACTTTGTTGTTTATGATAAGAGACTTTGAGTGCACAATTCATAAATGAGTGCATGCACAGAACAAAACTTTGGCATTTTCAGCAATGACTTCTGATTGAAATGTGTGTGACTGATTATAATGCACAACTCTGCAAAAAACAGGTAAAAAGGATTCTGATGCAACGTTTGCAAATCTACAGTAAATGTAGTCATAATTGACACTTTTCATTAATTTTAATCATTCCAACAGTGTTAAATTTTGTTTAATTGTGCAGAGGCATTTTTTGCCCCCTAATCTGGAATTTGGTTCATTTGTGTTCATTCTGATGATATTTTTGCCCCAGGCCCCCGTTCATTTCTGAACCTGGTTTAAAGTACATACGGCACCTGTGAGAAAATGTTACATTGTTTCTGTTTTCTGTTGTTTCCAGGCGTACATGTCATCATACCATGTGATATCACCTCTTGGAATCTTGCAGTATTTGTGACATACACACACTTTTGCACATTCATATTATGTTTGGATTCAAGCACAGACTTCACTGGAATCCTGTGTTTTCATATGCTGCCTGTTTACAGTGTCACTCACCAAGACCTGGCAGCGTTGTTACAACCACCACACTAAACGTTTCAAATTCCTCTCATACCCCTCAGTGAACACACACACTTATGCACACTCAGACATACACAGGCACTCACACACACAAAAGCACCGTGTTCTGCAGTACCACGGTCAAATTCCACAAACACTATTTTGGTGTCTCTGGCCTAAGGAGAATCGAAACGGGGCCGGACTGCTGAAAACAGCCGCAGTGAATCGATGCTTGTAGAAGAGCTGCCCCCAGAGAAGTAATAAAGCCAGAAATATGAACCAGGGCTCTGCTGATGAAGTAAATGCAAAGGAAGTCGAAACTTACTCAGCCTAGAGAGTAACACAAACCACTGCAAGAACATTTAAAATGGAGAGCTAATTTAATATGTTTCGATGTTATGAATGTTTAATAATTTAATATGGTCATTTCATAAGTTTATTCAAAAAAGAAGACTATACTGTATTAGGCTTTGGCTAAAGGAATTGTTCAGCCAAAAATGAAATTGTCATCATTTTCTCACCCTCAAGTTGTTCCAAGTTTCTTTCTTTGGTTGAACACAAAAGAAGATATTTTGGAGAATGTTGGTAACCAAACAGTAGATGGTCCTCACTGACTTTAATACTATGGAAAAAAATAGTATGGAAGTCGATGGTTAGCAGCCACTGTTTTGGTCCCACCACTCTTCAAAATATCTTATTTTGTGTTCAACAGAAGAAAGAAATTCATACAGGTTTGGAACAACATGAGGATGAGTAAACGATGACAATTTTCATTTTTTGGGTGAACTATCCCTTTAAAGGTGTACAGTATTAGTAATATTGTCATAATTTAAACTGCAGTTTCATCATAAATATTACTGGATGGCATAGGATTAGTTTATCATTATTTTCACTGATCCTCCTTATCAAATGTAGAAAATGCTAAATACACTTAATAAAAAGTGTTTCTGCATTAAGATATGTGGCTAAAACATTAATGTTGATAAATGTACAACAAAATGAAATCTTAGATATTCTTGAAAAGTAACTCACTCCCTCAAGATGGTTAACTGCTTCTTTGTCTTGTGTTCTTAGTTTTCTTTTATTTTTAATATTTAAAAAAACATACAACGCATTCTCAGGCTAGCAGCAAAAATTAGAAAACCACAGCGCTTGAATTCTGCCTTGTTCAAATGCGGAAAGAGTATTCAATGTTTTAACCGCTGGTATATCCTTGTTATAACATGCTTTGCATTTACATAATCACAGGGCATTCAAACACACGCACCACATTGCCGCTATTGTATATACTGTATAATCTCTGCCTCATTTAGGTCACAAGACATTGTACTGTAATAAATGGCAGTCCGTTGGACTCCTAGATTGTTTTGTGAAGCCTCCACAAGAGCTTTGCTTTTGTTGGTGCACAAAACAACCACTGGTATTCAAACTAGACAATATGGATTATGTGATACAATAAGAATCACTTTTTTTGTTTTTTTGTACTGTGTCTCTCAGTTTAACTCAAAAGACTTGTTCTTTACTCCAAGAAAAATCTGATAAATATTCCTGCGTTATCAAGAATCAGGTCAGATCTTTCAACATGTACCTAAATGTGGGGTGTAAGGAAAGACATGCAGGGAACAGGCTTTGAACAACAGTTTCATACTGATGTCATGCTAACGTTGAGTCAACTTTGCAAGGAGGAGATAAACTAGATGTCTGTCATAGACAAGCAATGATGTAGCATTAGCACGTTATGTTGAAGGACAGATTGCAAACAAACCTGTCATGTTCTAAGTGCACTCAAATAATCAAACAAATACATGCATACTTTCTAGAAATGTACTGCAGTGAAAGTGTATTTGAAGTACAGTACATAGCCTAGTCAAACAACAGTGAGACATAACATTAAGTGTCAGCAGATCAACAATTAACAAGCTCAGGTGTTTCAAAGTCTTTAGATGCTGCCTATGTGTATTGTTGACAGCAAAACACAGGTTTTAAAAGAGAGACATTATTAAAACTATATGTCTGGAACTGCGTGAAGTCCAGATGAGTTTAGAAGTACAATCAGTACCAGCAGGATTTAACCTCTAGGTTGGAGAAAAAATGAGCAGTTGCCATAGAGATATCTGAAAATGTTGTTATTGTTTGGAAGTATTTATTACAGTAGACTGCTGGTATTAAGCTGCCAGTGGCTAATGCTGTGTTTGAAATTCTCTGCATGCACAAATGTGGGAAATGAACCCACAGTCAGGTCAAGACTACAAACACTCAGCAATCGCATCAATGCAGCTTCCTTTTGCCGTTTCAGCTGTCCACGTTCAAGGCTAGTTGAACACAGATGTGTTTCCTCTCCCTGTGGAGGGCTGTGTGCCCTGCTCCAGGTGCCCTGTTGACAGATTTCTCATCGGGTTGTGAGCTCTAGCACGGCTGTCAGAATTCCTGCTAGGCATCTTTTGAACATGTAAGTTGACAGTGATAGCTGCTTTTTAACGAATTGGTAGGTTAAAAAAAAAGTCCAGATAACAACCCAAGTTTACTGGAAAAACATGCCTGTGACATTTCTGCGAAATTATATTACGTTGCTTATTGCATGCTTTGCGACACTTCCAAAGTGAAATGAGCATGCTTTTAGCCGTACTCAGTGAACATTTTAAACTGAAACAAATGAATGTGAATGCAGTGTTTTATTGTATTAATTGTATGTATCGCAGCAGTTCACATGAATAAAATGCATCAAATGAATTGTCCAATGAGTGGCACTAAAAAGTTAATGCTCTATCGCATTTGAAAATTACATACCACCTACACTAGCAAACATGAGATAAAGTGCATTTGCTGATGCAACCATCCCAGTTTAGAAGACAAGTCTTTCCGCCCTTTTTTTGAGTGTTGTGACTCATGCAGGGTTTTCTGTCGGTCTTAAAAAGGCTTAATTCGCCCTCTCACAAGCCCTCAAGGCCTTAAAGGGCTTAAAAGGTCTTAAATCAGAGGAGAAAGTCTTAAATTAGTACAAATATCTAAACATCCTTAAATCAAGATAATCAGAATTTACAGTAAAAATTATTTTCACATTCTAGTGGTTAGGAGCAGAGCTATTCAAACCAAGCTGTTTTTTTTTTTTAATATAAATTAAAAAGTAAAAGTGATCTGTAGGAAACATTGCAAGCATTGCTAATATAAGACATTACATTTATAGACCATATTGACACATAGTGTTCTGTTGCATTTATTCTTTACGTGGTTTTAAAAAGGTCTTAAATTTACTATAATAAAACTTGCAGAAACCCTATTGTGTTTCAAAGGACTCATATCCGAGGGCTCCGCATCACAAGTTCAGTGCATTACCAGGTGCGATAACGAGCAAGTTTACTATGTCAGAAAAGCCACAAGGAGCTGGTTATGTGACGCAAATGTCAAAATCAGTGGTGGTTTTTGGCATGGGCGAACCGGGCAGCCGCCCGGGACGGCATTTTTTCATGACACGTGGGGGGCGGCACAAGCACTTGAAAAAATAAAATAAAAATCATCTGCGCCGCTAAGCGGTTTTCTATTATCTATCATATAACTGTGTGGGGAATTGGCAAATTGGCGCCCCTGCTTGCTGAAAAGGTGCCGTGCACAGAAGCTGTGTGGGAAGTGGAAAATAATTTGCACGTTTTTGTTTTTTCTGAATTGTGTGAAATGGCTAATAAAAATAGGTAATACAAAACGATTATGTGGAGGTGAATTGGTTTAGTCTTGACTTCTGGTCACGAGTGACAGTATTGGGGGATGGGAAATCTGTTGATTGTCGAGTGCCAAATAAACACAGCGATGGAGAGAAAAAGGTCAAAGCCGTCAGGTGCACTCAGAGGGGGTCTCGCCCGGAGAGTAATTCAATGTAGAACCGCTACTGGTCAAAATGTATTTATACTTGTGTTTTGAGGTCATAACATATTTTTGTGCAAGGAACTACATAAAAATAGACTTTATTTATCTATAAAAGGTATGTTTTTGGAATTTTGCTATAATGTAAGTATGGCATGTTTTTCCAATGAGTCTATTTTGAGAAAAGAATTATCTTATGAAATATTGAAATACTTTGGTCAACTACTGGAATAGTCTTGAAACACAGTTCAGCAGTAAAAAAAAAAAAAAAATCATATTTTTACACTCAGCTGTTGCTAAGGCTACCAAACTTGAGTGCATTATCGATAAGCACTCATAAAGCAACACTGTTCATCGCCACAGAGTGCAGTCATGGCTGACAGCTCACTCAGCCAAGCACTGGGTCGTAGCACAGCTGTGGAGGATTTCTGCTCAGTCATCTGGGGATAAAATGAGGTGAACTCGCACCGCTTTATGAAAATGAAGAGTAAGCGTGCAGGGTGGTGTGGGGAAGTGTGTCACGCTTCACCAGGGGCACACGCTTAGCAGCGGCGGCGGCTTCCGCGTGGCTGCTCTATACTTGCTGTTTTGATTGTCACATTTGTCATTTACTACTCGCTGACGGCCCAAGGTATTAGCCTGATTTCTGTACATTTATTAAAGCATCATGAATAAAGAAGTTACCCAGGCAGAAAATAGACAAATGATCCGCAGTTAAACTAAAGCTATTTTAGCTCGAGGGAACTGAGTATTTAGTTTATTATTTAGTTGCATTTTTAGTCTTGTTTGCTAAAGTAAGCATCACTGTTTCTGTTGCTCAATGCAAAATACTTAGGGTTTGGGATTTTTATAGAACTTCTGACCCTATATATTATATATTGAGGAATAACTCAGTTTGTGCCTCAGACATGAATGATACCTGAAATCATGCAACTTGCTTTGGAGAGGTGTGATTTTTTTTTTTATTATTATTATTATTGAATGTCGACTACCACAAATTATTTTTAATGCATTACCATCATTTTCTAAAAATAAATAAACAAATAAATAAATAACATTTTAAAAAAAGGAAAAAACAAGGATGGTGAGACATTTATAATGGAAGTGAATGGGGCCAATTTAAAAAGCAGAAATGTGGAGCTTGTAATTTTATAATATTTTATAACAACTTTATTTCAACAGTATATTACTTCAGCTAAATCATTGTTAAAGCTGTTAAAGTTAGGGTTCATGGTGTAAAGTTGAATAATTGAATAACACAGAAAAGAAAAAAGTGAGCTTATGAGTTTATATGTTAACACATATTGTCTTCGTCTTGTGACTACATTCTTACACTTAAAAAAAAAAAAAAAAAAACTTTAAAATAGGGAACAATGTACTGTATTAGACATTTTCCGTATTTATTTTTTATAGGTAATTTACCTGTATTTGTTTCAGGGTTAACAGAAATGTCTGTAAAATTACTGAATAATGTCCTGGCAGAAAATTACCAGTACATTTTTTTTAAATACATTGTTTAGTGAGTATTTAACATTAGCCCTGTTCACTTCTCTGTAACCCAGATTCTTGCTTTTTTTTTTTTTTTTTTTTTTTTTTTTTTAAAAGAAAAGTAGGTGAAGAGTTAATAAATTATTTAATGAATTATCAAATTACTTTCTGTAGTAATCAACATTTTCACAAATGCTGTTGATTTGCTTTACTTGTACTGAACTATTGAACTAATATTCCTTAAGGATTTCTGGGCAAAAAAAACAAACAAACAAAAAAAAAACATTCTAGTCTTACACTGAGACCTGACCCATATCTGGAGACCGGAATATCAGAGAGACTTGTGGGTGGGCTGTTTTGACTTGCAAGTAACCATCCTACAATCATCCAAAATACCCTAGCAACCACATAGTAATGAGCTCACAACCACTCTCGAGACCCTAGCAACTGTACAGCGTTGCTCTGGCAAACCTGTGGGAATGTGAGTGATTGTGGTAGCGAGGGTGTATATTAAAGCTTTGTTAATTTCTCAACAACTTCTTTCTAAAATGTGAAGCTGACATTGAGCCAGGCTTGAGATTGGGAGAGTATTCAGAGAAAATACACAAAGACGGTGCTGACTCGCTTTGCGTTTCCTCAGGGTTTACTGTGGCTTCTCATGAATGTGCATAATTCAGAGGATAGTTAGTGGAGATTACGACAGTAAGGCTATGATTAAAGAGCCATTATTATATTTTCTTCTACATTTGCAGCCTTCCTTCATGTAAATGGTTGAAAATTGTGAATATTAGTGACGGAGGGCATGTCAGTTTGTGTGTGTGCATCTGAAGGTGAGAAACTGTTTCATCTTAGTTCCCGTGATCCCCTTCCCCCTGAGGCTCCATTCATTTCTCACGGTTTCCAGTGGGGTATGTCAGTCACTCAGGCCTGCTCTCCAGCAGGGTAAATATACATTTTGTCTGACCGGCCCCAGCACACATATTTGACCTAAAAACATGTAATTTCTGCTCAATGCTGTATTTACAAGTGCTCTGCAGCATGACTTCATTTGAAGACTACAGTCATGAGTTTCTAGTTAGTAGTTTTTGTACACCCACGCAATGCACAAATGACTCCTTAGTCTTTTTTTTTTTTTTATTATTGATTTCCAGTAAAAATCTTTAAGATACTTTTTTTTTTTTGAGAAGCAACACTTCATGAAATTTAAGAATTTCATAGAGTGCAATTTTAACACAAGTATATTTTCTCTTACTGCACTGGAAGTTTTTTCCCACTTGTTTTAACTTAAAAGTATAATAAATAATAGCCCATTATATTTGGGCCCATATAATAACCAATTATACTTTAAAATGAAGAAATCTGCCAGTACAGTAAGACAAAATACATGTGTGTTAAATATGCAATCTCTCAAAACCAGTCTTTTCAAGAAATAGTTTTTAAACACATTTTAACTGTAAAATTATATATTTTTATTTATTAGGGTTTTGCAGGGACAGTGCACATTAATAAATATTACTGTAAATGTGCCAGATTTAGCCAGAAGCTATTTTTAAAGTTACCCTATAAAACAAATATACAATTAAAATGATAAATAATTTAAATTATAAACATGCTAAAAAATGCATTTTTGTTCTAGCTTTCACAGTGCAAACAATAATTTTTTTACCACTATTTTCTACTTGTTTTTTTTTTTAAACATCTAAGCATTCTTAAAACAATATATATTTGCTAGAAAACTACAAAATTGTTCTTAGATTTGTCCGCAACAACAATTTTTGATGTTTACGCAACAACAATGTACTTAAAATGGAAACGTTTTCCTTTACGTTTTTCACATACAGACAAAAACTCTTTCAAAACAGGTCCTGTTCACACGGATCTGCGAAAACGACTAAAAACGCTGTATTATGCATGCCAGGCCAGTAGTTGGCGATGTCATTTTGTGAAAAAACAAAACAAAAAAACCTTATGGTCCTGCACACATACCTATAGACCGAACACGTTGTATGCATGCGCATGACATCACCGTTTTCACAAATTCTCATTTTAGTAGTTTACACGGAGACAATAACAGTATCATTTTCAAAAACTTGCACTTTGAAACCCATTTTTTAAAATTTTGCATTTTCAGTCCCCCAAAACGCATTGTGTAAAGGAACTCACAAAACGTATAAGAAGTTTCTGTTTTTAGTTGAAAATGGTGTCATGTAAATGCCCCATTTGATTTTAAGACTTGTTTTCATAGAACATATCCATTTTTTTTCTATTAACATAAATCTAACTAAATCTTGTGAGGTTTATGCTTTAAACAGGATCTGTTTGCCACTGGGGTAAGACATTAATTCAAGATATTTTCTAAAATCAATTCTAATAATATCCTATGCAAATTTGCTCTTGATTCAATGCATTTTGTTTTACAGATATTGAGATATTTCCTCTAAAACTCAACATAAAAACATAAGGCTTATGTTTGCTGCATATATACTGTATGAGCAGCAGCTTTATAAGATATGAAATGTTTGTCATATTATATAATCGTAATATAATTTAGCTCTCCGGTGGAGTTTTCAGGTCACAATAGTAATTAAGCGGGTGTTGGTGTCGTTGCACCTTTATAGATGGCAGCAGGATGCCATAGCAACAGCTTGGGTGGACACACCTGATAATAACGGGTGTGAACGAGAAAGCAGAGAAGCCCATTGTTTCTCGCCTTTTCTGTTGCATTTTTTTCTCTCTCTTTTCGTCTTTAATTCTCTCTTTTCCTCTTCTCTTTATTTGTGCCTGACAGATACGCAGAGCTCCACATTTTAATTAGCATCGAACTTTCTGTTGAGACCTGAAGAGAGTGAATCATCAAAGGCTCGTTTTTGTTTATTCCTCGGTGCTATTCTCGGGAAAGTTTGTCTCCAGAACTCTGATGAGACAGCCTGTTCTCCTCGCGGCAGTTTGGAAGTTACCCATTAGCCTTGGGGAAGAAGATGAGTAAACACTTTCATTCTTGGTAAACGCATATCTCTCCCCACTCGCAAAGCGCAGGAGAGACACAGGAAGGTTCTTTGTCACAGTCAAGGCCTCATTTGACATGGAGTTTAGAAGTCCTGTGATTCCCTGCCATAAAAACCCGGAGGTCTCCGCAACCTGTGTCAAAACAAGCTCCGCAACAAGCCAGAAAGAAAAGAGAAGCGTTTTGTTTAATCTTTGTGTATTTACTGGTCTGGCTGTATTCGTTGGCACAAACTCAAACGGAGGTGGGTTTATTCTGTTTAGCTTTTGCACTTCCATATATTTATTATACACACCCATATTTTTTCCCTACTTAAGAAACAGGCTCTCTCCTGCGGGGTGTTCCAAGTACGAACATCAACAAGGATCAAACGACTCAATCTGTGTGTGTTCATGTATGCCGAATCTGACGTGACCTGAAGGGAACACACAGCTTCTGTTTTCAGCGCTGAGAGCTAAAAGTGAAATTCTTGCATTGAACTGTGTTCTCCGTTAGCGCTTGAGGCCTGTATGATAGCTATGAGGATGATGAAATGTCTTCCTGAACACATTTCATATTTGCTCAGTATATAATGTATATAAAATATTAAATATATGTATTTGATTCCTAGGAAATGCAAAAAAAAATCATTCATTTAAAGGGTTAAATCACTCCTGGCAAGGTGGGGTTTTAATAAAAGTTGGCTGACTGTGCAGCAGATTTATTTTTTTAATTTTTTTGTGCGTCATGACTAGGGAAAACAGAGAAAAAAGGGCTGTGGTGAAAAAGGTGGGAAAACTTCAACACCCACGATGCATTGGGCTTAATTAGACTATCTGTGAGTGGAGATACAAAAATACGGAAGTAAGATCAGTAGATTTTACAAAAACCCTGGCACTGTCAAAAGCATGCTGGATGATCTGGTACACGTTTGCTGACAAATAAATAGGGATATCTTGACATAGAAAACTAATACACATTGTCCATTTACTTATACTACTGACATTGTAACAATACAAAGCTGGATGAACTCTGTGATTCACATGTCTCTTCTGTTCACCAAAGTTGCATTTATTCATCAAAAATACAGTAATACAGTCTTCAGTGTCACATGATCCTTCAGAAATCATTCTAATATGCTGATTTGATGCTTCAGAAATTTTTTTTTAATGAACAAATTTGAAACGTCTTTGCTATTGATCAATTTAATGCATTCCTTGCTGAATAAAATTTATGATTAAAAAAAAAAAAAACTTTTGAACAGTACTGTGCATTTATTTAAAGTCACTGTTCACTTTCAAGTCAAATTGTGGTTTTAGAAATAGCCAAACATGCATTTTTCACATGCAAATACATTGTTGTTTTATTCCATGCACTAAAGAAAAAACAAACAAAAAGGATCTAAACAGAATAGAGAGAGAAAAGTAGATGTCAACAAGATGAGGATATATCAGAGTCAGCGACAGCAGAAGCTTCACTGAGATATACACACTAAACTCCAGCGTCATCAGAACACTAAACAAGACATCTGACACTGATCAGAAAGAGTTAAAATGAGCAAAAGAACACAAAGATTTGTTGGTACATGCTTAGAAAGAGAAACTAAGATTCATCTATGCATAATACTAAATGAGCTGTTGTGTGGGAGCACTTTATGAGAAGTGCTACAAGCCAATAACAAAGCACAAGATGAAATTCCACCTGAATATCAACATAAACTGAATCCTAGTATGCAAAAAGTCTTCACAGCTGTTGCTGCTGTACAGCATTCATGAATCGAAAGTCATTTGTTACATTATAAATGTATTTACTGCAACTTTTATAAAATTAAATCCTTTTTGTGTGTTAATTTCTTTCAAAAATACAATAATTTCATTATGATTCCACAAATCGTTTTTATTCCTTCTAATCAACCATGTATAATGGAT
The DNA here is from genome assembly GCA_039654775.1 of Spinibarbus caldwelli. Classification (NCBI taxonomy): domain Eukaryota; kingdom Metazoa; phylum Chordata; class Actinopteri; order Cypriniformes; family Cyprinidae; genus Spinibarbus; species Spinibarbus caldwelli. Next base: position 6,045,665 of record CM077237.1, read on the forward strand.
GTATTAAACAACTGAGCCATTTTAAATAGCCCATACAATGTTTATTTCTCTGTGTACATTAACCCCCGGTTTCACAGACAAGGCTAAAGCCTAGGCCTAGACTAAAATGTAAGTCTTAGCTGTTTCAAATGAAATAAACTTGCACTGACTGATCTTAAAATATATCAGTGCCTTTGTTTTGTCTCAAGATGCACACCAGTAATGTTTTTTTTTTTCTAAGAGTGTTTATAAAAATTACTTAAGTCCTAATTGAACTATGGCCTAGTCTAAGCCCTGTCTGTAAAACCGGGCCTAAATGTTCTAAATTTAAAATTAAACCTATTTTAAAATAGAAATACTGGGATAAATAATGCAGTCTTTTATATTCCAGGTCCAGAATGGAACATGAAGCAGAGAAGTACCAGCAGCGACTGAAAGCTATAGCGGTACGTCCCACAGAAGCCATGTTTGTATTTCATATATCATTATATGACAAGCCGAACCTGTCAACAGCATGCAGTGGATTAATTTAGCATTTAAATGACAGCGCCGCTTAAGCCCTGCAAACAGTGTCACACGGAAACATACAGACACATCCATCATATTAGAGCCTGCTGCTGTTTGACAGCACTTATTATTGCAGTACCTGTGGACTTCCAGAGGTAGCCGTTACGAATTTAATAGAAACATGCATGAAAACAAATAGACTGTTAGCAGTACACTTTTAAAAATAAAGGTTTCAAAAGGGACTTTTAAATTTTGGGTTCTCCAAAGAACCTTTCAATGAGCAGTTCTTAAAATAAACTTTTTTTTTTTTTTAGTGGGAAGCACAATTTAATAATATCAGTAACCTTTCAATTACAAAGAATCTTAGTGCAATGGAAAGGTTCCATGGGTGTTAAAGGTTCTTCATGGATCCATAGATGCCAACAAAGAACTTTTATTTTTAAGAGTGTACAGCATGTCTCTCACAAACACACACAGGCATGGAAACCAGTGTTAGATGTGTTCACGACTCATTCTGTGGCACCTGAATTATTAAGTGTGATGGAGTCTGTCCAGACCAGGTAAAACTACACCAGACAACAGCAAAGACGCTGTACCCAAGAGACTCTTCACCTGCTTGCTGACATACAAAATATTCATGTCCTCTGAATGCATTCTAGTATTCATTTCAAGTCATGATGACCCTCAGGTTCAGTGGTTGATTATGTCCAAAATTCAACATTTAAACATGTATTACCAACATGGAAAGCTTATGGTTACAGAGGACAACATTGGGTTCAGAAATACAATTCCGGTGGAGAGATGATACTTTTCTGCAGACATGCACACTTGTATCATGAAGTGTTTTTTTTTTTTGGCATATTAAAATTACATACTATACACTGTTTGGGAGGAGATTCTTTATCACTAAAAAAAGAGGTATCACATACATTATTTCTGTTTCATGGCTGTGTAAGGAAATGTAACCAAAACCTATTGGTTATTTACTTAAAAATGTGTTAATTTGCTACCATTTAAAAGATTTCTTAAATGGTTTCGAAAGAAGTTTGATTTATTTGACTAAAAATACAGTAACATTGAAATATTTACACAGAATGTAATAATTACATTGAAATATTATTACAATTTAAAATAACAGTTTTCTATTTTAATATATTTTAAAATGTAATTTATTCCTGTGATGGCAAAGCTGAATTTTCAGCTTCAGTACTTCAATCTTTAGTGTCACATTTAGTGATTTCATGAAAAAACTGTTGGTAGATTTGACGTCCCCTGACAGAACTGAAGTGTATCAAGCTAGCGGGAAGCTGCATTAAAGCAAAGTAGATGTCAGTATAGGAAGGAACATGTTAGATTGTGTGAACATTCTGAAAAGTGTTTTATGTGTACTTCAAGTCTGTGATATTTTCTGCTTTCAGGAGAAACGGCGGATACAGGAGGAACAGGAGCGAGCCAGGAGAGAGATTGAGGATGAGAGACTGAGACTTCAGCAGCTCAAGGTGTGACCACACACACACACACGCTCGCCTGTATGTCTGTGACCCTGTTTTGCAGCCGGACACATCAGGTCACATTTGTGTTAAGTAGACTGCGTCATGGAGTGGAATTTAACAAATGTAGGCCTATATGCACACACAAAAACCAAAATGCACACAGTCACCAGAGCCACATGTAGAACACAAGATCATTCAGTGTATACACACACACACACCCTTCTTGAGAATTGAAATGTTATCCTGGAAGGTTTCATGCTTTCTCTGACATGATGTGTTTGTGTGTGAGTGTGTTCATTCTCTCTCTCTCTCTCTCTCTCTCTCTCTCTCTCTCTCTCTCTCTCTCTCTCTCTCTCTCTCTCTCTCTCTCTCTCTCTCTCTCTCTCTCTCTCTCTCTCTCTCTCTCTCTCTCCATTGTTTCCATAATATTTCCAGATTGGCGTTCCCTCTTCCTATTCCTTTGTGTTCTTACTCTGTTGGTTCCAAGACAAATTTTTTACACGCTGTGTGTCTGTGTGTGTACATTTATGGGTGTTTCTTCAACTATGGGCCCTTTTGTCCTTGTGGAAAAAAATCTCACACTCACATTACTAGTTATTTCACAACCACTAATAATATTCAACTGTTTATATAATGCATCACAGAATGTGTAATGCATGCCTGACAGCATCATTTCTCTGAAACATTACAATCATTTCCACCACATCTCAAATCAAATCATTCATAAACATTCTTGTAATGAAACTAAAAAACATAATATTATAAATATGTCATATTTTCACACTTTTAAAAAAAATGACAGCTTTATTTATGTTGACTTCTCTTTATTTTCTGACAACTCAAATTTTATTTCATGCTTTTCACTGACTGCCCATTTCCACCACAAGATAAAAAATAAAAAAAAAAATAAAAAAAGTTTTGGTAAATAATAATTGAGATAAATTGAAATGATAAAATGCTAAGTCAAAATGAAATAAAAGTTGAAATTGTGAGATTAAAAAGTCTGACAAAAAAGTTGAAATTGATGAAGTCGAAATGAGAAAAAGAAAACAATTATGTAATATAAAGTCTAATATTTTGTCATTATGACATGATTTGAATAATTTTAACTTTTTTGTCATAATTAATCATGATCATAATATTATGTGGCAGAAATGGACTCCCATACACTGTTGTGTCAAATGAGTCCACTAACTTCTGATGAATTATTATCTCTAGCAAAATTGATAGACATGAAATCTGTGTACAGTACAAAGTAATTTTCAGATAATATATATCAGTATAACTTGAAATTATTTTACTGTTTATCATAGCTTTTAAAATATTAATGCTTGAATGTCTGGGTCAGTGACAACTATAATATCCAAACATAAAAGACATTTGAAAAGTTGAAAAAGTTTAAATGTGATCACAATGAAGTTGAAATGTCTCAGTATTAGTTAAAAACAACCACTGGAAAATAAAAGTGGCCACTGGACAAGAAACGCCCTTATGATAAGTAGAATAAACTGTGTGTTTGTAGGGTTTATATTTGGGGTTCATAATCATAATGAAATCATGCATGTAGATAAAGTTTTATCTCACAGCTGCTGTTGTCTTGTGTTATCTTACATTAGTCCTCATACGTTTTCAGTTTCCATGGTGCACATCACTTCCTGTGTGGCAGATGGTGGCTGCACTTTTGTGCACGTTATGGAGTTCCCCTTCGATCTGTATGTCAGAATACACACAGCCGTGTTTTATTATTAGTGAAATACACTCTAGATGGTCCTGATATAACCTTTCAGAAATGTGTTGTTACATGTTTTTGCTGTTGGAGGTGGAATTAGCAGAGGGGTGAAAGTACATTACGCTCAGCAGGAAATTTAATTTTAGACTTTAACCTTTTGGCAATCTCTAAATTGCATAAAGGATGTTTTGCAACAGAATTATTCGCTCTAAGTACACTGTAACTTTTCTACCTTCTTCAGATTTTTCTTAATTTAAAGACCCGATGAAATGGTTAGACGAACACTTTTCTCTTTTCTTTGTATTGTCTCCTTCTGAAACAGGAAGTTGAGGTGTAACATATCAAACAATTTGACTTTTTTAAACTCTTGACAGCTTGAAAACCTATGAAGACATACACATACACACATGATTTGATCTTCAGTGACCTACTGTCAAGAAGTGTATTAATTGCCCATCAACTATGTTGGGTACATTGTTAATATTTGTTTTTTTTTTTAAATTCAAATACATATCGGCCCGATCAAGAAAATAACATTTGGTTGGCCAGACAAGGCCTGCTATAGAAAATTATGAGTCAAGATGGTGAAATTGTCAACTATGTTAGCCATATAGTTTGTCTTAGTTTGTCTGTAAATAGCAGCTCCACTGTTACACTGACAAAATATATCAACTGAAACCAATAGTTGTTTTATTGAGAAAACACATTGTTTTTACACCTTTTTCCTGATGTGAGATGTACCCTAAATTATAGAATATGGTTTGTTGTGTGTCTTCAGTTGTGTTAATGCTCATACTCATATTACACACATAACAAACCACAATAATATGCTTCCTGCTTTTGCTAGACAGTGGTGGGTAGGAGGAACATTGTTTTTTTAGAGATATTATTAGACAAAAATTTGTATACACAAATTTTTATCAGCAGGGAATGTAAATTTTACCTACATCTGCTAGTTTATATTGTCAACTTTTAGAAAAACACTAACATATAGGTAAGATTTAAATACAAGGATTAAAAGCCACACAATTCCAATTTAGATTTTGTGTGGTCTTGAACAATTCAAGACATGCAACAACTAAGCAACATCACAACAATAGACGAAGTTACTTTTGTGAGCTTAAGCATAACCTTGACGTCCTGGTCACATTTGCCCATTGGCTTTCTAATACATGCATTTTTTTTTCAATTCAGTCTCATGTATTTTAATGGCAAATACTAAATTTTGGTGTGAATAGGCCTTTAAGCTCCAGAAACCAGTGTGCTGCAATGCCTTTGTTTGGCTGTTAGTGTGAACCACTGATAAGAAATCTATTTAAATATGTCGGCCGCATTAATTACTTCTTCCTCCTTTCCCTGTTTCTCTTACAGAGGAAGTCCCTCAGAGACCAGTGGCTGATGGAAGGACCTCCTGCATCTCCTGACAGTACGGGACCTCGATCGCCCCTCTGGGGCACTAAGGCTCAGGAGATAGAGACGCACATTAACAAGTACGATTTTTAATATTTTATATTTGATTTAACCCTGAGCTTGTGGGTGTGGTTGCTGAAGTGATCTGCAAATTGTTTTCAGCACATTGCAATGCAGTTTATAGATTGTTCTGAGTATTTTTAGCATGTTTCTACACAGTTGCATGGGTTTTCTGAGCATTTTAGTGCATTGCTAGATGGCTGCTAGTGTGTTTTAGGTGGTTGCTTGCTGGGCCAAGTCAATGGAGCCCAACAAGATTTCTCTGTGATATTCTGCTCTCTATATATTGCTTGGGTCTCTCCTTGATTTTTAATTATTGCCCTGTTGGTGGAAATGGGAACTTTCAATGCTTTAGCTATTTTCTTACAGCCACTTTCTATTTAATGAAGCTAAACAATCTTTTGCTGTACATCAGAACTATATTCTGTGGTTTTACTCATTGTGTTGGATGATTAAGGGAATTTGGTCTTTGTGTTCCCTCATATTTATATTCCTGTGACACAGGAAGTGATAGATGGACAATTTCATGTTCATAGTCACCCTGTTGTGTTAAAAAATATACATATGAATGGAAATATACTTCAGAGACATTTTATTCATAAGAATTTCTAGGGGTGCTTATATTTTTTCCTCACTTTCAGTTGTTTTGCTTCAATTAAAGGTTAGATTCTGTGAATTTTTACAATAAAAGATCAAAAGGATAAACAAGACAGATTTATTTCTACAGCATCTTTGCTCATATTTTCTGTACCAAGGGGGCTAATAATTCTGACCACAACTGCCAAATCCCTGACCAAATAATAAAAACTCTTCCATGAGCACTAAAGTTACACGCTGAAGTTTAATACTTAGGGTTTGTTCAAATCTCTAATCATACGCACAGTAGTAATAATGTTGCTTCCCTCTGCAAACACCACTAATTATTCCTGCCAAAGTACTGGAGCACCAAGCAGGTGATGGGTTTTATCCCCCAAAATATCTTTCTATTTCTGCATGTAAGTGAGAAGGAGTATCTGAAGTTCCTGCTTTGCAAATCAGCATTTATTTGCTTGACTGAAGGAGATGGTGATTATTGTAATAAGCTGGCCGCTGAGATGTTCTTCTGTGTTGAAGCAGGGCTTTAATTAGTCAAAGTTTGGCAGTAATAAGCTGCTCACAGCCCTATAGGGAACAGACTTTCATGGTGTGTAAACAGCCGTCTGAGGCCTCTCATCCTATGAGGAGTGATTCGTTTAATGCCTGTATTTGTTACAATGGAGTTTTATGTAGCTATAAAGCATGCTGTGATTTCCAGAGAGCATTGCGATTGAGTAAATGAGTCCACGTGAGTGCAGGCTCACTTGTGCATCTTGTTTGTCTGATAGTAAATCCTGAAAAACCTACAGTATATTCTGGGAAACTGTTGGGGAAGCTCCTTTGAAATTGTAGGTTGTCAAAACAATCATGATTACAGGCAAGCTACACTTTAGCAAAACTTTTTAGCTACACTAAAAGCTACTAATAAAAAGCACATTGAAGCCATTTAGAGGCACAAAATCAAAGTTTTTAAAAGTCAATGTTAATTGTTGTTCACAACTCATTTTACTTCCATAATGTTGTTCTGAGTGAAACAGGATAGTAACACGGGAATCAAGTGGATCGCAAGAAGTAGGCCAGAATGAAGCCAGACTGAATGAGAGTTTGCTTAAACATACTATTTTGGAAGTCATTTTAGTTGACATAACAAGTTATTACATTTTGATTGAATTGTTTTGGAATTATATGCGCTGATGAATCCTTAACAATAAGTCCTTGAGCCTGCACCAAGAAAGCAGTCATTCTTGATTTCATGTTTTATTTTCTGCAATCAAAAGTAGTAATTTTCTCACACATAAACAATCAGGATCTAATTGCGTTTGAACTGATAAATTACATTTATATATCATCAATAAAATTAGAAATCACCATACTGTATAAAAAAATTGTCTGAAACATAGTAATGAATAGCATTTGACTCAATGTTATATTATTTTGCTAAATTATTGTAATAAGATGTGTGGATGTGTGTGTGTGTGTGTTGCTACTAAAAAGCATGGTAACACTTTAGTTTAGGGATCAATTCTCACTATTAACTAGTTGCTTATTAGAATGCATATTACTTGCATATTGGCTGTTTATTAGTACTCATAAAGCACATATTAATGCCTAATTCTGCATGACCATATTTTAGATCCCTTAATCCGACCCCATACCTAAACATAAAAACTTCCTTACTGACTATTAATATACAGCAAATTAGGAGTTTACTGAGGAAAAGTCATAGTTGATAGTTAATAGTGAGAACTGGCCCTCAAACTAAAGTGTGACCAAAAGCATATAATGCTGTGCAGGATTCAAATGAATCAGTTAAACTTTTTTCCTTAAACCAACTGATTTAAATGTCCAAATGAACCAAATGGACAAAATTAATAAGAAATTCAAGACTTCATATGATAAAGTAGACAAACAACAACAAAAACAACAAAAACAATGTATTATTTTGTCTATACTGCTAGAATGATGGTGTAAAATGTACTTACTGTAAGTTAATACTGTTCTTACTTTTCCCCCCAACACTACCTTGCTCTTCCCAGAAATAAAACCGTTTCTAATAGGAAATGTCAAGTGTAAAAATTCTAATTGTTTCTGTAAGGAAGTATGGTTGGCTTACTTAAAGAAAAACAGAAGCTAGTGGTAGATACCCATGTTATAAAACATGACATGCATGTATGTGCTTTAGATTACAGGTGACGTCTGAGCAGTTGGCAGAGGAAGAACTGAAACTGAAGCAACTCATTGAAGACGGTTCCAGTCAAACTGGCACAGACGCTCAGACACACCATAAGGTGAGACATCATGTCTGAATGCATGATCACGCATCTGCTGCTGTCACACGTCTGCTCATGCCTGAGCTGTTCACCTCCTAAATAATTTTTGAAACCATTTACACTAGTGTTCAAAAGTTTGGGGTCAGTAAGATATTTTTTAAATTGGTACTTCTATACAGCAAGGATGCATTTAATTGATTAATAGAGACAGTAAAGACATTTATGTAACAAAAATGTTCTCAAAGAAAATGTGTCATGGTTTCCACAATGCTAGGACAATACTTTTCAATACTGATAAGAAATATTTTTATGAGCACCAAATCAGAATATTAAAATGATTTCAGAAGGATCATGGAATGTTTAAGTCAATACGCTTACTGTAAGATGCACAACTCTCTGAATCATTATGAGCTGTTTATAAGTAGCAGCAAGTCAGGGCTGTTTTTTATACTCATTACCATCACAACAAACAACCTTGTATGGAGGTCAGCTAAACTGTAAGTAAACACATTATTTTGACTTTGAAAACACACTGAAGGTTGAGTTGCTGTGATGGGTTGCTGTAAGACTACAGCTTATATTATAGACTAGAAGTTATTCTAATTAAAGAAATGAACATATAATGTAAATGAATTTGCTGAAAATTGACACCCTCAGGCCATCCAAGATGTAGATGAGTTTGTTTTTTCTTCTTGTATGGCCTGAGGGTGAATCAATTTTATGCAAATTTACATTTTTGTGTGCACTATTCTTTTAAGCTGGGTCTTGGTTGTATAGTATTGTATGTGTTTCCTCAACACAAATTACTTTATAATGCAATGAACTCAAAGTGCCATATGAATACAGCTTATGTATATTCATATTTGACCAACATGAACACACAGGAACTGATGTGAACCTTGATGTTCTGTTGAGATTGATTTGCAGTGACTAAAGTGTAAAACAATATATTTAAAAAAAATTTCCTTCAGATTATTTTAATATTTTCCTCTATTGTTTCAGTTTGGGGCCAGTTTATAGTTGGCAGCAGTGAACTGCTACAGTGAATTAAAGCCGAAATACTGTTTATAATCAAGAGAAGAAAAAGTCATGATCACTCAAAGAAAGGTCATGCAGTATCAAAGCTGTATTTTTTGTGATTACAATTTTGCATTGATTAAATACTGCCTGTATTGAATACTGAATATGTAACATACTGTACAGTGTTGGCGTGACTCCACCTTGTGGTAACTGAAGCTGATGTATCTGTCTGTTGGTAAATGAATCTGGCAACACAGCCATATTTTTTCTAAAGTTGATGAAAGATGAAAGATCACCCCTAATTATCCAATCAGAGTGAGTGAAAGAAAGTATTAGTGGTTAAACGGGGAAGGCTTCACATGAATTAGATGATTGCTGATATTTACAACAATAAAAGGAAGTGAGAGTTATAAATTATAATCACACAAATCTGACATAAGTGCTACAAACCTGAAACTGGCTAGCTAGTCTTTTAATTTTCAGTTCATGTCAAAACTATTTCATATTAATGTTTTTAATGTTGAACATGGTATTAATTGAATTAATTAAATGGGCACTTAGTAATTTTTGTGTATGTCAGCTTCTGTTTGCCATCGGCTATGATTAATTCATTCCATGTGCAAATGCAATACTTAAAGTGAGCAGTACTCATATATAAAGTCAGTAGTACTCATCTGGTTATGTGACCTGAACATGAAGGAACATAAATAAAACTGCTTTTATAAGTATATTAAAAAATGATTAATTTCTGTGTGTAAAACTTTTTAATGAAAAAAAATAGTGAGTATACCTTTAATAAATGGTTTATGGTGTTTCTCTAAATCACACTGTAAGCAGAATGCTGCAGTATTTGGGAGCCGGTTGGGATATTGGTTTGCATGTTAATGAACTTAGAAAGGAAACTTCTCTAGTCTAGAATGGAGGCTGATCAGAGATGAGCTAAATGTTCCATGGCCTTGAATGAAATATTAACCAGCAGAATGAGATGTTTAAACAGCTAAAGAGTGTGATGTGTCCTCTCTAAGGATGACTGCTGACCTTTTCTCTGTTGTTCATCCAATAGGGAGAGCCCGTGGTGGAGCCAGTGGGAGCAGGTGAGTGTGTGCCACCTGTCCGCTTTCTGTGCCGCACCTGTGTCCAGTTACACGGCATCAGGCTCGTCTGCTTTCTAGACCTGATTATTGCTTACACAAAAGAGTATAATCCTTGACAAAACAATAGTTGGGAATCTGTGTTAAATTAATTCCTGGTTAATTCAGTTGGTAAGAGTTTACAATAAGGTTCAGATTGATAATATGAGCTGATGTGTAATAAATACCTTTATTGATCTAGGTTAATGTTAATTTAACATTGATGAATTAACAAGTTGATAAATTAACAATAATAAATTTATAATAATAATTTTTATTGTTAAATCGTATATTATGTACACTATCGTTTAAATATTTGTGTTTTTTTTTAATTAATACTTTGATTCAGCAAGGATGCATTTTATTTAAAAAAATTCAAATTCAAATCAATGCTGTAAAATAAATGTTTTGAAATTTCTATTCATCAAACAATCCTGAAAAGGAAAATAATCACTTTTTCCACAAAAAATATTAAGCAGCAACTGTTTTCAAAATTGATAAGAAATGTTTCTTGTGTGGCAAATCAGCATATTAGAGAAGGAATCACGGGAAGGAATTACATTGTAAAATACAGGTGCATCTCAATAAATTAGAATGTCGTGGAAAAGTTAATTTATTTCAGTAATTCAACTCAAATTGTGAAACTCGTGTATTAAATAAGTTCAGTGCACACAGACTGAAGTAGTTTAAGTCTTTGGTTCTTTTAATTGTGATGATTTTGGCTCACATTGAACAAAAACCCACCAATTCACTATCTCAACAAATTAGAATATGGTGACATGCCAATCAGCTAATCAACTCAAAACACCTGCAAAGGTTTCCTGAGCCTTCAAAATGGTCTCTTAGTTTGGTTCACTAGGCTACACAATCATGGGGAAGACTGCTGATCTGACAGTTGTCCAGAAGACAATCATTGACACCCTTCACAAGGAGGGTAAGCCACAAACATTCATTGCCAAAGAAGCTGGCTGTTCACAGAGTGCTGTATCCAAGCATGTTAACAGAAAGTTGAGTGGAAGGAAAAAGTGTGGAAGAAAAAGATGCACAACCAACCGAGAGAACCGCAGCCTTTTGAGGATTGTCAAGCAAAATCGATTCAAGAATTTGGGTGAACTTCACAAGGAATGGACTGAGGCTGGGGTCAAGGCATCAAGAGCCACCACACACAGACGTGTCAAGGAATTTGGCTACAGTTGTCGTATTCCTCTTGTTAATCCACTCCTGAACCACAGACAACGTCAGAGGCGTCTTACCTGGGCTAAGGAGAAGAAGAACTGGACTGTTGCCCAGTGGTCCAAAGTCCTCTTTTCAGATGAGAGCAAGTTTTGTATTTCATTTGGAAACCAAGGTCCTAGAGTCTGGAGGAAGGGTGGAGAAGCTCATAGCCCAAGTTGCTTGAAGTCCAGTGTTAAGTTTCCACAGTCTGTGATGATTTGGGGTGCAATGTCATCTGCTGGTGTTGGTCCATTGTGTTTTTTGAAAACCAAAGTCACTGCACCCGTTTACCAAGAAATTTTGGAGCACTTCATGCTTCCTTCTGCTGACCAGCTTTTTAAAGATGCTGATTTCATTTTCCAGCAGGATTTGGCACCTGCCCACACTGCCAAAAGCACCAAAAGTTGTTTAAATGACCATGGTGTTGGTGTGCTTGACTGGCCAGCAAACTCACCAGACCTGAACCCCATAGAGAATCTATGGGGTATTGTCAAGAGGAAAATGAGAAACGAGACCAAAAAATGCAGATGAGCTGAAGGCCACTGTCAAAGAAATCTGGGCTTCCATACCACCTCAGCAGTGCCACAAACTGATCACCTCCATGCCACGCCGAATTGAGGCAGTAATTAAAGCAAAAGGAGCCCCTACCAAGTATTGAGTACATATACAGTAAATGAACATACTTTCCAGAAGGCCAACAATTCACTAAAAATGTCTTTTTTATTGGTCTTATGAAGTATTCTAATTTGTTGAGATAGTGAATTGGTGGATTTTTGTTAAATGTGAGCCAAAATCATCACAATTAAAAGAACCAAAGACTTAAACTACTTCAGTCTGTGTGCACTGAATTTATTTAATACACAAGTTTCACAATTTAAGTTGAATTACTGAAATAAATGAACTTTTCCACGACATTCTAATTTATTGAGATGCACCTGTATATAAAAAATATATTATTTTACTGAATTGAAACTTTTTGTAAAGTGTTACCAATCTCTTTTAGGCTTTCTTAATTAGTTCATAAAACCATTTTTTTAAATCTGAACAGATTATATTTTGCAATGAAAGAGTTTGAAAAAAATTCACAGATGAACATCTAAATAGTATGATATTGAACTAATATCAATCATAAATGTTTCTAATCAAACAACAGTTGCTGAGACCACCCCTAATGGACCTATCGTGGAGAACGGAAAAGAAGAAAAGAAAGGTATAAAATATCAGTTATTATATACTATTCTCTCTTTGGACTTTGATGACTGCACCAACGGACACAGACCAACAGTGTCAGTCACCAAATTACAGTACATCATCGCAGACATTCCAAAACCCGACAAATGCCGATTATTACATTTAAGTACTGAGTAATATTAATTAACTACATGTACTTACTATATAGGATTAGGGTTTAGCTTAGGGTTACTTGCATGTAATTATGCATAATTAAAGATTATTTTAATAGTATGTACATATGTACACCTTAAAATAAAGTGTTACCCAAGTGCCAATTCTCCTGCTATCACTCTCTTTTTTCCAGGCTTTTTCTTTTTCTTGGTGTGCTTTACTTTCTTTCCATCATTAGTTTCATATTAATAAAAAACCTTTAATATTCTATCAATTATAGAATTAAAGCATTGCCTTGCCAATGCCTCACCAATGCCTCGTCTTAATAACTTCAGTATTCCTATCATGTATGAATAGCAAAAGTGATTTTAGATTCATACTGTTGGTTTTTGTTGCAGATGATTCTGGGCAGGCAGAAAATCACGAGGCAGAGGAAGCAGGACCAGTTACTGATGCTAAAAGAGAAACAGCCACCACACCACCTCTTAACGGAAATGCTCTTAATGGAAATGTGGAAGGAGAATCATCACACAATACTCCAGAAGAGGACGAACATGCTTCTGCTAATGGCTTCAACAGCCACCCTGCTGAAGGACTAGGTGCTGGTGGAGTAACTATGACCTTTCTTGGCTTCAAGGAGGCAGAGCCCGGGCAGGGGGTGGATGAGGATGATGACGGCGGAGCAATTATCCGAGCAGAAAGAATCATCATCACAGACGAAGGGGAGGAAATCCCAGAGGAGGGTGACAAAACTGCTCAAGAACCTACTACAGATTCCACAAATGAAGACACTTCTGAAAACACAGAAGAAAGCGGTGCTGAGGAAAAGATGGAGAAGCAACCAGAAGCTTCTGCTGAACCAGAGAATGCAGAATTGAGTGAAGATCCTCCTGCTGAGGAGATACAGATAGATGTAGCAGTGAAAGTCGAAACACAAGATCTTAAAGATCTTGAGCAAGAGGAGAAAGATCTTCCCGAATCGACTGATACGCAACCCCAGAATGTGACAGTAGATGACGCTATCGAGGCAGCCCAGGTTCCAGTGTATTCCACAACACAACCATCTCCAACAATCAGACCAAAAGTCGAAGCAAACACAACAGAATCGCAAACCCCAAAAGACGAGGAGGTCACGCCCGCCATGCGCATCTCACTGAGCCAATTTCAGGAGGTTCCACTGGATAGCGCCGGCGAAACGGCAGAGTCCAACACCAGGGCAGAAACAGACAAACAGCATGCCGAACAAGAGCCTCTGCTCGTCTCCAAAGCAGCGGCTCAGCTGGATACCAGCGCTGCAAATCGAGCAGAAGACGCAGGTGAACCAAAACGAAAAACCTGCCAATGCTGTTCGATCATGTGAACAATCTGTTGCCATTTGACTGTGACTCTTTTTATTCTCCCTTTTCTTTTTCATCTTGTCTGTTACTCTGAATATAGAGTTTGTATTTCAAGACATTCGTATTTTGATCTTCAGCTATTCACATCGCAACTTGCAGCGGCATCAAGTGTTTATGTACTGAAGCCTTCAAGACTTGCATTGCCTTCACTGTACTGAATTCCCATAACTCTTTTCTGTGTATGAAGAAGCACATTGCCTTGCAGGAAAAGACTGGAAAAGGCTTCAGTGTGCATGTTGTTGTTGTGTCACCATTGGTTGCATTCCCAGCCTCTGGTGGCTGATTATGATCCTGTTTTTATGTCTGGCGACTCTATAGAGCGTTGGCTGCCGACCCACAGAGGCCTTGACGGTTTTAACACTACCATATAAAAATATTTTGTTTTTCTCAGTGCCGTGGGAATTGACGCACGTGGGTAATTAATAAGTCTCAACCTACAATAGTTGTGGCATTCTTTATTAGAAACCATTTGTGTGCCTTGATTATGAATCAAAACAAAGAGACAGCAAAGACACAGAATGGTTACCTGTGATTTTATACATGCTGTAACATCTTCAGAGTTTTTTATTTTTGTTGTGAACTGAGTTTCAGTTTGATTGCTTTTATTGTTACAGTGCCTTCAACTGCCCGATGGAAGTGTTTTTAGACTTTAAAGGCATAGTTCACCCAAAATTGAAATGTCTGTGATGAAATTCATTTTATGTTGTTCCAAAGAAAATATTTTTTCCTCTGCAGAACAGAAGATAATTTGTAGTGTGTTTCAATAAAGAGAGATTATTTTGTCATGCAGAAGAAAGAAATACATATAGGTTTGGAATGACATGAGGGTGAGTAAATTATGACAGAATTAAAATTTTTAGGTGAACTACCTTTAATGTGACCCTATGAACAGTACTTAATATACTTCTGACCAGTATACAGTATATGGCATAAACCGCTTTATCAATCTTAGCAATTTTAGGTTCATTCTCCAGCTAACATTTCTATAAGGACTGCTCCTGTTGTCTTTAGTTAACGCTGTTTAAATTGTGTGTGACAGCGATTCAAGTTTCAAACTATGATATGTAATCAATATTCAGAGTTTTCAGTTGGATTCAGGAACATGTTTTTTTCAGCATAGAAAGTTTGATGTAAATTCTCAGTGCCTTTACTGAGTGCCTGTTTGTACAGTTTAAATAAAGAGATGAATGAGAAGTGGTGAGGATTTTGTATAGAAAGTTTACATTGGAAGAGCTGCAGGATTAATAAACTAAGCTAATGAAATTTAATGACTGAAACAAGAAGTAGTTGAGAAGGTATATAATGTGTATGCTGTCAACATAAGGATAAAACAGTATTCTTTTGTAAGTTATGCATAAATGTATAAAAGAGAATGAAATAGTAATGCCTTTAAAAAACAATGACAACAGTCCTTTCATCATGAAACATGAAAAAGAATAGAGTATATTCAGTATTGCAGTGCTGATTGTTTAAATATTCAATAGCTTGAACCTGCATATTTATATTTAAATATTTAATTAACTTTTATGCTGCTACATTGCACTTTACAATACGTTTTAAATTTATCAACGAGTTAATGCATTCAGTATCATGAACAAGCATTTATTAATCAGTTTAATTAAAAAGGTAATTATGCTTAAATTTGCCATCATTTATTGTTAACTCATGTTCATGCATAATACATTAGCTAATGCTAACTGAAATTAAAATGTACAGGTGCATCTCAATAAATTACAATGTCATGGAAAAGTTCATTTATTTCAGTAATTCAACTCAAATTGTGAAACTCGTGTATTAAAAAAATTCAGTGCACACAGACTGAAGTAGTTTAAGTCTTTGGTTCTTTTAATTGTGATGATTTTGGCTCACATTTAACAAAAACCCACCAATTCACTATCTCAACAAATTAGAATATGGTGACATGCCAATCAGCTAATCAACTTAAAACACCTGCAAAGGTTTCCTGAGCCTTCAAAATGGTCTCTCAGTTTGGTTCACTAGGCTACACAATCATGGGGAAGACTGCTGATCTGACAGTTGTCCAGAAGACAATCATTGACACCCTTCACAAGGAGGGTAAGCCACGAACATTCATTGCCAAAGAAGCTGGCTGTTCACAGAGTGCTGTATTCGTGCATGTTAACAGAAAGTTGAGTGGAAGGAAAAAGTGTGGAAGAAAAAGATGCACAACCAACCGAGAGAACCGCAGCCTTATGAGGATTGTCAAGCAAAATCGATTCAAGAATTTGGGTGAACTTCACAAGGAATGGACTGAGGCTGGGGTCAAGGCATCCAGAGCCACCACACACAGACGTGTCAAGGAATTTGGCTACAGTTGTCATATTCCTCTTGTTAAGCCACTTCTGAACCACAGACAACGTCAGAGGCGTCTTACCTGGGCTAAGGAGAAGAACTGGACTGTTGCCCAGTGGTCCAAAGTCCTCTTTTCAGATGAGAGCAAGTTTTGTATTTCATTTGGAAACCAAGGTCCTAGAGTCTGGAGGAAGGGTGGAGAAGCTCATAGCCCAAGTTGCTTGAAGTCCAGTGTTAAGTTTCCACAGTCTGTGATGATTTGGGGTGCAATGTCATCTGCTGGTGTTGGTCCATTGTGTTTTTTGAAAACCAAAGTTACTGCACCCGTTTACCAAGAAATTTTGGAGCACTTCATGCTTCCTTCTGCTGACCAGCTTTTTAAAGATGCTGATTTCATTTTCCAGCAGGATTTGGCACCTGCCCACACTGCCAAAAGCACCAAAAGTTGGTTAAATGACCATGGTGTTGGTGTGCTTGACTGGCCAGCAAACTCACCAGACCTGAACCCCATAGAGAATCTATGGGGTATTGTCAAGAAGAAAATGAGAAACAAGAGACCAAAAAATGCAGATGAGCTGAAGTCCACTGTCAAAGAAACCTGGGCTTCCATACCACCTCAGCAGTGACACAAACTGATCACCTCCATGCCACGCCGAATTGAGGCAGTAATTAAAGCAAAAGGAGCCCCTACCAAGTATTGAGTACATATACAGTAAATGAACATACTTTCCAGAAGGCCAACAATTCACTAAAAATGTTTTTTTTTTATTATTGGTCTTATTGGTCTTATGAAGTATTCTAATTTGTTGAGATAGTGAATTGGTGGGTTTTTGTTAAATGTGAGCCAAAATCATCACAATTAAAAGAACCAAATACTTAAACTACTTCAGTCTGTGTGCATTGAATTTATTTAATACACGGTTTCACAATTTGAGTTGAATTACTGAAATAAATGAACTTTTCCACGACATTCTAATTTATTGAGATGCACCTGTATTTGTATATGTAACCTAACATTAATAAATGCTGTAAAATTATTGTTCATTGTTAGTTCATGATACCTAATGCACTAACTAATGTAAACACTAAACCTTATTGTAAAGTATTATAGTTACATGCAGATTTTGCAGTATTGTGGTTGAATATAAAAGTTATTCATAAAGAGATCCCTTGTTCAAACCCTGGCTTCAGTCATGAGAGCTTTGAGAGCTGTTTGGATTAGTGATGCAAGGCCCGTGGTTTACTCAACAGCTTTAGTGCAGTGTGGAAGAAGGAGAGAAATGAACAGCACAGATTTTAACCTTGATTACTAAGCAGGGGGTGGAGGTACTGAGAGAGAGTCAAAGAGAGAAGGAAACCAGAAATAGAAAGGGAAGAAGGTGAGAGGGGCACACTTTAAAACTTCTTGGTGGACGATTTCAGTTCTTTGTGTCTTTCAGCTGACCTTCCATCCTTTCTTTCATCTCATCGACTGGTAGGACTATTTTCCTTTTTTGTCTTATTTTATGTATGAGATTGGGTCATGTAATACATGTAGCTCTTTATCTAGTAGTATATACAGTATGTGTTACAATGTCAGGAATTTCAACTTGGGTTCATCAATAGGATATTGCAGGATTATTTCAATTAAAGCGCGCCACATTACTAGTGTACACAGAGGTGCATTAACTGAAAGAAGTGCACTTATCCACATTTAGTGACAGCTATTCATACTGTAGGTGTCTTGAGATTTATGGATGCTGACAGCAATTTTCAGTATACTGTAGCTAAAAATAGATTTGTGCTACTTGGATTTTGTTTATATTTAATATTTAAAGTTTCACAACAATCTTTTCTATCCCTTTGAAATTCATTCAAGACCTTAATTATATATTATGTGGGTATTCTATAATTCATAGGGACACTAAGAATACCTCACTATTATTGCTGTATTATTCCTGAATCAGACTTTCCATGTTGTTTTGTCACTCATGTCCAGTGACAGAGTATAATCTGAGTATAACCAGAGTATAATCTGATTAAACAGTATTAATCTGCTCCTTATGTAATTAGCATTATGCTATGACACACCTTTAAGTCTTTGTGTTTTTTCTACGTCCAGTGGAAAATGCAATACAGTGTCCAAATATTATATTGAGAATGATCAACTCATTGTCAACAAAAAATTATTACCTGACTTACATAGATATCTGATTTTGTATTTAAGTAAATATGATTCTCAGAAGACTTGGTTAAACTTTTACTTTCTAAAGAATAGAGATAAACTTCATTGACTCTGAAAGTGGAAAAGGTTCCACTCCTGCCCCTGTGTGCTGTTTAATGTTCTTCTAACTTTAATAATTTTGTTAATCATTCTTAGTCACATGTGCCATGCCAATATGAAAAAAAAAAAATATATATATATATGGATCAGTGTGCAGGACAATGACATTATAGCAAAACAAGAAAACAGTTACAGAAAAAAGCCTTGTCTATAGACTGATGCAAAGAAAAAAAATTAAATGAAAATAAATATTACAAATAATTGTTTCAGGCGACCTATTTCAAGGTGAGCTTAATGGGAAAAGACACTAATCTGACTTGGGGGCATGGGGGTTAAAGAATAAATGACCTAATGAATTTGATTAAGACATAGAGGTCAAAGAATTGTGAAGCAAAAACCCAAAAGCAACAGACTGCAACTGTGAAAAAGGTTCCATGCAGTCACACTATAACTCAATTTAGTATGAGCCTTCCTGAGCTACTGGGATTGAAACATAAGCTGATTATAGTTTCCTAAATCAGCAAAAAAAAAAAAAAAAAAAAAAAAAAAAAAAAACTGTAAGTGTTTCCTTTACAAAGAAAAGGCCTTCAGGGGTCTCACCTCTATGCCATAAAAATGAATAATGGGAGAGAAAATCAGTAAGGCATGGTGAAGAAAGAGACAACTTTGTTGATTACCAATTCAATGAAATAAACGAATCCCATTTCTGGCTTGTCATTCTGTTATTGTATAACACATTTTGCCATTTATTTCATACAGATCTATTGCAAAATGGAAACAGACTCTGTGACTTGCCCTCAGAAATCCGAATTCCAGGATGAATGTAGTAGTAAAGAAGGAAAATCCCACTTAACTGATGATAGGGAAACAGCAATAAAACAAGATCATATGGAGAAAGATAAAGACACAGCCACAGACCCCCAAGACATGAAAAACAAGAACAAAGAAGCTATTAGTGGGTTAGAAAAAACAGAAACACCTGACAGCAGTTTTCCAGCTCAACCTCATGATCATCCCATCTCCTCACCAGCAGATGAAGCCATTGAGGCAACAATGGAAGACTTGAGCAGTACAGCTGAAAATGACCCGAATGATAATCAAGAGTGGCCACCAGTGCCAGGACTGGAAGAAGATATCCAACCAGAGAGGAACGAGGGTCAGGCCAGTGAGATCCAAAATGAGGAGAAGGAAAACACTGAAACCAGTGAAGATGTTCAAACAACTGAGGGTGAAGAACCGGTTACCATGACACAGGCAGACAAAGGCTCACCACAAATACCAAAGGTGGCCAATGAAGAAGAGGGACATGAGCTTGAGTCACATGGTGACTCTGACTCAATAGTGTTCCTATCAGAAAACAGTGAAGAGCAAAATATAGACTACAAACCTGTGGACTTTGCCACCACCAGAGAGCAGTGGGTGAGGCGGGACAGTCGTTGTGATGACCCATCAAACCTGACGTATTCCAAGATCTCTTCAAAATCAAGCACCCAAAGTGAATCCACAACTGAACCTGTGGTTAATGCCAAGAACATCCAGCAGGAGGAGCTTGAGATAGACAACCCAATCGGTCTGAATGAGAATGAGGTAGTGCAACAGGTGTGTGGTGTTGCTCCGCCCATAGAAACAGTTGCCGGCGAGCCAACCAATCCAGAGCAAGGTAACTCTGCCTGTATCTCTCCTGAAGTAAAAGAGCCATTGATAATGCCACAAGGGAGGAGCGACAATAAAAGGGAGGAGAGAGAGGGCAGTGAAACAGGTGAAGAGCGAAAGCAAACAGTGTGTTTCACAGAAACAGGTGGGACCGAAGGAAAGCAGCTGGGGGAGGTTAAAGATCAAAGACAGGAACGGGAAAACAACGGACAGAGAGCAGAGTCCCAGTCAAACACAAAGCCTCATCTGGGAGAAGGGAAAGTCAACAGAATGCAGGTGGATCATTTTGATGACAGCCAGAGCGATAGTGGCTTATCAGCTGATTTCTCACCCAACAGCACAACAGATGTCTTGGAGGGCCATGATAATGATGCTCCTCAGCCCTCTGAATCTCCACCTAACGAAACTCCCATTGAGAGAGAGATCCGTTTGACCATGAAGAGAGAGCAGAGTCTACGGCGTTCTCGAGGACTGTACGACACCACTGACAGGACTAATGAGTTTGTGGAAATTCCGGTGAGAAAGCCTATTCTATCCCAGGACCCCCAGATAAGACCCAACCCGAGCCATGGCAAAGACCGGCAGTTTGCTGGAAAGAAGATGCAGAAGGAAATCAGCGCAGAGACAGAGAGGGAGAAGGTTCTGGTTGAACTGGGCCGACTACCTGGCTTCTATGACAAGGGAACGGAGGTACAGCTTCAAGAAAAAAAGCAGCTTTTTGAGTCATTCCAAGAGCCGAAGGAATCAGTGGCAACCATTAACAGAAGATCTGACACTGTAGAGTCTGCCGCTGGAATACAGGAAGTTGATTCTGCTGTTGATGTTAAACAATGCCTAATGCAATTCTCACAAAATTCTCCCACCCCACCAGCTATGGCCCAGTATGGAGCCACCAACGGCAACCCGCCTGCTGCTCGAGGACCTGGTCTAACTGAGGGAATCAAGGGCCAGATAATCATCATAGAGGCCAGCTCTATTCCCACAACTGTGGGAGGACCAAACGGAGGATTTAAGACAACCTCATGGACAGATGGAGAATCTGTGAAAGCAATAAATTCAGCAGGTGTGAGGGCTTCTTCTGCCGAGCCTATCAGAGCAAGACAAAGCCCAAATTTAGAAGTGACTGAAGATGAAGACTCGAGTTTAGTGAAGGAGAACCCTTTCTTCAAGCTCCGCTCTTCTATGTGTCTGCAGTCTCAGGTGGAGCTGGACATTAAGGAGGCAAAGGAGAGGGAACAGGAACTACAGAGACAGAGAAACAGTCTTTATGGAGGAGCAACCATGTATACAGAAGAAGGAAGAGGAATGGGAATGGATTTGAGGACAGAAATTAGAGTGAAAGCGGAAAGGGGAACCTCTAGCCAAGAGATTCCCCCACCTCAACAGACAAATTGGACTGCAGCAGGCCGCCAAACAGAGATGTTCACCACTACTACGTCAGGTGAGTCATTGTAAGCAGCATGTGAAATTATGGTTACGGTTCACATAGCAGTTCAAATCAACTGAAGAAGTCAGTCACACCATTGGTGCTTTAATGTTTGTAGATGAAAAAGAACATATTGAAGGTAAAGATGGTGTACATTGGATGTTAAATGAATTAATGCAATGGCGTGAACAGACCTCGGTAGAAATTGTGGTCCAGGGGCACCTAGATGGGACCGAAAGGGCACTTTAGCATCGGTGATTAAAGGGGCAGGGGGCATGGGCAAGAAACTTATGTAGCATTCAATATATTCATGAGCAAGAAACTTATGTAGCATTCAATATAGAGTTCATGCATTAACTGAGAATCAAACAAATGACTTCTGCATTGCTTACACCATACACAAACATTTAAGCTACTGGACACATACAAAGAAGTATTTGTCATTCAAATTCTGTTCCATTCAAAATATACATTTTGTCAGGTTATCCATTTCCTGCGAACAAACCCATAATCTTTGCACTGCTAGGACCATACGCTACTGTTTAGCTACAATAGAGGATGCTACATAGAGAGGATATATAAACAGAGGATACATAGGCAAAGAACACATGGCGTATCTAAAAAATAACCATTCATTTGAAGGCTATACCTCAAACCCATGACCTTGGCCTTGCTAACCAAATGCTCTACTATTCACGCTACGGAAAAACCTTAACAGCAACACTGGCAAAACTCAGCACTTGTGGACTATTATTTAACAGTGTGATTCTAACGCTTTTCTGTGTGTGTAGAGTGTGATGTAACCATATTATCATTTGACTGGAGGCTGGTAGTTTGTGCTTCACCATGGCAGCGAACAAACAAATAGCCAAAATGCTAATATGGGGTTATGTCACCAGTACTAACGTAAACCGGATATTGAAATTTCTGTGTTATTAGTCATATGTGCTGACATGAGCAAAGTATGGATAAGAGTACTGTGTTCTGGAAAGGGGTATGCATTTTTGAAATATAACGTGTCCAATACATGATCTACAGTTGTGACTTCTTGAAATGATCTTTTACTACTGTACAAGCCTGCTGAAATGCCTGCTAGTCTTCATACAGAGAAATGATCCAAGCATTTACTCTAACAATTAATAACACAGATTTAGTACTAAACTGAGGCGGAAGTGGAATCACTTTTCCTGTAATTTTTTAAGCTTTTCCATTTCTACTTTCTCTTTAGCATCTGACTTATTTTTTTATGAAAAAAAACCCCCTCCATTTCTATTTACTCAGAAGAGCAATCTTAGGGATTTAGCATAACAGTTTCTGCCAAAATGCCATAGTACAGATATTTTTACTACTGTAAAATCATAATTTGTGTGGTATCTCCTTCTAGAGTGAGATATTTTCATTGGCTGATGGTAGCCAATATTAATTTACCACAGCTTTACTGTAAAAACAATAACTTTAATATCTGTGGTCATTTTGAGGAAACTGCGGTAACCATGGTTCATTTTTGTAAGGGCAGCTATCAGTTATAGACCAGTATTGCTGGTGTCATATCTTCATATACTGTGATGCAATAAAAATTACTTGTATGAACTGTGGCTCTGTTCCAGAAATATTGGAGTGATACTTTAATTACATTTTTCTTCTAAGCAGCAAGAGAGCTGATCATTGCCCATCATAGTGTGAATTTTTGCTATATTTGGACACACATAATTCATGTTTCTTATCCAAATCTTGATATAAATGCTTAAATTTTAATACTTAAAATAAGTTTTTTAGAGAAATATAAGATGATGCTAAGAAAAATATGTGCCTACTTGTTTTATAGTTCAGTGGTCATTAAGCATGGATATTGTCATGAACATCCAGTTCATTAATGGCTAATACAATACATTCACTGAAATAAACATCTTCTGTCTTCTGCTTATAGTGCATCAATCCACTGGAAAACTGGACCTAACGTGGCCACCACCCCAAGCTGATGAAGAACAAAGACAACTGTCAGAGGTAGAGGACTTTTTGTTTCAATCTCTTTTAAAAGGCAAAAAAAAAAAAAATGTGTTCTTAACTATATTCTTTTCGGGGACTAAATGTGTATGTCTCAGTTACGTTGGTGTTGGTAATATTGTGGTTAAAGTTTTGGGCTGTTGGTAACTCAAAGATCTGAGGTTCAAATTTTAAATTTGGTAGTCCATGAATTGAGGTTTTACTTGAACAATAAACGGATACCAAAGCGCTTCAACCTTTCAATAGGTAATCAAAGGGTATCAAAGTTTCAGTTACCCTCCCTGTGCAAACACAACCACACACACTTAAATGTGACGCTGCTGAAAAAGTAGCTTATCTTCCTTCATATAATGAGAGTTCAGAGCAGAATTCATACAAGCTGCATTCTTTAGAATCAAGATTGTGTCAGGACTGTATTAGCACTATTAGCACTGAATCATTCTCCTCAGCCAGGAAAGTATAATGTAAAACAATCAGCACAATCAAAACCAATAGGTGTTGCCAAGTGAACACTGCCTTTATCTGAAGACAGAGGCTTTTTTTTTAAGGTTCATCTCAGGTCTCATTTGCTTAGAGACAAGTACCTATTTTGATATATGAGTAAGTTAAAATTGCATGTGCTGCTACTGTGTTTATTTTTTCCATTAAAAAGGAATAATTCACCTCAAAATGAAAAGTCTGTCATCATTTTTTCACCCAAATGTCGTTCAAAACTTTTATGACTTTCATTTGTCAAACACAAAAAGGAGATGTTAGACAGGAAGTTAACTCTATTTCTCTTTATAGAATAAATGAATGGTGACCAGGGGCTGTCAAGCTCCAAATATGCCAGAAAAGTGATGTTTGTGCATTATATTATATGATACCTTTAAATTGTTATTCAGTGAAAAGTCAAATGTATTCACTTCTCAAATCTAACTCAAATGTACTTATTTGAATGTGCGCATATTCAAATTTGGTGTGCTGTGAGTACTTATGTGACGTGAGAACCAGTTACAATATATGGCACCATTGACATCAAACCTTATGTCCCATATCTGAATATATGCAAATATGAATGAAATTTGAGACAATTTCCAGTGAATAATAACTCTCTGGTCACCCTTTGGTCTCATTATTTGTAAAAGAGCAGTCTGGACATTCTTCAAAATACCTCCTTGATTAAGGAAAAATGTAAAATTGGTTTAAAACAACACATGGTTTAGTCAATGATGACAATTTTCATTTTGACCAAATTATTCCTTCATCCAACACTTTCAGAAAAAAAGGTACAAAAGCTGTTACTGGGGGAGTACAGCTTTGTACTGCCCCAGTAATATTTGTACCTTATTTACCCCTAAGGGGTGCATTTAAGTACACTGAATGTATATTTTAGAACCTAAAGTATGCATTAGTACATTAATATTACATTTTGGTACCTTTCGAAAAGGCACCGCCCCAGTGACAGTTTTGTACCTTTTTTCTGAGAGTCTATGTTATGTGAGCTAAAGGCATTCAATTTCAAATTCACTTACTAATGTTCTTATTCTAATGTTTTGATAAATACAGAAAACTGTAAAGATCTCAAGGCAGAAAAATCCATTACTTGAGCGCTGGGAGTCAGGGATGGTGAACGGCCATGTGGATGATGACGACGGAGACTGAAATCCAACGACAGCATCCTGACACAATATGAAGCCCAGTCAACCAAGTGAATCAGCCTAAAATAAAGCGTATGAACAAATGATCAGTTTTCCCAGAAACCCCTCTGATCTTTTAAAAGAAACCAGTTTGAGTGCCATGTGCCATTATGGATGGATAAAGAGCATCAGTTTCCTCAAAAAGACACTGCGAGTTGGTTATCCAATCTGATATTCCATAACACACACTGTGTGTATAACAAATGAGCCAAACTGGTGTTAATGGTAGTAGGTATGACAGTGTTTATTGTTGTTACATGGGCTCAAATGATTTCAATGTAATTTTGAATGTAATTTTCTGCTTTACAGATATTTATAATCAGTTAACATAGCTGCTCATCTCATGGTAATAAAGCAGTCTGGAATACTGTAAGATTATTTAAGAATTATATTTAAGTAAACATTATTGGATAGATATTTCATTACTAATTATAAAAAGATAATTTATACTGGGAAATGGCTTTATGGATACATATATGAAAATGCTGAATAATTTTCCCAGACTGAAACTGCTGAATGTGACTGATTGTTAGTATTGTGATAGAGGTTTGGCCCTTGGGAGTCCGAAACTAGATAACTGACTTCACAATAGGCACAATGACCAGGATGTAATGCTTACGCTATATCTATGGCTTTGATTTTCCAAATAACAATTAAAGAGAGCGACGTTCTAGCATTCCATTCAGCTTCCATGCAAAAGCCCTTTGCTTGTTCAGTGACATCACAGTCCATTCTAAGCTTCTGCACATTCAGCCCGTGCTGTGAGGTATGAATGCCCGACTGCCGTGACTCAACACGCCAGTGGGCATTCAAATTCGTCACCATGGTGATGATGGTACTGTAGGAAAGGTACAAAGAAAACGTCCGAGCCTGAGCGAGATTAGTCATGAGTGAGATCACAACACACACGCAGCATGCTTTACTGACCCTCTAGTTGCCTGTGAATTATTCATTCACTCTTTCTCAGCACAGTTAGCTAAGGCTGCATGGGAATGCTCATTTCAAATATGGCAGCAGCTCATTGATACCACTGGAAAAAAAGATGCCCATTGCTTTCAGTCTTCATTGAGCCTATTCCAGATGACCTTTAAGACAAATAAACAATACTATTCTTTGTGACAAAGTATTCTTAGGAAAACAAAACTATAGTGACGCATGGGTAGTTTCTGGCAAAACATACAATTGGTATTTGTTTTACAGTAGTCTGGTGACCGAACATTGTTTTGTTCCTGTGAGGTCTAAGCGTTTCTGTGGAAATACAGGGTTAAAGGGATAGTTCACCCAAAAATGAAAATTCTGTTATGATTTATGCACCCTCAAGTTGTTCCAAATCTGTGTGAGTTTCTTTCTTCTGTTGAAGAAAAAAGAAGAATGCTGGTAACCAGACAGTTGACGGTAGCCACTGACTTCCATAGAACTTTTTTCAATGGCTACCATCAACTGTTTTGTTACCAACATTCTTCAAAACATTCTCTTTTGTGTCCAACAGAAGAAAGAAGCTCATACATGTTTGGAACAAGTAGAGGGTCAGGAAATAGTGGCAGAATTTCATTTTTGGGTGCAATACTTTAAGGTGCTTCAGAGGACAAAGCAGAGAAACTTCAGTCAACCTTGTGCCATTATGGTTGATTATCTCAGACCGTAAGAGAGCAATAAATGGTTTATGGTTTGCTAATCAAAAAGTTATCATGAGACTTCACATAGTTTCAGGCTATGTGAAGATATAGACGGGAACAAAAATAAAGTCTTTAAAAAAACTATCAAATAACAGATGTTTCATTTTCTTACTGGAATGTCATTCTGGCATGACTGTCAAATTCATTTCCTTTTTTTCAATTTCATGATAAGCAAAGAGGAACTGAAAGAAGTTCTTAACCACTTGAACTAAGTGACATTAGTAAAAAACAAATACAAATGAAAGCTTTCGCTTTTCAGCTTTAGGTGATTAAATCTATAAAACGATTTGCAAAGATTTAATATCCAACACTCAAAACTGCCAGTGCTTTACTAAAATGTCAATCTCACATTATATCTGGAAGTCCAGAGCCCCCTGCTGACAGAAAAATTCATATCTCAGTGAAAGATACCATGAACTAAAGAAACCACAGTAGATTGTTTACTCATACATTACTTTACAAATATACAAAATGTTTCTGCTTTTAAATAAACATCACAGTTTACAGAATATATCAAACACAAAATATAGCACAAAATATACTGCAGCATTCGATCAATAGATTGATCGATCGATTGATCGTTCTCGATAGACAGATAGATAGATAGATAGATAGATATCAGCAAAGTGAGGGGTTCTTGAAGGTTGCCATGGGATAATCG
The DNA here is from genome assembly GCA_039654775.1 of Spinibarbus caldwelli. Taxonomy (NCBI): domain Eukaryota; kingdom Metazoa; phylum Chordata; class Actinopteri; order Cypriniformes; family Cyprinidae; genus Spinibarbus; species Spinibarbus caldwelli. The sequence continues at coordinate 6,073,470 of CM077237.1, forward strand.
TAGATGGGCTCTGAAAATGAGGGTCTTCCTCTAAATGTTTGACCACTGTCCTGTAGAATGCAAACACGTATATTAATAAAAACATGCAAGAGATGTGATAAGTAAGGGTTTCTCACAGCGGACATAATGCAACAGGAGGATGTTGGCAAACACTGCATGATGTAAAAAGATCTTATTCTGTGATCTTATTCTTCCTCTCTCATTCCTGTCTAAACAAATCAGCATACTGGTAACCTTAGTACTTGGAACGAGATACTATTGTAGTGGGGCCTTTTGAAAAGGGAATCACAAGAAGGTTTGAAATGGGGCATCATTACCTCAGATTCAATGTCAACACGCTGCAGAGTGAGGTCTGATGAAAAAATAAATCATGGTGAGAGAAAATCAATAAACTTGAACACTAAATCAGATATCTATGATGCTTATGATGTAATGATGGTATGAAGGTATTGGATACTGACCACCCAGGTGAATTACTTGCTCTGAAGAGATTGTCACAGTGACTTACCAACAATATGATCTCTAGAATGAACATGTTGCCAGAATTTTTCTTGATCTCTGTGGAAAGAGTTAATTTTATATATTTTTAAATATTTTTATAACATTCATACCACTCATATTAGCAGTGTATTAAGATATTAAAATGATTAAAAAATTGCATAAATTAAATATTAATATAATTATCTAATATAATACATAATCATATAATCAGTGTTTCAAATATCTATATAGATATTTACTGAAATTATTTAATTATATAAATATACACTACCTTTTTAATGTTTTTGAAAGAAGTCTCATGTTCAAGAAGTCTGCATTTATTTTATTTTAAAATACAGTAAAAACTGTAATATTGTGAAATATTATTGTAATTTAAAATAATTTTCTGTATAATATAATTTAAAATGTAGTTTATTACTGTGATGGCAAAGCTGAGTTTTCAACAGCCATTACTCCAGTCTTCAGTGTCACATGATCATTCAGAAATCATTTTAATATTTAATTTTTAATCATTTAACACTTTAATTTTATTTGTGATGTTTAATATTTTTGTGGTAACTGTGATACTTTCTTCAGGATTCTTTGATGACAAAAACAGTACTTATTTGAAAGAAATCTTTTCTAACATTATAAATGTCTTTACTGTCACTTTTGATCAGTCTAATGCATCCTTGCTGAATAAAAGTATTAATGTCTTTTAAGAAAAAAATTAACAGTAGTGTATACTTAAATTATTTTTATTAAATCATTTTTATTAACTGGTAAATAGTTGAGCACAATGATAGACAGGGAACGGATAGTGATGTAATAATGTATACACCTGAGTGAACTGCAAGTCACTTGAGATAAAAATGTCTGCCCAATGACTAAATGTAAATGCAATTTTAACCAAATATCAGATACGCTCCTCAGTATTGTGTCTCACCTTTGTCTCCTTCTCTCTGTCATATTTTTGACTGCAAATAAATGGGTAGAGATTACAATTCAATTTATATTAATGAGGATTACATGCATGAATGAAAAACAAACAATGGGTGTTTTCACTTTGTTTTGTTCCAGTAATTAAATGGATTGAGAAGATAATCACCACTGGGTATTATAGTTCATCAGAGACTAAACTTAACTAATGTAAACTTATGAGCAACTAAAATAAGAGACTAGATATCTAATACTCACGATGTCTGTGAACGGCAAAGCACAAGATTGCCACCACCATGAGGAACAGAACACCCGCAGACACAGAGCCAACAATCAGAGCCAGATCTGTATTGCCTTTCCATAGACATGTATGAAGACAAAGGAGAATGTTTTTAGATACCAACTTGGGCATATTTGATTTGTTGCATTACTGTGATAGCTACAAACCCATAGCAAGGATTAAATGTTACCTGAAGAGGTTGATGTGCATACATGATATCCTGAAAAATGATGCAATAAATCAGATTTTAAGGTCTTATTTATATAACAATATGAGATATCATATCACATTTAGTATAATACATATAGTACCTGTAATGCATGGGACAGTAACTGGTGAGCTCATTTTAGAGTACACCTTGGAGTTGCCCAGTGACACGCTGTACTGACACTGATACTGTGCACCATGTTCATAACGGGTGGGTATGGGAAATCTAGCACTGTGTTGGGTCAGGGAAGCCTGATGGGTTGCCTTAGGTGACAGGAAACCCACACGAAATAAACTGAAAAAGCCTTGTGGATATGAGGGTGACCCAACACACTCTAGAACTTCACCCTTGTGTCGGGACAAGGACAGAGTGGGGACTGGGAGCTCTGTAAGAGAAAACACACACAGATACAGTGACGTGAGAACATTTGCTTAATAGCACAGATGTGCACATCAAATTGAGGTATCTACATAGGCAGATGGCTCCTTAAAGGGACAGTTCACCCAAAAATGAACATTCTGTCATCACTAGGGGCTTACGCACCGCGTAGTTCTAGGAAATAGCCAGCATGGTGGTTCCTAGAAAACCAATTTTCCCCTCGGGCTGTTTTCCTGGTTGCATTAACACCGGCAGCTGAAACTCTGAAGCGGCCGACCGCAATGTGGCATTTACAAACGTCAACAACCAGTGAATGGAGAACGCCGTGATCGGAGCAGTTTTTGCTTTGTGGCTAAATCCCGTTAAACGTTTTTACATGGCTTTTTAAAAATGCCGGGTAGCCGGTGTTTCGTATGTGTTTGGCCAATCAGCATGTACTTACTTCAGAGTAGGGTCTAAAACAGTTCTATAGGAACTACCAGTGAAGTAGGAGCTAATTTAGTTCCCCCAAACGGAGTTCCTAGAGTATACGTTCCTAGTTCCTGTGGTGCGAACGTGTCAAAAAGCGGGAAGTTCTGCCAGTAGTTTTAGGAACTATGAAAAGTTTCCTCAAGTGTGAAAGCCCCTATTTACTAACTCTCAAGTTATTCCAAAGCTGTATCAATTTCTTTCTTCTGTTGAATAGAAGATACTCTGAAGAGTGTTGGTAACCAAACAGTTGACGGTAGCCACTGACTTCCATAGTATGGACAAAAAATACTGTGGAAGTCAATGGCTACCGGCAACTGTTTTTCAAAAATATCTTCTTTTGTGTTCAACAGAAAAGAAAGAAATTGATACAGATTTGGAACAACATGAGGGTGAGTAAAATGACAACATTTTCATTTTTGGGTGAACTATCCCTTTAAGATGTTGTTGCATAAAAAAATGCCATTATTCATTGTCCATTACTTACTTACTTAATCCTCTTCGTCCCACGTGGGACATATTGTCTATACTTTAGAGATACAGTGCCCTCCAAAAGTATTGGAACAGTAAAGACAAAATTGCTCTGTTGGCTGTGGAGTCAAGACATTTACAAATATGATTAAAAGATGAATATGAGACAAAACTACAGAATGTCACATTTTATTATTGAGTGATTCAACACATACATGTTTTACCAGCTAAGTAGTTCAGCACTTTTAGAGTTTCATCCCCCTATCTGATGTGAGCATAAGTATTGGAACAGTTGCCTCACAGGACTTTCTAAGTGATCAGCTGTGTCCTGTTGCAGATATTAAAAGCAGGGAATGTGTCGTATCAGTTATATCCATTACTTCTGCATTCTGAATCTTGCATTCCATGATGACACACAAACCAGGATGAAGATGAGAGAGCTGACTTTGAGAGAAAAGCAAGCAATTTGGATGCTAACAGAAAAGAGGAAGTCAATTAGAGCTATAGCAAAAACAAAGGGCATGGAGAAATCAAGAGTTTGGAAACCACCAGCGACACCAGCAACCAACAACTACATGATCGGCTGAGAAAACAACAGTAGTTGATGACAGACAAATCATAAAAGCTGTGAAAATTAACCCTAAAAGACGTGTCTGTAAAATCACCAACAACTTCCAGAAAGCTGGGGTGATGCTCTGACAATCTACTGTCCTCAGGAGACTTTGACACAGAATTACAGAAGCTACACAGCAAGATGCAAACCTCTGACCAGCACCAAAAATAGAAAGGCAAGATTAGAGTTTGCAAAAAAGCACAAAGGTGAGCCAGAAGAGTTTTGGAACTGTGTTTATGGACCGATGAGACAAAGATGAACCTTTATCTAAGTGATGGGAAAGCAAAAATGTGGAGAAAAAAAGGGAACTGCAAAAGATCCCAAGCATACAGCCTCATCTGTAAAGTATGGTGGAGGTGGTGTCATGGCATGGGCATGTATGGCTGTCTCTGGAACAGGCCCTCTCAACTTTACTGATGACTTAATGTATGATGACAGTAGCAGAATGAATTTGGAAGGGTACAAAACCATCTTGCCTACCAATATTCAAGAAAATGCCACCAGATTCATTGGGAAGTGTTTCATATTGCATCAGGACAATGACCCAAAACACCCTGCCAGTTCAGTCAAGGAATTTATAAGGGCAAAGAAATGGAAAGTCTTAGATTGCCCAAGTCAGTCTCCAGATTTAAATCTGATTGAACATGAATTTCAGCAGCTGAAGAGGAGAGTAAAGGCAGAAACTCTCCAAAACAAGCAACAATTGGAATTGGCTGCATTAAAGGCTGGGAAAAGTATTTCAAAGGATGAGACCAAGAGTCTGGTGATGTCTATGGGTCACAGACTCACTGTTGTGCTTGTGCACAAGGGATCTGCAACTAAATAATAGCTTTTAATCTTTTATATATGCCTTATGTTCAACTGTCCCAATACTTATGCTCACATCAATGAGTGGGATGAACTCTAAAAGTGCTGTTCTTTTTATTTGGTAAAACATGTATGTGCTGAAACGGCTAATAATAAAATGTGACATTCTGTATATAGTTTTGCCTCATATTCATCTTTTAATCATATTTGCAAATGTCTTGACTCCACAGCCAACAGAGCAATTTTGTCTTTACTGTTCCAATACTTTTGGAGGGCACTGTATATGATGTATGATTTCACCTGAAACCCCTGATCAAGCGGATTCCTATTGGAGCTTGTGAAATTTTGCAAAGCAATGGCAAATATGACCTTACTTGTATGTAGCATCATAAATCATGGAACTTTATTAAAACCATGGTCATATTAGCAAAATTTTTGCGAAATGTAAAGGACAAAAAGTCCATTGTCTATTGTCAGTAGGGTTGTGATGTAAGAAACATAGCTCATACGGAAGTCATTTTTAAATCAAGCAGCTTTCTGTTGGTCAATGTGGCAAATTTCAGCTAAAATTTGTAGTCTGACTAAATTGTAGCAGTCGCGAAATCTGTGCAGGGAAATCGCACATAAAATCTTACATAAAATTACACTCTTACCTAAACGCTTTTCTTTTTTTAATTGAAATGACTGGATATTTTTCACCAAAATTCACAGAACAATGGTAGCATGTTGCCAAGCTAACAACTCCAAGTGCAAAAATACATATCACAAAAAATATATATATATATATATATATATATATATATATATATATATATATTTTTATTGATAAAATTTTTTTTAAATTTTTTTTTATTTACTTCCTATTTTTACTAATATTTTCAGTGTTGAATAAAATATCTAATAAAAGTTTATTTTCTTCTCTTTGTCCTCTATTTTGACATAAATTTGTTCACTACCTGCATCTGAATTCACTGTCAGAGTATGTGCTACATTCGATACATCTTTAAAGTTATAAGTATGTTCTATAAGTATGCATGTGTGTGAACATGAATAGAATCCAGACATGATATGTACTCCATGTTGGAATTGTCATGATGACCTGACGTATTACGATATTACAAGGATAGCGGGTCATCTGGGTATTTTACTCCTACTGTTTTATGAATACTATAGTGTTTGGACGTGAAGTAGGGAAGCTGGCCATGGCTGAGCATTCTGCAGTGCACTTTGTGATTGCTTAATCTATGAAGGATATAATTGGGTTTAATTATATCCTTTATAGAGAAATATAATTCAATAGGCATCTGACTAGGTTTTGGAAAAGAACATGTGTTTGATCAATAGTAATAGTGACACTTGCCTTAGTTGTATAAAAAGATATTTTCAAAAAAAAAAAAAAAAACAACAACACGCAATATGGACACAAGATGTAATCACAATAGCATCATCAAAAAACACATCAATCCGACAGCTGTCTCCTCACCTATGACAGTAATGTCTACCGGCTGACTGGCTGTGGAGTTCACTTGTCCCGTCTTCGATGATTTGAGTTGGTAGAGGCAGACATACTCCCCACCGTCCTCCCATCCCACTGTCTTCACACTGAAGCGAGCTTCATGGGACTGAGACACTAGCTGAGCTGGAGCAACCAGGGAGCCCGGGGTTCCTTTGGCTCTCCGGAGCAAGAGAAAAGCCTCAGGAGGCTGTTTCTGAGGGTCAGGTGGAGCCTGACAGTGGAATGACAGTGTGTCACCAGGAGTAACATGCCCACTAGAGGGCTCGACCACCAGGTGAGGGGATGGAGGTGGTCTGACTGAGACTACTGCAAGAAGAAGAAAGTAAGTTATGAGCATTTCGTGTTTTTTGAATATATGTATGCAAAATAAAAAATAAGTGACAGAAATAATAACATACTGATTGAAATACAACACTAAAGATGTAAAGCACTGCAGGGTGGAGTAGTTTGGTTTAGTGGTTACAAACTTTCAACTGACAAACTTTGAAACAGAGCTGTTTCTTTAACCGTCACACCACTGTGACCTCAAAACCTTTCTCACTACAGTACATCTGCAAACTACCTAAACCTGTGCCTCAGCAAACAGAGATTCATGCAGTTTCACTGACATGAAGGGAAATTTATATTAAACAAACTTTATATATATATATATATATATATATATATATATATATATATTGTTTGTATATATTGTATATATATTATATATGTATATACACACACACACACACACACACACATACACACACACACACACACACAAACAAACAAACTTATAAATCATCCAGAATAAAGTTTTTTGAAAATCTAAAATTGCAGAAAGTTTTTTTCTGAGGGGTAGGTTTAGGGTAAGGGGACAGAAAATACAGTTTGTATAGTATAAACATTACGTTTATGGAATGTCCCCATAAAACATGGAAACCTGTGTGTATGTGTGTACATAATATAACAAATACAATAAAACATAATAAATATAATAAAACATAATATAATAAATATAAAGAAACACTCACCTTTTGGCTCTGGATGCATATAGAAACTGATCATGCTGCTGTCATACTGACAGCAATACAGATTGTCTTTTTCTGTATCTTTTCCCGTAAGAATAAAGCGAGCCCTTTGCTGTTCTTTTGAATGCTCAACTTCATCTATCAGCTCGCGCATTTTGAAAAGTTTAAATACAAGTCCACCATAACCTTCTGGAGCCTGACACAACAACTCCACAGATGAGCCTCTGGTGGCTGTCTGGTTCAGTGTAGGAGCCGGTGGGGGAGAGTATTCAGCAGCTGAAACATCAAGGAAAGTGAATATATAAGTCTTGAGTTAGTTACAAATTAACTCAAGAGCTCAATTATGTCTGATAAGTCTGGTCAACCAGCAAGATTTGTTCCAAACCTGGGGCACAATGGAAATTCATACTGGTCTAAACTGGTTCTTTTCAAGGTAAATACCTATTCAGTTGAATGTATCTATTAAGAACATAGTTTTCAACCATAAGTGGCCCAAAAACAACATCATAAATCATAAATGTGGAAAATTACATACAGTACTTACCACTAAAATGCTGCTTGAGGATGATCAAAGCTGTGAGGAAATACCCACAAGATGACATTCTTCCAAATATTCCAATTCTTCAAAAGACCTATAGCCTAGGTGTCAAATGTCTTCAAATATCTTTATGACTTGTGGATTAAGTGGTAAGACAGATGCATAAAATCACCACTAGCTGAACCTCCCTTCCCACTCACTTGTGCAAACTTCCTCATCCACGCATTAAAAGCACCAACGAGCATGTTTCATGTTTAAGAAAACCACATCCTTCCATCACAACAAAGAAGGCAGAAAGGCAGAAAGACACTCCCATGAGTGGCCTATGTGAGCTAATACTGCATATGACAATGACAGGAAATTGATGTACTCATGTTCAAAACTCACTCATCTGTGTGTCCTCTTCTTCCAAACAACCTTCAATTTGTCCACTGATATTTATGAGTGTGGACATGCTTCATCTCTCACCCAAAAAAAAGAACTGGTGTAAGTAGTCAGAGCTTCCTTAAGCCACACACCAACTGAGGATGACCCATCCTTCCCAATATCCAGATTAGTGGTTGATACAGACCAATATGGTTTATTTTTTGTTACTCTCAACCCTGAACATGTGGTTAATATAGTAATGCAGGAACTGTATTTTAAATTTAACATCGTGCTTACTGAGAGGAACTGTGGTCATTTGATTGTTTTGTCAGTGTCACATGGACAGGAAAACAAATATTGCCATTTCTGTTTCTTTTCTTGTGTATCGTGCCCCTTTTTTCATAATCATTGACTGATACTTATTTGATCCCCATAATGTGTAAGAAATCAGAATTTATTTGCCACAGTAGCATGGTAATGATCTGATCACTCTACACATAAAACATAACCCAGTGACATTTAAAAATAAGTCCTTTTTTTTGTCTTGTGGTTAAATGACCACAACATCCCCCCTTTCTGTATGCTATATAAATACATACTGCATATATATATATATATATATGCAATGGACTGAAACTAATTTAGGGAACTGACATATAATGAAAACACTGTGGAAATTTTCGCAAACATTCGCAGTATATGAAATAAAACCAGTTAAGTACCAGTTTGGACATCCATGTATTCCTCATTTTAAAATAAGAACATGAAATAACACAAATGGAAAGATGGGGATTTTGTTGTGACCAAGAAATGCTATGCAAATCAAAACTCTCTTATATTTTAGCTTCTGCAATGAAGCCACTCTTGTATAGCAGTGCAAACACTAGGAATTCTGTCAACCAACTTTATGAGATGCTACCTTTAAAGTATATATGGAGTAATGGATTAGGCTAAAAGTCTGCAACCAGGGAGATAACTTAAAGGCATTTTTATTGTCTTTTGTTTGTGTTCTGTCTGCTCCTTTCAGAATCATTGTGCTCCAGATCACCTCGCAGACTCAAGTTGTAGAAATAATCAGGCTCACAACAGACTCTCGCTGCTTGCTTAACTGATCGTTTAGCAATTATATTTTTGGAGTTCGTTCACTGTTTTGTGTTCACTGATCATCTGAAGTGTCAAGAATTATCTACCTAAATATTATCTAGATTTATATAGATATTATCTAGATTTATATAGAGTCAACCTTTAGATGTATACTCGTGTTTTAGTGGGAAACACTTAAGTGTTAGTGGAAAATTCAAAATAATGTTTTTGAAAGAAATCTCTTATGCTCACCCTTTATTTGATAAACAAATAAATAAATAAATAAATAAATACAGTAAAAACTGTAATATTGTGAAATATTATTGAAGTTAAAATACCACCCATTACTCCTTTAGTGGCACAGTCTTCAGTGTCACATGATCCTTCAGAAATCATTCTAATATGCTGATTTGCTGCTCAAGAAACATTTCTTATTATTATCAGTGATGAAAACTTAATTTTTGTAAAAACCATGATTTTCAAGTTCAAACGTTTTGTAACAATTATCTTTACTGCCACACTTTTGATCAATTTATGTGTCCTCAATTAATTAAATATTAATATATTTTTCTTCTTCTTTTTTTATAACTTTCCTACCCCAAACTTCTGTAGTGTAGTTTATTTTGGTAATGTAAGTAAATAAAGATTCACATACAGCACATACATACTGAACAACATTAACAGAATAAGAATATACAAAACGAGAAATAAATATATATATATGTTTATATTTATACATATATATATATATATATATATGTTTTGCATATATATATATATATATATATATATATATATATATATATATGCAAAACATAAGACTATAAATACAATTTTGCCAACAGAAATGAAAAGTCTTAGTAAACAATCATAGTAAAATAAGTCAGCTGTGTTTAATTATAATGACTAAAGGCTGACTTGCCACTTTTAGCCCTGTTTTCAGGTACAACCATCAAGTTCCAAATGAATTTCAAGAGATTCTGACATTACAGATCTGCTTGTGTTTATTTAGCCACTCATTTGAGTGACCTTACCCTGTTTGATTGTGTATTTTGTTCTCACGGACTCACACAGGCACGGTAATATGGAAATGATGTCTTCTCATTCAAATGAGTCGATGCAGTGGCTTTCAACAAAGGCAACTCGGCAGTGAGGTTTGATGGTGTAAATGTGTGTATGTGCTGTTATCTGTGGGGTAAGAGGCTTCAGAGGGACCCAGAGCTCTATTATCTCATTCAGGACAGGAGGCCTCTCATCGGCCTAACCACACTGATAACTGCTCTCCAGAACATAATCACCTACTGAACACTGGCCTTCTGAGAATCGCACACTCACACAGACACTGAAGTGAGGTTATGTGTTTCACAGGAGATGTATAGCATGAAATTAGAGCTCTGAGTGTAAATGTAGACACTGTTTATTCCACTTCAACTCACTTAACACCCTTGATACTTTTTGCAAACAGTGTTCCACACATCTTAGCTTTCGATATTATCACATATAGTAATTTATAGTACTTTTTACATGAAAAGCACTAATTGTAGTTCAATAATATTTAAATTTACATTTATTTTCTATTTAATTTCAACATTTCAATAATTTCATTTTTTAAATATTTTAAACAAATGTAATTAATTTTAGTTTATTTTGATAATTATTGGCAGATTAATGTACTGCATGTATAATTTATTATAAACAACTGTATTTATTTTCTATATATATATTATTAAATTAGATTACATTATTAACATTATTTCATATTATTATTAACATATTATTATCTAATTTAGTTTTAAAAGGCAGTCAAAGTTTAGAGTGAAAAATCATACGGGGAATGTTTTTGGATTAACATTTTTTTTTAAAAAAAATTTTCAGCAGAATGAAATAGGATGAAATAAAAAACTTTTCCGCACCAAAATTCCATTTACTATGTTTATTCACATTGCTTCATTCCGCTGTTTATTTAGTTGAGTTTAACTTGCTGAATTGCAATGACTCAAAAGCACTTTCAAATTTTTGGACTCATATTTAAACTCCACCCACAATCACAACTGTCAGGGGTCTTAAACGTAAGTTTATCACTGATAGAGAGAAAAAGAGAGGGAGAAAGAGAGGGGGGAAGAAAGAGAGGGAAAGGGTAACCAGCATTAATGCCACTGTGAACTTTTTTTTTGTAAATGTCTTTAACACTAATTTCTGGGTTCCTGGCCTTTTTCTATTGCACATCTAAAACTCTTTTTGGACAAATATAAAAGACGACACATATATTTGCCTCTGTTGAGGACAATAGAAGATTATTTCGATAACAAATGCAAAAAGGGCACCAAACAGATGGCTGTGAATCAAGCCGTACTGCCTTCATTTTCAAACTTCTGCAACGCCTCCGAAAACATGAAGGTATGTTTGTTTCAGATATTTTATCTCAACAAATTAGTTTATTTACTGTTGGTAAGGTAATTACAACTGCAACTGTTCATTTTGATAGTAACTTTGATCTTATGATATCATTTTCTGTTATGACAGTTGACATAATAAAAGGAGTGTAATTTCTCTGAAAAATACCCTAAAAATAAAGAATAAAATTGAAGGGAGATGCTGTGTACTATCATATTTGATTGCAAATTTCAAAATGGTTAAATCAAGCAATGCCGATATCAATTTTAAAATATTTGATGATTCTAAAGGCTTGCAAGTTTGAAAAAGGCTTTTTGGATCTGGACTCCAAGGATCTACATCAAAGCACCGGCAGCTATAAACCTTCTCAGTTTCTGTCAGATGAACAGCATGATGACAGTGAGGGATGCTGGGATATGGAGTTCCTGCTGTCTGACTGGGGCGGCGCATCACCTGAACGGTCCAGCTCTCAAAACTACACTTCCCAGCGGCCGCCGATGCAGGACCAGGTTCACAGTCCTGATCTTTACCAGGTCCAGGAGCTGAATGCACCGAGGGACCAGTCAAGATCGAACAGACACCAAGTGTCCATTACAAGTTCTCTGGCTGAGCTGCTTCCTCATGAAGCAACTTTAAGTTCCTCATTGCCTGACCTTTTTAATGGAGGATATTTGGAGCAGCAGCAGCAAACAGCAAAATCCTTCTCACAACCAGAAAACCCCCATCAGTTCAGTAGTTTCCCTATCGCTAATGACATCAACAGAGAAAATGAGAGAAACGGCATAGGGAAGAAGTCGTGGGATTTTGGGAACTATCCTCAGCCTGCACCTTTGATACCCTTCCCTTCCCAGACGTCTGGGATCGCAATGGACGCACTGGTGTTTCCTCCACAACATCACTATAACTTCATCCAAAACTACTCACACCCCAGACTCTACCAACCGCAAGTGAACTACGTGCACAGGCAGCCAGCCAGCCATTATCTGTCCACACAGAGCATGGTGCCCGACTCCACAGTGCCACCTGCAGGTCTGGAGGGGAAGCGCATACGGAGAGGGGTGTTGAAGAGGAAAGCCACGGTTCACAGTTGTGAATACCCAGGCTGCCATAAGACTTACACCAAGAGCTCTCATCTCAAAGCACACCTCCGAACACACACAGGTAATCTGAAAACACACTTTCACTTTTTATGTCCATGTTTAGGGGCTGAATATTATAGAAGAGCATGTTTTTAACTGCAAATCCACAACAACAAATCTAAAAATGAATTCCAGTACAAAACAGTTTCGCATTGCCAAATTTTGGACTAAGACCTCATTGCAGCAAATTCTGGCCAAAACAACTAAGGTCACAAAAGATCATTTTATTTATTTATTTTATAGCATTTATTGTTATAATTAATTAGCTTTATTTTTATATTTTCAGTTTTAGTAATTATAATATTGGTAATTCTGTTATATTAGTAATTCTCTCTCTCTCCCTCTATATATAGGTTTAATTTATTGTTATTTAAGTTTTGGTTTAAGGAATTTGTTATGTGCTTTTGTCATTTGTTTTTTATATTTCTATTTTGCTTTAATTTATTGTTATTTCAGTTTTACTATTTTTTGTTATGTGTCTTTGTCATTTTTATTATTTTTTATATTTCTATTTAGCTTTAGTTTATTGTTATTTCAGTTTTAGTTTAGCAATTGTACTAATTTAGTCAAATTTTTTAATTTTTAAAAAAACATTTTCATTTTAAGTTTTTCATCTGATCATTTTATTTTACTTTAGCTTTATCAGTTAACTAAAGGATGCTTAATAGTTTTAGTTTAATTAACAATAACAGCGCTGCAAGAGATTTGTCTCTTCGTATGCTTCCATTTAGACACATGCAAACCCTTGAGTGTGACATCATATCCTGTTGCTGATTGCTGCTTCATTGTGATGTCCAAATTTCATATGCACAAAGCCTTGTTTAGAAAGAAAGAGATCATCTGACTCACTTTTAAACCAGCTAAAGTTCATTTTGTTTTTATAAGCCTTTTAAGGAGAGTTTTCTGAAGTAGATTATTTCACAACAGACCATTATGTAAAAAATACTGAAAAATAGTGGTAAATGTTGCAATCATAATTTCAGAACTCAGAAAACAAAGCAAAATATACAGAAGATGCAGAGGCTGAGACTATGTAGAAATGCAGCCCATGTCTTTACCTTCTTTTATTTCTGTTGTCCTCAGGTGAAAAGCCGTACCACTGCACTTGGGAAGGTTGCGGGTGGAAGTTCGCCCGTTCGGATGAGTTGACAAGGCACTTCCGAAAACACACGGGACAGAAGCCATATGAGTGTATGCTCTGCCACAGAGCCTTCAGTCGCTCCGACCACCTGGCATTACACATGAAGAGACATGTGTGAGTCCAAACACAAACAAAACACAAAAACCAAATGTGTCCACACATTGAGGTTAGTCCGTTTCAGAGGTTTTGAGAGGACCTGTGTTCAGCAGGTGATGTGCTGGACATTGTTTATACATAAAGCACTATTACATAAATGACAACTGACATGTACATACTGTACATTAAATGAAAATGGGATGAGTTGGTGATTTTTTTTTTTTTTTTAATTAAATCATAAATCACAAGTACGTTTCACACCAAAATCAAGACCTCCAAATTTGTAGTTACTTACAGTTAAAAAAATAAATAAATAAATAAAATAAAAAATATTAAGACTTATTTCCAATCTGGACCCTTTAGCTAAACTGTAATGGGAAAGAAAAGTAGTTAACTGGCAGGGCAGTGTGAAATGCTTGCATTGCTGTAATGTAAGAAAATTCCTAATGGATATGAATTGGAATTAGCTCATGTACATAAAGACGCAGAAATATATAAAGTGTGATTTTTACAGAAAATGACAAAAAAAAATTATATATGTTGCTGTTCAGGTCAGCGGTGAGCATTGTATTATTTTATATAATTTGATCTGATTTCTTATTTATTGTCTATAGTCCTTATTGTGCTCTTTGGCATTTTAAATGTTACCAAAAGTCATGAGAGTCTTCATGCGTGATGGTAATATTGCTATTTATCTAAAAGGATACCATCAAGAGAAAAAATAAATATATTTTGCCTTTCATGCTAATTTTATGTTTTTGTGAAGCATTTATTGTTTTACCGAATATATGATCATCTATTTATGTGATCTTATTCACTAATAAAGCAACTGCAATTCTGCTCTTTCTGTAAGTCTTATTTCTAACCAATAGATGCCAAACTAATGCACAACACAGTGTGTGTGCGCATCTACTGCTCCAGTGCACTGGATAAATGTGAATTATAAAGTTGTTCTTTTATTATTATCATCATTTATTTTGGGCCCCTGGAGAAATGCCTTGATGTAATAACACTTTTCAAATTATATATAAATGTTAATACTAAAAGGAACAAAGCTGACAAGACACCCTCAAAAAGGCCCCCAGTTACCACCAGACTTATTGGCCTTAGTAAGGCCCTAGTCGGTTTATGGTGTTAAACCAGTTTGGGGGGATACAACTGAGATTAAGCAGTCTGGGATTAGCCTGGGTTATGTTTTGAGCATCAGACACACATCACACATGCACTCATGCAATCGCTGTAAGGGGGCATCTGAGGACACAATGCATTGTGGGCCTGGTTAGTAGATATTACACTTGTCTCAGAGGCAAAGTTGACTGTTACCACATCCTGTACCAGTTTAGCATAGCTTACTTTTCCCTCCAGAACACATACTGTATATGGGTAAAATGATAAGAGAAATCTTGTTAATGAAAATATGTTTTTCATTAACTTAATATACTTTGGGGACAAATTAATTTCCAGAATTTTGCTGAATCTCATCACTCCTCCTTTTCAAAGACTTTAAAGACATTCTCAACTAACTCACAGAGTCATGTGAAAAAGACAGTACACCCTCTTTGAATCCAATGGCTTTATGTATCAGGACATAATAATAAAAAAAATAATCTTTTCCTTAGCAGGTCTTAAAATTAGGAACAATTAGCAAAAAAAAAATTAGCAACCACAGGACCTGAGCACCTTGCAGTCAGTGAGCTGACTATGAACTCCTCTGTATACCAAGGTATTCTACTCAAATGTGAGGCCATTTGTCCGACAGCTAAAGCTTGGCCGAATTGGGTCATGCAAAAGGACAATGATCTCAAGCATACCAGCAAATCTACAACAGAATGGCTGAAAAAGAAAACAATCAAGGTGTTGCAATGGCCCAGTCAAAGTCCAGCTCTAAATGCTGAAATGCTTATGAGAGCTGTGCATAAACAAATTCACACAAAATCCACAAAATTACTCCACAACGGTGTGAGAGACTAATAAAGTCATACAGAAAACAATTACTTTAAGTTATTGCTGCTACTTTATTGTTACTTTAAGTTAATGTGGATCTATAAGCTATTGAATCGGGTGTACTTTTGGTAATGTAAGATTTACAGAACCTTAGACACTTTTATCTTCTGAGATGGGCAATACACACACAGTGCATTAACATACAGACATCTGTCTCCACATCCCACTGAGAGAAAATGCGGGAAAAAGCCTCTCTCACATATGCATCAGTTCTGTTTCATCCTCTTACCCATCCTCCCTCCACTTGGTTCACTCAGAATGGTGAATAGTATAATCTTCTACATGAATGCAAGTAACATTTACAGTCATGTTTGGTATCATTTGAATAGTCTCAGGGCGAGTGGTACAATGGTCTCGATCTTACAAAAGTAGACTAAAAGATAATACAGATCTTAAGAGTTAAGAGATATTTTGATTACTGTAGAGGGTGTGTCATTCCATGCAAATTACCATCTGTCCCAAAAGGTGTTAATTCGGCTTGATCAATACAAATTCAAATTGTTAGTTCCTGTCTGCATTTCAGGGGATGACTGTCTTGGTCTGAAGTACTTAAGGATATGTTGCAAGAAGATTAGGGCCTTCTGTAGCCGGAATGAGCCCGTGATATGAAGTGTGCTCACACACTTCATATTATGTATTTTTCTAAAGTCAAGTATGCATCTTACTCTTAGATTCATCTTTGATAATTTGATATTTTGTATTGATTTGATATCTTTGAATTGGCTATGTAATTGGCATAATACATATTTACCTGACTCATAATAAATTGTTACATTTGACTTATTCTGACTTTACTTTCTCAAGGAGATTAAGTGAAGGCGTATGTTTCCGCAAATCTGCGTCCAGGGTTAAGTACATACTAGATGTCAGGTTAGATGGAGCATGGGGCACATCAGGTGAGATTATAGATTTCTGACTAACTGCTTGACTTTAGTTAAATTGTACTCAGTTGCATTAACTATGGGGGGCTAGTCATATTGGTCATAACCGCTGGTTATTGTCTCAGCTTTAATTAAGTTGTACGTAGTTATATTAACTATCGGGGGCTAGGTATATGGTACTAGCATAACCTCTGATTATTGTTTGAGCTTTATTCAAGTTGTACGTAGTTATTTTAACTGTTGGGGGCTAGATAAAAATACTACTGAAAATTATCATATTTCATTGCACTAGCATAACCGCTGATTATTGTCTCAGGTTTAGTTAAGTTGTATGTAGTTATATAACTATCGGGGGCTGGACAAATAGTACTAGCATAACCGCTGATTATTGCTTGAGCTTTAACTAAGTTGTACATAGGCAACTGTAGGGGGCTAAATTGAACTATAGAACGGTAAGCATGGGCGACCTATTAAATAGTATTAGTCATAACCTCTGGCTAATGTTCAGACTGGCGAGTTTGTGACCGTGGGGCCCTCTAAAACGGCCGACGTGAGGCACTCTGAGCGACATAGATTCCTAATGAACGAGTAAATATAAAGTAAAGAATTAAATGGAATAATCAAATGTCAGAATAATAATAATTAGAAATGGACAAACAACCAATTCGTATGTCAATCTAAATTCGAGGTTATAATAAAATGGAGTCAGATTAGATAGTAAAATGGAGTCAGATTAGAATTTAACCTAAAATTAATAACTTTACGTGCCGAAAAAACAGAACATGCAAGAAACCTTCAGCCACCATTGGATACCTTCCTTGGGCCAAATCGTCTGGACCTTACAGTAAATAAATAATGACAAAGTGTAATATGTCATTTGTTGTTGTTCATCTGAGATTGTATTTTTCACATTTTAAGACCTACTAAGGACCAGATGATTTTTTTTTATTATGTCCTGATTTGTAAAACCATAGAATTCAAAGAGGGTGCAATAATGCAATGACTATACCGCTTAGCTCTTTAATTCAGAAGATGGGGCTTCCTTCCATAGAGTGGCCATACTGAGCGTTGCATTTTCCCCCATTCAAAACTATACGTGTGACACGTCTTGGGTATTCTATAGTCTTTGATATCTACAGTATGTTCTCAATTAGTATGTTCTGATGTTGTACCAGGGGAAATATTAAACACTAATAGTTTGTAATAGTAGAAGAAATGAAAACATATTGTCCTCAGCTCTGTGTCACATAGCACATCAATTTTGACCTGAACAATATAGTGGCACATTGCTGTGACTTATAAGATAATTGTGAATAAAATTATGTTAAACAAGGATCAGCAACCCATAGTGACACACAGGGAGAAAGATGGGAGCCAGGAAGAATAAGGTTGCTCTACCGAGTCTGAAAGCACAAGAGCTCACTGACTGCAACACAACATCACTTAAACTAGTTCACCGAAACATTTTGTCATCATTTATTCACCACCATGTCATTCCAACCCCGCATTATTGTCCCATTCTTTGATATCAAACAGATCTATTGACAATGAGCTGGAGTTCTTGGCATACTGAAGAAAGTAATGCTACAGTGTTACCAAGACATGGAAGAAGAGAGAGGTTATGAAAGCATTCAGTTTAACAGAGAGAAGCCAGTTTTGAGTGTCTAGTTTGTGTTTGATTATTTATTTATGAATGAATTGTACTGTAGAAGTTCTACAGTACAATTCATTCATAAATAACTAATAAATAAGCCACTTTTTATGTAAATTGTCCTATAGGTGAGGAGAAATCAATTATGGAAATACTAATATGCCTAATTATTATTATTTCATTAGCTCTGTTATAAACTGAAAATAGAGGAACACGTCTACACCATACTAATGCGACTTCTCAAAAAAAAAAAAAAAAAAAGGCAAAGTGACAAGTTGTCTCATGTAAGTCTCATGACGAACAATTTACTTTTCAAAAAAGGAAACAAATATTAACGCAAAATCCCCTCTTTATTTACAATTCCCTTCTTTAGTCTTATTTTGCTGCATATCATGCACGTTTTCATAAATCAGCCAGGAAAGTTTTAATACTCAGAATATCAGAAATATTTTTCAATATTTTATAACAGTAAATTGAGCCACATATTGTACTTTGGAGATTAAAGGATACTAGCAGCTCCTCTTGCGTTTAATTGCTACTTTGCATTTGCTGTCTATGATAAAATGCATTTGTGCAGATTGACCAGACTAAGCAGACTGAGCTTCAAAACAACAATTTGCACCATACACTGAAAACCTGGACAGAGATAGACAGAGGGAGATGAGTAATAAAGTGTTGACATCGCTCTGTCCTCAAGTCACCCTGTGATATCTGTTCAAGAGCTCTGTGTGTGTGTGTGTGTGTGTGTGTGTGTGTGTGTGTGTGTGTGTGTGTGGAGGTTCAGTGACTCAGACTCAAGCAACTGCCTTAATGTACTTAATCTAACAGAGACGTCACAAGCCATAACAGAGCATGTGTTCGTCTTTATTATGCGGAATTGCAGCAATAAAACTGCTCTTAAAACACTAAAAATTGTTAATTGGTCTTCATACTGTATAAGCATTTAAGAGCACATGGGAAAAAAAAGAATGCTACTCTATGAATAATTTCTCTGTTCCAGTATATTTTGGCAACATATTCTGATCATCTGATCAAATTAGTTGCGTATGTACACTCCTTTAGTTAAGGGTGAAGGTTCTTTAAGGTAAGAAATACAGTAACAGCTGTGTCTGACTGGACGACTGAGAAATAAGGTTTCATTGTACAGTTTGTTACAGCAGTTACTCAATGAAGGACTGCTTTACAAAGAGTCTTTATGATGTTTATCTCTGGCTGCCTGAGGACAACATTTCTTTTCCAAGACAGGCCCTATGTAAGACTATATATGTACAGTACTTGTTTGGAAAAATACGATTTGTAAATGTTTTTAAGTGTCTTATGCTTACTATGGCTGCATTTATGAACTCAAAAATACAGTACAAACACTAATACTGCAATATGATTTAAAATAACTGTTTTCTATTGTAATATATTTGAAAATGTAATTAATTTGTGATGCAAAGCTGAATTTTCAACATCATTACTTCAGTCTTCAGTGTCACATCATCCTTCAGAAAACATAATATGCTGATTTGCTGCTCAAGAACAATTTGTTATAATTAATGTTGAAAACAGTTGTGTTGCTTTATATTTATGCAGAAACCATGATATACTACCATTCAAATGTTTGGGGTGTGTGTGTTTGTGTGTATGTGTGTGTATTAATAAAAATTAATTAAAAATTCAGCTTTGCATTACAGGAAACAATTACATTTAAAACATATTCAAATAGAAAATAGTTGTTACAAATTGCAATAATATTTCACAATATTATTGTTTTCAACATATTTTTGAACAAATAAATGCACCTTTGGTGAGTCTAAGACACTTCATTAAAAACATTTTAAAAAAATCACTGTACTGTATATCTGTCCTCTACATTAGAATAATTTTTCAAATTGTTTGGCAATTCTACCTTTTGCAGATCAAAGACCCATGGAGGACAGAGAGACAGACCAGAGATGTCCTGTTACATAATGTCATAATTAATTTATGAAATTAAAGCCTGGACAATACTGTGCAGAAAGGATGGCCGGTGTTCTGCAGGATTACACATCAGATAAATATGTAAAGCTGCTCCTAAGCTTAAAGTCACTTTCTCCATTCAGCATGGCTACTATCACAAGTGCAGGTACATTTGGTTAAAACAAAACAGACTCTGACATAAAAAAAAAAAAAGTGATGTGGTATCACTGTGGGTAAAATCTATAAAAATAATCAAGTCAAGAATGCAGGTTAGGCTTTTTCCAGATATTCCAGCACATTTATTTAATATTTTGTAAACAATCAAAAATGCAGACCTGTCCTGTGAAACAGATCTGGGACTGGTAAGATTGATTCAGAATTCAAGATCAGCTACAAGCTTTTAGTTAAAGGAATCTTCCAGGGTCAGTACAAGTTAAGTTGTACTGTTGAGGCATTTAGATTAACAAAAAATAACTAAATAAATAAAAAATAAAAAAAGAAGTGAAAAGAGAATTGAACTGTTACAATGAGGCACTCAGTAGAAGAAAACAAGGCCAATTCACATCCAATAATCTTGTTATCATGACAACATGACGCTAAAACACTAAACCAACCATTAAAATGATAAGAACAGCTTCACAGCTCAAATTATACACTTTTTAACAGAAGTATTAATGGAAGCCTTTACAAGCTTAAGTATAAGCTTCACATTTCTGCTTTTAATTCCTCCAAAATTGGTCACTGAAAGTTGCTGTCAACTGAGGTCAATTTTATTGAACCCGGAATATTCTTTTGATCTAGTCTAATTACATGAAGAGATCAATTGCTTCTGCTGTTGCCAAGTATATCAACATGACCATAAATAAATATTGTGTAAGACTGTTACATATCAAATGTCAAAATAATTAACTACAACAGCAATAAAGCGCATTTACAAGTAACTACACAAAATAATTCTGTAATGAAAACACTGTTACCATTTGAACATTTGTATATTACTGCCCTTAACACTGTTGGTAAGAATTTTCGAAATGGAGATATTATTTGTAGCCTATTTAGTTCGTGTTTATGTTTAAACCAGCGCTGCTGTGCATCTCACACGGGCGGCTGTTGCGTTCGTTGGTCGGTCTGACGCAGAGTTGAAACCAGCTGACCTCGTGACCCGAGCTGAACCCTTCAGAGGAACCGAGATATGAGCAGGGGTCCACAGATGAGGACAGACCCCTGCCTGAAGAGGAGCACGCCAGCAGTGCGGTCTTTAATTCAGTAATTATTACAGTACAGTACAGTACTGCGGGTGATTTTAAACTGAACCATTAAGCGTTTTACTGGAAGGTAAGCAGATCTAATAAATTCATATGATTGGATTGGCTACTTGCAAAAAGCACTTTTAAATAATCACGAAAAGCTTAATGTTCGTAAGTGAGCGCATTTTAAAGACCCACTTCACGTTCTGCAACCACGTGTAAGTGCACAAAATATTAAATAAAAATGACTAGCATACATTACTGTTATGGTGTAACAGAATTTCCATGGGAAAGATGCAAAATGTCTGACATAATAAAATCCTTTAAAAATCTAGTAAAAAAACGTGCCCAAGTTCTTTGAAATGCAATCTTTGTATTTAAGTTGGTTACTGGATAGATAGATAGATAGATAGATAGATAGATAGATAGATAGATAGATAGATAGATAGATAGAACTCAAGTTGTCAAATATACTTTTCAAGGTAAATATTAACTATATTAATATTTGTTTTAAAAATATCATGGATTTTTGAGTTATACTATCAAGATTTTCATAACCTTACTTGTGACTTTTGATTAAAAAATATAAAAAATTAAACAGTAACCTATTTTTTTACAATAAAAAAAGTTTGAAATATTTCATATTAGTCCATGTTAAAGTTTCCTTTCTATTTAGTTACTGAAATTTAAAAAGTGCTATTTTAAGCCACAACTTTCAAAAACTAGAATTTAATTAGTTAATTAGAATTTAATATCTGAATAATGAATTACCATGGCTTTCTGTTTTTAAGTTATGCTTAAATGTTCTACATTTCTAAAGTTACTGTCTTTATAATTTGACTTCACACGTATTACAATATACCTTTATTTCTAAAGTTGCTGTATTGCTTCACAGTTATGTAATATGTGAGCCTAGATAAACCCCATAATTTTATTTCTGCTTTCAACCACTAGGGGGAGTTAAAGATCTTCAGGACGGCAACAAAGAGACTTTTTTTGAAGACCTGTGAGTGTGTCTTGTGATTTCACACATACAATAACCCTTAGACTCAAAGCATGAAGGACCAAAGCATCACACTGCCAGAACAGAGAGTGATGTACCGTCAAGAATGAACTGATCCAGTCAGTCAAGATGAAGCTATATCCTTCACAGAATAAACAGTGTCCATATTAACGTCCAGCAGCATGCTAGCCCGCTCTTTTCTCATCCACCCCAGAGGTCTGAAAGGCCAAGAAAGCTCTGAGACTGACAGCAGTATCACTCTGCGTCGCAAACGTGAGTGTATCCCTGCCGAGAAAAAGACGAAGGTTATTGGGACAAGCACAAAAAGAACAACGAAGCTGCTAGGCGTTCGTGTGAGAAACGCCGCATCAACGACAAGGCGGTAGAAAGCAAAGTTCTGGCTCTTCTTGGAGACAATGCACGTCTGAAAGCTGAGCTACTGGCACTTAAGTTAAAATTCGGTTTGATCAAAGATCCCCCAGATTCCCCAGCACAAATCTGCTCCTTTGGTCCACATAACCAAACATTTCCAGCAATACCCTACAACTGCCCCAGTACAAACTTAAAACCTACTTCTGTTCACGCGTTATCGATCTCACAGCATGGTGGTCCAGATGGGGCGCAAAACTATGGGTTCTTCATGCCTGAAGGGTCAAAGCCAAGAGCTTTCAGATGATGCTGGAGGTGAACATATCAGAAAATCCCCTTATAGAGCTGGTGAACAGCCAAGCGGTATCACAAGAGTTGAGACAAATTCATTAGATGAACAATATGAAAGGTCTTCCTCATAAACTGCGTTTCAAGACGCCATGTGGAATTGAAGGTGCTGATGCTGAGGTCCTTCTTCCAGTGGAGAATACTTCAGTCTCAGTCTACAGAGGGTTTATGGAGGCCACAAACACACACAATGCCATCAGTTTGTTCAACGGCACATCAGAATAACTCTTCAAATCACAGGCATACAGAAAGTCAAAGTTCGATTCCAGATCAGCGCTTTGACTGAAGAAGTGGCCCAGCTCAAAAATCTGTTTCTCAACATCAGCTCTCTAAAGTGAATTGAAATCATCTGTCCCACCCGTCACCTGACCTATCCAAAGAAAGAAGCCCATTTTTCTGATTGTAACAGACACATAAGAAGCCAGCTGGTTGTTCACTGGAACAGCTGGCAATTTAAGTGATTTTTAATTTATGTGAAAGTTTCATATGCCTGTCTGCTCCACTAGTAATGTTCACTACATGCTGGATGAAATGAAAAATGTTGTGAAAAGCTCTGCTGTCTTCTGTGTCTACTGTTGTGGCGTATGGTGCTTTGTTTAAGTTAAGCAACACCAGCACCACTGAACCTTCACAAATGGCAATTAAATCTAAACCTTTTCTGTGTACCTTTCTTATTCAGTGCCTGTTATTTTTTCATTAAATCTCTGTTTGGGCTTTTGCATGGGGAGAGAACTCTTGGTTTTGTCAATTTGTTTAAATGCACTTTGAGTTCAAAATATTTCTTTTTTCACATTAATTTTACACATCTGGCACAAATATGTGCTCTTGTTTCATGAAAAAGTGTGGACTTTTTTGTTTTTTACCAGGAAAGAAGGGAAGTGAAATGTTACAACTGATTTAAACCACAGGTCTGTTATTAAAAGATGTGAGATAAAAACTGCCTCTGGTGAAAGCAGTAGAACAACACACAAAAGTCCACAATAACACACAAGAGAATTTTTATGATGATATTTGATTTCTTTACAAACCCACATTCTTTACAACCACATCTATCTGCTTCCATGTATATAATCTGTAAAACTCAACAGAGAATGAATTGTACATTTTAAAGCACTGCATTTAGTTCTGCTCAGAAATGAAATATCCAGAATCTGTAAGGTGGTTATTTCAAAATTAAGAACAAAAATAAATCATAATCAATGTTTTTTATTATTTAGTCTGCCTAAAGCTAATTTAAACACACACACACACACACACACACACACACACACACACGTTATACTGTTAGTGTACTTGCAATACCATTCAAAAATTTGAGGTCTGTAAGATTTTCTTAAGAAATTAATACTTTTGTTCAGCAAAGACGCATTAAATTGATCAAACATGACAGTAAAGGCATTTATCATGTTACAAAACATTTCTATTTCAAACAAATTCTGTTCTTTTCAGCTTTATATTCAAAGACCCCCCCCCCCCCCCCCCCCCCCAAAATCACTGTTGCCTCAAAAATATTCAGTAGGCCTATCACAACTTCAACATTTATAATAAGAAATGCTTGAGCAGTAAATCAGCATATTAGTATGATTTCTGAAGGATCATGTGACACTGACAACTTGAATTAATTACATTTTAAAATATATTCAGATAGAAAACAGTTATTTTAAATTCTAATATTTTACTACCACTACCAAAAAAAAACAATTTTTTAATCTCTATTTTTAAATTAGCGACTTTTATTTTTAACTAATCTTCCAGAACAGAACTGATCATATTATAAAATATATAATATTTATTTGTCATTTTAAATATTTAATTCTGGTGAACAAAACACATGACCCGCATACTCGGTAGCTGACTGATCACAGCAGCTCTTTGCAGGGCAACAGTATATTTGGCTCCCAGAGTGGCTGATTACAGCAACAACTTCAATGGCAGCGTCAGCACCTAAACGGCTATTTAAAGATGTGAGAGTGAACGTCATTGATTCCCTATATTAAGGTGTGAATTCAACATACAAAGCTAAAAGAAACGTTCGCTTTTAGCAGGGAATGGAGTGAGTAGTAGAGCAAAAAGAAACAACAATGTGAATTTATTTCATCTAGAGATTCCCAGTCTCTCTGTCTGCCAGACAGTTTATCGCAGCTACGTGTTCAGTGTCAACATCAGCACTTCTGTTGCTATTTTAAGCTGCAGGAGACAAAGTTATTGATTCACGAATGCATTTATGCTGAACGTTAAACATGCAAGCAATGCAAAAAGACACAAGCAAGCAGCAGTGGATTGAAACAAAAGATTTACAGGTTCAGCTGCCTAAATTATGCTCTGTATTCTGTATTTTAAAATCATGGCTTTTGGGCAGATGTTTGGAGGTTGATTGAGTTGATCTGTGCTTGGTTTATCTGTTTGTGTAGTAATACACTTATTAATGTAATGCGTAAGCAGCCATGTTAAAAGGGGGTGGAACAGTCAAAAAGTGAATCTGAAATTAATAATAAAAATGACCACTGTTAGTGTTGTCACTTGTCAATGAATAATAATTTTTAATATAGTAGTCAACATTTGAAGTGGATCAAAACCTTTCATCAAAGTTGTTCTAAAAACCAAAACAATACCTGTTCTTTTCTTAGGACAGCTCTGATGAACTTTTTTTGATCCACTTCAAATGTTGACTACTGTATTATTATCATTAACAACATTTAAAGGAACAGTTCACCTAAAAAATAAAGCTTGAAGTTTTGTACTTACCTTCAGGCCATTTAAGATGTAGATAAATTTGTTCCTTCAACAGAACGTAGGAGAAATTTAGCATTTCATCACTTGCTCACCAGTGGATCCTCTGCAGTGAATGGGTGCCGTCAGAATGAGTCCAAACAGCTGATAAAAACATCACAATAATCCACAATAATTCACACGACTCCGGTACTTCAGTTAATGTCTTGTGAAGTGAAAAGCTAAGTGTTTGTAAGAAACAAATCCATTGATGTGTTTTGAATTTAAACTGTTGCTTCTGGCCAAAATACCAATCTATAATTCATAATAATGCTTCCCGGGTGAAAAAGTCCATCCCATGTTGTCCTCTACATCGAAATCCATAGACATATTTAGAACTGTTTTGGACTGTTTTGCTTATAAACAGTGTTTGATTTGTACATATTTCTCTCCTGATTCAGACAAGACAACGTTTCCAAGTTAAGAAACATTATGGTTTGAAGTTAAAAACGTCTTAATGCTGAACTTCTTTCTTAAAATCACGCAGCTTTTTGCTTCACAAGATGTTAATTGATGAACTGGAGTCATGTGGATTACTTGTGGATTATTGTGATGTTTTTAATCAGCTGTTTGGACTCTTATTCTGACGGCACCCATTCGCTCCAGAGGATCCATTGGTGAGCAATGCTAAATTTCTCCAAATATGTTCTGATTAAGAAACAAAGTCATCTACATCTTGGATCACCTGAATGTGAGTAAATGTTCTCCACTGTACATTTTCAGGATAACTATTCCTTTAAAATCCTTGTCTCATGTTTGAAATATTACATTGTGGGGGCACTACCACGCTTTGTTTATATATTTATTGGCTGGCTGTTGACTATGACGTAATAAAACATGTGTTTTTATCCTGTACTTTAACTATACAATTATACCACTAAACAATACGCACTACTACAATATAAAGCTGGTCTTGATTTGTAAACACTGAGGTGTAATGTTTATTAGGCATTCTGCTTTTATGAATGAAGACATGCCAGGATTTCAAAATATTGCCCCCACTCATAACTACTAACATCTGCTCCTCTTGGATCTCAGATCTACTAGAGGACCGGCGAGTGTGGTTGCTCAGACAATACAGCCCCACAGAGGATGCCTACGCTGCTTCCTGTTCCATGATCCACATTAGATAAACACACATTGGGTTCTTTGTCTCTCCCAGCACCCCTCATCAACCCCTCTCTATCTGCAAGGAGGGAGGGGGGAGGGAAAACCAGTTGCTAGGCAGGCAGCATAACGGTTGCCTAGGGAACTGTAGCAGACGCAGCTGTGAGTGAATGGGGGAGAATGCGGAGGGGGAAGGAAAGGCAAGTTCAAGGCCAACACCCCCAGTCTGCGTAGTGTCCATCAGCACAGCAACAGATGAAGGGGGAGTGCGGGCTGCCGGCGGAGGCCTAAAACTGACATGTCTCCTATCGTGACTCTCTTGATCCTGGCATTTCACTAGGATTCAATATTCTAGCGTGGTTTAAGACAGGGCAAAAGGTCGCGTTATAAAGATTGTTGCAGCTGGCTTGGGATTATTTCTGCCACTGGTAAAAATACACGTACTGTATCAAAAGGTTCTTAAAGGAAAAGTTCACCAAAAAATGAAAATTTCACCCTCAGGCCATCCAAAATGTAGACGACTTTCTTTATTCAATCTTCAATGTTTTTTCATGAGTTTGTTTCATCTTTCAAAATGTTTTTAACCCTGAACCGTGAAAAAGTGAAAAGTCCATCCTCTTATGTCCTCTCACATCAAAACCTGCTGACATACTTGAACTGTTTTTGTATGTAAACAGTGTTTGATCTGTGCATATTTCTCTCCTGATTCAGACGAGGTGACTGGAGAAAGCAATATTATAGATAGAGGAGTCATATATTAGACAGGAACAATGGTTTGAAGTTAATAAAGGCTTAATTATGGATTTGTTTCTCACAAACACACTGCTTTTAACTTTACAAGACTTTATTGATGGACTGGAGATTATTGTGGATTATTGTGATGTGTTTATCAGCTGTTTGGACTCTCATTCTGACGGTACCCATTCACTGCAGAGGATGCATTGCTAAATTTCTCTGTTCCCATAAAGAAACAAACTAATCTACATCTTGGATGGCCTGAGGGTGATTTCATTTTCAGCAAATTTTCATTTTTGGGTGAATCATTGCTTTAAAATTCACATAAATAAGGTTCACATGAAAATTTGTGGGGAAAGTAATTTTATGACCTACTTCCATTTAAATGTAAATTTATTTCCACGAAAGGACCTGAGTCAAGTGCATTTACAAAGACATGTTTAAGGTGATTCCTTAATCAGGTATATAAGGATTCAAACTTAGCAACCGGTTAGAAAACCCTATAGTTGTTCTCGGAGAGATGATGTTAACAGTTTGTTTATGTATAATTAGCACCTTCTGGGAACTGTACTGTCGCCCGTAACATTATTCAGGTCTAGGAACTTAGAGTAAAACAGGACCTACTGATTCATGTTGTGTAATAATGACTAAGAAAAAAAACATACACGGACACGTACACAACTGAAATATGAGTAAATGCATACAAGAATAAAATGTTAAGAATGTAACTTGAACTTAGCTTCCTGTTCTGGGACTGTATCCTTGGCCTGTATCGTGTTTTGAAAGAGACAGGGTATGTACAAGTCATACATTCTTCTTAAACAACAAACTGTCCTGCCAGCAATGAATTGCCTTTTTTGGGCAACTGAAAATCACTATGCGGAACTAAATAAACTAAATAACAATTAGCTGAATTAAATTAGTGTTTATTTTACACTCATCAATTATATTTCAGTATAATGTTATGCTATATTAAATGTCTTTAACTTGCACTTAAAATGTATTAAAATGTGCATATTGTTACATTGTACTTACATTAAAGTAACTGCTAATTTGTACCCGTGTAAATAATAACACTCCTATAATATACTAATTACACTAATAATATAATATAATAAATACACTACTATAATACATATCCTCAAGATTAGATTTTTAATTTGCTAATAGTTTATTATTATTATTATTATTATTATTATTATTATTATTATTATTATTAATAAAACCATCAATGCTGTAACTGTTTTTTTTTTGTTGTTGTTGTTTTTTGAAAAAGCACAGTATTAAAACGTTTGAGATGGAACAATGCAAAAGCATTTAAAAACGTTATTTTTTCTGATAGAATGTTTAAAAGAACAAAAGAATCTGAACTTTTCTCATAGACGGTGAGATAGATTGTAACCAACTGAGACTTTTCTTTGAGCCAAAGTATCTTTTATGTAATTGTGAATATTTACGCAACAGTTTAGCAGTCTCGTAACCTCCTTCTTCCAGAGAAGCTGAAGTGTTGAGTAACGTTACACAGAAGCGTGTTGGAGCAACCGCATACTGCTGCCACCGTGTATGTGATCGGTGTATAGGGTGAGTGTCGTTACGGTGAACGGGAGAAGAGCTTTTTTTTGACCACCTCCGTTCCCTCTTCGGTCATTTCGGCTTGTGTATCGTCATGATGAAGAAAAACGTGACTAGGCACCCAAAGCTCCGTGTTATGCAACCGCTGACCTACTAACACACATTCGAGGACGACGAGAGGAGAAAGTGTGTGTACGTGTGTGTAAGAGAGGAAAACTGGAGCAAAGCCTCCGACATAACACAAGGACGAAGAGGGAGGGAGAGATAGACGGCAAATAGCAGCACATTCAGGGAGTCACATTAATCGACACAAAGCCGGTGAGTGGATCACGACCCACGCGGGACATTATCAGCCCAGACTGAAGTTGTAAAAGGAAGAAAGACCAGAATCGGGACGAGAAACCGCATATAGAGGCGCAGAGGAGCCATTTATTAAAGAATAAAAGAGGATTCTTCCGTTTAACGAAAGGAATGTGCTATTTCACTCCGGTGAGTTCAACCGCAGTTGGTTTATCATGTAATATTTAATAATATGTGCAGAATGCATTGTGTTTTACAGAGCTTGTAGCAGGCTAAGCAGTTGTAGGCTATGCTCTTACCTTGCAACGTGGTCAGGGCATGTTATTGTTCACATGGAAACGGACTCAGGGTCGGCGTGCCTCTCAAATGCTTCGCTGACCGACAAATTCTTTGGTTTTCAATGATTTTTCGTTATTGTTTATTTTTGCATATCGTGAACTGTAAGGTAGCAACAGATTATCTCGCATTGTGCATTGCATACATATTCACATTCAATGTCAAGGCGAGACGGTCGTGGCGTGGGGGAGGTGGTGATCATTACGAAATCCAAAAGCACGAGTGGCTGGGGTCAGTTAATGTCTGTGCATTGCGGTGGTACCATTCCCTTGCATTTCAATAAGTAAGTTGCAAGTCAGCGTTTGTTACAATGCGTATGGTTGTAAAATAGGATATCCTGATAGGGTAATGCGTTCCGATGGCACGCGAGGGGTTGTTCGGTTGCACGATGTTCAGTGACGGATGCGAGAGATGTTCAATAATCGCGTCACAGTAGCCTAATAATCAGTGAATTAAATTCTTGTAACGTGAGTGCGTGTCTGGTAGGTTATTGTGCAATGTGAAGCTACGTAAAACTTTTGGTTGGGAAAGAGAGAGGCAGGTTTAGTCACAAGCGAGACTAGCAGACTAATGTGCAAATGTTTAATAATTTATCATAACTAATTGTGATGCAATACCCATTGCATGCTGGGCTCATAAAAAGCTGACCTACTCCCAAACTAAGTACACTTTGCCCCTTAACAATTCCACCACTCCCCGTTCAGCAATGCCAGGAATCTGAAACTGCCTCACATTGCTCCCAAACTTCTTGCAATACTAAGCATCAGTCTGAAAACCAAAAAGAACGGTTTTGTTTCAGAAAAACTCCCAAATGACATGCACACAAGCGGTCATCTAATCTGAAGAGCATCCTAGCCTATGACAACTTGGTGTGAACTCAATTTTCATAGACAGCTATCGTGATTTCAGCATTAACCTGTGTAATTAAGAGTCTAGCCAACACACATCTAGCAGTCTTACTGGCCTACTTGGCCTTTAGGTTGGAAGGAAGATTGGAGGCGTAACAGTTTTGCCTGCATGTGACTGGAGAACACATGCAGGGAGGCTTCCAGTTGTAAACACTATCCATGTGGAACGGTGCATAACTGTGTTTGACTGGACCTCAAGCTCTTTTTTTCTGAATTGTGGACTCTTATTCTTGGAAGAGGAAAAGTAAACAAGCTGAGGGAACCAATAACACAAATGTGCATGTGGTCAAAATATTTGGAGGACGGTTAGGTCTTCCTCCTTATTCTTTGGAAATCATTACTATGCTAAGCCACTAATCTACCATAAAATAAATGTTTACAGACACTATAGTAACTTAGGTGTCTGAGCTCTGCATGTCCTAAAATGATCCTTGACTGTGATGACAATCTGGCATCGAGCCACAACCTACAATCTGAACTGTGCAGTACCTCATGCTCTGTTTCATGGCTGATGAGTGATATTACAAAAGCTGGACCACATCAGACAATCCTTGTGGTGTAAGAGCAGAATCCCTAATTTTGAAATCTTCCTCCCTTTCTCATTGCGTTTCAGGAAAATGCTAGTGCATTGGATGCGTATCAGTGCATCACTGGTGTGATTCATAGCCCAGTTTAATCTAATATTCTGATGCTGACGTATTCACTCTTTTTTCGTACCTCTGCAGTGCTGGTAAATTCCTGTCTCGTCCCCCAATTGGAATCCTTAACTCCTCCCTCACCCAAGCACACTATTTTTGGTAGGCACTATAATTCCTCCCCACTTGCTCAGACGCATTCTCTCACAGACACACACCCGCGCACGCACCGTTGCCGCCCCACTGACCTATTTTAGAGCACAGCGTTGGACCCAGTGCGGGCGCACGCACTGTGTTTACGGAGCAGCTGGTTTCTAGGTCAGTGGGACACACGCGCAACGTCCACCGCCCTCCTTCGTGCTCTCATTTGCGTTCCTACGGAAATATGGTCATGCATGGACCAAATACTTTGTGCTTCCATGTTTTCAGGATGCTCTGTCCCCACAGTGTGTTGAGCCTAACCACAATGGACAAACTTACGCACAAATGTAGAAATACAAAGTAATACTCACTCGCGTGGTGGAAGATAAGGGAAAATTCAATCGGGCTTAAACAAAACAGGTGTATGCAAAGTTCTATGTTTGCTTTTGAGAACAATGGGCTGTTTGCGTTGTACATTTTTGTTCCTCTTCCTCTTTTTAGTGTTGAACTATGAGAATGCCTGGTGTTGAGGTTGTGGTTTAGCAATGGTGCAATAGCTGTGTGTGGTTATGTAACATGAATTCAGATTCTCACGATAAGCTGCAAAATCGGATGAGCTGACAAATCAAGGGCAAAGCCCTTATAATAAAAAAACACAATAAAAAGTCAGTTAAAAGTTAGTTGTGTACATTATGTACTCTTTATTTTTAGTAAACCAAATGTTCTTAGTTACATTGTCCATAAATGATGTTTGGATCACAAATAAATGATAAAAAGAGAATGAGGTTTTTCCGGATATTCCACACCTTTAGTTCTCTTCTGTGGTGCTTCCTTTGCCTGCAGTCCTGGCAGTCAGTCAGGTGTCTCTGATTATGTGACAGTGCAGTATCTTACACAATAAGTGTCCTACTGCAGCACGGCGTGATCTCCTACTCGCTGTGCTACGCTACTCTACTGACCTACATTTCTCTAGAGCTCGTAGGACAGAGGAGAAGCAGATCATTTCAGTTGTTGCCAAGATTGGAAATGGAACACTGGGATGTTTCCGAATTAGTATATGAGAATACATTTTGCTATTGCATCATTCATCCATGGTATTTATCATCAAAGCTGAATGCAAATTGTAAGGGAAAGTTCTTCACAAAGCCCTCAAAGTGAAATTAAATGCTCGTTCTAATTTAAGGGACTGAAAGTACTTCTTAACTACATACATAAACAGCAGAGGCAATGTAACCAGTGCAATAGAGTAGAACACTTTGGAAATAATACACCATTTATAATAACTTTATCCTGCTCTGTTACTTCTTGTTACCTTTAACTCTGACACATTTGTTTTATTCATTCTTGTAGGCACGTTTTAAGTAAACACATCCTGTTTCATTGTCTTTACAGATCTCTTCGTCAAAGACTGGGATAAAACATTGAGCTGAGACGGATCTGATGAATGATCAACATCGTTCGGGGGTGCTTGGAAAAAAAAAGTTTGTTCTTCAACAGCAATCCCAGACTACACTGCCACCTCACCCATCAAGAACAAGGAGCTTTGCCAAGTCAACAAATTAAACTGTCTAAATTAAAAAGCTAAACAAAAAAAGAAGACTCTCCTTACTAAACTAAACTTGTAACACACCTATCCAATGACGGTTGTTTTTGTTGCCTTTCATCTTTTTCTTATCTTTTTGACCAGTCTGGACACTTGAAAGGTTTGAAAGACTGGTTAGAGGAGGAGGAAAAAGGCATCAATCAGAAATACGTACGGTTCCTCTTTGGAGGAAAAAACAGAACCTTGTACGTCATACTGTGCATACTGACAATTAAGTGTGTTTTTGAAGTGTGAATCAGAAACAAATACTCTTCAGTATAAAAACATTAATTTTCAATGTCCACTGAGTGCCAGTTATACCAACTGGCCTTAAAAGGACCACAATGGAAAGCCTAAATCTTCCTACTCAAAACAACGGTTCCAGTTTGGAAACGTTAGAAACATTCTCAACCTACAGTGAGAGTTTACCATCACCTCAAATCACCAGCGCTCCTCGTCAAGGCCGACTAATAAAACCAAAACCCAACATGACCTGTCGACGAAAGCGGGAGTTCATCTCAGATGAAAAGAAAGATGCATCTTACTGGGAAAAACGACGCAAGAATAACGAGGCTGCCAAAAGGTCAAGGGAGAAACGTCGGCTCAATGATATGGTGTTGGAGAACCGGGTAATAGCACTGAATGAAGAGAATGTGCGGCTGAAGACAGAACTCCTGCAACTGAAACTAAGATTTGGACTCATAAGCTCTGCCTCTTACATGGAGAAGACCCAGCAGATCAGCAATGGTTCCGAGGCAGCGACTAACGGAGCTAATGGTTCCGGAGCAACTTCCGGAAATCCATATTACTCAAGCAGTGGATACTCGAGTGCTTCTCAGGTCATGATGAACTCTGATTCCTCAGAGGCTGAGCAGCCGACCAGGAGTGAACGCCACACAACGTTACCCAAGTACTCCCCCCGTGGATCACTGTCTGACATGTCTGATGGATCTTCACGGGACAGTCCTGAACCTATAAACTTTGACATCAAACACGAGAGCTCTGGAATGGACATTAACAGGCTTGAGGCAAGTGTTCTTAACGGCATGTTCAATGGCCATCATAGTCTGGGACGACTGGAGAATCACCAAGCGCAAGAAATGGAACAGCAAGAAGGTGTCAACAACCCAGCCCCTCCGTCCACCACACCCCAAAGAAGCGTCATCCTCTTTCGTTCCGGAAGCAGCTCCTACCCTGTTGAGAGCCAAAGGGTTGAGGACATGGAGCAGCAGGTGGCATCCCAAACACAACAGAATGGGCAAATCACTCATTTTACTCAAACAGGGTGCAATCTACCAATAAGACCAGATGGTTTAGAGACTCTTTCAGAGGTGGCACAGCAGCTGGCCAGGAGGTCTTTGGATTCACCAAGCTATGAATTCACTAACAGCAAGGCAGATGCCGGGGAGAGCAGGCGGTTTTTCATACAGCAGCAAGACCGGAGCGCTCAAGGACAATGCAGAAGTCAGGTTCAAGAGGGCAATCCAAATTCTTTTGCCCCAGATTTGCTCAGCGAGGCTGGAAAAGTCCACGTATACCAGCGGTCCAATCCCTACCTTGGCACTCTGAACGAGGAGCCACCAGTGCTAACGTATGAAGGTTGCCCAAAAGCAAATGGCTTCTACCAAGAGCACTCCTCCTCAGGCAAGGACACCTCCTCCAGCGACGGAGACCCACGCAGCTCAGATAAGGAAGCCTCCACTGACGATGAATCTCCCTCATCCTCTTCCTCTGATACTGGTGGATATCACACCATCCACCTGTCAGCATCCTCACCCACCATGGTCGCCTGTGATGCCTACCAGTACGGAGACAACCAAGGTGAAATGAAAGGCACTGCTCTGCCACACAAGCTAAGGCTCAAGTATAGAGCACTATCTAACGTGGCTCCCAAGACTTCCCGGCTACAACAGCCGCTACGTCACCTGATTCCGCTCTGCCTCAGCACCCGTACCTGGCACTAGCGCAGGTTAACCAGCAGCAAGGCAGCAGCTCTGGAAGCAAGGAAGGGGAGAGCGAGACAGCAGATGAACTTTGCACACAACAGTCTCCTTCCAGAGAGAAGGAAGAGGGATGGAAGGAAAGCGGGAAGAGGAGCTCAGGAGGGCGAGGTAGCAGAAACAAGAAACGTGACTGAAACTGGCACATCCTTTAATAGAGTTAAGACAGGACTTGATAAATGTCACCTTTACCATCCATAGAAAGAAAAATGAAAATGGTACCAATTAATTGCATGAAAGTCTATTGCTTATACGTAACAACAACAACAACAAGAAAGTAACTCGTTGGTGTTCTTGGTCTGTTTTCTTATCAAGAGCGATTCTGTGACCTTTTAATGCAGCTCTGTTCTCTCACTCTCTTTCATAAGCACTTAACTGTAACTCAAAGAAGTTACAAAGAGGAAATCGAGCTCTTTCAAATGATCTTTTTCCTCTTTCGAAACAAACCTACAAAACTCTGTATAGCAACCTTTGACTTCACCTTTGAATATTTACATATCTCTACCATGTTTCGTAGCTAAATTGATGGGTAGTCTCTGAACCCAAGTAGTTTTCGCCACAAGTTCATGGAGTTAAAGGCACAAGTGCTTTTCTCCCTACTGATTTCAGGAGGAAAAACCTCAACAGATTTATGCCTGTCTCTCTCCTCTGCCTTTGGACTTTAGCATTATTGAAGCACTTGGATTATTATAATACTGTGACATGACTAAACATATCATATTTCAATATATTTTATGAAAAAAAAAATGACATGTCAATCTTTAAGAGTAGAAAAGTGGGAGAAAGACTACGAACACTGTCTACTTCTTACTGTTTGAATTCCTGTATATTCCTTTCCTAATGTTCATATCTGATGCTTCCATTATATTTTTGAAATCATCGTATTTATGTTCCTGTATCACACCATTCGAGAGAATGTTCTCTTCATAGTGTTTCGGTCATTCATAGGTCAAGGTTAACCAGTGAAAAATCACCTTTTGTACATCACGTTACTATATTGTATCACTGTAAAGGAGCCTGATGGATCGACCCTCTCCAAAGGTCACTGTGACCAATCCTTTTTCGCAAAAGTCTACCTGACATTTAGCCGAATTAGAATAAAAGCCCTTTCAGAAACATCAAGGCAGTCTCTCACCCGAGGCCGAATTAATATGCGGACTGTACAAAGTGTAAGATACATCATTGCTATCTCAAGATGGTCGTGTCCTCTGTGGTCAGGTTTCAGAGACGCCTCACATGCTACCTCATGAGAAGAAACGGTTGAGGTTACGCAGAATTGGAGAGTTTCTCCTTTGGTGCGTGTAGCCCATTGCATCATCATACCCATTAACTGTTGCGTATAAAAGTTAACACACAGTAAAATGCTGCAGCACACGACTAAGTGTTACCTAGACACAAATCCAGTCCCACTAGTTGTCTTTGTAGAATTTACCACAGCTGAAAGCTGCTTCTGCACTGAATTTTTTTCATCAGATTTTATACAATCTGTGTTTATTGTTCCCAAACAGGTGCCTGGCACTGGCCATTATGTAAAAAGTGTACAGACAAATTTTCTCTTTTGAGTATTTTAAGTTTGTATCAAGTTTATTTTGGCATTCTATAATAATAATTATTATTATTAATATTGTATTTTATTTTATATTCCAATGCTATTATTCTTTTTGGGTTAATATTTCTTGTGTCTGTTGTCTGTTCACCTCAATGTGATACAGTATGTATGTATTTTCCACGTCCTGTTCATCTATTTCACCTCTGTACCCTGGTGTATTGTGTGGTATTTACTGAAGTTTTAAGAAAAAAACAAAAAACAAAAAAAAAAAGATGTTTGTTAAAAGAGGTGGACGTACCTGTCAAGGTGCTCAGAATGACACTAAAGGAGTGGAAAGAAAAATAAAACATGTTGTATGTTGAATTTAAGTTGCCTAATGTTGTTTATACCTCTCAGCTATGCCCACACAAGCCTTAATGCCCCATAATAAAGTGTTACCATAAACAATACCAGCCTGGACTTGCACAAGATTTAAAACCAGACCAACGGAAAAGCAAACAGACTTTATGGTTCCGGCTTCTGACTTTTCCTCTCTCCTCCTAGCACCATAAACTAACTGAAATGAGAGCTCTGTAAATGCATAGGGACACTGTACTCCTGCAGGGCGCAAGAGTCATCCAATATGATGTAACACTGGCCAAGTCACAGCACTTGTGTCACAGCCCAAAGACACACACACATACCCGGCAGGCTGTGAACGAATAGAAGTACACATAAAAAAGCCTTCGTTTTCTCTACTCCAAATATGCATTGATGGATTAAATTACCAACGTCATAAAAAAAGTCAGCTGCAAATTATACCAAATTTAAAGGAACGTGAGATAATTGGAAAGGAACATGATGTAGCTAGTCACACTGTTCACTGGTCTTGGAAATATACCGAAAGTACAGGCACTAATTCAAAGAAAAAAAATAGACCAGAGCAGAAAACAAGTTATGTAACTGTTCTGATATCAACTGACATTATAAAAAGAATTGCTTGAAGTGCAGGTCATAATCCAATCTTTTCAACCCGTTCCCAAGAAATTACATCTCGACTTTCTCACTAATTCTCCACTAGATCTATTCTGACACACTCATTTTCAAGCGTCAATGATTACCTGTCATTTATTTATTAATTTATTGCTCCTGGTGGACTGCCAGTTTGTTATATCACTTACCCTGTCCGGCATTAAGTAATATGCATGGCACTTACACAACCTGCTTTACAACCTTCATCTAAAAGTACTACCTGTTCTACAATAATTCAACTACAACCGAACAGCAGAATCATCTTCATTAAAAGGTGTCTAATTTTTTTGTGTTGGCGTGTTGTTGATGACATCATATGAAAACAAGCAGGGAACTGTGCCGCACAACCGGTTGCTAAGGTAGCAAGAGCCAATGCAAGAACAAAAGCAAGGTGACTTTTAGCAAGAGCTGCAATGCTTTGTTCTCGTCGCTGGTCTTTTTTCGCTATTTTTTCCCCACTTTCCCTCATTTTTTTTTTTTTTTTTATTTGTTCGGAGTATGTGGAACCTTACGAAAGCAGGTCAGTGGAAAAGTAGGTCAGTGTGAAGGGGAGGAGAGGGATGAGAAAAGGGGAATTCAGAGAGTGAGGGTTGGGGAGGAGAGAGAGGGTGGAGGTGCAGATACGTCATCCAGCCTGCAGAGAGCTTAAAGAGGAGTAAGCAGAAAGCTGCATTGTGATCTCTTTAATAACTGAACACTACATACATCTGAGAGCCTGAACAGCATTCAGTTCAACACTGAACAACAAAAACACATATTTAAGTAGCTGAGAAACGGCAGAGAATTCTTTAATGATTTGCAGCAGAGCTTGACGTTTAGTCTTTTAATGATTCATTCACCTTATCTACAGGAAACATAGACTATTCGCATATATGATTATACATAATGCAAATAATAGAGAAAGAAAACAAGAATTTATCATTAATGCTAAACTGCTCAAAATTCACTGAAGGCTTTGTGAAATCAAGGAAAGGCCAGGCAAATTTATTTATACAGCACATTTCTTACACATTGGGGTCCAAATTATTTTATTTTACATTTAATGTATTTTTTATTTTTTTTTTATTACAAATCGCATTATAATGCAATTTGAAGGAAATGATTCATCAGACTGGCTCAATATTTGGCATAGCCACATGTTTGTGCAAAACCTGATGATCCATGTTATCTGACAATGTTTCAAAGAACATCTTGGCTTCAAAGGGAGCAAGAAAATCTGACCTTTTGTACAAAGGTTCACACAGTCACATATTTGATTGGCGACCTAGAAATAATGCAGATTATATTTCGTATTCATTTTATGGATTTAACTCTTCTGTTTACTAAAACATTCAAATTAAATTTTGAATCCCAGATTTTCAATGTGCACTCAGACTTTTGGAGCCCACTGTATGTATAAACGAAAGAGTAATGGTAGGACAAGTAGGAAAACTAAGGCAAGCAGAGAAAGGAAGGAGGAAAAGTTAAATGAGGAGGGGAAGAACAATGAGGAAAAGAGGCCAGAGAGAGGAATGAAGTGGTAAGAGAAGATGTTTTGTCTCTGAACATCTGCAGGAGCGCTGGGATTCCAGAGCACAACATAATTCTGGTTACGTAACTGAGCTGCCTAAGATGTAGGTCAAAAAATAGAGAGCGCAAACAAGGGAAGAAGTGTCTGAGCGTGTATGTGTGTCGTGAGGAACAGTAATCATTATAACGTAATGATGTGCGTGTTTATAAGCAGGTGTATATCATATATAACGGCATCACAGGATGTGTACTAATGAGGGTATGTGTGAGTGTCTAATAAGTGTTGGTAAGAATTTAAAAGAGGCAATGTGATTCACACAGGCAGATCAGTGAAAGGGCAGCAGAATGTAGGTCAGCCAGCCCTGCCCACACCCCATTCCCTCAATCCTAAAGCGTATGACCCTCTCAATTTTGTTCTCTCTCTTATTCGCCCTTAGGTCATTCACCATTCACTCACTGCCTTTATGCTCTCTTTATCTCTCCTTCCACTTTTTTAGTAGTGCTTACTGGGACAATTTAATGAATAATTATGGACACTATATATTATTGACACTATTTGAACTATTATGTAATTTTTTTAAATAAAACAAAAATAAAATAAATTGTTTTAAATCACCACAATATTCACAAAAAATATCATAAAAAAAAGAAAATATTCACTTTGAGATTTCCTAATGAAACAGTGACATTCAAAAGTTCTAGGTCAGTAATTTTTTTAAATAAAATTAATACTTTTATTTAGGAAAAATTGATCAAAAATGTCAGTAAAGAAATTATAATGTTACAATGTGCTGTTCTTTTAAACTTTGTACTTGTCAAATAATCCTGAAAAAGTATTACACAGACACACATACACACACACACATATACACATACATATTTAGAGTAATATATATATACATATTTAGAGTAATATATATATACATATTTAGAGTAATATATATATATATATATATATATATATATATATATATATATATATTAATCTTTTTTAATTATTAACCAACAACCTATAAACTAATGCTAAAAAAACATCAGAAGTGACAGTAATGGTGTAGTAACACCTATGATACCCAGTATCTTTGCAGTGACATGTAAGCACCACTTACATTTTCCTCAGAAATTGTAAAAATCTAGTTCATCATTCTCCCTCTCTTTGTCTTATCACTTTGGTTGATCATTCTCACTCTCTTTAGATTCCGACAAGATGACTTTTTCATTCATATTTTAGCCGTAAGTAATGATTTAAAAACATCGTAATGATGGATTTGTTTCTTACAAACGTAGCTTTTCACTTCACAAGATATTAACTGATGGACTGGAGTGGTGTGGATTACTTGTGGATTATTGTGACGTTTCTATCAGCTGTTTGGACTCTCATTCTGACGGCACCCATTCACTGCAGACGATCCATTAGTGAGCAAGTGATGTAATGCTAAATTTCTCCAAATCTGTTCCAAACTCATCTACATTTTGGTTGGCCTGAGTGTAAATTTTCAGCAAGCTTACATTTTTGGGTCAAGTATTTTAAATGACTGAATTCAGTAGGCCTAAGTTACAAAAAACAGAAGTCATTTCGAAGGGTTAAATCAGGCAGAAATGAATCTTTAAGGTAACAACTGCACATTTTCATTTTTGAAGTGTACAATAACAACTAAAACTGTTATTTTTGAGAGAACAGATGTCTATCAGTGCCTAATATCCAGCATGAGATGTAGAGTTCAATCTAATTCACATTTACTTGTATAGCATTTTTCACAATAAGTATCATTTTAAAGCAGCTTTAAAGAAAGTGCACGTTTCTACATTACAATCAAGAGAAGAAAACTGTCATCTGAGGTGACTTTCAAGGTAATGTCTAGTGTATATATAGCACCCATTTACACTTTTAACTAATGTCTTATTAATATAGGTCCTATTAATTAAAAAGAGCAGGCCTGCATATTAGAAAACTGTTGATTTAAGTATTCTATACAATAAATGGTGCTTTAACCTTGCCTTAATGAAATTAAGTGTAAGAGGTGGTAAATGCACACCTAACCTTGACGAACTGCAAATGCATAAGTGTCCTCTTACACCATTTGAGATTAATACATAATCAGCACCAATAAAAGCTCCAGCCTCAATAGCAGCTCTTTATTTCAATTTATTTATTTCACAAAAAAAAGGGACAGTGTACATTAATCAACATTCATGAATGTAAATGTACCCAAATTAGCCCAAAGGCTAGTTTTCATTGGTAGTCCCTTTGCCAGATGTTATTAGGCCAAAAAAAACAAAAAAACTAGAGAAAAAAACAAAACAAAAAAAGAAACGAAATAGAAAAAACAATAACAACGAAATTCAACCAAAAATTAAACAAATTATACAAACTGACAATAAAAAAATAAAAAATATGTATTAAAAAAAATGTAAATAAAAGCAGCTTATCAAGATATATAAACAACATTAATGTTCACACTGTTGGTTATGAAGAAGCCATTTCTTAAAATGATGCTTAAATGAGTTAAATGTTGTACATTCTCTAATTGATTGTGGTATTGAATTCCACTGATGTGATGCTCTATTATGTATTATGTCATGCACACCAACATCAGATCATTCTGTTATCTAAGCAAGGCCAAGATTTTAACACCCATGGAAGAAAGCATAAAAGAATGTCTCAGTCCTGAAATATCAAAAGGAAATAGGCCGGAATTGTAAACAATGTGCGTGATTGAAGTTGCACTTTGAAAAAGTCAAAGAAAGTGGGGCAGAAGTATAAGTGAGGACTAGATTTCTGCTCATCCATTAAATGCGAAGGATGAATTAGGCCACTAGAGCAATGAGTCAGCCCAGAGTTATGCAATGCGAGCGCTCAGGGTATTGCCACACTCTGTGCGTACGAGGGAATGAGCGGGTATGGAGAAAGAGAGAGAGCTTGTTTTGCAGGCACGCATCTGCGTATGTGAGAACATGACTGACATATGTTCTGGGGAAAATGTGCGTGGATGGAACAGCTGCCTTCAGTGTGAGGCCGAGGACCATAAGGTTTGTAGGCAGATTGTGTTACTTTGCATATGATTGCTTAAATGTGAAAGGCAACAAAATATGTTCCAACTGTTCTAATGAAAGCACTTCATTAAAAACACATTATTCTACAATCATAAATCAATACATCCAGAATGTGTGAAGCATTGTGCACTCGCAGTTTCTACATCAATATTCCACTTACAAGGACACTTCATATTAATAGAGCAGCACTTGAGGTCTATGAAGTCCAAACCACTATCCTCTTGACTTATAATTCTGTGATCGCAATTATTTCATGGGATTAAATATGAAACCTCTTCCTCACAGATGGACAATAATTATTCACATACAACTCATTCTAAAAAGAGTTCCAAAACGCTAAATGATTATTTCTTTCTGGATATAAAATTATTTAATTAATTTTGATTACCCTTGTTGTCATCTAACGGTTAAAGTTATTTAAAAGTAGTGATAATTCAATAACACTGTTTAATGTAATCTTTAGCAAGTCTCAAAATGAATATCCATTCTTCTCTACATTATAATGTTGTGATGCCTACAAGTCTATTTTTATTATTCACTCAGTTTATTCATTAAATATGTTATAAAATAAAATTTCATTATAAAAATAATTAATCCGCTCCACTAATATT
Source organism: Spinibarbus caldwelli (assembly GCA_039654775.1). Classification (NCBI taxonomy): domain Eukaryota; kingdom Metazoa; phylum Chordata; class Actinopteri; order Cypriniformes; family Cyprinidae; genus Spinibarbus; species Spinibarbus caldwelli. The sequence goes on from CM077237.1 coordinate 6,116,663, forward strand.
GGCACCCCTGGTAAATCTGAGCAAAGGTGGCTGTGAAAATAAATCTGCATTGTTTATCCTTTTGATCTTTCATTCAAAAAATTCACAAAATTCTAACCTATCATTGAAGTAAAACAATTGAAAGTGGGGAGAAAATCTCATGATAAAATAAATGTTTTTCTCCAATGCATGTTGGCCACAATTATTGGCACCCCTGAAATTTTTAGCATACCAGGTAGACTAGGAGCATGAAATTGTCCAGCTATGACTTCCTGTTCCAAAGAATTATAAATATAAAGAAAAGAAAGGCCAAATTCCCTTAATCATCCATCACAAGGAGTAAAACCAAACAATAAAGTTCTGATTTGCAGAACAAGATTGTTGAGCTTCACAAAATAGAAAGTTGCTGTAAGACAAAAGCTAAAGCATTGAAAATCCACATTTCCACCATCAGGGCAATAATTAAGAGGTTCCAATCAACTAAAGATGTTAACTAAGATTAGTTGAGTCTTGGGGTCAGAAAGAAAAAAAAAAAAAAAAAATTAAACAGCCCCTACATCATCGCATATTGTTCAGGAGGGTTTCAAGAAAAATTCTCCTCGCTCATCCAAAAACAATATCCAGCGTATTCAGCTGTCAGACACAACTGGAACTCCAAATGACACTGGCTTCTATGGTCAGATGAAACTAAAAAAAAAAGAGCTTTTTGGCAGCAAACCCACCAGATGGGTTTAGTATAAACAGAGATAAAAAGTACCCCATGCTCACAGTTAAATATACTACTGGATCTTTAATGTTGTTGGCCTGTTTTTCTGCCGGAGGTCCTGAACATCTTGTTCAGATGCATGGCATCATGGATTCTCTCAAATACCAACAGATAAAAAATCTAAAGCTGACTGCCTCTGTTAGAGATCTTATAATGGGCTGTGGTTGGATCTTCCATCAGGACAATAATTCAAAACACATCAAAATCAACACAAAAATGGGTCACTGAGCACAAAATGAAGCTTTTGCCATGCCTGTCCCAGTCCTCTGACCTGAACCCTATAGAAAATGAGTGAGGTGAACTAAAGAGGAGAAGCACAAACATGGAGCTGTGAATCTGAAGGATCTGGAGAGATTCTGTATGAAGGAATGGTCTCTGATCTCTTATCAGGTGGTCTCCAAACTCTTCAGGCATTACAGGAGAAAACTCAGGGGTGCAATCTTGGGAAAAGGACGTTGTAATAATTGGGTGCCAGTAATTGTGGCCAATATGAACTAGAGAAAGCGTTTATTTCACAATGAGATTTTCTCCCCACATTCAATTGTTTTACTTCAATGATAGGTTAGAATTGTGTGAATTTTTTGAATGAAAGATCAAAAGGATAAACAATGCAGATTTATTTTCACAGCCACCTTTGCTCATATTTACCAAGGGTGCCAATATTAGTGGAGGGCACTGTATATATGGTTTCCACAAAAATAATAAGAAGTAAAACTGATAACAACTGTTCCTGTGGCTCAGTGGTAGAGCATTGCGTTAGCAGCGCAAAAGGTCGTGGGTTCAATTCCCAGGGAACACACATACTGATAAAAAAAATGTATAGCCTGAATGCACTGTAAGTCGCTTTGGATAAAAGCGTCTGCTAAATGCATAAATGTAAATGTAACAACGTTGATAATAAATAATAAGAAATGTTTCTTGGTGTCAGAAGATAAATGAGGAAACAAAGTATATTGCATTATGTATGAAAATGTAACAGACATTTTCTTGTAAAAGTAATGCTTTACTTTACTGGTTACTTGAAAAAAGTAATCTGATTACGTAACTCAAGATACTTGTATTGCGTTACCCCAAACATTGTGAACTTTGTGCTTAACTACAAAACCATTGATCACAGTCCAACGTCATGGCGGTGTCAACCTCCTGCTGTAGTAACACATTTAAATGACACTCTGATGTTCAGTAGAGCAGCCCCCCTCGGCCTGCATTTTAAAGATAACTAGAGGGGCTATAACTGGAACTAGGGGGTCTCGGGCCCCTCTAGCGCCCCGTAATTCAAACACCTATTTAAATCTCTCTGCGGTCACTTTTACCCTTGGAACTAGACAGCGTTAGTCACATACAGTACTAGAAGTTCAGTAGTGCCACAAGCACATTAACCCGATTATCCATTAGATAAGCATCTGTCTCCTCCTTCTGTCCAGTTACCTGCAGCCGACAACCTGTCAGATCCCCTCCTACGGCCCAGCACAACACTGGTCACTTATACGGCTCTGTCTTGTCCTACATACTTGCAGACATGCACATGCTAACTGAAAAACGCTCTAATCTTCAAGATATGTAAGCTTCTTTAGAGCAGAAGTTGTGATAGTACACTTTCAGCCATAACACACAGAATTAATGAGGAAATAAGACATTTAACATTCTCAACATAAATGGAATGATAGAAAACAAAAATCTGAGCAAACATGAAATGAGAACTATATGACTAAAGCTAAATGTGTCCAATTGCTAACATGAAATTGGCATGCAGTTTTTATGACCTAAAATTAATTTAAAGCTGTGATGCCCAATATATTGGTAACATTTTATACCAGTAATCTTCCAATTTTAAGACTTTTTTAATCACTATTTGCCAGTGTTGGATATTTGTGCAAGCTCATTTTCCTAAATTTTAAATTTTAGATTACCTTTGCCATCATCCAGTGCTCACTTCAATGTGAACTTACCACTAACTATTTAACAATTTTAAATGTAATCTCTAACAAATGAATACCCATAATATTTTCATATTATACATTGTAATGTCGTAAAGCTTAAATTCACTAGTAGCATTTAAAGTTTTAAGTGTTCTATTTTTTATTTATTAACATGAAATAGTATTGAATTTTAATATCAGCAATTTATCGGTTATCAGCCATAAAATGAAAATAAATAATGAGCTTATTAAATTGGCAAGGTGCATCCCCAACATTTATATAAATTTTAACGTAAAATCTTTATGTAGGAAAAAAAATAATTTAAAAAAGGTTATTAGAGTAAATTTGTATGAAAGACTGTTTCCACCACAGAATAAATAAATACAAAACGTAATTGTGACTTTATATTTTACAATTACTTTTGTGTTCAGAATTGTGAGTTTACATCTTATAATTAGTAAAGTAAGAATTGTGAAAAAGAGAGTAAGAACTGTAAGATATAAAACTGAAATTGCAAAAAATATGAATACATTTCCATAAATGTCAACTACCCAAATATTAGGCTACTCAGCAAACAGGAAACGTTCTCAGAACTTGTTAATGTTGTGGCAAAGTTCTCTCAAAGTTATGAACAAATGTTCTTTCACTAACATTAATTAATGTTTGTTCAAAATTACCGGGTTTATAATAATGTTCTGAAATTGTTAGCACAAAAACGTTATTTATACATCATACATGCAACATTTTTGTTGATTGTTTGTCTAACACTTTTTAAAAGTAACTATTTGTTTTAGAATGTTCAGAGAACATTTAAAAGTAACACTGGCATAATTTTTTAGAAATTAATAAAATGGAATGTTTCCTAGAATATTCGCATGAAAAAAAATAAACATTTAAATAACTGGACATTTCGAACATTTAGAAATAATGTTTTCAAAACTTAATTGGAATGTTAGTTAAATGTTCTTAGAACATATTTGTTAGCACAGTACACACTGTGGAAATACAAGTTAACAAATAAAAGTAAAGTAAAATCAATTAATTTAAATATTCACATGGCTTCCACATTTCCTGCCAATTAAATGGCCTATATTTTTGTAAACTGTCTCTCAGAGACCATCTTGTTTCATATTAAACTATCCACTTCTCCTCTGCACGTCTTTATACTCAAACACACTCAGACCAGTCCAAATAAGGCATTTCTTTAAGGGCGCCTGTGCTGTCTCACAAGTGACTCAGGGAATCATGATAATAGGTAACAGAGCTTCACATCTACAGCCAAACAAACCCACTAAACACAACCCAGGGCCTGGAGTGGCCGGCAGCTGTTGGGAGGAAGCTCTCTGAATCACAGCAACAACAAAAGAAGTCTGTTTACAAGAGCACTCTTTCACCCATGCCCACATCTTCTTCTCATCTTCTCCAGCGCTTCCCGCCCACAGCCCGAACCGTCCTGCTCTTTTTGCTCTAATCCAAACACCTGGGAGGTGCGAACATGTGACCGAGGGCTCACATGAGGCCAGACACCCTGCGTGAGAGTGAGTCAGGCGAGGAACAGACGGCAAAACTAAAGGTAACACAAGTCAACACACAATTACACGCTCGCTTAGACCAACGAGGCTCTTAAACAGGCTGAAACTGTAAACTAACCGCACTTGACCATGCAGCGAGTGCTTTCCAACATTGCGGTGTTTATTTTTCTACTGACATCATCATGTATGACAACAGCATATGAGCAAATTTAAAATATGAGTCTGAATTACTCATAATGCAAACCGTGCAAAACTTTCATAAAAGCTTAGAATCTCACAAACCTGTCTTTTTCTTCCATTTGAAATTCGTTTCAAATGCCTTCTGGCATTGAATTAAAATAGAACAGTTCTAAGAAGTATCTAAGCAGTGTGTTTCCAATTATTTCCTGTATCATGTCCAGGCGAGACACCGGAGAGATGGGATAAGTAGGTTAATCAACAGCATCAGGACATGGGCAGTGATAGAGCATGTTTCTTGTTTCTGTTTGGGTTACTGGGTCAAGAAGGGAAGGGAGAGATGGGGAAAAAATAAAAAATAATAATAATATAAAATATATATATATATATATATATATATATATACACACACACACACACACACACACACACACACACACACACATTCATGTATGTCCTATATATATTTATATATATATATATATATATATATATATATTATTTTTTATTTTTATTTTTTTTTTTTACACACATTTTCACACACATATACCAATAAAACAGATGGCTGTCATTTTACCTGACATGAACCCTGAAAAACAAATGCTAAACTAAAATTTTTCAAAGAGAAAAATGTAAAATTAAAGTATATAAAATTAAAAGTACAAAAAGATGTAGATAAACAAGTAAACAACCTTGGTTGCTGGAGGACTGGATGACTAATTGGTGAGTTGACCATTATGACTCACTCCAGTTATGTTTATAAATATGACATCATCCATCAGATTGAGATTTAATAGCTAAGGCTGATGCTAATGACTTCATAAGACTTGGAATATAGTGTACAAGTCCAGACATTTTCATCATTTTTTGGCTTTCACTGTCTCTGGTCACCGTTCGCCGTCTTTGTATGGAAAAGAGCAGCATGAAAATCTTGCTTACTATCTCTTTTTGTGTTCCATGATCCATTTATGCTTTTTTGTGTAGTAAAAATTTTTTTAAAAAATCATTAAGTGAACAAGTGAGTGGGGTTTCATTTGTGCTCCATGAAAGAAATCTTTTCAAGACTGATCTGAATTTTCAATCTGACCTTTGTGTGTCATGGAAAATGGAGTCTTGTTTTCTAAATTTGGAGTCTTATTTAAGTCTAACAGTTTTCTACGTTTTTTAAATAATTTATTTAGTTGTTTTAGGAAGTAGTCATGAGGTAACACATGTATTTTGGTTTTCATGATCCTAAAAATGAATGCCAGACAATATGGAATAAATTAATGTACTAACTTTACGCATGAAACTCTGCTTCCCTCTACTGGATAACCAGGTGAACTGATTGTAAGAAGACTGCATACACATATAGAAATTAAATCTATCAGCATAAATAGTTTTAAAAAGTGATTATAAACAACTGTAATCATAAACATTTGGACCTGGTCCATCCTGACCTGCGCTACCAACAGACAGCACCTTAAAACGACGACTGTGTACTATTGCTGGACAAGAATGTTTTAAATAACGCCCAAATTTTAGCAAATAAAGTGGAATTCAATTTTAAAACAGATATTAATAAAAACAGGAAAAGTAACTGAACCCACCTGAGCAAATAGACAACTCCGGCCTCAAAGCCGCGCTCTCCGTTGAACTCCAAACGAACAAAATAAAGTACAATAAATGGGCGCGTGCGCCATCTCGCGCAGGCGGTAGATTATTAATAATCATGTTGGCCAAACTTGTCAAACCAGGGTTTTGTTTGTTTGTCGTAACTGTATTGTTAAATTACCCCAAATTTAATCTTACATTCCGATAAAAATATAACTAAGGAGTTTAAATAAATACTTTTAAAAAGAAAAGCTAAGGTGGCTTTGAGGTGGTTTTGCTCCTGCTCCAAATTCTATTTACAGACAAAAATCCACATAAAGGCCTTCTAAAATACACCAGATCTGACCGCATCAGCTCCTTTTTTTTAAATCAAAGGCTGCTATTCAGTATCAGAATAGCCCTATAGTTTGCCACTGTCATGACACGGATATTTTTATTTAGAATTTTTTTTTTAATATATTTCCATTCATAATGTCAATCTTCTTTATTTAGAGTTCATAATATTTAAGTTAAATTTTACATTTAAGCAGTGTAAAGATAGCATTAGATATAGATACGTTCGAAGACATCATTTCTATTTGAAATTTTATATATATATATATATATAATATATATATATATATATATATATATATATATAACAGTGTTTATTCAAAATAGAGATTCTGTGTTACAATATACACTACTATTCAAAAGTGTGTAAAAAAATTTTTTTAAAGAAATTCAGCAAGGATGTGTTAAATGAATAAAAAAGTGATAGTAAAGCCATATTATTAATATTGTTAGAAAAGATTTCTATTTTGAATAAATGCTGTTCTTTTTAACGTTTTATTCATCAAAGAATTAAAGAAAATGTATCACAGGTTCCAAAAAAATATTAAGCAGCACAACAGTTTCAACACTGATAATAAATTAGCATATTGGAATGATTTCTGAAGGATAATGTGACACTAAAGACTGGTGTAATGGCTGATGAAAATTCAGCACTGCGTCACAGAAATAAATTATATTTTAAAGTATATTAAAATAGGAAACCAATATTAGAAATTGCAATAATATTTCACAATATTACTGTTTTTCTGTATTTTTGATCAAATAAATACAGCCTTGATGAGCATAGGAGACTCATTAAGAGGCTTGATGAGTATAAGAGACTATAAAGATAGCTACTAGAACTTCCAAAATGTAGTTTTAAAAAGATAAAAATAAACCATAAATATAAACCACAATGGACACATATTTTAAACAATCAAAAAAGTGATGTGTTATTTTAAATCAAAGAATGCAAAACACACAACGTAACCAAAGTAACTTTTTAATTACACAAAGACAGACACACATTTCAGTCAGGAATTGTGGCTTTCTGTGCAAACAGCAAAAGTGTGCTTTTAATGCTGATTCAGGCCCCTTTCCATTTGGAAAAAACGCTTACTGTAGTTTCCAAGAAACACTACACATGCACCACTATTTAGCAGCAAACCGTTTCACACACACAAAGCACTTACATTTCACATACTTACGCAACTAACTTACTTTAACTTTCACAAAACACATACAAAGTCAGTGAGATTCATCTAGCGCACAGTGCCGAACTGCATTTGCTCAGAAAGTCACAAGATATCCAATATGGATGAGTTACTTCATTTGACACTACGAGAAAAACAACTGAACATATTCAGAAAAAAAACTTGAGAAAAAAGTGATTAAGTGCAAGCATCCTTCATTCGGACAAAGATTAGGCAAATGCCAAAAGTCTTAAAAATAAAGAAACAGCTTATGGTTTGAGATTATTGCACATAAATTCAACTAAAAATTAAAAAGAAAGAGCTTGAAAGGAAATAGCACAGTACAGAACAACACAGCCAAACAAAGAGATTAACTAGCACATATAAAAGTTCAATTAAATACTCTAAAACTGAAATGCATCAAAACATTAAAATATTGGAATTAAAATAATGTGAACTTTATTAAAATTATATTAAAACTAAAAATATATTAAATCAATATTTTTATTATGTCACCTAGAAAATAACCTAAATATAATTTAAATATCACTTTTTACCAGTCGCTGAATATTAGCTACATAAAAGCTTGCATTTGTAGGTCATACTTAAAACAAATGTGGTCATCCATCTACAAACAGATGTTTCTCAGTAAAACTCAGGTATCACGTGTGTCCCGTTTCAAAGCAAAACCTCTGAATAAACTGGCAGTAGATGTGGCTATTTATTGCAACTTCTCTAGGTCTTCATTTCAAATCCTCTGTCTTTCTTCCTCCAGTTTTATCTGGTTTTAAATCAGAACTGTTGTTGTGGCAGCTCTAGAAAGCTACAGTTTCCTTGTTTTTTGTCAATGACACATTATTGAGTGAGATGTTGTCATAACTTGTGACTCCAGAGTGTTTCGGAGCTCAGTGATGCATCCATCAGTCTGTTTTTAAATTTATCTGAGCTTCGACATCCAGCAGTCACCAGCTCATCACAGTTGTCCATGTGGTTATGTAGTCTTTGTTCACTTTTAAAGTTTTTCATGTATTATACCACCATCTTGGGAGTTGTCATAGCGGCGCTGTTACTTGCGGGACCTCAGAACTGCTCCAGGACTCCAGGATGATCCAGGCGCTCTGCTGAGATTTTTGTATCGCTGGCGAAGCACAAAGTCAAAGTTGGCAGTGGTGCACATGGCATAGAACACGTTGGCTTTGTCTGGGATCAGCAACTCTGATATAAAAAATGACAGTGATTTATTGAGTGCTAAATACTTTTTATACTTTCAGTTTTAAAAAAAGCATATGCTACACATAAGTCAAAAGCTTGGATACACATAATAAAAACCTTGAGTTTACACCTAAAATCTATGGAAGCCCGTTTCCGTCACTGAATAAAAAATAAAAAAAGGTAGGCTAATTGCGACTTTTTATGTCACAATTATGACTTTTTTTTTCTTACAACTGCAAGTTTACATCTTGCAATTCTGACTTTTGTATCAGGCAATTCTGAGAAAAACTCGAAATCCTGACTTTTTTTCTCAGAATTGTGAGATATAAACTCGCAACTGTGAGAAATAAAGTCAGAATTGCAAGATATAAACTGGCAATTCTGATTTTTTTTCCTCAGAATTGAGAAAATTCTGAATTTTCTCAGAATATAAACTCGCAATTCTGAGAAATTAAGTCAGAATTGTGTGATATAAACTCGCAATTCTGAGAACATGCCTTTTTTTTCCTCTTAAGAACTGGGCTTTATAACTCGCAAATTGTGAGTTTATATCTCACAATTCTGAGAAAAAAGAAGTCCGATTTGCGAGATACAAACTCACAATTTTGAGAAAAAAAGTCAGAATTGTGAGTTTATATCTCGCAATTCTGAATTTATTTCTCGCAATTCTGACTTTATAACTCGCAATTGTGAGTTTATATCTCACAGTTCTGAGAAATAAAGTCAGAATTGCAAGATAAAAAAGTTGCTAATGCATTTTTATTTTTTTTTATTCAGTGGCGGAAACGGGCTTCCATAAAAATCATTGTTATTATTGTAAAAAAAAAAAAAAAAAACGTTTGGTAATTTAAATAAAGCTGAATTATAATATAATGTTATTATTAAAAAAACAAAGAAAAGAAAATTGTTTCAACTAAGTGCAATACAGTGAAGTTGAAGTATTAAAATGGCGAAAATTACAAAATAAGTTAAAAGTTAAATATTTTTTAAAAATAATAAAAATTAAAAACGCACATAATAAATTAAAAATAAAAGCTAATTTAAAATATTAATACATTAATAGTATATAAATAATACTAAAATAAAACTTGAAATTAATTTGAGTTTCAGTGTATTTTTAATGTCATACACAGAATCAAGAAGCTCACCTTTGTCATTAGAAAGCACTTGTGTGAGACTAAAATCTTGGCAGTTCATCTCCTCCAAGTTGTGTTTCTCCAGAGCTCTCTGAATCACCTGAGCTGTTTTGTCCTGACTCGTTATCTAAAAATAAAAAGATAATAGTTTCAAGACTTCAGAATCACTGGGGTTGACAACTCAGTAAAAAGCCTAATAACAAACTTATTGCCTACTGACTGGAAAGATGTCAAAAAAAAAAAAAAAAAAAAAGACCAAAACATGAATACAGCATGAATGCAGAATAAATCAACAAATATTAAAGACAACTTACCAAAATACTTTTATAAACATTTCCGTTGTTGCCAAATTCCACACTGACTCTGACAATACAAGAATCAGCAACCTGCTTGTTGTACATGGGATGCTTGAGAGAAGGAGAGGATGATGAAGATGATGTAGATGAAGTAGGGGAGGGGCTGTCAGGGTTCAGGGCAGACAGATCCGCCTGTAGGCATCTTCGAAAAGAGCTGGGCGGAGTCGGAGAGGAGGTGGGTGTGTCTACTGAGATGTCCTGACAGGATACAGATGGTGACTGAGGGAATGGAGAAAGACTGTTTACCCCAACAAATTTGTATGAGGTTTGTTAAGAGCACAGCACAGGTTTTTCACATATAATTTAAGTGGCAACTGACCATATGAGGTGTATCAGATAGCTTGATTTTTTAGAAGTATATTTCTTTTAGGTGTTCAGAAACAGATGCAAATGATAAATACTTTGGTAAATGATGTGTCGAATGTAAAACATCACAGGCTGGTGGTATTGTTATCTAACGCACTGTGTTCTGTCAACTTCACTGAAGCTCTGTGTTGATAGTGTAAATATGAACTACTTTATGACTGCAAGGTTAAGGCGAAACAAACAAGTCATAAACACCTGAATGGCTTTTACGAACCTAAAGGCCTCAATATAAATTAACAGTCAATATAGGGTTTGATATAATATTAGACCTGTCAGATTTAGGCCTACTGATTTAGTAGAATTACTTACAAATAAATAACGCAATAAAAAAGTAAAAAATTACCCGCATACACTGAAAGACACTGAAAACACAGCAAGACGTCATGCAACAGCTAAAGACATCCGTCTGATGCATATGTACATCAGTGTTATTTTAGTATTATTTATATAATATTACAGTATTAAATATTTACAATTAACTTTTATTTTTATATTTTCAGTTTTCATTTTATTTTTAGTCATTTTGCTTTTGTCATTTTCATTAATGTTTTTTTTTTTTTTTAATATTTCTATTTAGCTTTAATTCAGTTTTAGTACTTAATAGTACTTTTTGGTACATGAAAAAAACAACATGAACAAATGAAATAATTATTTTGAAGTTATTCATCAAATATTTATATTTTATTTCAGCTATACTTAAATTACCTAAAACTATTTTTAACAGTTTAGTAAACCACCACTGGTGTACATAAAAAAAAAAAATAGTATAAAAATAGAACCTGAGAATGGATCAAATGGATTGCAAATTGGACATTCAACAACATGGAAATAAAATCATAAATATACTGACCTTTTAAAGCCCCATTTTGTTTTGCTTTATATAATGTAATGTCTCAGCAAATATAGGTCATTATGTTCTACTGATGGATTCACCATTTCATAATTAATTTGAATAAATACTTTAATCGGTTGACAGCCTACACTTATGTTAAAAGAAAAAAATATTGTAGCCTCTATAAAGAATATGAGGTAGTAAATAACAAAAAGGTCTGCAGCTCTGGTCTGCATTTTTGTTACCTGTACTTTGTATCCAAGTGGTGAGAGGTTGGGGCTGCTGAGATCTTCCATCTCTGAGCCACTGGAGCCTGAGGATGATACACTGATCTGATCAGCAAAAGTCTTCTTTGAGAAGTTCTCACTACCAGACAGCAATCTGCAGTGAGCAGTAGAGAAACAAGTTAGCAAAATGTCTTTTTACTTTCAGAATAGTCTGGGACCACAAAATAAATTAAAACTTAATCTCAAAACAACACTCACGTGGTCAATTTCTTGGTGATGAGCCGGTGGCTCCAGGGGTTGGGAGAACTGGGACAGGGGTCAACTGGTGGCTCCAGTTCTCTTGACAACTCATAGCTAATGAGAAAAAAAAAAAAACTAACAGTTGGTATCTAAATATCTAAGATGCTGATCTTCTGAAGTACCCAAAGTACCACTGCCTTGAATTCAAAGTCATTTAATCTCAACCAACATTCTTAGCAGGAAATGAATCAAACTGAATACAGTCATCAAAATGTGTAAGAGGTGCCTCACCTCTTCTGATCAGAAAGAGGTATGCCGCTGTTGATCCAGGAAATGATGTGAGGATGTGATTGGAGATTGTACTGAGAACATGATGCCTGCAGCTGCCTGATCTGAGACAGAATCTCAAACTCCTGAACACAGAAAGGAATGGAGGAACACACATCAGCACTCTTGACACACTAGCACTTGGTATAAAACCTAGCGAGCTTCTTTTCATTCAAACAATATGTAGGATAACTGTACTTACTTTTCTACGCTTCTCAAAGTTGATGAGACCCCCCTGTGAGCACAAAGAAGAGAGTTTATCGTTTAAACAAGAAAACAATGTGGCAACTGAAAGACACTACTATGTATATGACATGAATTAAGGTCAGAAAAAATTCTCACCTCTACATTATCACTTAGTGCTGTGTCCAACATGGTGAGAACGGTCAGATAAGTGCCCAGGTACGGCACCTCACCGCTGGAGGGGGTCTGTCACAAAAACAAACTTGTCAGGCAAAAATACTGTAACAGTTTTTGGGTCAGTAATTTTTACTGTGATGCAAAGTTTAATTTTCAGCATCATTACTCTAGTCTTCAATGTCACATAATTCATCATCTAATATGCTAATTTGGTACTCAAGAAACAATTCTTATTATTTTCAATGTTTGTGGAAATGAGACATTTTTTCATGATTCTTTGATGAACAAATCTCAAAAGAACAGCATTTATTTGAAAAAGATAATCAATTTTGATCAATTTAATGCATCTTTGCTCAATAAATTATTTTTTAAAATCATACTGAACCCAAATTTTGAAAGAAAAAAAAAAAGAAAAAAAAGTATAATTCAACATAAAACACAAATCTGCACACGTTTCAATTAAAAGCTTCCTCTTGAAGCACACACATCTTTTATGCTGAGCATAAATATCTCCGTTAGAGGAACACGCTGTTGACGCATCTTTACTGGTGATACACGCAACTCTGTCATACCGTGTCGGCTAGCATTATGGTAACACCTTTTTGGGTTTTTTAATTAATGAGTTAGCAGATTCACATTTAGACAGATTTTCATATTGGAAATGAAACTACTTAAGTCAAACTAGAGCAGGCAGAAAATAAACCAGTGCAGATGCATACTTCCCAAAAAGGGTAGTTATTTCCCAAAAACAACAGATTTATAATATTTTTAACAGCAACTAATGCCAATGGCCTTAAATAAGACAAATGTACTACTTTCAGCAGGGCCTTGTTATTATGAAAAAATACTAGTGAATCTTACCATTTGCTTAGATGTAGGACTGAGTCTGGGAGACTTTGGAGCGGTGTGAGTGTCTACATCAGCTGCCTGGTTTCCTTCCTAAATCAATCACAAAAAAACAGATAACAGGACATTTGGCATACTAAAATGCAAATGTTGAAACTGATTTAGATAAGCATATGATTAAAAACAGAGCATTAGATACACTGAAACAATTGGCCTGGAGAAACATTTACATTAATCACTTTAGAAAACATTCAAAATCAATCTCCCACACCCAAAGAAATGCCACAATTCAAGATAAGTATAATTACTTAACAGAGCATGATAAAGACTGAGGTCAAAGAGGAGTGGGATAGACTATTAAAAGCCAGCACAGTTAACAACAATGAATGTTTTGTTGTTATACACTGGACACTAAACACTGCAGAACATTATGGGATGTTGTGCCTCCATAATGGTTTCTTTGCCCACAAGATGATTCTGCATTTTTTAACCTCATCTTCACTGAGCCCTATTGATTTACTCCTTGCATGCGAGCTAGAGGGAAAAAGGTTGTGGAAAATATTGCATGTTGCCTGGTAGCATCTTTAAAGATAGAAAAAAGGACATAAAAGCAGCCATGTGATGAGATGATGTTATTGTCTTATCAAAGATTCAACACTGTTATCAGCTCTTACACATGATGTTAAATCATTAGAGCGTACATAAATCATCTGCTTGCACAATGCTTTCCAAATATTGATGGAAGTTTTTCTTTTTTTTTTCTTTTTTTTTAAAAGAAATGTATACTTTTATTCAGCAAGGAGGTCTTAAATTGATCAAACAAGACAGTAAAACATTTATGATGTTATTAAGTTACAATGTTTCAGATAAATGCTTTTCTTTTTAACTTTATTAATCAAAGAATCCTGAAAAAACATCATTGCATTTCATAACATTTACTAAATTAGATTTTGAAATATATGCAAATAGACAACAATTTAAATTGTAATAAAATTGTAATAAAAATACTATTTTACTGTATTTTTGATTAAATAAATGCAGTCTTGGTGAGCATAAGAGACTTCTTTCAAAAAACATTAAAAAATCTTATTGACCCCAAACTTTTGAATAAATGTCTACATGTAAAATTTTAGGTTAGGATAGACAACAAGTTTAAAACAGGCAAATCTGTGAAAGTTACCTCTAAAAGAATCTCTCGATTGACCAGCACACAGTTCTCATCAGGAAATGTGTCGCACAGGTGTTCGAAGGTAGCCATACTCTCCCTGAAATGACACATTTCATCCATTTAAATTTAATACCATGCGTTGTTCAAATTTAATATGTGAATTTAACATTGCACTACAGGTTTAGCAACTATTCATGTCAGGATCAGAAAACACTACCTGCTGATTGCCGCCCAGGTTTTCTTCAGCCGGTAAACAGCATTGGACTGAAGAGCAGACAAGATGGCTCTTAGAGAGGAGAAGTTTCTCAACTGATGGCACTCCTGTAAAACAAATAATAATAAAAAGAACAAATCAGCTGAAAATAATAAAAAAATATAAGTTCTGGGCTTTCACATTGGCTTTCACACAGAATGACAAAGATATCTTTAAATGTCTGTGACATTAAAATTTATTAAGTAGTTAGATTTAAACATGTCCACAGTTTTACTATCTTAACTTGCTCAGCAAAATTGTTTGCAAAATGTTGCTCTGTAGTTGACATCAGTGTTGCCAACTAATTTTCAGGGAAAGTTGCTAAAGGAAGGTTGATTTGTTGCTAAAAGTTGCTAAATGACGTTGTGACGTCATTGCACGATGACAATGACACAAAATTGTCTCTACATCAAATCTCAGCCAAAAATATATTTTATATATGTAATTTAGATTTGTTCGTAAAATATAAAATAAAATATTAATGCATAATATTAAAATATAAATAACTTTTAAATACAACATTGAATTATTGAACATTTACACATTTTTGAACAATTACAATTTAAGTTATATTTTTTTTTTATTAGCTAGTAAACTAGTAAAACTACACATTTTGAACAGTTATAGTTTTAAGCAGAGTATTAGTAGCTAGTTAGTATGCTACACTCTAAGAAAAGTCTGTAAAAATAGGGCACAAATCTATGCTAATATAAAGGAATATTCCGTATTGATTTTTCACAGGTTTTTAACCTGCATTTTAAATGATGCATTGTATTTTGTGTTTTCGGGTTACAGGGTTACAACGGAAAATGGATAATGGATAACGAAAACTGCTATACCTTTTCCATTTGTCTAGATATTTTTCTTACAGTGTACTAACTGATCAACAATCGCATGAACAAGCTACTAACAAGGTGGATCATTAATGAACAATTATTAAATTATTATTAAGTTGAACAATTGCAGATAGCAGCTAACTTAATTCATGTGATGTGTATACTGCTTTGGTTTCTTCTTTTTTGTGTAATTTAAATGAAAAGTGTGTGCCTTTTTATTGTTTGAGTCACTTATCAAACGTTGCTAAAAGTTGCCAAATAAATTTTAAAAATAGCTAAATTTGTTGCTAGGTGCTTTTGAAAGAAAAAGTTGGTAGGGTAGTCTGAAAAGTTGCTAAATTTAGCAACAAAATTGCTAAGTTGGCAACAGTGCTTGACATGAAAGAGAAACCTTGAGCAGAGCGTTTCCACATAATGCCTATAACAGTGCTCCTTGTGGCCATGCTGAGAACTGCACAAGTGCTGTAAGCGCTTCCATCTGACACATTTCAGAATCCAATTTGCATTCTCATACTTGCCTATTGTATGTTTCGGGCTTTATACACACCTGAGCCACAGAGATCCACTTCTCAATAATCTTTGCCCTGTGTGTAGGGCTGCTACGAGTGCAGGATGGGGACCCGAGAGGGGATGTGGAAGGTGGGCACAGCAGAGAGGTGATAACGCAGTTAGTGACAGCATTAAACTGGGCAATGGTGGCACGGACTGTGGGCGCTACATTTCGATTCTCTTTCTTGTCCCTTTGAGACCAAATGCAGCCAAGGCAGTGAAATGGAACCACTTTGACAAAAAGCTCCTGATAAAGAAACGTTAGCAGATGAGTAAAAGTAGGCCTTAAATAAAAACTAGCCTCAGTATGTAAATCTTGACACCTACAGCATCTAATAGCGTGAGCTGCTCAGCAATATCTCGAGCAGGGAAGGACAGTCCATCCTCAATCTCTTCTATGTCCTTTCTGTCCATGAGGTCTTCAGTTGCCTGATTCTCTACAGCAGCTCTGTTGGTTTCTGCTGATGTACCTGTGTTTGTGTCTGTTGAGTCATAAGAAGTTATTTGGGAGTTGAATTTTTGCTGTGTGCACATAAAAGCTAAATTAGCCATTTTTCAAGACTTGCCTTCCGTCTGAAATTTTTTGAGAAGTGCATCGGCTTGTTGAACCAGACGTCTGAAACAAAGGCGATGACGCAGATGAACACAGAGCAGCTGAAGTGCCTGGTGATCTGGAGAGTCCCGAAGGTCCTCTTGATACTCGTCTAACCACAGCCGGATAACACGGGGCAGAGAACTGAGCGCACACACACACACACACTCTTTGTCAGCATTGTTTTGGACTAATTAACGAAGCTCTGGGAATTAGAATGAATAATCAAGATGAATAACCAATTTCACTTTACTAATAATAGATAATGATTGCACTGGACAACCAGTCTCAATTTAAAGTTCATTATAAAAGCACAAAATATCACAGTTGACCAAACAGAATCAAATATTCCAGGACACATGAATTCAACTCACCTCCTAACACAGACACTGTTGTCCAGATTGGTGACCATGTCCTCTCTACAGAGACAAATATGTAAGTCTAAAGTTAATATTCAAAACATTCCTAAAACTCTTCAAAAGAAGCTTTAGTATTATGAACACTGAAACAATTTCTGACACAAAAGTGTCACAAGTGCTCTTTCAAGGTCTATTACCTTTATTTATGTTTCAACAAAACACAAAGGACTGTCACGGTTCAACAAAAGCACCTCTGACGTGAGACAAGTCAAGTGAAACCTGTTTTACAATGCGAGGTGTCCTCCTCCATTCCACTGCGTCACTGATTTGTATGGTATAATAAAAGTCTGTCACAATTCCACAGTAATCAAAGGTGTCTCTGGGAAATACTCAGCCTCATACTGAATTTAGAAATTTGCATTTATTTGATCAAAAATATAGTAAAATCGTCATATTGAGAAATATTATTACAATTTAAAATAACTATTTTCTATGTGAATATATTTTAAATTGTAATTTATTCCTGTGATGCAAAGCTGAGTTTTCAGCATCATTACTCCTGTCTTTAGTGTCACATGATTCTTCAGAAATCATTCTAATATGCTGATTTTGTGCTTAATATTTTTGTGGAAACATGACACATTTTTTCAGGATTCTCTGATGAATAGAACATTCATAATAACAGCATTTATTAGATAGAAATCTTTTGTAACATTATAAATGTCTTTACTGACACTTTTGATCAATTTTACACGTCCCTGCTGAATACAAGTATTAGTTTCTTTAAAAAAAAATTTACTGACACCAAACTTTTAAACAGTAACGTAAATGTTAGCTTAATGTCCCTATAACCCTCTGAGATGGCAATTAAACTCCTTAACTGAGCATTTATGCTCACCTTTGAAACAGGAGCTCAATGAGAGCATTTGTGCAGGTAAAGGCCCTGTAGGTGGAGAGGAAGATTTGCATGTAGTCTGGGTCAGGGCACTCCGGGTTCACCAATTCTGTGACAAGTCGCTCCAGAGTGGCTGCTTTAAGCCTGCGGACCTTCTGTGTGCGGTACTGCATAAAGCCGAAAGCAGAAGAGTTCTCAGCGGCATCAGGTGGGGGTTGGATGGGTTCTCGGTGAAGAGTGACACCATAAATGGCCCCGTCTTCTACCTCCTCACCCCACTCCTGCACCGGGTCCTGCACAAACAGATCATCAAGCTATACATGTTGAATTTGCAGCTGACTAATGAAAAAAAATATATAAACACTGAACCTATTGTAAATCTTGACATGATGCCTATTGAAACACTATTAAACAAACACAGTGTCATCATAAAGATTCTATTTTGCAGTCCAGATTACACTGCAGCACTGATTTTGGAAAAACAAACACACACAAAAAAATAAATAAATAAAAAAAATAAAAAAAAAAAACCTGCTAGACACTGACCTAAAATTTCACCTGTCCAGGAAGAAATATACAAAACAGGAGCTCTTTGGAAAATACAGGCAAATTGTTATCCAAATTACAAGTCAGGAGGAGTGAATACATTTTATCTTCACTAGCTTGAGAAGGCAATACATTGTATACATTTACGTTCTTAGCAGATGCTTTTTCAACAAAATCATGTACAATACAAAAGTTCAAATCATGTTAAGAGCAAATACACCAATATTTTTTTACAGTATTAAAAATAATAACACCGCTGTTTAATGATGCCCACACAAGAAGACCTGCCATTTTCATTTTAAGGAAAGCAGACAAAAAATCATTTACAGTCTTTCATGGTGACAATAAAGCTATAAAACTATATTTAGTTAAAACCAAAAATACTCAGTACTGTCTTTACAAAAATCCTCTTTGGTGGTAAATGAAGCCATGATTATTTGCATAGCAAATACCATATCCCGCAATGAATAACAGCTGTGGGCGAATAAAAAAAAAAAAAAAACCCTGATGATTTTAAACAAAGACAGACTGTGTAACACTGGAGTAAATTAAGTCCAGTGTTTTCTCTTCCAGGCAAAACACAGTTGTTTTTGTTGAGTTGGTTGTTGACTAATTCAGATGTGACCAATATTAGATGAACTCATAACAACTGGCTTGAGGATATATTAGCATAATGGTGTCATCTGTCACTGATTCTTGAGACACAAGATGTCCAACGTTTTAAAACAAAGTTTATTTGATTAAAAAAAAAAAAAAAAAAGCTATCATATCACCTATCCTCTTAACATAATTTAATACATGTAAAATAAAATAATTAGTTGCATATAAAATACTACACAACCATTCAGAAGCTTGAGGTCAGTTTTTTAAAGAAATTAATACTTTTATTCAGCAAGGAAGCATTACATTGATCAAAGGATGACATTTAAAGACATTTATAATGTTACAAAAGATTTGTTTCTAATAAATGCTGTTCTTTTGAACTTCCTATTTATCAAAGAAAAAAAATCTGTTTCAACAAAAATACTGAATAGCACATTTTCTGCATTGATAATAGTAAGAAATATTTCTTGAGCACCAAATCAGCATATTAGAATGATTTCTGAATCATGTGACAGTGAAGACTGGAGTAATAATGCTTTAAATTCAGCTTTGCATCACAGGAATAAATTACAATTTAAAATATACAGTATTAGAATAGACAGCAATTGTTTTAAATCGTAATAATATTTATCAACATTGATGTTATACTGTATTCTTGTTCCTTGAGTACAAAAGACATCTTTAAACATTACAAAAACTACTAACACCAAACTTTTGAATGGCAATGTATATTAACTTATATTAACTATATTACCTAATGCATTTTAAAAAAAACCTTCTCATATAAATAAATATAAATGCATATTTCCTGTATGTCATTTTTTAAAATCAAGATAAATTAGATAATTCCCCTTATTTTAATTGGGACCTATTAGTATAGCAACACAAGAAAATGTGTTGCTGTATTTAATACATGTGACATGTAAAATATGTAAGCTGTCAAGTCAATCACTGCTGTGCCCTGTTTTGTTCTAAGCCTCAAGAATGCTCTGTTCCAAAATCTCAAAGAATATCACAGAACATACATAATATGCAAACCACACATTTGAAAAAGTTTGCACTTCCAAGTAAACCAAGGGCAGTCTATGCCTCTAACAAATCCATTGCTGTGAAAATCACAAGTGCATTCTTCCCAGAAACTTCAGTCAAGCGAAACAGAGAGCTTTCCAAGCCAAAGCCCTGTGTCTCCTCTAAAACTGTGCCATGGAACAAAACACAATGAATGATGGGGGGAGGGAAAGCTGAAACTATCACAGGTCAACTGTGAAACAGGACACTGTAAATATCTTCAATCTACAGGTGGGTCTGATAACAAACACAAAATCAGTTCTATTCCAAGACCCCCGAGGGAAAAGTGAAGTGCACCACACCCTCCACTGAGCATTAAACGCTTTCCTAAAACCAATATCACGTCTAATTGTAAAGCCATTGAGTTTCTGTGACAGTACTGGGATCTTCGGAAAAGAAAGAACAGGAAATACTGCATTTTCTCTGGCATTAAAGTGAAGAGAAACAAAAACACACTGTACAAGTTACAACAAATCGCGTTTGAAAATCTATTTTCTCTAGTCATTCTAAGCTCTAAAATAACATTAAACAGAATTAATGTCCTTTATGGAAATAGCTTAAATAAGCGACTTACCATAGTGAACTCCCATTTTCCCATGTTTTCAGCTCTTTATTTCCTCAGCCGTCTGATCAAGCAGTGTAATAAGCGTTTAGACTTTCCATTAGCGCAGCAAAAAACGGTGCAAACTATATTCCTTAGTCAGCTAGTGTCAAACTCGACTGTCATGACTAGAGAGCTGCTGGAAATGAATAACTTTGCGAAGTGAGGTTTAATTTAGAACTCCAGTGAAGCTAAAGTCAACTTACTGTACATTTCATACAGTACTACCTTTATTGCCATCAAATATATTAGGATTTTAAAGGAAAATGAAATCTGTGACCGAAGAAAATGATTATCTTTATGATTATGTCTGTGTTTTAGCTGTCTATATGGCACACAGCGCACCTGTCAAGCGTTTTAAACTGCAGTGGGTTGGTCTACATACGTAGACAATTACGTCTTAGTATGACGTACGGGACGCGCTCATTAATATTAATTAGAAAGTTCGGCGCCTCATACTATGGTAAAGGCTTGATTTGTGAATATTAATTACGTTGCGTGAAACGCCTCTGGAAGTTTACCAATCAACTTCGCATTGCTAAATTAATATTTATGATTTAAGCCTTAGGTATAGTAAGATTCATAATGTCAATTGTGGAAGTATGAAAATCGTGTAAAGTCCGTCTAAAGCGATATTAGTTCTGAGTTTGTCACACAACAGGAAAATGTGTTATTAACCACCCAGCCAAATTTGAATGATAAAAAATCCCGACAAGTAACTAAAATAAGTTATCAAAATCTTTGAAAAATAAGCAGGAGACTCTGCTCTCAAACTCTGGGGGCGTGTCCGCTGTCAGCGCTGAAACCACGCCCACTCGCGGGAAAGCGGCCGTCTCTCTCAACGGTCAAATATCGCCTGAATGGATGCTACTGGTGCTACCTCTAGTAGCTTAATTAGATTTATACAGCCATACATGTTTGAGCGTGCAAGTTCGTTACTTAATTGTAGACGCGCGGCAAGCGCGCTCAAATAGACGACAACGCGCTTCAGCGCTGCAGTGAGTTGAAACCTTCTAGTCTTCAAGGCTCATGGTTGCTTAGCAACGGCAGACACCACGAGAGGCAGGCTCCGGTGCGCTTTGAAAAAAGAGAAAGCGGTACAGCTCGCGTTTCCATGCGTTTTTAGATGCGAATTGTGAACGCTCCATGTTGTTAAATTGTATGTATTCTGCACATGGACGTAGTGTCCGTGACGTCACCCGTAGGTTTGTGAAGAGCGTTTTTGAAGCTCAAAGTGGGCGGAGTCGGTCGTCGCCATCTTGGCAGCGGGTCACCGCACATCACTCCCGGATAATCGAAAAATGGGCAAAGAGGCGGGAGCTGGTTGCTGAAACCACGCCCATCTAGCGCGACAGCAGCGGGAATCCACCTGTCACTCAAGTGGCCACGCCCTTAATTATGCAGAACTTTAAGGCTTAATATAATTTAAACAGACGACTTATAAAAAAAAAATAAAATTCACCCCCCCTCAGAGTTGTCATGAAGGGCAAAATTAGCTATATAGACCAAAACCACTTGTTGTACCAGGCTGTAAACATTTTTTTCTGCTGTAAAGTTGGGCATTTTAACATGGGGAGTCTATGGGACTAACTCCCTTTTGGAGCCAGCCTCTAGCGGCCAGTCGATGAATTGCAGTTTTAGTCACTTCCGTGTTGGTTTCACGAGAGAGAGGGAGGTTGCCGCTTGGTATTCTGACACATACTGATGTCTCTGGGGTTAGACCCAGGTATCCATTCACCTCTAGAACCGTCCCTGCCAAGAATCTGTATATCTAACATCCCAGACATTCAAAAAGACAAACTAACAACTTGACCTCTCAACATACCTGTATTCTTTCTGTTGTTTAGTGTTCTTTTAGTAGTTGTTATAGTGTTAGGGGCAGAGCCATGCTCGGTGGCTCCATTGCGTCATCGAGCCACCGTTTTAGCCCCGCCCCAAAAAAAATCCTGAACACAGAATTGGTGAAAAACTGTTAAACGGTTTAACTCCACAATTCAGTACTACATAGTTCAGAGTCTTTGTAATGTGTTTCTTTTAGGGAACTATAGACCGGTTTCCCTTCTACCTTTCATTGCAAAAACACTTGAACGAGTTGTGTTCAACCAAGTCTCTGCCTTTCTCACACAGAACAACCTCCAGGACAGCAATCAATCTGGCTTCAGAAGTGGACATTCGACCGAAACTGCCTTGCCCTCAGTTGTTGAAGCCCTAAGACTTGCAAGAGTGCCTTCCAAGTCTTCATTACTTATCTTGCTGGATTTATCCGCTGCTTTTGATACAGTCAACCACCAGATCCTCCTGTCAACCCTATTGAGAAAGGGCATCTCAGGAGCCGCACTCCAGTGGTTTGAGTCTTACCTCTCAGATAGATCCTTCAAGGTATCTTGGAAAGGTGAAGTATCCATGTCGCAACATCTAGCTACTGGGGTGCCTCAGGGCTCAGTCCTTGGACCACTTCTCTTCTCTGTCTACATGGCATCATTATGTTCTGTCATTCAGAAACATGGCTTTTCATATCACTGCTATGCTGATGACACTCCACTCTACCTCTCATTCCATCCTGATGATCCGACGATAACTGCTCACATCTCAGCATGTATAACAGACATTTCTTGCTGGATGAAGGACCATCACCTTCAACTCAACCTAGCTAAGACAGAACTGCTTGTAGTTTCAGCAAACCCATCACTTCATCACAATTTCACCTTCCAGTTAGGCTCATCAACTATTACTCCTTCAAAAACAGCCAGAAACCTTGGAGTTGTGATTGATGATAAGCTGAATTTCTCAGACCACATTGCTAAAACTGCACGGTCCTGCAGATTTGCTTTATATAATATTAGGAAGATCAGGCCCTTTCTTTTGGAACATGCAACACAACTCCTTGTTCAAGCTCTTGTTCTGTCCAGACTTGACTATTGCAATGCCCTCTTGGCAGGTCTTTCAGCCAATTCCATCAAACCTCTACAATTAATCCAAAATGCCACTGCAAGATTAATCTTTAATGAGCCGAAAAGAACGGACATCACACTTCTGTTCATCAATTTGCACTGGCTACCAATAGCGGCTCGCATAAAATTCAAGGCATTAATGTTTGCATACAAAACCACCTTTGGCTCTGCACCCCTTTACCTAAATTTAGTACTTCAGACCTATGTGCCCTCTAGAAACTTGCGTTCTGCAAGTGAACACCGCATTATTGTGCCATCCCAAAGAGGCACAAAATCACTTTCATGGACTTTTTCATTAACTGTTCCCATCTGGTGGAATGACCTGCCCAACTCAATCTGAGCTGAATCCTTAGCCATCTTCAAGAAACGGCTAAAAACCCATCCCTTCCATCTTTATTTGACCCTCTAACTCTAGCATTCTCTTTTCTAATTTTATTTTATCTATCTCCCTTCTTTTTATTTAAAAACACACACACACACTTGACCCTCTATCAATTGCATATTTATTCTCTAACTGCTAGCTTTTCATGAAAAACTAAAACACTAGCTTTCTTTTCTATATTCTGTCTACTTGTTTAAAAAAAAAAAAAAAAAAAAAACAACAACCTTGCTACGTGTACTACGTTAGGCTAACCAAGACTTGTCATAGCGCTTGCATGTTGTTGCTCTTTTGTTGGTTTTGATTGCTTCTATTGTCCTCATTTGTAAGTAGATTTGGATAAAAGCGTCTGCTAAATGATTAAATGTAAAATGTAAATGTGTTTCAGCAATGCATTTCTAAAATTTTTAATGTGTTTAGAAACAATTCTCAGAATTCTCTTCACACAGACTGTAACTTTGAATTGAAAATCAGATTAAGATTAAAATATTTAAATTTACCATCTAATTCTGAGAGTTCTTGGTATGAGAATTTGGGCAAAATACAAGACAGAGATTCAGGGGAATTAAACAAAATGTATACAAAATTGAGGCAGCATCTAATTTATAAACAACTAATTCAAACATACAATTGATTACATTTTTTTCCCTTTGTTAGTTTTAGAGCATTCCAAAAGTCTGAGACTAAGTGAAAATGCTTTTATTTAGCAACACAATTTTTATATTATCAGTTTAACAATCAAAGGAAGTAAAGGAAATCTGACTGTTTGTACAAAAGTATTCACGTGATGTCAAAAAAAAAAAAAAAAAAAGTGACCATAATGCAGATTAATACATAATCCTAAATATTTCTTTATCAATTTTACATCACGATGTTTCATTGTTTATGTCAAGGTTTAAATCACATGGTGTTGATGCACTGGCAAATACAACTGGAGCCTATTTTATCCAGGAAAAGTACAAATGACTCAGACGCCATTATGCAGATCCTTAAATTAATAATTGTGTAAATTGTATGAAATGCCTATTTACAAAGCCCATACACACTCTATCTAAATGATAAAATGAGTGGTTTGTTGGTTTCTGGGTATAGTGAGTTCATTAATGTCTTTCTGTTCTCTCTGACGTAGATCTGTGAATGTGCAATGGCATCCAAGCAGGCCACCCCACGCTCACAGAGACACTACAACATAACAATAGGTGACACACACTACTGAACTCTTATTCAGAGAGACCACGATCATCCCGATAAAAGTATTTATGCATATCCACTAACGATACCACACTTACTGAGAGGTCACATGCTGATGTGTACACATTCATATACTCCAACAAAAAAAATATTTTTTACTTCATTTTAATTTAAGAAGTTAAATTGAATTACTTCATTTCAACATCAAATTCACTGGTGCAACAAAGTCTTAACCCCAGATAGAATAGCTAACACCAAAAAAAAAAAAAAAAAATAAAAAAAAAAAAAAAACTTACATGCCAGCAATGTTAAAATACTTTTCATTTTTAACATGCACAGTAACATTCTTGTCAGATAATACATCTGGTAATAGATACATTTTAAACATTTAAACAATTTTTAAACATTCAGAGTGTGGTGTTACCTAAACCACCTCTGCCCCTTACCCATTATCATTACCACTACCAATTAGATTTTTTTAAAGACATTTATTTGATCAAAATACAGTAAAACAGTAATATTGCAAAATATTTTTACAATTAAAAATAACAGTTTTCTATGTGAATTTATTTTAAAATGTAATTTTTTCCTGTGATGCAAAGCTGAATTTTCAGCATCATTACTCCAGTCTTCAGTGTCACATGATCTTTCAGAGATCATTCTTATATGCTGATTTGCTCAAGAAACATTTCTTATTATTATCAATGTTGAAAACAGTTGTGCTGCTTACTATTTTTGTGGAAACCGTGATACATTTTATCAAGATTATCAAAATAGAAGTCTTTTGTAACACTATAAATGCTTCACAGTCACTTTTGATCAAGTCAATGTGTTCTTGCTTAATAAAGGTATTATTTCTTAAAAAAAACGGTAGTATAAATTCAACAAAAGTGGATGCATGAATTAAATCTGGAATATTTTTCATTTCTTGCAATCAACTAATATACATCAGAGGTTTAGTAGGGATAGATACACTCTTTACTGCTTTACTGTTGTTCTGTCCAAGCTCAATTCTAGCCAGCTCTGGATATTTATACTTTATACAGCTTATTTGTTAGCTGCTTTGCATTAAAGAGCATACTAAATAAATAAATGCAAATGTAATTTTCAATAGATCACCATCAGCACTGACCTCACTGTGTTCCTCAAGGTCCAGCAGATGGAAGCTCCTAAGCCAAACGCCAGGCTCCTCGTCCATCTGCACATCCACATAATGTCCAGTCTGGCACAGCAGATGCCTCATTCGTCCAAGTCGCGCCCGCAGACCCTTCTCTCCCCCAGACACCACCAGAGAGGACCTCATCCTCCACCCGAATCACACGCCAACTTCCTCCAAGAAGAGCAGATACATGTCAGGCATGTTATCTGGCTTCAACAAGCATTCAGTAACAGAAGTGTGGACCTTCTACTTTGATTAGCAAATTAACTAACAAATAACTTACTATATAAATAGTTAAATAACTAAAATAAATCAATCAATACATACACACATAAATATAAACATACATATTTCTTATTCATTTTGTTCAAATTTATTTATTTATTTATTTTTTTAACAGATTTTAAGTTTTTTTTTAACTTAGTAAAATTAAAGTAATTCTGTAAAATTACCTGTAAATGTAATAAATCTAGGAAGTTGACTTTCTAGGAGAGACTGTACTCTAAAAGTTTTTAATCTTAAAGTTTCATTTTATTTTATTCCTCCAAGATCAGCAGATACATGTCAGGCATATTATAAAACTTAAATGTGCATTCAGCAGATTTATTTAGTGTCACTGAGATACTATTGTAAAACTTATTAATATTTTGATGTTTTTATTTTTGTTTTTATATTTTCCAATTAATTTGTTTGTTTTTTTGTAATTTGTGCATTTTTCTCATTTTTAGCACTTTTTGTGTAGTTATATATATATATATATATATATATGTCTATTTAGTTTTTATTAATGAGTTGAGCTTTATTGTCATTCCGCTACATGCGGGGGCATACAGTGGAACGAAATGTCGTGCCTCACAGGACCACGGTGCTACATAAATACAGGCATACAGCAATGAAGTAAAACAATATAAACCTATACACAAACTATCCTACTGATAGATTTTGACTATAAATATACTATCTATATAAAAAATTTACCTATACATAAACTAAAAAATACAAACTATACGAATGCTTCAGATAAATACTGTACATGTGCAAAGAGAGACGATGTGAGTTCAAGCAGCTGGCTGGGGAACAGTGCAGGATGATTTGTAGTGCATGAGCATGTAAACATACATATATTACTGATATTACTGAGTCTTTTTGTGGGATTTGTGTGCACACAGCAGTGTGTGTGAAAAGTGACTAGTGCGCATAGAGGAAGAGAGTGTGCTTGGATTTCTAATTTTATTTCAGTTTTAGTTTTAGTTATTTTAGTACATCAATTTAAATAAAACATAATGAGAAATGTTACCCTGATAGCTAGATAAAACAAAGATTTTAGATATTATTTTGTTTTATTTAACATTTTATTTCAAGTAATTTCTTTAACTATATATTAAAGTACAATGGGGATTAAGACTGAGGAAATAATAGTGTAAAGGTCTTATGGTTTTAAAAGGTTTTAGTATTGAGACTTTTACTAGTTTGATAGTAAAAGTCTCAGTGTAAAGGTCTTATGGTTTTAAAAGGTTTTAGTATTGAGACGTTTTATTGTATTTTATTTTATAATTTATTGTAGGCTAACGGCATTATGTAGATAAATTCACCACATAATTTTACTATTATACTTTATTAATATAAATAATATAATCATATAATATTAGATAGTATGTCAACATTAATATATGTCAAATATGTTTTTCCATTTAAAATTACAGAATGAATTGTTTGGAATTTGAGAGACTTGATAAAGCAGCATTAACTCCAGTGAAACACAGGATGAGCTACTCACTCTGGCTGATGCTCCTTATCCAGTGTCTGTTCGTGGTGGATCAGCTCCTAATAATCCATGTTTGAACTCTGCTAAAACCAGGAGAGGTGATGCCATGACCTTCCAGAAAGATCCCTCATGATCTGATGCAGAAAACTGAACACTGTCTGATGTCTTCAGCAGAAGAGACTGTGAACTCAGGAGGTCATCTAAACTTTAAACTCTAGTAACCCTGCATTTCCCATCCGTCCATCTCTGATTCTCTCCATGCTGAATAACATGCACAAACTCACACAATAATCTGATTGTTACACAAACTAATGGGCTGTCAGTTCAGTTTATTCCACCCAGTGCACACAGTCTCTTCTTTTTCTGACAGTCTTTTGTTGTACATGTTAATTAGCAGTAAAAGTACAGTTCAGTGTTCTTGTGTGTTTGTCTGTAGGAGCTGTGAAGTGAATAAACTAGTAAAAGTGCACAATGTGAAGCATATAAAACGTTCAATAAATAAGATACCAAAAACACTGAGAAGTAAAAGATGGGTGATTACACCAAGAGAGAAAGTGACCACATGTGCTCTACTAAGGGCACTATCACAACACAGACTTTGGGTGTTTCTATTAAAACCTAAGGATTTTCCAACTGCTCTGAACGACACTTAATAATTGACATAACATTATCTTATGACTATCAAATATTTGCCCGAGTTAAAGCAGAAACCCTGAAACCCATTAAATAGCGTTCAACTTCAAACACGCAGATCTCACCCTTGTAAACAAAGAAGGCCTCCTTTTCCAGCTTTACAAGCCATAGTTCCTCCTCCTTTTAACTTATTTTCGAGCACAAGAGCGCGTCCTATTAAGCAAAACTCACTTCTGTTTTTAAATTTGGCAAAGAGACGATAAAACTTTGACGCTCATAAGGAGTAAAATCGTGCGGTTGTGCGTGTACGTGAACCTCGCGCGGCTGCCAGACTGCAAAGGTAAGATGTTATGAAATAGCAGAGAAAATGTCATAGTTGCTCATTAAGTGTATGATTCAGACTGTTACAAAACAATGTATTCATACACTGAGTCACAACCATGGTAATGGCTCTGAGATTTCTTATTGACTTTTACACATGATTGAGTGTTATGGTTTCTTTCTTTGTTGGCTTTTAATAGCTGTGGTCTGTTTGTGTGGTTTTCCAATTTTCTTGCAACAAATAGTTGTTAAAATTAGTTTTACAGTAAATTTTAAAGTAAAATATAAATAAGCTACTTGCCATGCTAAGTCAGTTTTACATTAGATGATTATCAACAGTTGCTTTAATGCATTTTTTTTTTTTAAGTTAGAAGCCACCAAAAGTATATATATATTTGTGGAATGTGGCATTTACCAAAAAGCTTTGTTTAAATAAATGGCACAGACACATTTCTCTGTAGGAGCCTCTAATGTGAGGTTCATCCACAAGTGTATCATCAAAACTTATGAATATATGGCAATTATAAATTACTACATTACACTAACTAGCCTATGATTCCTCTGCAACATTTCATATTTTATATTGTTTATATAACCCTACTGATTTATTTTTTTTATGCTAGAGAGAACAGAAAACCAACTGACAGACAGCCAAATCAGAAATAAACCTGTTTTCTCAGCAGTGATTTCAGTTGTTTATAAAGAGCTGTAATTTACAATTGTTAATAAAGATTCATTAATGTTGATAATTACAGAGGCCAGAAATAGAGACACAATGGGGATGATAAAACCATGGCATGCACAGAAAGGAACTGTTGATTATAACTATATTATCTCTAAGTGCATGTTTCAGTGCTAATGACAGTGAGGCCTTATGAAACACACACACCCTTTCACACCCTGATGTACAACTCAGCCGTTTACACTATTATCTGCTTCAGTGCCTTCAGAGTCTTATATAACAAGGTCCGGAAGGGTAAATGATATAGACAGTGAACCTGTACAAGGAAATGTCATTCTGCATAATATGCTACAAGAATATTAATGATAAGAATCCCATTCACTGTAAAGTAGGTCTGTGATCATGTGTTATGGAGCAATTCTCATAAGAAATTTGGTCTTAAAAGGAGGAAAATGTTATGCTTATAAAGGATGAATCCTCTGAATATTTTATGAAAAATACAATATTTGGGCATAAAGAGTAAGTACAATGCTTTTAGATTGATGTCAAATAGTTGTTAAAATCTAGGTATTTTCCAAAGACCTTAAATGCCTTCAGTGAACTCAAGTTCCTACTGTTTTTTTTTTTTTAAATTATAGACCATTTTATTTTAACTTTACAAGTTTTGAGTAAGTTTTTTGAAAGAAGTCTCACAAAGTCTCAGTTCCTTCCTTCCTTCCTTCCTTCCTTCATTTATAAATACAGTATAAATAGTAATATTTTGAAATATTATTGCAATTTATTCTATTAGAATGTATATTTCTGAATATCCGCTGAATTTTCAGCATCATTACTCCAGTCTTCAGTATCACATGATCCTTCAGAAATCATTCTAATATGCTGATTTGCTACTCAAGAAATATTTGTTATTATTAATCAATGTTTAAAACATTTGTGCTTGTTTTTGTGGAAACTGTGATACATTTTTCCCAAGATTCTTTAATGAATAGAAAGTTCAAAAGCACAGAAATTATTTGAATCATTTGTAACACTATAAATGTCACTGACAGTGTACATGTATGCAGTAAATCAATGGAGGGATCCACAGGGCATTTTTCAAATTGTGTGCTGAGATGGAATCTCTGTCTTATCTTCACACAGGTGTCACATGTGTCATGTGAGAACTGAGATCTTCAACAGGTGTCACGTTAGAGTCATGTGTCGTCTGGCATGCAAGTAATCATGCGCACAAACAACTCCAGCAGCTAATACATTTTTTAAAATCAAACCACATCAGCTCAATAATTCATTTATTTTCTTAAGCATGAATGTGCAGACATATAGAATGGAGATAAAGCTTGTCTACAAGTTTGCCTACAGCTGATCTTGTTTTAAACTCAGTCAGATGTTGATTAACTCTCCTGTGACCGGATGAGATCAGAGATGGCCTTTCCTCTTTTTGATGCGAGTCTTCCTCCTGGTGTTTGCGTCAATGATTGACTGTGACTGGTGCTTTAGTGTGACACGGTTGGTGACATCATCGTCATCAACGCCGCTGTCCTCCTCATCTGTTGTCAGAAAAGACATGCAGGTGTGTAAGATGTGTGTCACCTTACTTTGCTAAACCTATCAGTTCTGTTATTGTTTCTTGTACATATGGATCAACAGCATTCTCAGTGTAAACACACAATCGCACATGAAAGTGATCTGACTCCTAACCAACACTTTGTACACCAGGAGGGTGAGCTTCTAAGTACCACACAGTGTACATACAGAAGAAAGTACTAGATCAAGAGAGCACAGGTGAACATCTTCTTGATAAGAGGGAGCTTTTGAACTGTGTACCAGAGCAAAAACACATGGCCATGCCTGGTCAAGAGCTTTCCAAGTCCACAAAGCAGTGATCACTGGTGCAAATAAGAGAAAGTGTGTAAGATAAAGAAATAGGATTGAAACAAGCTTAAAAACAAATAGTATGTTAAGTTCGTAGGGGTATGTAATCTTTGTCTCCATGTTGGTTTCATATGGTTTTAAAAATCTTTTATACAATTTTCAACAAAAAGTTTAAATTTATGTGGCGTGTCGTGGTGTAACCATCAAATAAAAACATTTTCATATTTACAACATATTTTCCTTATACTTTGAATACATGTGATCTTAAATATTTTTAAAAGTACAAAATATAATTTTCTTTGTAAAAAGTGTTTTTATATGAATAATTAATTTATATGAATCATTAACAATCTTGGCCAGGAAGCTCTTGTAAAAGAGATTTTTAATCTTAATGTGTTTTTCCTGGTAAAATAAAGGTTATAATAATAATTACTGTCATTATTAATAATAGTAAATATCATTAACTAAGGTTTTCCTTTTTTCTTTATAATAATAGTTTTTTTTCAGTATAATATCAATACATCACCCTGACAGTGAAAGTATGACAAAAAGTAGAAATTATAACTAGCCAAAATTATGAGATAAAAATCATATGACAAAGAGACATGAGATGATGAGATAAAAAAAAGCTATGTAAAAGTCAACACAACGCCTATTATATTTTCATCAATTTATCTCATAATTTCAAATTTTAATATTTTATTTTTGTCTTTTTTATCTCATAATTATTACTTAGCATTTCATAATTTTGACTTTTTATGTCATATTTATGGCTTTTTATTTCATTATATTTTACCAAAGCATGATTTTTTTGTCTTATGTGGCTGAAATAGGATGGCATGGGAATATGAAGTGTCTCACCATCAAAAAAGTCCTGTTTCTGGGTCTCGGGCAGCTGAATGCGAGTGTTGTACTGTGGTAGTTTCCCTGCTATTCTGGCATGGAACTGCAGGGGGGCATAAAAAACAACAGTAACATTTAGTAAAGTTTATTTTACAGCTTTCAAAAAATCAATTATGACACATATTCCTACAGTAAACAAAACAGTTAAAGTAATATAATAATATGTTTCACCAGTGACACATCTTCAACAAGCCAAAATATAATTCCACCAACATGACTAATCAGTGTTCCTCACCTCTTCTTCCTCCAACTCCTTCATGATGGTTGTCAGATCTTTGCCCTGTAGTTCCTCCTTTAGCAGCATCAGTTTCTGGTCAGCCTCAGACATCAGCTGCATCATCTTCTCTTCTGAGTCTAAAGGAAGCTGTGGTGATGGAACCGTCATCTGCCAAAAACCATGGAAAATACTTATAATAACGATATTTATAATCTCTGCTCGGTTACATAAATTGCATGAATACAACACTTAAAGGTAAAAACTTTTCCTTGATCACAAACTACAGAGAAAACATCTCTGGTCACTTTTAATGAATAATTCTTATATATTACCGTTTAAAAGTTTGGGGGCAGATTTCAGATTTTTTTTTTTTTTTAAAGAAATTAATACTTTTATCAAGCAGGGACACATTAAAAGTGAAACACATTTATAATGTTACAAAATATTTATATTTCAAATAAATGCTGTTCTTTTCAATTTTCTATTCAACACATAATCCAAATAAAATACTTCTACAAAAATATTAAACACAACTGTTTTTAACATTCATAATAAGAAAAGTTTTTTTGAGCACCAAATTATCATATTAGAATGATTACTAAAGGATCATGTGACACTGAAGACTGAAGTAATGGCTGCTGAAAATTCAGCTTTTCATCACAGGAATAAATTACATTTTTAATATAATAAAATAGAAAACAGATATTTTAAATTATACAAATATGTCACAACATTCTTGTTTTTACTGTGTTTTTGTTCTGAAAATGCAGCCTTCGGGAGCATAAGAGACATTCAAAAACATAAAAAAAAAACTTACTGACCCCCGAACTTTTGAACGGTTGTATACATACCAGTATGATGTACTATTAAACATACTGTAACTTTCAGAACTCCTGTACCAGAATTAAAATACGTTCATTAATCTGCAACTGTATGTAGTATTAATACTCATTTGACATGCAAATAGGTTAGTCAATCATAATGTACTCTGGCTAACAGCCTTTTAGAGGGTGGAAAAAGTCAACTAAATTACAAATAAATGAAACTGTTATTGGTGCAAGAAACCTTGACTAATATTATGAATGGACCTCAGGGAAGAAAATCAAGTTTGAAAAAAAGCTATAACCCCTTTTAAATTCTAGGAAACTACATAGAAATCTAAAATTCTTAGAAACCTTCTATTTTAAAAAAACACATCCTATTATTAACCAGGTGACGAAAAGGCATGTTTGGTGGAGCATGTTTAATGTATTTGGCAGAATTCATTAGTACCAGGGGTATGGGCTGTAGTTTGTCACTGAGCTGCTGCACTCCTGCCTTGACAGTGTTTAGTGTATGTGTGAGTCTGTCCAGGCCATCTTTAGCTGAATCACGGTGCTGCTGCTCCTGCTGCAGGTCATGCTCACTTTCCTGCAGCATCTGTCGGACGCTGAACAATCAAAAAGAGAATTAGCTAACCGATGACAATAAAGTTATGTTACTATATAATGCCTTTGAGAAAATGTAATGGCTTAGAGCATTCAGTCACAATAACATAGCGTGTCAAGTGATACTGCAGTATTCATACAGAATACAATGTCAGCTCTCACCTTGAGAATTCAGTTTCTCGTGAGTATTTTACATCCTGATACTGAGTCTGTGACATATTCCTCTCTTCCTTCAGTTCAAGCAGCATTCTCTCATTTTCTGCCTTCATCATCTCCAAATGTTCCTGTGTTTCTCCCTGAGAGATAAACCTGTCCACTATTTCCTATAAGAGATATCATGAATAAACATTGCTCAACACAAGAAGTAATTTATATACATTTAAAACAATTGAAAGGTGGTAAATAGTACTCTTTATGGGTTTAACCCTGTAAAGTCTGTCATATAAAATAATAGGGAAAAAAATATTTTAAGTAGAACAGTTTATTGAAGCCTTAGACAAAATATTAAATTAAATAAAAAGTTTGCTAATGTGTTTTTGTCAAGCATTATATTTGATACATCAGGCTTTTATAGTATATCATAACATGATTTAGTGAGAATATGGAGCTCATACTTAAGAAGGAAAAACACCTCAGTTTTATTCAGAGGCCCGAACTGAGTGAAAATATGCCAAAAATTGGTGCAGTTGCTGATATTTATATGGCCAAAAAGTAAGAAGAAATTATGAATCCATGAGATAACAGTTACATATGATATAAATATTAGTTGACACTCTTTCTGCCAATAATATATCGTAGTAAGATGATATTTAAATGCTTAGTTTTATTATCAAAGCTCTTTATTGTCAAATCATAATGCAATGCATTACTATGATGATTGAGAGATGGACAAAAAACACTCTTCAAAAGTCTGATGGGTCATATTTGACATGATTTTAACATGACTTTTCGAAAAAAAAAAAAAAAATTGTTTGGAAGTAAACCTAAGTTGCGTCAGTCCGGTAAGTGTTCATCTTAAAATATTACTATCAATATGAAAAAGTTTTGATCATGTTGATCATTTTGGATATCAAATACGCTACAGTAGGCTTCATAGGGTTAATACTGTCTGTCCTCACCTGCGAGTCTGTGACTCCAGTGGCCTCTTTGGCGTGCTGGAAAGCTTCCTCAAAAGTAGAGATGGATTCTTCTTCTTCTTCTACTGTAGTGGGAGTGCCCGGGGCCTCACTACTCAGCTCATCAGGGTTCATGGACGCCCACTGGGGCTGGATGTGTCAGATGGAAGTGGAATGGAGGGGAGATGGCTGGTTAAACTTGACAAAAATGATCTAAGAGACTTAATTCTGGTCAAACAGAGAAGACAAAAATAAATGTTGAAAAAGTTATGTACTTATAATTAATTAAATACTAGAAGTATTAAAAACAGACTACTTTAACCAATATTCGTGTGTTGTGAGCTTAGCAACATGTTAACACCAAGCTCTATTTAAATCAGTTGTGAGTTAGTCTCCTGTGCACTTCACATGAGAAGTGCTATGAGTATAACACACATTTTTATGCTTATTACAGTATTGCATTGCTAACTGTACTCTAGTTACTGCTCACTCTTCTCTTCATCCTCTCTGCCTGAGCCATCCTCTCCTCCGCCTGTTTCTTGTAGCGGGAGAGGATTTTTTCTCTTTCTCTGCGCTCTCTGTACACCTGCTCCTCCTGCAGCTGCAGCTCAGCCTGGACACACACACACACACATTATTATCAGCATCATATTTGGATGACCTTTACTTTGGCATATTTACACATATGCTTTATTATCTCATTCAAGTTTTCAATTATTCATTAAATGCTTTGTCTTTACCTTGGCTGCATCCTTGAACAGGAGAACGTTGTTATTCATGACCTGTAGGTCTTTGAGCACTTGTGTCTGCCAATAGACCTCGGTCTCCATCTTGTCCAGCTGTGGTTGAAATGTAAGACTCTCTTCCTGAAGCAACACAACAGAGGATAATTAGAAATGTCCATTTATCATAATATACACATAATACACTACCGTTGAAAAGTTTAGGATTGGTAAGATTTTTTAATGTTTTTGAGTGTCTCTGATGCTTACCAAGGCTGCATTTATTTGATCAAAAATGATAAATGATACTGAACGTAAATGATACTGTAACATAATTTAAATAATCACATAAATAATTGCTTTCTTTTTTCCCATTACCTATATGAGGTATTGTGCTCTGTGTGTGCTGTGTCTATAACTGAATCCAGCTGTGCTACTGCTCTGATACCTGTAGGTGCTCCTTCAGCTTGCGGTATCCTCGCGTTATGTGCACTGCTTCATGGTATTTCAGCTGTGATTTCTCCAAACTGTTTTCCAGAATGCGCAGTTTCTATACAACAAGCACACAATAGTAATATTCTGGATGAATATTTTTAAGATTTACCAATGTTCATCCAAAATGCCCAGAAAAAAGACTATTTCTACCTTTTCCTCCTCTCCTTTCTGGGTGTCAGGCAGAGGGCTACTGTTCTGTGGCTTCAGTACCAAGAGTTTCAAGTCCTCTAAATGCTGCCTCTGTGTCTGAGTGGTGTGTTTCACAGCATTCTGCTTCTTCATTTTATCACACACCTGCTTCTCCAGCACCGTCTGAGCTGCCTGCACAACAAAGATTTCTGTCAATAACGAGGAGAGTCTAATACAACTTCCTGGACCACAGATTATATGCAGGTGATTATGAGCTACTTATCTTATTTTTTTTACTTTTTATTTGTACTGCTGTGTACTGTATAAAACTCAGTTATTGTTTCATAAATATTCCACATATTTGTAAATTGAATTGAATTTTTATTTTATAAATTAAGTACCAGTTGAATCACCCATGCATTGATTTCCATAAAGGAATAGTTCACCCAAAAATTCAAATTTGCTAAGAATTTAATCACCTTCAGGCAATCCAAGATGTAGATGAATTTGTTTTGCTAGATTTGGAGAAATTTAGCATTACATCACTTGCTCACCAATGGATCCTCTGCAGTGAATGGGTGCTGTCAGAATGAGAGTCCAAATCCACAAGTAATCCACACGACTCCAGTCCATCAATTAACGCCCAATGAAATAAAAAGCTGTGTTTGTAAGAAAAAAAACATCATTAAGGTATTTTAAATTTAAACTGCCACTTCTGGCCAAAATATGAGTCTATGATCCAGTGAAAAAGTCCATCCCCTGCTGTCCTCTTACATCAACATCCACCAACACTTGCTTTGGAATGTTTTTTGCTTCTAAACAGTGCTTGATCTGTGCATATTTCTCTCCTGATTCAGATGAGATGACTTTTTCACTGGAGAAAGCAATATTATAGACAGAGGATTTGTATTTTAGCCAGAAGCAACCGTTTGAAGTTAAAAATGTCTTGATGGATTTGTGTCAAACACACAGATTTTCACTGCGGACTGAAGTGGTGTGGATTATTGTGATGTTTTTATCAGCTGTTTGGACTCTCATTCTGACGGCACCCATTCACTGCATTGAGCAAGTGATGTAATGCTAAATTTCTCCAAATCTGTTCTGATGAAGAAACAAACTCATCTAAATCTTGGATGGCTTGAGGGTGTGTACATCTTCAGCAAATTTTAATGTTTGGGTCAACTATTCAAAAATCATTTAACCTCACCTTCACAGACATGTTCCTGAACGATTCTTTCTCCATCCCATGTCCTTGAAAAACATCCTTGATAACTTGTTCATCTCCCTGCACACCATGACCAGTATATGCATTAATACATATGTTCAACCTATACTTTAAATGATGGTTTAATTTTAATATTACTTATGTGTGTTTTCTGACCTCAGGCTGTTTCTTTAGCAGGTTTGCATTCTCAAGTCTCAGCTGCAGGATAGTTTCTGTGTTCTTGGCGGACTGAGAATTTTCGATATGCGCTATGGAATAGTCTCTATCTAGTGGACAGTGAAAAAAAAAAAAACATTCATCGTGCAAAATGTGAAGCTGAGTGCAATGTTATACAATATTAAATTTCCTTGTTTCATTTAAAATTATATTCGTTAACGTTAAAGGTATTAAACCGTTACAAAACCACTTTGTTATTCAATAACTCCAAGTTGACTGCTGACATCCTCTAGAATAAATAATTAATGAAGAAAATAATAAAACAATGCAAACATTACTCCACTACTTTCGCAATATTACTGAATAAGTTATATAATCACGTTTTAAGTTAACGTAACTGCTTCAGCTTAAACGGTAAAATCCGTAACTTAATAAAAACTTACTCAGAAGATGAATTTTTCTTTGGAGCTTCGAAATTTCATCATGGGTAGGGGGCTCGATGTCCTCTGAGACAGACGTGCTGGGCATTTTTATAAACATTTATTATATTGGTGTTTATAGTTGGATTTCTTTCCCCACTATCGCCACAAGAGCCTCGTTTGTTTTCAACTGGTTGCCTAGTAACTGAGCTACGTTGTATCTGGAAGTTGCCTCATGAATATTAATTAAGTTACGTACCTTTAAGCCGCGGAAAATAATACATTACGTTCATGACCTAATTAATATTTATTAGTTCCTCCCATTTCACATCACAAAATCATTTACACTCCGAAACAAACAATACAAATAGTAACACAAAAATGGCTACGTCAAATGGACGCATTGAAAAACACTGCAGAAGCATTATATCAAAACGAGCTTTCATTATATTAAAACGTCAGATATAAAAAAAAGTTATTATTGTGACGAAATATCATAATTTCAAATGCAAACACTGGTTTCACGAGAATAATGCATTTAAATTAATTCAGTAACATATTAGACATTCAAAGGAAACTGAAAAATATTTTAGGACAGTTGTGCCTACTCGAATAAAGCATAATATATAGAAATACAAACCCATGTAATTAGCAAAAACACTTTTGGACTGGTATTACTCACTGGTGCCTGAGCTATAAAATCAGTGCAAGTATGGCAGGTCTCTCTATTTTTCTGTCCTTAAACTTCTTTGTTTTTCTATCAATCTTTCCTTCTTTCCTTAGTCCACTGTTTTCACCCCCTCATTGGACTTCTTGAGGATGGACAGCAGTCTCTCTGGCATGAAGTATGGCCTGTCCGCTGTGCCATCATTGCGTTCCAGATCCTCCACTGTTGGAATAATTTGGGTCGAGACAAAAAATAGCATGAACTTAACATGAAACGTGTGACAAAAAGTATAAATGGCAAGAAGCAGCACCTTGAAAGCAAAAAAAGGCTTGAGATCTCAACAAAGAGAGAGTTCAATTTATTAAAGCACTGGGAGATCACATTACCAACATGCAAAGATTGAGAAAAGTGAAGCACAGAGGTAGAAAAAGAGGCAACAGAGTGGCAAACAGCGACAAATATCAGACATTGAAAAGGTTGCAATCTGTCGATACAATAACCAGTCACAGCAGACCAAAATAGAAGGGCGTTACATTTTTTTTTGCTTTCTTTGATTGTTTTGTTTTTAAGTTGACTTGCTTTTGGTGCCATTTTTACATTTTTTCTTAATCTGCACCATAAAATTGTCACATTAGGCATAAAATGAACAATTTTCAGATACGTTTGCACAAATTCTTACAAAATGACATTGTTTGGTCTTGGCTGGTATCACTGTAAACAGATGGTTTTTGTTGTTGCTGTAAACATAGCGATGCTGCAAAATCTTTTTGCATTCTTCAATATGATTAAGACATTGATAAGTAACGATAATTAGGCACAAGTCAAGCACCTACATTACACTTTTATATGTCCTTACATTAAAACGTTCTACATAAAACACAAACACAGTCACATTCTACAAGTGCTATGTAGGCATATCTAATGGGGTTTAGGTCCACGTAACCAGTTGTCAATCAAACAGCTCATACTTCCAGTACAAGCCTGTTTCTGTTCTATTTTGTGTCATGCCATCCATTATGACCAGTGATTATTGATTAAGAGACAGTTCTCAAAATTGGTTGATTGAGTAAACATTATGACGCAAATGAAGGAGGTACTTTCCAGTGTATACTAATGGCTTATCAAAGCCACCAAAGTGCACCAGTTCCCAAATCACTAGGCTTTTCTGAAACGTTTCACAACTCCACCTTCCGTTGTCCAGCTACTCCTGAGGGGTGAGCAGGGTCTCGCTCTCTTGAGGTCCGTTTTCTTGAGGCTTCGGTTCTTCTGGTTCCTGTTCTTGTTGGTTCTCAGCCTGTGCTGTTGGTTCTGCTTGAGGTTGGGCCACCTGCTCCTCCTTGTCCTCAGCATCCACCTCTTGGGGTCCGTTTTGTTGTGGGGTCACTTGTGGTGGTTCAGGATCTTGGGTTGTAACCTGCTCTTCGGGTTTTTCCTCGTCGGCTGCGGGTGCCTCTGGAGGTTGTGTTTCTTGGGGAGGTTCTTCAACATGCATCTCCTGGTTTAGTGGCGTCTCTTCTTCTTGCTCCTGCTTTAGGACGCCCTGCTCTTTAAGCTGCACCTCTCCATTCTCCTGCAGTGGGATTTCCTCCTCGGCTTGCACCTGTATGACAGGTACCTCGGCACGGTCCGTCTCCTCTGCGTTTTTTTCAATTGACAAAATCTGGTGCAGCTCGGGGGACATGAAAAACGGTTTGTCGGAAGAACCGTCATTTCTCTCCAGATCCTCGCCTTGAGTTTTTTGTTTGCGTGTGATGATTATTTTGAAATGTTAGTGTTTTGACAGAGCACGTAGCAGAAAGGAGCAAAAGGACATGATTGGACAAAATCATGTTGAAGAGAGAAAAAGAGAGAGAAAGAAGGAAATGGTTAGACATGAAGCAAGCCAAAAGCCCCTGTAAGCATTTGTGATATGCAGATATGTCAACAGTGAGTAAAAATCCCAGTCATTTTCTCTATACAGAAATGTCTGAAAGACAAACCACAAGCTCTGAGAAAGCAATGATATGTGCTTCTGTAAAAGCCAGAAATGTGATTTAAAAAAAAAAAAAAACCTGTTTAATAGCCAATTGAGAATTACCTGAAAAAAGCTCCACCAGTCAGAGAAGTTGCTGTTACCATGGAAATGTGAATGAGCAGTGATTGCCCACTCCTATGAATCAGTGTGGATGACAAAATCAGTTCTCTATACAATTTCAAAAAAAGAATTCGTGGTATATATGATTATATGATGGTATGGTATATAACTCATATGTATGGTGTGTATGATTATATATGGTCTGGTATATAACTTTTATGTGTGGTATTTTATATTTGTAGATAATTTCACATTATACTGTCTTTTCTGAATCAATTGCATGTTTTGCAAAACTTCATGGGATGAATAGTTCATTCCCTCATACACAAATTGAAAAAAAAGCATAAGACTGAATACTTGGAATTAAAGATTGCAATATTGAAATGTGTCTCAGAGATGGTTGGTTTGGTTCCAGATTTTTTTTAATGAATATAAAGAAAATGAATGGGGAATCCAGTTGGTGGTCACTGTTGCTCTCTATTGCATTACAGAAAAGAACAACATTTAAAGGAAAGGAAAGAGGGCTGCACATGTGCTTAGCTGTTGAATGTTGAAGTTGAAGCAGTAAAAGTTAAACATCTGTGAAACGTATTTCTCAACATCCAATAAAAATCTAACACAACAGCTGCTATCATCACAACTATTGTTTTGTTACTCAGCCAACAAATTGACAAGATTACGTATTATGTCGTGAAATAAATAAAGCTGCTTCACACTTACAGAAACAGAGGAAGAGTGTGTCCACACACATGGCGTATACGCTAAAAAAGCCATGAGCAATCAGATAGGCGCCAAACACCACTGTCTGTAAATGAAGGGAGATGAAATCATTACAATCTGGAAAATGGACAATTTGATCTTGCAAATGGAAATTCTGGTATTGCTGGATTGGTAAAACTACTCAAGATCACTGACCAGTATAGGCACCCAGTAATAATTAAGGGATGGAGCAGCGTTCTCCACTATTTTAATCTTGCCCGTGAAAAAGAAGAAAGAACAAATTCCTGAAAAGAGGAAGAAGAAGCAGTTAGTGCGTGCTGTTTTACATTGGTAAACTGGACCGTGAGAAGTCATTTCCACTCAACCTCTGGATTCACGTGATATCTGACCAAATCACTCACCCACAATTCCAACGATGAGGAGTTTGCCCAAAAATAAGAGGAAGTCTGTCACTTTGTCAAGAACAGCCACACTAGAAAAAAAGTAAATTTGGACTGTTTATTGTGTTTATTCACACAAAACACCGACTAAAATATTTAGTTTAAGTTTAACACTTACCGGATAATGTTTCTCATCAGGAGAAAGAATGCATCCTTGGCAGACGTACAGAAATTTTTACCATATATTGCCACCTGAAAAAACAATATGTCTAATTGGTTTCAGCAAATATGTTATTGAGCACTTCCAACACAAAATTTGCAATTCTGATGCTTCCTAGCCAGAAACAATTCACAAAAGGTCAAAAAATTATTAAAAGGGAAATGAAAATGTACCATAATATAGGCGTTTCTGTTCAAAAACTTGATGAATTTCTCCAGACACCAGAAGCAGCACTTTAGGCAGCTGAGCAGGAATTTTGCACATTTATTCTGGGCACCTGGAGGAAGTAAATCAAGATTCAAACACAGACAGAATGCAATGGATGAAGTATTCCACAATTATTTCCCACAGTTATTTCTTTGATGTATTTTAGACGTTTTGGTTGTCAATCAGCATGTAATATTTGCCAAAAGTCAGATCGAATCAAGTTCAAAAGAGATTTTAAGATAATTAAAAGAAACAGGGTACATCTGCGCTGATCTGAAACATGATTCTTTCAACGTTTTTTACAATTCTATGTTTCTTTGTTTTTGATAGATTTTCTTGCTGACTTCATGGCATTTAAAAAAAATAATTTACCCAAAAATGAAAACTGTGTCAGTATTTACTTGCTCTTATGTTCAAACCTGTATAACTGATTTTCTTCAAGTGAAACACAAAATTAGATTTTCCTAGTTCCTCTTTTCAAAACAACAAAACTATAAATTGACTAGTGGCTGGCAAGCACCAAAAAGAAACCTTCAAACCTTCAAAACATCTTCTTGGTGCACCACGGAAGAAAATCATACTGGTTGTGATCAAAATAAGGCTAAGGAAGACTTTCTTGAATTTCTTGAATGAGACCAATGTTTGCTCAAAACGCAAACATTGTGTTAAAAGTGAAGGGGTCTAAATATTTTCTGAATGCACATCTACTGAAGAATAATAAAAATAAAAAAAAAACTGAAGTAGTGAGACCTTTCAGCTTCTGATCCAGGTACTCCAGTATGACCCTGATGACCTGAACGATGGCAAGAATGAGGGAACCAAATGCCAGAGAGCCAGTGTGATACCTGAAAAATAAGTGAGTGATATAGAGTATACAAAAATGTAGTTTTACAAGAAGGATTTTAGCAAAATGTGCTAAAAACTGGCAACTATTTCTCTCGTCACACACCTGAGGGCCCGTCCCAAAGAGTTGAAGACAGGGTAAGCTGGGATGTCGTCAGGCTTTTTGAATGCCCAGTAATAGGAGGCAAAGGCCCCTGCCAGTGTGACCTGGCCCAATGCTGTCACGAAGTTGGCACACCAGAAGAAGAGGAATAAATTATAGAACTGGAACAGAATCAGGTACTTGTGGTATAACGTCTCTCCTCCATAAAATACAAACAGACACTCAGCATCAGGACATTCAGTGGTGATATTTGAGCTGTTGAAAGTCTGTGGAGAGAATCAAATCAATGCAACTTTATGAAATGTATTCATTTTATCAAGCATTGTTCTGTAAAATATTCTATATCAAGTAAGACATACACTACTGTTCAACATAATGCAATAAATCTGCCAATAAATAGCCAACATGACATTTACTGTATGTAGAGACAGCAAAATTAGCATAAAAAGACTCTAACCTCAGGGTTGCAGGTGTCTCTGAAATACGAACATTCGGTTGTATTGAAAACCTTGTATATTGGCTCATTGGAAGTTGACAAAAACCTAATCAATTGTTAAGGATATCATGTTTGTGTGAAACCTAATTCACATTATATTCAACATTTCTAACATTTCTAAGTGTTTAAGGTAATGAATCGCAAAATTCCAACAGTGAACTGAAAGTAGTGATGCCTATTTTGATGTCTGCTTTTTATGATTTGATTGCATTATTTTCTTTAGGATACACAGCGGTGATGGCCCAGTATGCGATGACCAAAGACAGTAGGGCAAAGGTCAGCAGTGGGTAGAACAGTGATGACATCACATGACCGATGGCCCTGAAAAATAGATGTGGTTATTAGGACGTCCTGTCTAACACTCCCAGTTAACCTAATTATTATTTCATGACTTTAAGCCACAGTTAATCCATCACACCGAGGAAAACTCTGCTGTTTAACTGCTAATGCTATTAGAGCACCCAAAGAAAGCAGTTATATGGAATATGAGACCAAACA
The DNA here is from genome assembly GCA_039654775.1 of Spinibarbus caldwelli. Classification (NCBI taxonomy): domain Eukaryota; kingdom Metazoa; phylum Chordata; class Actinopteri; order Cypriniformes; family Cyprinidae; genus Spinibarbus; species Spinibarbus caldwelli. The sequence goes on from CM077237.1 coordinate 6,161,475, forward strand.
ATGCCAGCAACATGTCTAAAAACACGGTTTGCTCTACAGTAAGAAGGTAGACTAACTTGCTGGCCTCTTTTATGAGAGCAATAGCAATGAGGAGCCTCTTCCTGAGGAAGATGAGGAGAAGGATGATGACCACTTCCACAATACACAGGATAATCACTGTATGGTGACAAAGGAGGACAGGACACAGTAGAATGTAATGAAAATTAAAGGTGACAAAGAAAACAGGTTCATTCAAGTGCACAAATTGATCACTACTTGAAGAAAGATTTAATGTTACGTTTTTTAATTTATTTAATGTATATGTATGTATACTCTACCATTCAAAAGTTTAGGGTAAGTAAGTTTTTTTAAAGAAATTAATACCTTTTTTTAGCAAGGATACATACAATTAATCAAAAGTGAAAAAGAATTCTTTCTAAAGGACCATGTGACACTGAAGACTGGAGTAATGATGCTGAAGTGTTGCCATCACTGGAATAAATTACATTTTAATATATATTATAATAGAAAACAGTTATTTGAAACTGTAATAATATTTCAGAATATTAGTGTTTTTTTATACTGTATTTTTGATCAAATACATGCAGCCTTCTTTCAAAAACATTAAAAAAATCTTAAATCAATAATTTGAATTGTAGTGCATTCATTTTTGTACTGCAAATAACTGATATAACTGATACAAAAACTCACTGAAGGCAAGCCAGGTCTGCTGAATCTGTAAGTACACAGAAAAGTCTGTCTGTAGACCCAGATCCTTGATAGTTACATCAGAACCAGCCTGTCTTTTCAGACTGGCATACTGCATGTAACAATGGAAAATACCTGAAGAGAATGAGGAGAGGAGATAAACAAATTAAATATATACAAATTATTTGTAATATTGCACTATTTTTCTGTAATACAGTAAAATATGCCATTACTACAATACAGTAATTGAAATCTAATGAAAATCATCAATGATGATACAATAACGTTACAATAAATAAAATGTCCAGGTGCAGGCTTCAATTTCCTGAAGCAAAATATTTTTTTACATTTATTTTCTCTTGACTTTTCTTAGGATATTACTATAAATGTGTTAAGGTTAAACAATTTAAAAAAAAAAAAAAAAAAAAAAAAAATTTAATGAGAAACTATGGATTACAAAAGGCTTACAAAATGCTTGTAAAAAACAAAAACAAAAAAAAAAGAATACATTGTATAAAAGAATTTATAAAACAGAACTATTGAAGCTGATAATACAGGTGCATCTCAATAAATTAGAATGTCGTGGAAAAGTTAATTTATTTCAGTAATTCAGCTCAAATTGTGAAAGTCGTGTATTAAATAAATTGAATTCACACAGACTGAAGTAGTTTAAGTCTTTGGTTCTTTTAATTGTGATGATTTTGGCTCACATTGAACAAAAACCCACCAATTAACTATCTCAACAAATTGGAATACTTCATATGACCAATAAAAAAAAAAAAAAAAACATTTTTAGTGAATTGTTGGCCTTCTGGAAAGTATGTTCATTTACTGTATATGTACTCAATACTTCAATACTTGGTAGGGGCTACTTTTGCTTTAATTACTGCCTCAGTTCGGCGTGGCATGGAGGTGATCAGTTTGTGTCACTGCTGAGGTGGTATGGAAGCCCAGGTTTCTTTGACAGTGGCCTTCAGCTCATCTGCATTTTTTGGTCTCGTTTCTCATTTTCCTCTTGACAATACCCCATAGATTCTCTATGGGGTTCAGGTCTGGTGAGTTTGCTGGCCAGTCAAGCACACCAACACCATGGTCATTTAACCAACTTTTGGTGCTTTTGGCAGTGTGGGCAGGTGCCAAATCCTGCTGGAAAATTAAATCAGCATCTTTAAAAAGCTGGTCAGCAGAAGCAAGCATGAAGTGCTCCAAAATTTCTTGGTAAACGGGTGCAGTGACTTTGGTTTTCAAAAAACACAATGGACCAACACCAGCAGATGACATTGCACCCCAAATCATCACAGACTGTGGAAACTTAACACTGGACTTCAAGCAACTTGGGCTATGAGCTTCTCCACCCTTCCTCCAGACTCTAGGACCTTGGTTTCCAAATGAAATACAAAACTTGCTCTCATCTGAAAAGAGGACTTTGGACCACTGGGCAACAGTCCAGTTCTTCTTCTCCTTAGCCTCAGGTAAGACGCACAAGAGGAATACGACAACTGTAGCCAAATTCCTTGACACGTCTGTGTGTGGTGGCTCTTGATGCCTTGACCCCAGCCTCAGCCCATTCCTTGTGAAGTTCATCCAAATTCTTGAATCGATTTTGCTTGACAATCCTCATAAAGCTGCGGTTCTCTCGGTTGGTTGTGCATCTTTTTCTTCCACACTTTTTCCTTCTACTCAACTTTCTGTTAACATGCTTGGATACAGCACTCTGTGAACAGCTAGCTTTTTTGGCAATTAATGTTTGTGGCTTACTCTCCTTGTGAAGGGTGTCAATGATTGTCTTCTGGACAACTGTCAGATCAGCAGTCTTCCCCATGATTGTGTAGCCTAGTGAACCAAACTGAGAGACCATTTTGAAGGCTCAGGAAACCTTTGCAGGTGTTTTGAGTTGATTAGCTGATTGGCATGTCACCATATTCTAATTTGTTGAGATAGTGAATTGGTGGGTTTTTGTTAAATGGGAGCCAAAATCATCACAATTAAAAGAACCAAAGACTTACACTACTTCAGTCTGTGTGCAATGAATTTATTTAATACACGAGTTTCACAATTTGAGTTGAATTACTGAAATAAATTAACTTTTCCACGACATTCTAATTTATTGAGATGCACCTGTAAGTATAAAATATATAAAAATAAACTGACTAGTATTATGAGGATAAGTAAGAAAGATTATTATAATAAAATATTAAATGATAATAAAAATGATATTAAGGGAATATGGAATGTGTTAAATAATATTATCAGGAATGGATCAAGAAACATAGAATATCCTCAGTATTTTATAGATAATGAGGGGACTGTAAGCAACATGAATGATGTGGTTAATGGGTTTAATAACTTTTTCATAAGTATAGGACCAAGACTGGCAGCGGAAATTGAAAATCCACAGATAGTAATAGGAGAGGTGCAGGCTATGGATTTTTTAGACAATAATCCAAATTCAATGTATTTGAAACCAACTGACGAAAAGGAGATTATTGAAATTGTTAGCAAATGGAAGAATAAAGAGTCCACAGACTGGAACGACATTGATATAGCTTTAATCAAGGAAATCACTGATGCAACTGTTAAAACGTTAACTTATATTTGTAATTTGTCTTTTAAAACAGGTGTATTTCCAAGCAAAATGAAAATTGCCAAAGTCATTCCATTATACAAAGCTGGAGAGAGAAATCAATTTACTAATTATAGGCCTTTGTCTTTACTCTTTCAGTTCTCTAAAATATTGGAAAGATTGTATGTTAATAGACTGGAAAACTTTATGGAGAAGCATGAATTGTTAGTTGATAGTCAGTATGGATTTAGGTTAAACAGATCCACATCCATGGCATTAATGGAGTTAATTGAAAACATTACTAGTTCTATAGATAATAAGAAATATGCAGTGGGAGTATTTATAGATTTGAAAAAAGCCTTAGATACAATTGATCACCATTTATTAATCAATAAATTGGAAAATTATGGTATCAGAGGGGTTGTACTTGATGAAAAGTTGCATAAGTAACAGACTTCAATTTGTACAAACTGGGGAATATAGATCACAGTGTTTAGATATCACATGTGGAGTTCCACCGGGGTCGATTTTGGGTCCAAAATTATTTATATTGTATATAACTGACATATGTAGGGTGACAAATATCTTAAAATTTGTGATTTTTACTGATGATACTAATATTTTAAATTTGATTATCTTTATGATTATCTTTAAATATGATTAAATTTGCAGCAGCTTTTGGAGGTGGTCATAGCAGAAATGAATAAGATAAAAATATGGTTTGACTTGAATAAATGATCGATAAATTTAGACAAAACTAAATTCATGCTGTTTGGAAACCACAAAAATGATACACAAGTAAAAGTAATGATTAATAACATTGAAATAGAAAGAGTATATGAAAATAAATTTCTGGGGGTGATTCTTGATTACAAAATCTGCTGGAAACCCAACATTAAATGTGAGAGCAAAAGTAGCACAAAGTATTGGAGAAAGCAAGGCATGTATTGAATGAGAACTTTATATTTTGTATAGTTCATTTGTATTGCCATATTTAAATTACTGTGTTGAAGTATGGGGCAACACCTACAAAACCACCCTACAAACATTAAGTACAATACAAAAAAGAGCAATTAGGATAGTAAATAATGTAGGATATTTTGAGCATACAAATTTATTGTTTTTAAAATCACACACTTTAAAGTTTAATGATCTGGTAGAATTTAAGACTGCGCAAATAGTTTATAAAGCAAAAAATAAACTGCTGCCTGGAAATATACAACAATTATTCACAGATAGACAGGGGTGTTATAATTTGAGAGTGGCTTTAAATATGAGACAACAAAATGCATGGACAAAACTGTGTTTCGATTTGTGGGGTGATACTGTGGAATAGATTAAACGATTATATCAAAGAAAGTGTAAATATGTTGCAATTTAAAAGAAGGTATAAAAGTTTTTTTTTGATAAATACAGAAGTGAGGGGTGAGGATGAGAATTTCAACATTGTTGTTAAATGCTGCTTGATTTTGTTTCTGTTTGTCTTCCTTATCTTAATAGATAGATAAAGTAGGACGTAAATTGGAGTAGTATTTTTGTATTATGCAAAATGGTATGTCTGATTTATCATGGCTGATTGTGATGATAAACATGTGATAGTATTCTATATTTGGATCTGATAAGCCTAGGGCTTCTACCTACCCTTTTTCAAATGGGTTGAATATATGTGAAAAAAAAAATAATAATTGTATTCATTGATCTGGTTTTTAGTTTATTGTTATTCATGTATGTGTTTTCCTTTTGTATTTTTTTTAATAGTTCGATATAAATAAATAAATCATCAGAACAAGTAGCCACAGTGTTTTTAATTAGGATAAACATAATGTTATTTGAGAGCTGTTGACAAGACAAGAACCCTTACCGTATCCAATAACAATGACGACCATGATGATCATAACCCAGACCATGACTCCAGCCAGACAACGCAAGAGGAGAATAAAGATCAGACTGACCAGCATGGCGATCACCAAGCCACTGAAAAAGACCGCACCGAGATTTGATCAATGCTAGTGTAATTCATCTAGTAAACACTAGAATTTACAAAAACTAAATCTGACTGCCATAACCAAACACTGAATGAAGATGAACCTAGAATATCACATGCTTACAGAAGTATCCAGTGCCAGGACTGAGTATAGTCCTCAAAGATCCTCATGGCTACTGCCCGGGCTTCAACCACGATATTGGATTTCCTGCAAAAGTTTAAAATATGTATTAATTATAATCAATATGATTATCTTTAAATATGACTCACATAATAATTTAAATAATATTATCTAACACAAAAATATTATATTCAGTGTTATTATATTACATTATTATGTTATATTATATTATATTTTGATATTATTACTAGAAACTTAACTGAAACAAAACTTATTTTATTTCAGCCAGTTGCCAAGTTAAGCTAGTTTAAATTAATAAAAATTAATTAAAACAATACAGACATATATTAAAATGACAAAAACAGACAACAAAATTACTAAAGATTTAACTAAAATTAAAATGAAAACTGAAAATATAAAAAATCTAATTCAAAATATTAATAACAAATTATAATAGCATCTCGGTTACACTTAGTTTGGGGACCAATTCTCACTATTAACTAACTATTAACTACGACTTCTGCCTCAATAAACTCCTAGTTTGCTGCGTATTAACAGTTAGTAAGGTAGGTGCTAAGTTTAGATATGGGGTAGGATTAAGGGATGTAGAATATGTTCATGAAGAATAAGGCATTAATAATATGCTTTATAAGTACTACTAAACCGCCAATTTGCTAGTAATATGCACGCTAATAAGCACCTAGTTCATAGTGAAAATTGGTTCCTGAACTAAAGTGTTACCAGTATCTCAATTATACTAAAATAACACTGATTATATTAAAAATAATCTAACACAAACAGATACTTTATTATTAATATTACTAACTTAGAGGCTTCAAGGAGATCTGTTGCATTTATATTTTGCCCACTATCATCTGTGAATGCAGTTTTGTTGCCAACCACAACTACACCACCTTTCAAGGTCTCTAGAGCGGGCAAGCATCGCCGTGTGACTGAAACACAGGGTGAAGTTCATTATCGTAATGCAACAGAACTTAAATTGTAATTTATGTGATGTAACAAACATGTTTTGAAAGTTTTAGAGGCTTACAATTCTTGCTAGGTGTGAGTATTGAAGGGCATAAGCCATCCTTCAGGATTTCAGGAGCTTTCTGAAAAACAGAATGACATTTTTCTATGAAGCAATTTAGGATTAAGCATGTTGCTCAAGTATCTTAAAATTTATGTTTCTTTTTATGGTTGCTATCCTAAACCTTAAAACACTGTACTAAAACTAGGGGTGGGCAGTATGATCTACTGTAATCATTTTTATCATGATATCTTAATTCTTACTGGGAATTCAAGGCAAAAATGTTTTATTTCCTGTCCAGAACTCACCTTAGTCATGTCTACTCCCTCCTTACAGAATTGCTTGTAGTATTCCCTATCACCTTCATTTCGTAAAGCTTTCACTAAAGTCATGAATTTATCAGGACATCTCTCCACACAGATCTGTCAAATGAATATAAATCAACTGTAACATTATGTATGGCAAATGTGTTTGACAAACACTATAGATACATATGGTACTGCTAAAAGAGGTTAAACGAAACTGTACTAAACCTGAGTGGTGGGACACTGCAACTCCAGCAGGACCAGAGGACTGGCACACTTCATGATGTTGAAGTAGAACAGCAGGGGCTTCTTCCTGATATTCAGACAGATTAAACAGTCATGTCTGAGATATGTCTGAGTAAGAACCTATTTCACAATTAAACCACAGAACGGCATGTAAAGTCTATTGTGAAGGCAAAGTGAAACACGTCTCGGTGAGTTTTCAAAGAAACAGCTTTACTCACTCAAGTGGGGTGCCGACCTGTCCACAAAACTGACCCTTACTGTCTGTCGGGTAAATCACTTTCCGAGGGTCACCCTGAGACCATGCTATAACAAAAGATACAGCACTGTCAATGTGGAAAGACAATAACTTGTCCTTGGAAATGGACATGGTTTAATACTTTTTTGCATGGCACTGTGCATAGAAATGTGAAAATGAATAGACTGAAATTTACCCAGAATCCCAACTGCAAAGTAGCCTAGCAAGGCCAAGATGAACAGGATACAACAGAGAATGTCTGTGCAGCCCCTGTTCGCCAAGAAAAGCACACACACTCAGTGCTACAAATCTTGACATGGACGTTTATGAGATTACATAAATGTTAAAATAAATGTTAAAATTTTGTTTTCACTTTAATTTTAAAGTTTTAGTATTTTTTGTATTTTTGCCATTTAATACCATTGTATTTTTTGTATTTTTGCCATTTAAAAAATGTATTTTTGCCGTTTTATATGTCTCAGACAGGGTTATTATTGTTAACTGAAATTAAAACCATAAAAAAATTTCATTACTTGAAATAAAATAAACATTACATTAAATTAAATATATATATATATATATATATATATATATATATATATATATATTCAGGTACTTGCAACATTTCTCATTTTCATTTAGTTTAAGTTGAACTATACTAAAATAAGTGAAACTGAAATAACTTCTAAAAAACGTATAAATAAAAATTAATAAATACTATAGAGACATATAAAATAACTACTAAAATGGCAAAAAACCCAAAAAACTTAAAAATTAAAGTAAAAACAGAAAACATAAAATATAATAATAAATGGCAAAAATACAAAAAATACTAAAACTTTAAAATTAAAGTGAAAACAAAATACAAAAATAAAATCTATTTCAAAATATTTGTTAAAAAAATATATATAATAGTATAATCAATGACATTAAAATAACACTGATCTCAGATGCGTATGTACCCAGCAGGCACAAAACAGGCACACAACGTCATAAGACGTTGATATTTGGTTAAATTTTAGTTGCGACGACGGGTGACCAACATTCAACGTAAATTCAACGTCTAATGTCAATGTTAAATTGATGTCCAATACCGACGTCAGCTGACGTTGAGATTTTGTTGTTTTTAGGTTGTGCAACCAAAATCCAACGTTAAGTCAACGTCAAATTGACGTCAAATATTGACTTCAACCTGATTTTCATTTTCAACCAAAATGCAACGTCTGTCCGACGTCATGTCCAACGTCAACCTGACGTTACATAGACGTCTGGTGCCTGCTGGGTAAATAGTTTCTAAATATTAGATAATAATATTATATTATCTCATAAGCTCATAAAGGTTGTCTCACCTGTTATAAATTGGGCCTTTAAATGTGGGGTCAAATTTCCTTGGCTCACCTGTGAAGACAATGAAATTGTGTATTTTATAACATCATTTGTGGGCATGTCCAGAAAAAAAATGCAATAACTGCCTTTTTATTCATTGTGTGTGTGGTAGGGGTGGGCAATATCACGTTATGGGTAATTTGAGATCATGAATGCATTATATAATGCGTCAAAAATGTAGTTATTTTAGCAGAAAATTCTGTGGGAAAAAACATGTTGTCATCTTTTGAATAATACAGTGAATTTTCATTTTCAAAGGTACTTTATCTTTGCTTTGCTTTGTATTTTGTATCTCATGTGACATTGTAAAGCAGTCCTGTCAATAGATAGCACAAATATATATACTACGGTATACACAGTATAGCAATTTCTCCTGACCCATTTCTACCATCACCACCATCTTACCACCCACCCATAGGGTAGGCACATATTTTCTCCTTCTGCCTCCTTTTGCTCAAAGCTGTTGATGCCAAATTGACAAACAATGCAGGCTGGATCTTGTTGTGATGAGGAAGCTGTGCTATCATACAAAATCAAATAGCGGGTTTTATAGGTCGTGACTTCTTTCCGATTGTCTCAAGTGAAACGTAATGTAGATAAGGCTAGTTCTACTTCATTTGTTACTAAATTAGACAGGGTATAAGGGAATTTTGCAACCACGAAACTGTTATGCTTGTATATCACATCACTCTGACACATCTTTCAGTCCTATATGAGACAAGCCTTAGCTAGAAAGCTGAATTATCAAGCATATTTAGATGATGCTGTGGCGTATGTGACTAACTGGGTTGAATATTTGGCATGTGTTTGTGATGTCTTCAGTCATGTGTGCAAGGCCTCACTTTAACTAAACTCGGCCAAGTGTGAATTTGGCAAAGCTGCAGTGTCTATTTAGGGAAGCAGGTTGGGCCAAGGAAGTGTATTCTGTAGTGGCTGAAGTAAATGTTATGAAATTCTTGTATCCAAGGCCCTTTACCGAAGAATGCATGCTGCTCCAAACAAATCAATTTATTTATTTATATTTTTCCTTTTTATTTAATTGCTTTAAAGGGCTCATGAACTGGCTTTTTTATTATTTTGTACTGTTCTCTGAGGTCCACTTATAAAGTTATCAAAATTTTTACATCAAAAAACATAATTTAGAATATGCTATTTTTTGTCCTGTCTTTAACCCCCTCATCAGAACGCTCTATTTGAATAGACGTGGCGGATTGTAAACTCGGAAATAAAAACGCGCACTGCTATGATTGGCTAACAGTTGTGTTTGTTGGACAGCCTACATCCTTCATAGATGGACACTGCTGTGATTTAGGTCAAAAACACATAAATACTCAGTACATATCAAATCCTGCATCGAATTGTGCCTTGTTTGTAAACAAATCCACGGTAAAATGAAGTGAACAAAGGACCAAGTTCTTACTGATGTGGTCTGGAACTTCTTTAAAAATAAAAAGTTTAAAAAGTTCATCCACTCTTTCCTAATATTGGGATCAGAAGGAAGGCAATGCAAAGACTGTGTTTTTCCACAACTTGGCACTGTGTCTTGTTGTCTCCGGACTCGGAGCCATCTTCATCGTTTGATTTCTGCATAGAAACGCAATTTTCTCTCTTGTTATTTACCCACTACATGCGCAAATCGGTGGGCAGGGCTAAACAGGCAGTGATGTCGAAGCAGGCGTTGATCTTCATCTGCGGGGGCGGTGCTTATCCACACTATTACCTCATAAAATGGCGCATTCCACCACCTGTCGTTTTGGCAGATTGTCTTCAATATAAGTTGTTTTTAGACTAACAACAAAGTTTTGAGTTCTGAAACTTACAGGATGTTTTTATAGTACAATGACCTCTTGTAGGACGTTTTTATAGTACAATGACCTCTTGTAGGACGTTTTTATAGTACAATGACCTCTTGTAGGATGTTTTTATAGTACAATGACCTCTTATCTGTCAAAAGATGAAGTGAATTTTGATTTCTCAGTTCATTACGCCTTTAATGAATTTACTTATTTGCTTATACATGGTCCAACACAGTATCTAAACACTTTTGAATACTTAAAAATGTATTAATGTTACTGTAATGATAAGATATCAAACCAAGGGGCAAACAAATAATAGTGCAAAAATAATGCTTGTGTTATTCAAATGATTCTAGAAGTGTCCAAATACTTTTTTGTCTCTTTTTTGAACAATTGTTTCAATATTTTAAAACCAACAAATATCATTTTGTGAAATGTTTTGCCTGAAAGGTGTTTTGTTGTCCATATTTCTCTACTATAACATTCATACATTAAAGGGATAGTTCACCCAAAAATGAAAATTCTGTCATTAATTACTCACCCTCATGTCGTTCCAAACCCGTAAGACCTCCATTCATCTTCGGAACACAAATCAAGATATTTTTGATGAATTCTGAGAGCTCTCTGACCCTCCCATAGACAGCAATGTAATTACCATGATCAAGGTGTAGAAACACAGCAAGGACATCGGTAAAATAATCCATGTGACATCAGTGGTTCAACCGTAATTTTATGAAGCTACGAGATTACTTTTTGTGCGCAAAGAAAAAAAAAAAACGACTTTATTCAACAATTTGTCTTCTCCGCATCACCCTGACGCCATTTTGGAGAGTATCACATATGTAAACAACGTATGCTGTTCTGTGTCAGCTGCGCTGCGCCACGCAGATACGTTGTTTTCGTTCGGATCAAAGTGTAAACAATGTAGAAAACATATCCACGTGCGCAGCGGGGGTCTGATAGCTCTCAGAATTCATCAAAAATATCTTAATTTGTGTTTCGAAGATGAACGAAGGTCTTACGGGTTTGGAACGACATGAGGGTGAGTAATTAATGACAGAATTTTCATTTTTGGGTGAGCTATCCCTTTAAGATTTGAAATAGGCTAATTCTCTAATGCTAATCAAAGCTGCATTTATTTTATTCATAATTACAGGAATATTGTGAATTATTATTATTATTACTATAGCTGTTTTCTATTTTAGTATATTTTAAAATAATAAGTGTGCAGTGTGTATGTGTGCGCACTATTGACAGTTTATTTTATTGAGGTGCCATCCATTTAGAGCAATCATCAGTGAACCAGACGCTCTTAGCCATCCACAAACAGCTCCCTAATGACCTGAGCTTTCCAAACTGCCACAGTCACACTGTCCAGCATCTCTCACTGACGCTCTTCACATCCTGCTAACCGGACGCATGCTGTCTAATAACCTATTCATGTGTTATTCATGCTAGTTAAGCAGTTCTCTTCCAACAAAATAAATCATTAGTAATTATATAGATAGTAACAATTTAGGCTCTACATCTCTAAAATAGTGACATAACTTCACACCAGAGCAGCCTTTAAAAGTAAGCATATTAAGCATATCTTCTCATTGCTCTGAAAATACCTATCTGATGAAAAAAATTAAATTCCAAACCTTGTTTTCCATAATATGAACCACTTCCCATTTGACTGTCTTTTCAGTATTTTAGTCTCAATGTTTACGGTTATCGACAGACAGTCTGTATACCACTTCCGACCTTTTGAAACAGGAAACTAGTCATGATTCGCATTCCTCAGTGATACGTCTTGACTGTTATTCTCAGAAAAGGCACTTCCTTGACCTTAAATGTGTAGCATATTTACATAGTATACTATGGTGAGAGAGATTTTTTATCTATTTTTATATCTAAAATGGTGTTTTTAATAGTTTTTATTTTATGACATACCAACTAGATGTATTAAAGAAAACAAACAGAATCACAGCCAATCAGAAGAACATATTTACGGTCTCTATCCACAAGCACACTGCACTCAGAATGAAATTAACAAGTACACAATCTTATGCTGCCTTCACATGCTATCAGAAATTTCCTACTTCCCACTTCTGAAGTCATAATTACGAGTTTGTCGTTTTCAAGTGCTTTGTTGGCAAAAAGAATAGGAATCATCAAGGACACCAAGTTTATTCTTGCCTATTTCTTAAGGAAATCTTATTAAAGCCTAAATGTACTGAAGATATTCAACCAACATCTAACATATTTTGAATAAAATGCAGTGATAGTCATAGATAGATCTAGCTAGTCATCTTGCTGACGATTCTTAAGTTTCAGTTAGTCAATGATGTTTTCACTGAGTAAAATACATAGAATATGCATCAAATGATTATTTATATACATAAATATACATGACTGTAACAGCAAGAGAAAGCAATGTAGATGTTGTGGGGAAAACTAATAAAACTTAACAGTCACTACAGCAATGATTCCCTCTTTCGCCATGTTTAATGGTTATGGTCCACCCAACTCAGAAACTCGGGTATCAAAATCTTGAATTTCCCAGTTGTAAATATGACTTGAGAAGCCATTCATGTCCAGTTTCCAAGGAAATTCATATTTACAGTAATTCCAGTAGCACATAAAGGCAGCATAATACATACTGAGTGACTGATGCAATCTTTGTCATGGAACACACTTGTTGGTTCAAATTGACTTCACAGTTTAAACATTTATGTTTCTTTTAATTTACTGAGGTAAAACATCCATTGTCGCCTTCAATATGTCTACAAAGGTCACTTTAACATGGAAAAAATGCCTTTTATCAAATGTCGGGGCGTCATGTCTGGTTAGGACACAGTGTAAATATGAATGCATTTCCTTCAATTCATTCAAACGAAATCAAGTTCTATAAATCTAGGTTATTTTTGGCAATTTTGACACGCATAGAGGATTTATGGTGACAGTGTTTGTTTCAATGACATGTAGACAATTGTTGTTTACACAAGCACTTCAGTACTAGAAAATCCAGGTTACCAAGTGGATGATCAATACAGAAACACCAGAAGTCAGGCCACACAACGCCACTTCCAACTTTTCAACAAATAAACCCTTCCAAGCAAGTTAGTTTAGTGACATCTGTGCTGTTAAAAGCAGTGCTCAGCAGCATCAGGGTATCTGGGGGGAAATTGCAATTCAAGCGATCCGACTGACATTTTAAGCGCCAAAAAGAGGGAACTATTTTCATAAAGCCAATCTGTAGTGCACAGCTGTTGTTTATGTGCAAAAACATGGTTGTGTGTTAATTTGCTCTGTCTCTTCTACAGATCGTGCATTATTCTCAAGCTTGATCTGATCAGACGTATGGACAGAAGGCAACCTACAGCTTGATTCTAATCACACACTTTGGCCCCTGTTTCAAACTGACCTTTTCCACCCTCAAAGTCACGTGATCTCCAGACACAATAAGGGGCACGGATATTTGAGATACCTTTGTAGTTATAAGGGCATTACAATGTTGTGAGATTGCTAGGCAACTGGAGAGAAGTGTATCATTGTCATTCATGAACAAGCCTTAGAAAAGTTACAGTCTCTACATAGACATCATGAGGAGGCACTTCCCATTGTCTTAGTCAGAGATTTACTATAATGATCTCTGGTGTTCATGTGGTTAAGAGACCGAAATGCAATCCAGAAAATGATGACAAAAAGCCATCTGAGCATGTGAGTATACGTCACTCCTGCCCAGACTCCTGAAAATCACGTTACAACTTGTTCTCCAAAGCAGAACTTCAAAAAACCTTTGAATGAACTTCAGGAATGAGTCTGGGGTTGGGGTTAATCTAGTTTAGGCATGTTGTATTGCTTCATCAGGCTTTTTTTAATTTTGAGTGAGTCTTTTAAATGTGGATCTTTAAGATGATGAAGCAATCAAGGAGTATTAATATCGAGAAGCAGCCAACTGAACCAGGCCTATTATCAAGCCTCATTTTCTGACCCAAGATAATCAAATCTGCACCTTCAGTGTCATTAAGCAAAAATCATCTTTGAAGCTATAAATTATCCCAGCAATATTACACATTATATCGACTGGTGGAAATTAATTATTTTAGAAGTCAGAATGAAAAGTAGGACATAAATGTTACTTTACTCCCTATATGTCACTATTTTCAGTGTGAGTTCTTTGACAAAGAAGTTGATCCTCATGATCCTCTTTCTCGATTTTCTGTCTCTCTACTACATTATCTACCAATAATATTGGGGTAAAAGTCTTAAAATGGTACATTAACTACAATAACTATAATATTCTAGTGGAAATTTAGATTTACACTAAGTAAAGGTAAGTTAAGGAATTCAAAATGTGGCAGGGATATTATAGTTAATTAAAATCATTTTAAAAAAATCACTGAAGTAAATTAAACTTTACCTGAAATGTAAAAAAAAAAAAAAAAGAAATAAAATATTAAAATAATATTACAAATGACTAAAATTACAAAAACTCTCACTCTGTCTCTCTCTACATAATAAAAAACTAATAAAAATTACAAAAACACACAACTCACAACTGTAATTACAATAAATATCAACATGGAAAATCTAAAAATAAAACAATAATTCAAAATATTACTAAAACTATAACAGTATCTTAATGATACTAAAATAACTTTTATAGCAAATGCTACCTGTTGTTTCTATAAAAAAATTTTTTTTTTTTTTTTTTTTTTAGAAACCACTGCTGTTACCATAGAAAACTATTCTGGGTTTCACATGTGGTTACTATGGTCTTACTGCGAACATCAGAGCATTCAAGCATGCAGATCATGTAAAATTACTATTTGTTTTAAAGTAGAGTATTTACCTTTTCTGAATAACTTGAACATGTATTGCATTTAGTTAATAAAACACACTCCTTTTTACAAACCTTTTTAATTTTCATTAAGGTGTACTGGTTTATTTTAGAACAGACCAAGCCATTAAAATGCCCATATATTGTAGGCATTTAAACACACTTCAGTCTTACTGTTACACAAACATTAATATGCAGCATTAATGAAAACTCTATTTATAATGCGTGTGTGATAGCAGCCAATGAGAGATGCAGTTCAAGTCACATTTACTTATTAGGGCGCATAAAACAAACAAGTAATTATTGATCTGGGAGTAATTGCGACAGCCATGTGTTTGAACCCACGCCTATTGTTTTCTTGATCACATCCGTGCTGCTGTATCCTCTCTCACACACACCGGTCTAATGCAGTGCTTCAACACATTCACGCATGATTTATGTTGACCACCAGTGTGCAAGTCTGCATTACTGTTATTCTTCATCAAAATGCCTGAGACCCACACCCCACGCATTAGTCATTGTTTCCATCAGAGGACCATCCCCACCACTTTCAGAAGGAGGAACCCTTAAAAATGAACATGTCTTACCATATTTGGATTCTGGATTTTTCTCCTCTGGCTCCATTTGCAAATTAAGGATGCGCACTTGTGGCAGTCACTTAAATCTCGAAATGAACAGTATCGCCGTTGGCTAATCTTGAGAGGAATTGTCCATCAGTAGTTCTGCTGCTCTACAGTGGAAGTGTTTGTCAAACAGCAGCGCATTCTAACAGACCACGCATGACGCTGCTTCGTTTATCCGAGGAGAGAGTGTGAGGGCTGAATCCACCAATCAGAGGACAGGAAAAAATGATAGACAGTCGTCACAGCCAATGAAAGATAAACGCTCCTTCGCGGAAAATCGCAGTGAAATCACAGTTTTGATTATACTAGCTGTAAAATTACAAAAAACAACAAACAGTTGATACAATACTCATTGTTCCCACCATTAACAACTTTTTTAAAGATTGACTTACTCTGAATAAATATCTATTACATTCCGTGTTTCAATATGATAATGATAAATTGTGATAGAATGCAATGTATTTTTTCTAATAAAGAATTTTGGCATGAGAAAAAGTCGGAATAACAGGATGGTTCCTAGAAATACTAATTAAATGAGCGTTTTAACAATGTTTACTAAATCTGATACTCTCTGATTGTCATGAATAATGTAATAAACAAGATCATGTTTCACACCAGGTGACAAAGTTGTGCAATTTCTAGGTACTATCTCTTTTGTTACAAGGCACCTCCCAAACCCTTTACAAAACCGCTTTAATGACACATTAAAAATCGTATGTATAGCTACAGAAATGCAGGAAATAAAAAATCTAAGATTTTTAAGTTTAAATTTTGAGAGCGTTTTAAAAATGTATTTAATAAATAAATAAAATTCCATAAAGCATGGGGCATTTAATAACGCTACAAGCCCGACCAGTTGAAAAATATGTCGCCCCCAGGTGGGTATAATACAACAATAGTTTGGATTTATTTATTTAGTCATTCGACACTGCGTTTTAATAACATTTATCCATAATTTAAAAAAAAAACGCTCTAATTAATATGCTGATTAATAAAAACATAAACAATACAAACACCCATTTTCAGAAGTTTCAAAAGTAATTTGTATTTTAGGCAATGCAATTTCAAGCTGAACCAACACACGTCGTCACACAGACAAAATATCTTCATTTTAGTTACAAAAACCTATGCCATTCTGTTAAGTAAATTAAATCCAACTGGATCTTAGCCATGGGAAGACCATGCAAATATCCTCAAATAACTTTCACTAACTAATAATAATGCAGTAACTTACGTATTATGCATCAATTTCATATAGGTTCTGGTTTCTGTAATGTGTATATATATATATATATATATATATATATATATATATATATATATATGGGTCATTCTTCAATTGGGGTGGCAAATGAGATGCAGAATTTGTAAAAATGCCTGTTTTTTTTTTTTTCTAATAAAATATATTGCTATGCATTTAAAATTAGTTTAATATGCTATATCCATTCAAATGAAAGCTTAAGAACATTTAGATTTTTAAATAATTTCAATCAAACACTGGTGACACAGCCACTTATGTCTATGTCATTTTGAAGTAACACCACAGACTTTATATTGCAGGTTACTATAGGCTCTGTGGTGTTACCAGGAAAAACAGTAACACCACAGACAAATTAGCTTAAATCCAGACTTTTCTAAAATGAAGGCTGCCAATCATGGTGATTTCAAGATCAGGGGACATTTTGGAAATATTAATAAGTATGTATTTATCAAAATTTTGATTAAAATATGTAAAATCTGCAAGTTATCAACATAACACCACAGACACTAATAAAGTCTGACACATGAAATTGTCAGAAGTTTAGCTAAAGTTAAGAAAATGAATAAGAAAGAATGTACTCCCCATGCACCCCTCAGATCAACCAGCACCTGCAGTGACCTTTACACACAGGAAGTAGCCCAAATAGATTTCCCTCTTTTCTTAAAGGGGCAAAATCCATTGTGGTAACACCACAGACATGAATTTGGGGGACACAACATTTTTCTTAAATATAACAAAATATGTATTTTTTAAAACAATTTAATTGTACATGTTAAATAAAATCTATATTCACAATATAACCACTTTATTTGTGTTAAAAATGTTATATTGTTGCAATTACATTCCATGATACCTCTCTAAGGTATGGCGGGAACATGCATATTTTGTTACAAATGCAATCTCTCAAACTCAATTAAATATGTATTTTAAAACAAAAATGTAACTATTAATAGTGCACAAATTGTGTTTACCCTACAGAATACAAACATGCAAACATTTTATAATTTATTGGTATTTAAAGTTTATTTCAACTGTTGTAAAGAGGGACACCACTTGACCCATATATATATATATATATATATATATATATATATATATATATATATATATATATATAGCCACCTGTAATTATGCACGTGCAAGACATGAAAATTTATTCATAAGAGAAATATTACCGACCCGACCCAGCAGTCATTTTAATGTTATAACAGAGTAAAGCACTTTAAAAATTCCTCTCCGCGAACACGCCTCTTCTAATCATCCAATCCGAGAACGCGATGCCCGGAAACGCCTTCGACGTGCCACGGGATTTCAGACGTTGCCATCAGCCATTTTGAATGTGGCATGGTCAAACAATCTTAATTTAAATTTAAATTTTAAAATGTTAAAATTCGATATTAGCCATGTTTTGTTCATACAATAATTGATATATGTAATTATGTAGTATAAAACAATTTGTGACGTTTTATAAATATAAAAACCAATGTTCCATATTTATTGAGGGGCAAACACAGAGTCACAGGCATTATGAAACATACCTCACAAAAGATGGAGGGTCCGCTCTTCCAATTTGTTCATGTGACGTGTTCAACAGCTCTGCTCTGAATATAAATAGTATTACTGTAGACATGGAAATCATCTGATCGAAGGCGCTAAAGGTAGTATATTTTAAATAAATTTTACGGTATGACTGCATGGCGATTAGAGCAACTGTTTCAAACGACATTTTTTAAAATATACCTCTGAAATAGAAATTATATTGAAATCTGTAAATGTATCTAATATGGGCTGCAGTTTCGTAATGTAATTCCAGTTGTGTAACCATGCGTGGACTAGACAGTAATTCAATAGAAAAAAACTAGAAATAGAAATAGAAATAACTGACACCTATAGTAACAACTCACGTTTTGAATGGCATTATAACAGATGAAAGTTGCAATTGTTAAGAATACTCCTAAAATTAAATTTTACAGTATTTATGAAATAATAACATCATGAGATAATAACATAACTCAAAACAAAAGCATTTAGTGTTTTGTGAAACTTACAAAACTTCGAAAAATGTAAAAATACCATACAGGTAGGAAATATAAAAATGAAAGTGACTGACTGTGAAATAAACTTGTGTAAATACTGTTATATTGTTGCTGTAATAGTGTTGGTAACACATATTGTTATATTTTTCAGGTTTGAATACACCATGGCATTGAGAACAGCTTTATCACGCCTGCTGGTGAACTCACAGAGATGTTCTCTGATCTCTGTGTCAAGGGCCCAGGGCACTTCAGCACCTGCAGCATACGGTTAGATCGCTAATTCACCATAACATAACCATAACTTTGAATGATCATAGCAGTTGTAAGGACAAGAAAAGTAGAAAAAAACTGGATATCACTTTTCAAACTGATAACTAGTGGCATCGTTTGGTGATGTGTAAATGCGTTGCATGATCGATCATCAGTATATTTAAAAAAAATAATAATATAATATCTCTAAACTAAACTTATTTTACATTGCTTTGGCTTATACATTAAAACTTGATCAAATGACATCGTGTTTTCATGTTAAGGCTTGGCAACTGATTGATGGTTCTAATAACCAAATGTCAAATGATCTTATTTTTCAGAGAAAGAGGAGCAAGTGAAGAAAGCAGCAAAAACACGTAAATATATTTATGTAATATTTTCTGATTGTAATGTTTGAATTTGACATCATGTACTGTATTTGAGCTGAAACTAAAAAGCTTTTTGATTTCTAGCTAAGGTGCAGTTTAACTGGCGTGATGCGTTGGATCTGGAAGGACAGCTCACCGAGGAGGAGATCATGATCAGAGACAGTTTCCGCACATACTGCCAGGAGAAGCTCATGCCCCGTATCCTCATGGCCAACAGGAATGAACGTAAGTGGAACAGCTAGTCACATCTGATGTATTAGAACAGGAGTCAGCAACCTTCATGCATGATTAAAGGGATAGTTCACCCAAAAATGAAAATTCTGTCATCCTCCACTTGTTTCAAACCTGTATGAGTTTCTTTCTTCTGTTGAACACAAAAGAAGATATTTTGAAGAATGTGGGTAAACAAACATTTGATGGTAGCCATTGACTTCCGTAGTATTATATGCATTCTTCAAAATATCCTCTTTTGTGCTGAGCCAAAGAAGGAAACTCGTACAGGTTTGGAACAAGTGGAGGGTGAGTAGAATTTTCATCTTTGGGTGAACTATCCCTTTAATTCTTAGATTTTATTTTATTTTATTACATTTAATTTTATTTTATTTGAATAAAATTCAAAATGCATAAAAAGGTTGATGGCCCCTGGAGTATAATGTCTTGATAAGAAAATCCCTGAAATTGAAATCTGTGGCTCTGGATTTTCAGATTTCCATCGGGAGATTTTAAACGAGATGGGAGAGCTTGGTGTCCTTGGGCCTACGATTCAAGGTAAACTCAGACTTTAAAATGAGACAATGTCAATGAGACTGCACAAGAATCATCCTTATGAAAGTAGAAATAAATACAAACAACAGCCTCGTTTAACATCAAATCTCATGTCTACAGCTTCAAAGTGAGTCTGATTCTGTTGTCTATGACACTGAATGTATAATGTACGTTGTCTGATGTTTTTGGATCCTTTGTGTTGAAGGATATGGCT